>CM040792.1:60376835-60976835 GCA_022829025.1 Squalius cephalus
GATTTGTCAGCCGAAGATCAAACTGTCCCGTCATCAGCTCTTCCTCAGTTCTGCACTGCAGAATAAGAGTCCTCCGTTGTGTGGATTCTTAACGCGTTTATTGCAACTACATTTAATCTTTTTTTCATCAAACAACCAGACTAACGAATGGTTCGACACAACCCGTACTGGGAAATAAACTAGACAGGGCTTTCTTCTGTGTAGATATAAATTCACCTAACTTTATGCTTTGCATCAGCTCGGTATGCAGGGTAAATGACGGCTGTTAGCCTAACATGGTCGCCCTCGATCGCCCAGTAATTTTTTTTTAAATAATAAATGTAGATATAGATAATCAATATAATTAGTTATAAATTAAATATTTTAACACTTATAGAAAAAGAAAAGAATAATGCATTGACTATATATAGCCTAAGCCTAGGCTATATTAAAGGGATACTTCACCTCTGGGAAGATGAATGTGTATTTAAAATAGGTCATTTAAGTAGAAGAAATGTGAAGAAATTTTTGAATTTGGAGCTTTCTAGACTGAGAAAAGCCAGAAAATGTATTTTTGGCTTATGTGGATGAAAGACAACAACTCCCAGAATGCACTTGCTTCGCTGCCTTAGGAGCCTACCGGTAAGAGTGCGCAGTTGAAAACAACAAAGCTAGCCTACGTGATGAGTTTGCGAGGGATTTAGAGATCGTCCAAAATATCCGGGATTCGGCTTTTGCGTTCTACAGTGGCCATTCATCATGTTTACTGTGGCGAGCAGGACGAGGCTGACGGCCGCGGGAGAACAGCGCGAGGCCGGTGGCGTCATTACTGAGACGCGCCGGGTCTCGCATCTCTCACGGAGGAGCGGGAATTTTCTTAGCAATGTTAAAACGCACATCAACCGATCACTTCACACACTACATTCAAATTCACCAATCGGAATGAATTCAGTTAGATTGAAAGGTGTGCATGTAAACAATGAATGGCGACCGCAGAAAGCAAAAGCTGAATCCCGTACATTTTGAACGATCTCGCCCGCCGGACAAGTCCGGGAAAAGGAGGATGGTTACTTACTCAGCTTTCTCCTACTATTCAGCTTTCTCCACAGAACAAGAGCCTGCTAGCTTAGCTTCCAAAGAAAGACGGCTGACACTGTGTACATTCTGAGTGAGATCCCACCCTCTATGGGCGGGCTGAAAACATGCGGAACAACGCCATCTACTGGCTGTAGTCTTTAGCCTCTGGCCAGAAAATCCTCCGATGACGCAAAATGACGATTTTTGCGTCATCGGAGGATTTTTTCCAGACAAAAAATACATAAATCTCTTGTCTCAGGGGGATATGAGGGTGGAAAGCATGGTAATTCGAAAATACTACAGGTTTTCTACTTATACAAAGCTTAATGCTAAATCCTGAAGTAACCCTTTAACATAGTCAGTCTGAATGACAGTTCATGCGTTTATCTAAGAACCGGAGAACAGAGAACAACAGAGATATTAAAATACATACTCTTCTGAGTTGTATAATGTAGGCCTTATTGTGTTTTATTAAAATGTATTAATTTATATCTCAAAGATGTGCGCTTGTGCGCAGTGCACTGGGTCATGTTGAGAGGGAAACAAACGCATTTTATTATTAGCCTATTCAGAAAAAGACCGGTAAATAAAATTCAACATTAACATTATAAACACTATTAATAACATAGGCTATTTGTATGCGTATTTTACTTCCCCTTACCATTACTTCCCCTTTGACATTTGCCTATGTCAAATCCTTAAATGAATGGTATTCAGAAAACAACAAGAATAAAAAATAAGTAGCAACGTATAATAAAAATATAACCTAATAGCTTATAATAATAGCCTATTGTGTCCTTTATTATAAACAACATTTAGCCTATTTTAAACGCCAAGCCTAAACAAATTTAGGCTATTTGAATCGAAACTGAAACTGTACCGACGTTGGTTTCGCGCATCTCGGTCCCAAGTTTCCATATTTGCAATGCAAAATTTGGATGCTAACTGTAAAGAAGGCTTTAAACTTCAGTCGAGTCCCAATATAGGCCTACACGTATAGGCTAAATCATCATCTTCACAGCATGGGAAATGAGTTTGGAATAACTGCTGTGCGGCACAGCCTTTATATTGTACAACAGACGAATTAAATTAAGCAGAATAACTTTTTATATATTTGGTTGACTGTGTTTTATTTTAATAATGAACAGGCTGCGATGTCAAGTTAGCAATGCCAGAAGTGAACTGATAATAGCCTATGTTTAGAGAGCGAGCGATGCGTCGGCGCCATCACTTGGATTTGTTGCTCAGCAGGGGAAATAACTTCGTTATTCGTTACTCTGTCATTCGAAACAGTAAAAATTTATATTTTTATTTGTGTAGCCTACATTCAAAATGACTACAAAATGTCATGCCTTTGAAAAATAAAGAAAACAACATGATTTCTACTTTAGTGCGTCTCAGTCTCCTTGAACATCTTTCTGGCGCACACCAAAAATGAACCAAAATAGAGTGAATAGCCTTCGGACGCGCCTACTTTTCAAAGTCAACATTTAGATTATTTGAAGTAAAATGTATTATATAGTCACTTAGGAATAAAACTCAGCGTGGTTCATGATAAAAAAAGTACAGTTCGGAAAATATGAAAATAGCAATCCCCTGGCACTTGAGAACTCTGGTCTACAAAGAAGAAAGCCCCGTCTAGTCTGTTCCCCAGTACGGGTTGTGTCGAGCCATTCATTAGTCTCGTTGATGGAAAACATGAAAAAGTTGAAATAAACGCGTTAAGAATCCACACAACGGAGGACTCTTATTCTGCAGTGCAGAACTGAGGAAGAACTGATGACGGGACAGTTTGATCTTCGGCTGACAAATCAGAGGAAAGGGGCGTTTCATTCCCGCCCACGTGTAGAAATCGAATTTTCCAGCTGTTTATTAATTTTGCTACCTCAGAACGAAAAACGAAAAATCAAGCTGAATTCTTGTTTTTCGTTTTTTGGAAAAAATGAAAAATCGAAAAAGGAACTGTTTTCTCATTTTTCTACTTTCAATATTAAATCAAAAAACGATTGAACGAATGATACACGGATTACCGTGTCGTGTGTTCATTCGTCTTTTGATTTAATATTGAAAGTAGAAAAACGAGAAAACACTTCCTTTTTCGTCTTTTTATTTTTTCAAAAAAACTAAAAACAAGTATTCAGCTTGATTTTTCACTTTTCGTTCTCAGGTAGACACATTTATAAACAGCTGGAATATTTGATTTCTACACGTAGGCGGGAATGAAACGCTCCTTTCCTCTGATTTGTCAGCCGAAGATCAAACTGTCCCGTCATCAGTTCTTCCTCAGCTCCGCTCAGCAGAATAAAAGTCCTCCGCTGCTGCAGTTGTACGGATTCTGAACGCGTTTATTGCAACTACTACATTTCATCTTTTTCTCATCAAACACCCAGACTAATGGCTCGACACGACCCGCACCGGGGAAGAGCCTCGACAGGGCTTTCTTATGAGGCTTTCAGTTCTCAAGTGCCAGGGGGTCCGTGAAATAATTTACTATAACCTACTGTATTTTCCGGACTGTAAACTAAAGTCACGTTTTTATCATGAAACACGTTGTGATTTATTCCAGAGTGACCTAGGCCTTTACAATGCATTTAACTTAGTTCACATAATCTAAATGTTGACCTTCAAAAGTAGGCGCGTCAAGAAGACTATTCGCTGTATTTGGTTTATATATTTACAGTATATACTTTCTTTTCTTTTTTATCAATCTCTTTATTAAATTTTGAACATGAAATAAGAACAAACAAAGTTCCCCTTCACATACAAAGAAAAAAAAAATACAAAACATAAACACCAAGAATCAACAAAAATAAACGACAAACAACATAGTAACAATGAAGGAAAAAAAACAACAAAATAAACACATTAACATTAATAGCTGTGAGTGACGGTCCAAGAACTGCCCAGTCATTTGCAGCATAAAACGTGGGACACTAAGTTTACATATATATATATATATATATATATATATATATATATATATATTTGTAACCACAAATGCCCGTCTTGTACCATCTCTGAGATGTGCCACGTATTACATCATCACGTTGGAAAGGTCACGCGTCACATCATCAAAAAATGTGTTCTGGGGTTTCATGACCCTTTAAAAATGAAATGAAATGAATGTGTAAACATGAATACATCAACAATTTCAACCTTTGTATTGTGACAGTGTTGGTAGTATATTTAAATGAACAATGTGTAGTCTTTCTCCATGTTACCTTTACCTTGATATCCCTGTTTATTTGTCAGCAAAAGTCTGCTGGATGAAGATGAACACGTTAGTTGATCATCATAGATCTGAGTCATTTTCTCTTTCTGTCTTCAGTCTGAATAGATGCAGTATTACAGAGGAACAGAGTCTCATCCTGACTTCAGCTCTGAAATCAAACCCGTCACACCTGAGAGAGCTGGACCTGAGCGGGAATACACTAGGAGACTCTGGAGTGAAAAATCTCAGTGATCTACTGATGAACCCACAACTCAAGCTGGAGAAACTAGAGTTAGTATCATTATACTGTACAGCAATTACAGTGTGACTGAAGTTCATTTATTTGAAGACAGCAGGGCTTATGTTTCATTGTTTATAGCAGTGCACTTTCTGGGTTTCCCCTATTGCTCACAGGGGGTTAAAGTGGGATGTGAGTGTGCCGTACGGACTCTTATTCTGGCTGTACTGAAGACGAAGCGGTTTGACCAATCAGATGAAAGGGGCGTTTCAGCGCCGCCCACATGTGCAAACGAAATATCAAAGCCATAAACCGATTTGTAAACCACAAACGAAAAATTAGAAATCGAGCCGAAATCTCATTTTCCGTTTATTAAACTAAACGAAACACCGAATAAACGATCCGTCTTTTCATTTCTCGTTATTCCATTCCAAACAGGAAATGAAATGATCAGATGATACACGGACCGTGTAACGCTTTGCAGGTCTTTGTTCAATTTGCACCATCAAAATTAACCAAATGAAAAATTGGCTTCAAACTTTCATTTTCCATTTCTTTGGAATAATTCACAAACGGATAATTGTTTCTCAGTTTAATTTTCAATTCTACAAGCTGGGTTGTTGCATCCGAGTCTGATTTTTGAACAAACATAAAAAATTACTCATTGCTCTGATTTTCCATTTCTCTGTGTTTTGCTCGCGGTTGGACCGTGCCAGTTCCACTGGGGGGTGGAGCGGGGGGTGGGGGGATGTGGATGCATTAACCATAGGCATTAGAGCGCTGTAGCGTTATGTGTATGGCATGTCTGAGTCTGTCCATGATTTATCGCAGTGGTGTAGTCTACGTGATACGCAGGTGTACGCCATATACCCACTAGGAAAGGCCAAGGATTTGCGTATACCCACTTAAAAAAGCGTGAGGATACGTAACAACTTCGTTTTGTGTCAGAACTTTCACACTTTCATTCATAAATTCACCCGTCTGTGTTTGCGAAACGACGGATCGAATCGCGGAATCCAGTCACAAATGGAGCTTGCAAAGCAGAACGTCACAGAATTTGGCGATTTTTGAATGAATAAATCAAAAGTAGGGCTGTACAATGAATCAAATCTCGATATGGACTAGTGTATATCACACACACATACACACACACACACACACTGAAGCACGCGTGACTCACGCTCGTGGTGTTTTCAGCGTTTCACTGTATTGAGACATGATGTAGGATAGGATACACATGTGCACTTTCATCGCAGAGCTGCTATGAGAGTCACTTCATGCGAATTTCACCATTTCATTTGATAAAACTATCGTCATTCATTCGTTTCATATACACACAGAAACTGTAATGTCTTTATGACAACCTGTCAAAATAAAAGTTCGATATAACTTGAAAAAATTATAACAGAATATATATTACTATTGCACAGTAGAGTAGCCTATACTTAAAGTAGTCCTAATAATAATAATAATAATAGTTTATTAAAAACTATTAATATATTATAGTATATTACAGTATACTCACTACAAAAAACTAGACTACACACCACTGCACTGATTTATCGACATGTCAGACAGTGGCAATGCGCCAGCTTTCAGACACGACATTCTTCTCTTCTTTAGCTATAGTTCTTTTGAGGCAGTTTCTTTCTATCGTGTAATTTTAATAAGGACTGTCAAGAGCGTATTACTGTAACACTTGAGTGGTTGTTAATGCGCAAGAGCGAATCTCTTCGCAGGCGAATTTCCTTCTCTCTCACACGAATGTCGGGTCGCGCTTTCAAAATTCGCTCTGCATTCGCTGACTCGCTGAGATATTGCGCGTGCACGCTCAATCTTGGTCCTTTTGACTCAATCTCCATACTTTTTATATAATTATCTAACCTCTTTTATTTAATGTGTTTATAAGTTGTCGACAAACAGAATAAGCCATCACCGATTAAATAACATAAGGATTTATTAATAGCTACTATTATAAGTCATCATTAGTAGGCTAGCCTATATATTGTTTTAGGTCAGTGATGGAGTACTCGAGTCCTGGACTCGGACTCGAGAACCTATTCTCTGGACTCGTGACTTGACTTGGACTCGCGGACTGATGATCGTGCTTGTACGGACTTGAGGATATAAAATTGGACTTGAGCATTCATCAAATGAATGACGTTGGATGAAGTTTCTGACCAAATAGGTTATAAAATTTTGATTTAAGATGTTACACTTTTCCTGTTACGGGCTCCAAGACTGCATGGCCGGGATCTCTTTTTTCCCGCATAAAAGCCCTACTCGACGCGTCCGCACGAGCGCGAAGGTGCGCGCGGCAAAAATCACGTCATTGTGGTGTGGGCGGTCGTGCGCGTTGGGTGCGCAAGGGCCCATTTCGCCTGGCCCATTTCGCCTGGCCCATTTCGTCTGCCGTGCACCATTTCGTGTGTACGGCAGATTTTGTAACAGCACGCGCGGCTCCGCATCCGAAGATGAACAACTTCGAGCCGAATCTGGCCGAGCTCGAACTTCTCACCACACCGGCACCCAGTTTGCACGTCTAAATTAGTTGCTTACATTAAAAAATGAGCATACAATAGCATAATAAGTATTTTTAATGAACACAAAGGTCCATGTTTAATAAAAATGTTCACAAAACTTAATGAGATGTTTAGTGAAATTAGAAAATATGTAAGAGATTGTTAATTTAGTTACATTTTATACACATTCGCATATCCATATTTTTTGTTTTATTGTCACTAGTAATAATTTCAGGGTTTACTGGGTTTTACATGATTCTTTTTGAAGTGTGGTATTGGTGGTGGTGTACTAAAATAGACATTGTCACGTGTGTGTACTGTAGCTTTCTTCTTCTCACCGCTGTTTCCTGATTGTTTAGAGGACAATTACTTGAGTCGCCCCCTGTCGTTTCAAAGAATAGTACAACGGCAAGTGCGTCAATAAACGCCTCGTCCGTTTGGGGAGGTGCGCGCGCAGTCTGCTGAGACTCGCGTTGCGGAGCCAGGCGAAAGTATAAACAAGAACGAGCAGAGAGAAAGCCCCGGCCGCGCGCGCACTCACCATCTTCAAACGCTACAGCGCTCTAATGCCTATGGTTAATGCAACCACATCCCCCCACCCCCCGCTCCACCCCCCAGTGGAACTGGTACGGTCCAACCGCGAGCAAAACACAGAGAAATGGAAAATCAGAGCAATGAGTAATTTTTTATGTTTGTTCAAAAATCAGACTCGGATGCAACAACCCAGCTTGTAGAATTGAAAATTAAACTGAGAAACAATTATCCGTTTGTGAATTATTCCAAAGAAATGGAAAATGAAAGTTTGAAGCCAATTTTTCATTTGGTTAATTTTGATGGTGCAAATTGAACAAAGAACTGCAAAGCGTTACACGGTCCGTGTCGTGTGTTCATTCGTTTTTTGATTTAATATTGAAAGTAGAAAAATAAGAAAACACTTCCTTTTTCGTCTTTTTATTTTTTCTAAAAAACTAAAAACAAGTATTCAGCTTGATTTTTCACTTTTCGTTCTCAGGTAGAAACATTTATAAACAGCTTGAATATTTGATTTCTACACGTATAGGCGGGAATGAAACGCTCCTTTCCTCTTATTTTTTTTATTTATTTATTTATTTATTTTTTTTATTGCTCAAGAACAAAATAACATCATCAAGGGATTACATATACATACACAAGAACAAAAAACATTATCAAAGAATTACATATAGCCTACATATAGCCTACATATAGCCTACATATACATACAAAAAAAAAAAAAAAAAAAAAAAAAAGGGATGACATGGCAGAGGGAAATAACAAGGAATTATACTTATACAAGGAAAGCATTTAAGTGATTGTATTTACTTTAAATATTTCATCATAGTATTGTATAAATCGTAGGGATTTTTTATTATTTATATAACGAAGAGAATGAAGAAGTGAGCTTAATTCAGAGTCAAAATAAGGATAAGACAGAGGGCCCTATCTTGCACCCAGCGCAATTGACTTTGTACACCGACGCATGTATCATTCCTATTTTGCACCCGCGCAAAGCGCGTTTTTTCCTCCACAGAAGCACGTCGCTAAACTAGGGAATGAACTTGCGCTCCCTGAGCGGTTCAGCGCAAAAAAGGAGGCGTGTTCCAGCGCAAACGTTCCTTCATGCTATTTTGCAGGTTTAGAAAACAGTTGCGCCACTAACCAGGAAAAAATGGTTTAAAGTCAGTGGCGCGTTGCGCATGTTATTCATATGCTATTTTAAGGGCGCATGCTTGGCCATAATCAATGTAGCGTGTGCACAACGCGCATACACTTTGATTCTCTCATCTACACAGAAGCAGCCGTTTTCATTTTTGCAAATCATACATTATTACGATAGATAGATAGATAGATAGATAGATAGATAGATAGATAATTTAGTATAAAAGCATACATCTAGCTTACACATTTACCCAAATTATCATACGCCTTTTTAACCGAAGTTAATTTGGGTGGGTTTCTCCATCCCCAACGTCCCTGACGAGAGCGTTGCTCTCCTCGGCTGTGAACCGCTCCTCGCGTGCGTCTGGCAAACCCGCCGTTATAATAGGAATCCGCTTTAGAACAAGCGCGCCTGCTCTTAAAGGGAATGTGAGATGACGCTCTGATTGGTTTATTTCACGTTACGCCCAAACCACACCTATGAGTAATGAAGCTCTTCAGACCAACCCATTTTAGATTTGCGCCTGGCGCAAGAGTCATTTATCCCGCCGGGAAAATAGCAACAGCGCCAAGACCCGCCCACAAAGTTACTTGCGCTTTGCGCGTTGACACTTGCGTTTCAGATCGTTAAAATAGGGCCCAGAATGTTATTTGCACATTTTTGTTTATGAATGAAGAATTTACCGTAAAGAATAAGGAAATTGACAACGTACTCTAGGGGTTTATTTTTATCGTCATTATAATACAAAATAATGTCTTCTAAACTGAAAGAAAGAGTCACACTAGCAGATAGGCCTATGTAAGAACCTAGGTCAGACCAACATTTTTGGGATATCGGGCAATCATAAAACAAATGTTCAAATGTCTCCTCTGCTTGTTTACAAAAAGTACATGAGCTGTCAATATCCAAATATTTAGAAATATTAGAGTTGACAGGATATATTTTATGTAAAATTTTAAAATGTATTTCCTTAGCCTTATTGGACAAACAGTATTTACCAGGTAAAAGCCAGGCCCTTTTCCAATTTATATCTTCTACCAAAGGTCTCCAATAGAATTTTCCTCTTGGAGAAATCTTTTTCATAAATTGAAAGATTTGGCGTATATGTCTATTTGTACATTTCTTGTCCAAAAAAATCAATTCCATCTAAGAGTAAAGTAGACTGTATTGTGACTGTTCTTCTTGGATTATATATGGAGTGGCTTTTAACCAGATGAATTAACCCAGGCGAGATTGCTTTAACCACTGTATTAAACTCTTTTGGATGAATTGGGAAATTGTGGTAAGTCATAAAATTCTCATAAGTAAAAAGGTTACCCGAATCATCAAATAAGGAGAGGATACAGTTAATATCATTTTGGAACCACCTGGGAAAAAATAAAGATTTATTTCTGACAGTGATATCACTGTTATTCCATAATAATGTTTTGTGAGGTGAAAAACAGTGAACATAACACAGCTTCCAAGCAAGGAGACATTGTTGATGAAATCTGGACAAGGCGATAGGTAGCTTAGACGGTAAATAATTCCATTTTAGAATAAAGGAGAGACTACCGATTTGATTAAATATTTGGTTGGGGATAAAATACCAAATGGATTTTGGATTGGCAAGACATCTCTTAAGCCAATTTATCTTAAAGATATTTATCATATCAGAAAAATCTAAAAACTCAATGCCTCCATCTGCTCTATCGTTAGAGAGCACTTCTTTTTTTAGTTTATGAGGTTTCTTTTTCCAAATGAAATCTAAAAATTTTTTATTAACTTCTTTAGCAATTTTTTTCTCCACAAATAAAGATAAGGATGGATAAACAAAAAGAGAAAGACCCTCTGCCTTTGACAGGAGGACTCTGCCATATAATGACAGGTCCCGTTGTAGCCAAATATTAAGAATAATTTTAGATTTAATGATTCTAGATGAAAAGTTTAGATGTTGTCTTGACAAAAGATTTTTAGTAATATAAATTCCTAGATATTTTATTGTGGACTTAATAGGTATATTTTCAATCGAATCATAATTCAAATCATGGAGAGGCATGATCTCACATTTTGAGATATTCAATTTTAAACCAGAAGCACAAGAAAATTGGTTAATTAAATCTAAAGCCTTTGACACATATTTTCCATCTTTTAAGAACAGCGTGGTGTCGTCTGCCAACTGAAATTTTTATTTCCCTCCCAAAAATAGATATTCCTTTCAATTCTTGATTTTGAACAATGCTCACAGATAGCAACTCAGTAACTAATAAAAAAAAAAAAGGAGAAATAGGGCAACCCTGCCTAACACCACGATGTACATCAAATCTATGAGAAGTGTCAAAATTAATAATAACAGAACTGTTAACACCTTTATAAAACATAGAAATAGTAGAAATAAAAGAATCCCCAAAGCCAAACAACTTAAGTGCTTTAAGAAGAAAATGATGTTCAATTGTATCAAAGGCTTTGTAAAAATCAAGAAAAAGAATAAGACCTTGAGATTGCATGGAATCTGCATAATCTAACAAATCCAGGACCAATCTTATATTGTTGGAAATATGACGGCCTTTTAAAAAAACAGATTGTGTTTCAGAAATAATAGAGCTAAGATTCAGTTTTAATCTGTTGGCAAAAACCAAGGCTAGAATTTTATAATCTACAGTAAGAAGTGTAATAGGGCGCCAATTGTCAATAGAAAGAATATCTTTGTTGGGTTTAGGTATGAGGGAAATAATCCCTTGTTTCATGGTTACGGTCATCTCTCTCTGAGCGATGCATTCTTTGTACACACTGAGTAAAGGGCATTTAATAATATCCCAAAAATGAATATAAAAATCTATGGTAAGGCCATCAATGCCCGGAGATTTTCCTTTTTTCATCGAATTAAGTGCTTTCCACACTTCCTCGCAATTTATATCCAATTCATAATATGATTTATCACAGTCATTAATGGCTGGGATAAAGCTCTGTATTTTTTCAATAAATTTATCACAGCTATTAATATTGAAATTAGAAGAATAAAGGTCACTATAAAATTTTGTAACAAATTTAGAAATTTGAATAGGATCTTTACAAATTGATCCTTCAATATTAAGGGCCGTAAGAGCTTTTTTCTTTCCATTTCTTTTTTCAAGTGCAAAGAAATAGCTAGAATTTTTTTCACCTTCTTCTAACCACTTGGCTCTAGATCTTATAAAAGCCCCCTTAGCTAATTCTAAATAAAGTTTATTAATTTGCAAATTAATACTATTCAACTCCAGTTTTTCTTCTTCAGAGATGGTCTTTTTCAATAATAACTCATTTAACCTGCAAATCAAATTAGATTCTAACTGATGTCTATTGGCTTTCAATGCTTTGCTTCTTGTTATAGCAATTAGTCTAATCTTGTATTTGAAATATTCCCATTTTTCTTTGTAATTATTATGTACATCAGAGAATAATTCTTTTACCAGATTAACAATACATTTATTGAATTTGCCATCCTTTAATAAGCTATTATTAAACTTCCAGTAGCCCCGCAATTTGAAATTAGGTTGCAGACTGCAAAGGTTTAAATAAATTTGCTTATGGTCTGATAAGGGAGCAAAGGCATGAGAGATATCTTTAACAAGATGAAGAATTGAAGAAGAAATTAAGAAAAGATCTATTCTAGAACGAAAAGATAAACTTTTGTTGGACCAAGTATAATCCTGCGAATCTGGGTTATAAAATCGCCATGCATCAGTCAAAGAGAAATCAGAACATATAGAAAGAAGCCATTTCTTAGAGCAATTTTGCTAGACCTAGGTGGATATCTATCTAAAGCATCATCCATGCACTCTTTAAAGTCACCACCTAAAATAACACAAGAACCTTTATATTCAATAAGTAATTCTTTTTATTTTAGAAGAAATTTGAGAAAAAATAACCTTATTAGAGGCATGAGAATTAAACCCATAAATATTGCATAAAATGACGAAAGAGTTGTCCTGCTTAATAACTGTTGTAATCCACCTGCCATCATTAGATTCCACCACTTTTAGAATATCCCCTTTGAATTTGTGTATGAGAGTCAAGACCCCTGCAGAATGACTACTCCCATGACTGGCAAAAATCGTATTTCCCCATTGTGTTTTCCAAAATTTTAGATCTGCAGCATCAGAGTGTGTTTCTTGTAAAAAGATTAAGTCTGCATCACTACTCTTACAAAATAAAAAAATTGCTTTCCTTTTAACCACATCACATAATCCCTTGACATTAAGAGACATAACAGACAAAGACCTAAATGTAAAATCCATTAGAACAAATAACCAAGAACAAACTGGAAACTGAAAGGAAAAATTCTTAAATTCGCAACAATTAAGAACCCCCAAGAATTTAAGAAACACTTAGTAGAAACTACAAGGGAGAGGTGGCTAACATCTTTTCAAATATATTAAACAATGTGCAAATACAGTACAATATACCCGTTTGACAAACAAAGAAATAGAATACACAATTATCAAAAATTCTAAACATCTCAATCTGGGTTAATTTGGTTGTAAAAAAATAAATAAATAATAATAATAAAATGAGAAAAAATATATATATTTTAAACAAATATACTTGAAGCAACAAGTAATGACTAGCTACTAAAAAAAAAAAAAATCTAATAAAAGGGTAAATCAGCATTATGTAAAATTATAACTAATGCATTGCATTATTATTACTATTTTCATTTATTTTTTTATCAAAGGTTTATTCCTAGGATAACCAAAAAAAATCAACAACACTACTTTACATCCGAAAAGAAGTGCTTCTTCCCATCAATTAACGCGAACGAGGAACGAAAGGAAGCCTTCTTGCCCGCATCCCTCGCAGCTTTAACTAGAGGCCAGAGTTTCTCCCTTGCAGCTCTGTCTTCTGGAGATAGGGGTTCTGTGAGGCGCAGGCCGTTGTCATCCAGATATTTGCATCTTCTTGCTGCACGCCAAATGGTGTCTCGTAGACAGCGGAGGGAGAACATGACAATGATAGCTCTTGCTTTTCCGTCATCCCTTGCCGGACCCAGACGATGAGCTATATCCACCATCCAGTACCAGCTGATGAACCGTCGAAGAGAGATTTTCAAGCAGTTTAGACGTAGAATCTGTTGTCATTTCAATGGTTGCAATTTTTTTAAAGGTCTCATCATGTTTTGCAGAAAGTTCTCGAATCGCAGATAGTATACGTGCGTTTTCATCGCCTCCTTCTGGAACTCTTTCCACGTGTCGTTTGCTTTTTTTGGCCAACGGTTTCATAGGAGTATCAGGAAAGGGAGCACCAAGAGCCTTTCATCAAAGACTGGGACCGAATCAGACACCTCCAGTGCCTCACCTTCGCTCGTCGCGTCCATCATTGTGAGGTTAGAGAAACTGAATTCTGACCATTTACTCTTGTACGCGTCGGAAACACAGTCCGGAATTACGTTAAAGATTTGCTTTCCTTTCGTTTTCTTCTTAGATTTACCCATATAAATCCAGTTTCACAGATATATGTACTGTAGATAAGTATTCATTTGCAAATTAAAAGAGAAAAGTGGTAATAAATTAGAAGTTTCACCACATCACCTTAACAGGCCACACTTACGCGACCACCTATGACGACGCCATCTTGGCCCCCCGCTCCTTTCCTCTGATTTGTCAGCCGAAGATCAAACTGTCCCGTCATCAGTTCATTTGGTTTATATATATACAGTATATACTTTTTCTTTTTCATCAATCTCTTTATTAAATTTTGAACATGAAATAAGAACAAACAAAGTTCACCTTCACATACAAAGAAGAAAAAAAATACAAAAACATAAACACCAAGAATCAACAAAAATAAACGACAAACAACATAGTAACAATGAAGGAAAAAAATAAATAAATAAATAAACACATTAACATTAATAGCTGTGAGTGACGGTCCAAGAACTGCCCAGTCATTTGCAGCAAAAAACGTGGGACACTAAGTTTACTCAGGATTGTCTGGGAAGGTCAACTTCCCAACATATTCAAAAAAAGGGGGTATATATATATATATATATATATATATATATATATATACACACACACACACACACACACATATATATATATACATACACACACACACACATATATATATATATATATATTTGTAACCACAAATGCCCGTCTTGTACCATCTCTGAGATGTGCCACGTATTACATCATCACGTTGGAAAGGTCACGCGTCACGTCATCAAAAAATGTGTTCTGGGGTTTCATGACCCTTTAAAAATGAAATGAAATGAATGTGTAAACATGAATACATCAACAATTTCAACCTTTGTATTGTGACAGTGTTGGTAGTATATTTAAATGAACAATGTGTAGTCTTTCTCCATGTTACCTTTACCTTGATATCCCTGTTTATTTGTCAGCAAAAGTCTGCTGGATGAAGATGAAC
Organism: Squalius cephalus; assembly: GCA_022829025.1. Lineage (NCBI taxonomy): Eukaryota > Metazoa > Chordata > Actinopteri > Cypriniformes > Leuciscidae > Squalius > Squalius cephalus. Next base: position 60,391,931 of record CM040792.1, read on the forward strand.
ACGTTAGTTGATCATCATAGATCTGAGTCATTTTCTCTTTCTGTCTTCAGTCTGAGTGGATGCAGTATTACAGAGGAACAGAGTCTCATCCTGACTTCAGCTCTGAAATCAAACCCGTCACACCTGAGAGAGCTGAACCTGAGTGTGAATACACTAGGAGACTCTGGAGTGAAAAATCTCAGTGATCTACTGATGAACCCACAACTCAAGCTGGAGAAACTACAGTTAGTATCATTATACTGTACAGCAATTACAGTGTGACTGAAGTTTATTTATTTGAAGACAGCAGGGCTTATGTTTCATTGTTTATAGCAGTGCACTTTCTGGGTTTCCCCTATTGCTCACAGGGGGTTAAAGTGGGATGTGAGTGTGCCGTACGGACTCTTATTCTGGCTGTACTGAAGACGAAGCGGTTTGACCAATCAGATGAAAGGGGCGTTTCAGCGCCGCCCACATGTGCAAACGAAATATCAAAGCCATAAACCGATTTGTAAACCACAAACGAAAAATTAGAAATCGAGCCGAAATCTCATTTTCCGTTTATTAAACTAAACGAAACACAGAATAAACGATCCGTCTTTTCATTTCTCGTTATTCCATTCCAAACAGGAAATGAAATGATCAGATGATACACGGACCGTGTAACGCTTTGCAGGTCTTTGTTCAATTTGCACCATCAAAATTAACCAAATGAAAAATTGGCTTCAAACTTTCATTTTCCATTTCTTTGGAATAATTCACAAACGGATAATTGTTTCTCAGTTTAATTTTCAATTCTACAAGCTGGGTTAATCCGTGTATCATTCGTTCAATCGTTTTTTGATTTAATATTGAAAGTAGAAAAATGAGAAAACAGTTCCTTTTTCGATTTTTCATTTTTTCCAAAAAACGAAAAACAAGAATTCAGCTTGATTTTTCGTTTTTCGTTCTGAGGTAGCAAAATTAATAAACAGCTGGAAAATTCGATTTCTACACGTGGGCGGGAATGAAACGCCCCTTTCCTCTGATTTGTCAGCCGAAGATCAAACTGTCCCGTCATCAGCTCTTCCTCAGTTCTGCACTGCAGAATAAGAGTCCTCCGTTGTGTGGATTCTTAACGCGTTTATTGCAACTACATTTAATCTTTTTTTCATCAAACAACCAGACTAACGAATGGTTCGACACAACCCGTACTGGGAAATAAACTAGACAGGGCTTTCTTCTGTGTAGATATAAATTCACCTAACTTTATGCTTTGCATCAGCTCGGTATGCAGGGTAAATGACGGCTGTTAGCCTAACATGGTCGCCCTCGATCGCCCAGTAATTTTTTTTTAAATAATAAATGTAGATATAGATAATCAATATAATTAGTTATAAATTAAATATTTTAACACTTATAGAAAAAGAAAAGAATAATGCATTGACTATATATAGCCTAAGCCTAGGCTATATTAAAGGGATACTTCACCTCTGGGAAGATGAATGTGTATTTAAAATAGGTCATTTAAGTAGAAGAAATGTGAAGAAATTTTTGAATTTGGAGCTTTCTAGACTGAGAAAAGCCAGAAAATGTATTTTTGGCTTATGTGGATGAAAGACAACAACTCCCAGAATGCACTTGCTTCGCTGCCTTAGGAGGCCACGCCTACCGGTAAGAGTGCGCAGTTGAAAACAACAAAGCTAGCCTACGTGATGAGTTTGCGAGGGATTTAGAGATCGTCCAAAATATCCGGGATTCGGCTTTTGCGTTCTACAGTCGCCATTCATCATGTTTACTGTGGCGAGCAGGACGAGGCTGACGGCCGCGGGAGAACGGCGCGAGGCCGGTGGCGTCATTACTGAGACGCGCCGGGTCTCGCATCTCTCACGGAGGAGCGGGAATTTTCTTAGCAATGTTAAAACGCACATCAACCGATCACTTCACACACTACATTCAAATTCACCAATCGGAATGAATTCAGTTAGATTGAAAGGTGTGCATGTAAACAATGAATGGCGACCGCAGAAAGCAAAAGCTGAATCCCGTACATTTTGAACGATCTCGCCCGCCGGACAAGTCCGGGAAAAGGAGGATGGTTACTTACTCAGCTTTCTCCTACTATTCAGCTTTCTCCACAGAACAAGAGCCTGCTAGCTTAGCTTCCAAAGAAAGACGGCTGACACTGTGTACATTCTGAGTGAGATCCCACCCTCTATGGGCGGGCTGAAAACATGCGGAACAACGCCATCTACTGGCTGTAGTCTTTAGCCTCTGGCCAGAAAATCCTCCGATGACGCAAAATGACGATTTTTGCGTCATCGGAGGATTTTTTCCAGACAAAAAATACATAAATCTCTTGTCTCAGGGGGATATGAGGGTGGAAAGCATGGTAATTCGAAAATACTACAGGTTTTCTACTTATACAAAGCTTAATGCTAAATCCTGAAGTAACCCTTTAACATAGTCAGTCTGAATGACAGTTCATGCGTTTATCTAAGAACCGGAGAACAGAGAACAACAGAGATATTAAAATACATACTCTTCTGAGTTTTATAATGTAGGCCTTATTGTGTTTTATTAAAATGTATTAATTTATATCTCAAAGATGTGCGCTTGTGCGCAGTGCACTGGGTCATGTTGAGAGGGAAACAAACGCATTTTATTATTAGCCTATTCAGAAAAAGACCGGTAAATAAAATTCAACATTAACATTATAAACACTATTAATAACATAGGCTATTTGTATGCGTATTTTACTTCCCCTTACCATTACTTCCCCTTTGACATTTGCCTATGTCAAATCCTTAAATGAATGGTATTCAGAAAACAACAAGAATAAAAAATAAGTAGCAACGTATAATAAAAATATAACCTAATAGCTTATAATAATAGCCTATTGTGTCCTTTATTATAAACAACATTTAGCCTATTTTAAACGCCAAGCCTAAACAAATTTAGGCTATTTGAATCGAAACTGAAACTGTACCGACGTTGGTTTCGCGCATCTCGGTCCCAAGTTTCCATATTTGCAATGCAAAATTTGGATGCTAACTGTAAAGAAGGCTTTAAACTTCAGTCGAGTCCCAATATAGGCCTACACGTATAGGCTAAATCATCATCTTCACAGCATGGGAAATGAGTTTGGAATAACTGCTGTGCGGCACAGCCTTTATATTGTACAACAGACGAATTAAATTAAGCAGAATAACTTTTTATATATTTGGTTGACTGTGTTTTATTTTAATAATGAACAGGCTGCGATGTCAAGTTAGCAATGCCAGAAGTGAACTGATAATAGCCTATGTTTAGAGAGCGAGCGATGCGTCGGCGCCATCACTTGGATTTGTTGCTCAGCAGGGGAAATAACTTCGTTATTCGTTACTCTGTCATTCGAAACAGTAAAAATTTATATTTTTATTTGTGTAGCCTACATTCAAAATGACTACAAAATGTCATGCCTTTGAAAAATAAAGAAAACAACATGATTTCTACTTTAGTGCGTCTCAGTCTCCTTGAACATCTTTCTGGCGCACACCAAAAATGAACCAAAATAGAGTGAATAGCCTTCGGACGCGCCTACTTTTCAAAGTCAACATTTAGATTATTTGAAGTAAAATGTATTATATAGTCACTTAGGAATAAAACTCAGCGTGGTTCATGATAAAAAAAGTACAGTTCGGAAAATATGAAAATAGCAATCCCCTGGCACTTGAGAACTCTGGTCTACAAAGAAGAAAGCCCCGTCTAGTCTATTCCCCAGTACGGGTTGTGTCGAGCCATTCATTAGTCTCGTTGATGGAAAACATGAAAAAGTTGAAATAAACGCGTTAAGAATCCACACAACGGAGGACTCTTATTCTGCAGTGCAGAACTGAGGAAGAACTGATGACGGGACAGTTTGATCTTCGGCTGTCAAATCAGAGGAAAGGGGCGTTTCATTCCCTCCCACGTGTAGAAATCGAATTTTCCAGCTGTTTATTAATTTTGCTACCTCAGAACGAAAAACGAAAAATCAAGCTGAATTCTTGTTTTTCGTTTTTTGGAAAAAATGAAAAATCGAAAAAGGAACTGTTTTCTCATTTTTCTACTTTCAATATTAAATCAAAAAACGATTGAACGAATGATACACGGATTACCGTGTCGTGTGTTCATTCGTCTTTTGATTTAATATTGAAAGTAGAAAAACGAGAAAACACTTCCTTTTTCGTCTTTTTATTTTTTCAAAAAAACTAAAAACAAGTATTCAGCTTGATTTTTCACTTTTCGTTCTCAGGTAGACACATTTATAAACAGCTTGAATATCTGATTTCTACACCTATAGGCGGGAATGAAACGCTCCTTTCCTCTGATTTGTCAGCCGAAGATCAAACTGTCCCGTCATCAGTTCTTCCTCAGCTCCGCTCAGCAGAATAAAAGTCCTCCGCTGCTGCAGTTGTACGGATTCTGAACGCGTTTATTGCAACTACTACATTTCATCTTTTTCTCATCAAACACCCAGACTAATGGCTCGACACGACCCGCACCGGGGAAGAGCCTCGACAGGGCTTTCTTATGAGGCTTTCAGTTCTCAAGTGCCAGGGGGTCCGTGAAATAATTTACTATAACCTACTGTATTTTCCGGACTGTAAACTAAAGTCACGTTTTTATCATGAAACACGTTGTGATTTATTCCAGAGTGACCTAGGCCTTTACAATGCATTTAACTTAGTTCACATAATCTAAATGTTGACCTTCAAAAGTAGGCGCGTCAAGAAGACTATTCGCTGTATTTTGGTTTATATATATACAGTATATACTTTCTTTTCTTTTTTATCAATCTCTTTATTAAATTTTGAACATGAAATAAGAACTAACAAAGTTCACCTTCACATACAAAGAAAAAAAAATACAAAACATAAACACCAAGAATCAACAAAAATAAACGACAAACAACATAGTAACAATGAAGGAAAAAAAACAACAAAATAAACACATTAACATTAATAGCTGTGAGTGACGGTCCAAGAACTGCCCAGTCATTTGCAGCATAAAACGTGGGACACTAAGTTTACATATATATATATATATATACTTTGTAACCACAAATGCCCGTCTTGTACCATCTCTGAGATGTGCCACGTATTACATCATCACGTTGGAAAGGTCACATGTCACATCATCAAAAAATGTGTTCTGGGGTTTCATGACCCTTTAAAAATGAAATGAAATGAATGTGTAAACATGAATACATCAACAATTTCAACCTTTGTATTGTGACAGTGTTGGTAGTATATTTAGATGAACAATGTGTAGTCTTTCTCCATGTTACCTTTACCTTGATATCCCTGTTTATTTGTCAGCAAAAGTCTGCTGGATGAAGATGAACACGTTAGTCGATCATCATAGATCTGAGTCATTTTCTCTTTCTGTCTTCAGTCTGATTTATTGCAGAATTACAGAGAAACAGAGTCTCATCCTGACTTCAGCTCTGAAATCAAGCCCGTCACACCTGAGAGAGCTGAACCTGAGCGGGAATACACTAGGAGACTCTGGAGTGAAAAACCTCAGTGATCTACTGATGAACCCACAACTCAAGCTGGAGAAACTACAGTTAGTATCATTATACTGTACAGCAATTACAGTGTGACTGAAGTTTATTTATTTGAAGACAGCAGGGCTTATGTTTCAGTGTTTATAGCAGTGCACATTCTGGGTTTTTAAACTAAAACACTTTATTCTCAATATCTCTCAGTGAGTCTGAGTTCACATTATATTTGTGTAAAATTCTTCACATTCATGATTTGTTTGTAAGATAATCTCTCTTCCTCTGTTTGTGTGTTTCTAGACTATATTGCTGTGGCATTACAGATGTTTCTTCTCTAACTCAGTCTTTGACTAACTCAAAAGCTCTGCAGTTTCTAAAAGAGCTTGATCTGAGTCTCAATATGATAGGAGACTCACAGCAGCGGCTCAGAGACGAGCTACGAGACTCAAACTGTGTCCTGAGGTGAGGAAACATCACTGAGATATTAAAGAGATCTTCATTTACCTCTGATATGAGAACAAACCTTTCAAACATTCGTGAAAGGAAATTATCATTAAGCTTTATTGCAACAAAGGGTTTGTGAGAGAACAAAATGTGAAGTTATTGAAATGTTTAACACAAAGGAGGAAAGAGAACAAAAGCTCACTGTCACAGCTTTATACATTGTCGTAGAAATTATGTAATGCAGCCTGACATTTATGCCATACCTCGATTCTATAAAACCTGTTGTATCTGTGTTTTACGGTGGGATTTCTCAATGGAATTTGTCTGAGATCCTCCGGCCTTGATTCTTCTTGGGAGAGTTTCTCTGAGAACTGCTCGAAGACTCTCCCGGCCCGTTATTAAAGCATTTAAAGGACATTTGCTGAAAGTCTGTCTGTTAATTTCTGCTTAAACTGGTCAGTTTAGGGAAGCAAGTTAGTTAGAAACTCGGCCAGTTGTCGACAGAAGACGCAAAGAGCTGGAGTATAAAGGTTATTAAGTGTCGATTGTAGACGAAACAGTTTTATTTATTAAGTGTCGATTTGTAGACGCTAGAAAAATCCACTACAACATCAACACCTGCTTTATTAACAGTAGAAGTGAATCATTTCAGTGTGAAAACAGACTTGGTCAGACTGTAGGAAAACGCTGCACTCCTGCTAAAATCAGTGCAGTTCCAGCTTCAGCTCACAGCGTCCAGCTCACATGAGGAATGTCTCTGTCTCTAGTGTGTTTTACTGTGACAAGCAACACGTCACACTACTTTACACTTACTTTACTCTCAGTTATTTACTAAGAGCCTACAAACATGTTTAAACTAGAGGACAAACGGCTTTAACTAAAGGTTTGTGTTTGAACTCAAAATAACATTTGTATTTGCTCCCTGTGGTTTATTCCATACGCCGTACACTCATTAGTTTCTCCTTTACAGAGACTCAATAGGAGTCGCACAGACACACACACACACACACACACACACACACACACACACACACACACATATGATTCATGCTTTACATATATTATATTTAAAAACACAAATATCTATCCAAGATCATGTATTGTCAGTAATTAATCTGATTACAGGAATTCAATTTAACTTATTTTTACCAAAATAAAAAAACAACAGTAATTGAAATATAATAATTTGCACTTTGTTCCACTGAACACTGATTGCTTTCTCTTCTGTTCCACTTTACAGAGTAGATGAAGGTCGATCACCAAACTCTGATGGATGTGTTGTATCGTAGTGTGAAATGATCATGAGAGGAGCAGAAACCATCAGCTGATCCACAGAAGAGTCTCACTACTGTCTATGAGGAGAAATACATGTGTAAATGTGTTTCATAAAGGTGGAAGAGACTCAGACTTCACAATTAAATAAAGCAGCGTGTGTGTTAGCATGCGTATTATTAGAAACGTGATATTGAATGATCAATGTTGGTTTAGTATGAATAATAATTATTTATAATAATTAATATAATAATTCATTATTATAAATATCTATTTAGTTTTGTGTGAAATCCAAGTTGTGGAATTGGGAATGTATTGTTGATTCTGATTTGTATATTTCATTGATATTTTATGTGAAGTTGTACATGTCTTATACAAAAAAATATTATTTATAGATTTTTTTTGTAAAATCTATGTTTTGGAATACATTTGTGACTCTGATCAAGTGCCCATTTATTTTTTTATTTTGTGATTGTAGTTTAACCAATACATTTAGGGTTGATTTAAGTTCTTATATTTTAACCCTATAATGTGACCCACAGTTTTATCCTTAAAGATATTATTTTTTATTATAAAAACCCAAAATCGTCATCTCTTGAATATGTTGTTAATTTCTTTATTTTATATGCAAAATGTTTCACCCACAAAAGTGGCTTAAATCTCAACATGTTTAACTCGTTTCATCCCTCAGGTTTATAAATAATAAACTTTTTTTTTTTTTTTTTTTTTTTATGTATTATGATCAATTATTCAAATATATTTAACCTTGTAATTGTGCTTTTCCCCCTGTGTATATAATCTCATACAATGATAAACGCAAACCCATGATATTTATGTTTTCTTATTTTGTTTTGTTTATTGTCATTATGATTGTTCATTGTTAAAGAACTGGTATCTTTCCCTGATCTTGTATGTAACTATAAGTTATGAGTGACAGGTGCACTAACACTTCATAACATCAGTAACTCGACAGCCTACAGCAGTTCTCCTCAGCGTGTGTAATGTGTGTAATGTCTGCACAGAGGAGACGGGCGGCTGATGATCTCGCCTTTGGAGAAAACTGGTGATTTTATACTCCAAAAATGTAAATATCCCTCCTTAAAAATAAAGATTACCCCAGAAAGAATTGCATTGCTATAGCCCACCCCAACACTAACACACAATTATAATGATAAATGCTGACCAATACTTAATTATATTACTTTTTTAACTGAAAATTATATATTTCAGTAAAAGAAACAAATGGCATTTGTTTTGTCATATGATATAGATATGCATGAATACACACTAAATAAATGCAGTGAACACATCTCAGTTTTCAGTCTAGCAATGAATCAATGCATATATAAATGAAATAATTATATTTTATTTACTGACAGTAAGAAACATGAATAAATGAGTAAAAGTGACCATCACAATAAACAAATGCATGTACAAGTCAACAACACACCAAACAAAGCTTTATTCAAACTTATTGTTCTAGCAATCACATATGTCCAGGCGGTGAACCCCACATCTCACTGCCATCTCAACACAGCGGTTCTCATTCTGTGTGTTTATTCTGATGAATCAGCTGACCACCGTTCCCACCTTCACCTGTCTCTGCCGTCCATCATGTCCCTCATCGCTGCAGTCAGACTCAACAACACACACTCCTGTGAGACTCAACAACACACACTCCTGTGAGAGAAGCATAGTAGAGCGAGTCTTTAACACGCTGAACACACACTGATGCTTTATAGAGTCTGAACTGAACCTGTGAGACTCAACAACACACACTCCTGTGAGTGAAGCATAGTAGAGCGAGTCTTTAACATGAACACACACTGATGCTTTATAGAGTCTTCTGTGTCAGGTACTACAGACTGTATAGGTCATTTTATGAGGATGTCACTGAATGAACGAAGACTTAGATCGGGAGGTGAGGTAAACCAACAGACTGCATAGCCTGAAGACCCAAGATAAGCAATTAATCGTTTCTGTTTCTCATAATTTTCAGCTGGTTCAAACAGTTGAATGCACTAGTAGTTAGTCAGTTTATAGCCATGAAATTAAAAGTGAAAATTATAACTTTTTTACAGAATGTTTCAGTGCTTATTATAAATGAGTTATCCGTGCACAATATTATAATTTTTTTATATATTAATATGCCCTTGTAATCTTTAATCAAAAACGCTAACTCACCCCCTGCAATGCCCAACTTCATACAATCCAATTTGACATTTTCACATATACAATATACTTGCTTTCATGCCAACTTTAATCACCACTCAAAATTAAAACGCTGTCGTCATTGAAGCACAAACACTGAAACAGGAGCACATAAACTAATAGGGATTCACAGGTTACACGGATAGTATTCATTACTTTAGATACATTTATCAATACATTTCTTAGAATATTTGTAGATTTCTTAACATGTCCTATACACTTACATGCTTGTTTTTGTTTGCACTGTTTCTCAAGTTGCGTGAGCTGCTAAAATCAAGATCAGTGGAAAAAGGTGATCATTGGACCATGTAAAGATGTTTGCAGACTACACTTGTAATAGTTGTAGTGTTTCTGTGAAAACCCTAAAAGGTTATGTACAACATCAAGGGCTACACAGAAATGAGGCACATTACCTATATGCATGTAGCATGGCAGGTTGTAAGTTACGCTTCAGAAATTACAACGCATTTAAATGTCATGTTTACCGTCATCATCGGCAGTCATCTTCTGGTCTCTGCAGGGACCCTTCACATGTGAAGTTACAAACTGTCAGAAACAGTTGATTGATCTTTCAGATCTTTTGGGTCACCTTAAATTTCCCATTTCAAAAAGAGAGCAGGTGCATTGCCCCTTCAAAGACTGTGATCGCTCATTTTCACGTCCCACCTATCTAGAAAGCACAAATACTCTACAGCTTTGCATGTCTCTGGTGCATACTGTCTTCCTTCAGTTCCTAGTGAGTCTCAGTTCTCTGTTACTGAAAGCCACTCAGGTGAAGGGGCAGATGACGATGGGCATGAGGAGGATATGCTGGACCCTGCACAAATGAAAAGTTTATACATGAGAAATCTGTCCATGTTTTTCATGGAGTTGCAGGCAAAGCACCTGATCCCTTCCTCAACAGTACAGTTAATCGTAGAAGAGATAAGTTAGCTTAGTGGAGAGTGTGCCAGCAGTACACAAAGAATCAACTTAAAGTATCTCTTCAAGCAAAAACTAAACTCTCTGAGATAGAAATTGAAGATGCTTTGAAAACCCTATGGACATGGATATTCATGGATCATGCAGCTCTGCTCTTTCCACAAAGTACAAGAGAAAACAGTACTTTGAGGAAAACTTTCCATATGTGCATCCAAAATGCATTTTTTTGGGGATTGATGAAAACAGTAAGGAGAGACATGCCCAATATATTCCCATAAAGACACATTAACAGCACTCCTGAAAGATCCTGCTGTATGGGAAGAATGTTGTACATTCAGGAATGAGAGTACACCTCTCGTTTTAAATGATGTGTGTGATGGATTGGTATTCAAATCCAATCAGTTGTTTTCGGAGCAAGGTTATAATCGTTAACGAAAACGAACGAAAAAACTAAAACTAGGTGGGAAAAAACATTGTTGTTAACTGAAATAAAAATAAAAACGAGGCATTACTAAAAAAACGATAACTAACTAAAACTGTAATGTGTGTTTGGCAAAACGAACTAAAATAAAAATAAAATTATAGAGTAAATGTCTTTAGTTTTCATCTTTGTCAAGGTCTTTCATTTTTTAACGCTATTTAAAACACGCAGCGTATTCGTACAGCCGCATTTCCTTTCCCTGCTCTCCCTCCGTCTGTCACTCATGCGTCTCTCACATGCGTGCACACAGCAACCCGGTATCACGCTAACCCCTTAAACTCTTTGGGTAATTTTGGAATTCCGCATAAAATTGGACATACCCAAATCTGATGGCTCCCCTTACCCACATACAGTGAAGTAAATGCAAAATATTGGTGTCATTTTATAGGAAACCCTTTAAACAAACAAAATCAAGTGTCAAATGTAATAAAAACTATTGTATGTTTTTAAAATATCAAAAGAAACGCACAAAAAAGTAGGCGCTTTTGTGTGTTTTTTTCATTGAATCTTTCTTTGAAAGTGTATAACTGTGGTATTGTGTGCAACAGCTACCTATTATAAGTTCCATTTGATTCCACTAGATGTCGCCAAACACTGAAAAAAATATTATGTGTCTAACATTTTGTGAGTGAGTGCAAGAGTGAGCATTGTAATGCGTGCACGGCTCTAAATGCGTCCAAACTGCGCGCCGCAGAATATAGGTAAAATTGCGCGCTGAATATCTCAGACTCTGGTTGGTTTAGAGGAAAGGTGTGTTCAAGACATGTTCACGTAATGCTGAGATCATTAGCTCTCCAGTGATGCGTAGTTCGTCATCATCCGTCGACGATAACATATATCATGTGGACATAACATGTGGATCGACTGCCATTTTCATAAGGATCGACTTATTTCCTGCATTACTGGACTAAATGAGACATAACGATGGATTATTTCTCAAGCGAAACTCACATAAAGGTGAAAACGGACTCATTTTGAAGAAAACAGTCTAAGGTGAAAGTCTATGTATCTTTTTGACTACTTTTAGCTCAGACATGCTGTAATTGGAGATGAAATGCAACGTTTCTCCTAGTTTGTTTACAAAGATCAAAGATGTACTTCGCGACTCATTCTGCAATCATTTGATCTGTTGTATTATGTCAACTAAATAAATCATATAGCAAAAATCCTGAGAAAGAAAGCTTTTGTTTGATATATGACTTGCCTTTGTTCATCAAATTTGACCAATGCCATCAATATTCAAATTCATAATCACACTTATTTTTGATTGGTATTTCGGTTGCCGGTGGATGAATTTAAACATTTAAATGATGCGATATGTAAAATGAATGAAAAAATGATGGTTTTGTGTGAAAATTAGAGGGTCTAAGCTTTGTAATGATATCACATATGACTGTTAATGTTTCATCAGGACCTTTAAATATTATAGGACGATCGTAATAACGATTTTAATAACGCAATTCCAACCCGGTACCGGGTTTACGGGCTGAACAGGCTAAAGCGTGTAATACACACGCTGGTTCACTAGCGGATGCGTGTCAGTGTCACGCTTTGACTCCTCTAAGCGTGACAATGACACGCATGAATGAAGGGTGAGTACCAGCAGGGGGCGATAATTTCCTCAATGCCAACAACTCCCCACGGACCAAATAGAGAAGCGATATATTGCATTCTCCAAAATTCCCGCGTCGTCCAGGTCGGTCAAAGCCATATTTTTTTATTATGGTTCTGTAATTTAAGAAAATCTAACGTTGCTGTAGCCTAACGTTATATTTGTGTGTGTGGACTGTGGAGCTTTTTAATCTATGGTGCTGTTAGTGTTAACGTTACCGTGGTCAATAACGTTAATAGAAATTGATATTAATTGGCTAATTAATTAACAAATGGCTCCTTAGTTTTGAAATGGTTTGGGCACAAGGTGATCGCGTTGAAAATAAAGGCGTTTGTCACCAAGGTCTCCTACATTCTCATAAACTCACCAAGGTCACCTACATTGCATCCAAAATCATCAGCCTGCCTTTTTTTTTTTACCGACTACCGACAACTTTGATCAGTTAACGTTGATACGGTCAACCATCGGTCAAACGGTCATCGGTTAACATCCCTAATCCACACATAAAAAATGTCGATCCTAAGGTGTTTTTTTTTTTAACCAGTAATTTTATTTATTTACCACGAATTTATTTTATTCAGAAAGTACGTTATGCATTAAATTGATTAAACGTGACAGTAAAGGCTTTTACATTGTTACACAAATATATATATTTCATGTAAATGCTGTCCTAATAATTATGATGCTGAAAACTCAGCTTTGATCACAGGAATAAATTACATTTTAACATATTGTTTTAAATTGCAATAATATTTCACAATATTTGTTTTTACAAAAGATTTACTGTATTTTTGATCAAATAAATGCAGCCTTGGTAAGCAGATTAGACTTCTTCCAACATTAAACATCTTACCAACCCCAAACTCTTGAAAACTAGCATGTAACATGTAACATTTACTATAATTTTGCTAGTTTGTGCAATTAAATTTATTTTGATTGATCGTTAAAGTTCAAATGGATTGTGTTATGTTCTGTAATTGTTGTTAATAAATCTGTCAGAATGAACGTGCAAAAAGTTTTACCTATTGGGGTACAACAGTGGCAGTCTTTAAAAAAATTAACAATGGTTTTACTACGGTAACCATACAAATCCAGGAAGCCTTGCTGCAAGAGAATTAACTATGTTTTTGTTTTCCTTTGTCCAACAGCTCCTGTTTTTACCTACCATCCTTCCCTGTTACCGCTACCTGTATCTCTTCATAAGAAAACCATCTCTCTCTCTCTCTCTCTCTCACACTCTCTATTTCTCTCTCTCTCTCTCTCTCTCTCTCTCTCTCTCTCTCTCTCTCTCTCTCACACTCTCTATTTCTCTCTCTCTCTCTCTCTCTCTCTCTCTCTCTCTCTCTCTCTCTCTCTCTCTCACACACACTCTATCTATTTCTATTTCTCTCTCTCTCTCTCTCTCTCTCTATCTCAATTTCTTTCTTGTAAAGCTTCACTGTCTTCAAGTAAGTATATTGTTACTCTATTCTTTATTTTTCTTTCACCTTACTCTATCTCTCACTGTCCAAAACATTTTTAAAAATGTAGTTTTATATATCCTATACTCTGTCCTCAATTCTTTTTGTCTGACCATGTTTTTATCTTCCTTTCCAGTATAGTATCTTTGAAATGGCTGCTCAGCAAGACAGAGGGAGAGCAGATGATGCTATTTTCATTGCAGACATGCTTCTTGCTCAAACCAAAGTGAGTATTTTTTTTTTTTTTTTTGAGACAGTGATCTTACAGTATTGGTAATAATACTAAATAGTGGGAATTAGAGTGCAAAATTTGAATGAACTGCTCAAGAGTTGGCTGTATTTCAGTGTTATCATACGATGCTCACTTTCTGTCATGCAAGGCAAAGGAAGCGAAGGACAAAGCAACATCTGCTAAAGGCAGTAAATTTAATGTCCGATGGGTGGAGAGAGATGCTGAAGGACGTCCACTGCTAAAAAGAAGCAGAAGTGGAGAGACACGAAAACGTGCTTCAGCTACAGGTAGTCCATGTCTTCCAGGATTATTTGTGATTACCCACCCAATCTTTCTTAACTAAGTATAACTGTGCCCATTGTATACAGAATTCAGCTTGCTATTTGTTAGGTAACATAAATATGGTTTTGTGTCACTTTTGAAACATAGACCACCAAACTGTGGGGCTTCCAGTGCACAGCTTTATCCTTTATTTTTTTCCATGGTAAAACTTAAAAGGATTTCTGTTTCTGGTTTTTAATAATTTTCCTTTGAATACTGTATGTTAAACTGTACCATCAGAAACACAACATGGTGGTTGATGTGTTACCAATGTTATTGACTTCACTGTAATGCTAAGCAATTCCAAAGAAATTAGTGGAAGTGGAAGTGAAGCAATCAGTGTCAGGTTCATGCTGCTTACAGTTCAAGATTATGTCCAGATAATGAGGGAAAAAACTTTTAGAGATTAATGGAATTGTCAGACATGTCAATTAGCCTATTATAGCCATAAGTCACTAATGAACACTGTATTATATGCTTGTAAGACATGAAAATTGTTATCTCGTTCCTTTCTATCTATCTTTTCAGTTGTTTCCGTTGTTGGCAGTGAGAGCACTACTCATTTTGAGTCATCTGAGGAGGTTCCCACAGTTACCCAATCAAACTGCTCTCAACACTCATTTGGTAAGATGACACCTGACCTTACTGTAATTAAGCAAGTTAGCTATAAGTGTGAAAGGAATGATTATTTTCTTATTTCTGTCTTTAAGACAGTGAGATGCAGAAACTGCAGGACATTCTGACCTCAGCAGATGTTCAAGGCACCAGCAAGTATCCTTCTACATCCACATCATGGTGCTTGCGCCAATCTGTAGCCCAAGATGAGTGGCGGAAAGCAAGGACCTATCACATCAACTGCTTGCTGTCCTGCAATGTGGCTCCAGAAAATAACTGCAGCCACTGCACATCTCCTGCCGTCATTCGCTGCAGAGACTGCATGCCCCAAGAGTGGCTGTGTATGGATTGTGACGTACACATACACAAAAAAACTCACCCTCCATAACAGGGAGTCCTGCATTGAGGGAATTTACAAGCCCATTGAGCCAACAGTGTGCTGTGTACAAAAAGATGGCAAATATTCACTGGGCAATCAAGGTAGTGTTCTGAACCTTTTTGGCAAAGTGATTAAAGTTTTATTATCTTAATTGGACATATTTTTTATGCTTTCTCACTAATTATTTAACTTCTCTTTTCAGTATGTTTATTGCCTACAGTGAGACCTGTCCAGTTATGTGCTTGCGACCCTTCAAACGTCACAGAATCCGCTGGCAGAGCAATCATTTTGGTTTGCTTAAATGGTATGAATTATGGTTTATATTTGTATTTATTCTTGTCCCCTTTGTGTGTTACAATGTTGTACTTTTTGATTTTAGGTCGGTATGATTTGCACTTGCCAAACTTGCTGTGCAGATTATGTCTGGCACATTGGACACCTGACATGAGCGACCTAATCAGCAGTGGGTATTGGCCAGCATCTGTGAATGCTGACACGCTGTTTTCCATAGATGTCTTCAGCTCATTTGAAGAAATGAAAACTGTTGCACCAGGTTTATCTAGACAAGGTTTTTTGCGGATGTTGGAGAGGAGGACCTGTCTCTTTGGAAGGGTGAGATCAGTGTAGATCAAAGTTGCATCAAGTAGAGATGAGAGAATATTAGTGTAGCTATTTAATTTTACTCTTTACTAATCGAATGTACAGGCTGGGAAAATACATGGAGACGTGTTCCAAAGAAGCTTCATGGAATACACATTCTGCCAGTACCAGTGTGAGAAAATGGCCAGTGTAGAGCACTTCACCTGCCCGGCATGTACACCCAACATGCTTGCTCTTTGTGCAGATGGCAACAGAAAAGTGTACCGATTTCGGCAGTCAAAAGGGTTAGTTGTTTTACACTTGTAGTTGTTTTACTTAATGTAAAATTAACAGAACATATAATGTCTGACACTGAACATATATTTTTTCTTATTCTATCAAGAATCAGAGGAACCCTATTTTGATGGCACCTTCATTGCCAAGGACACTGATGTACACCATTTTGTCGATGAGATCAGGAGTAAAATCAAAAGTGTTTGTAAAATAAGTTGTTTTTTTGCACCTCTGATTTATATCCAAAATTTGCAATGTATGATTGTTTTATTAAATAGATAATTTATCCCTAGTTGGTGTAAGCTTATATAATACACTTAGTTTGTTACTAGCACTTTAGGCATGGTGCACTCTTACAAACAATCTTGTGTTGAGGTTTAAATTAGATAATGGTAAGTGTGGTGGCATCCAAAGTGGCTAGTTTAGTCATTCATTATGTAATAGCAGATCTCTGCAAGAGATAGTGACTATGCATGCAGTTTGTCACCCTGCCTTTCAACTAGTTTGTGTAGCTAGAGTAGAGAAAGTAGAAGATGCATTTTCTGAAGCTCCTCTTTAGTAGTAGTTTGAAAGTAAACCTTTATTGTAACCGATCATTACAAAGATGCCAGTTGGTGTGATGTAACCGGACTCATCCTGATGGATGAAGTAACTAGTTAGAAAAAATAGCAACTTTCAGTTTTAACCAGAATTATTGCGTCATGCAGACTGACGGCAAAGGGATCTGTGGAGCCAGTCAGTGGTCTGCTGCATGCAAAACGGCCAGAAGAGCAAGCAAACTGGATGAAGAGGGCCTTGAGGTGGTTGTTTGCAGACATGGAGTGCTACTCAAGGCTCTTAACATGTACAGGGGGGAAATATTTGCTTATCCGCTGTACCTGCAGAAGGAGCTCCAAGCAGCCACAAACGGACAGTTCTATTGCACAGATATTGCTTGCAAGTATTGGCCTTACCTTGAGAAGTTGGCAGTCTCCATGTTGGAACTCAGACCTTTACTGCAGGTGAGATCATTCCTTTCTGTCATGCATGCCAAGGCTCATTCAACCAAGTGTGAGGTACTGCATATTCTTTATCATTCCATTTAAAAAAAAAAAATTTTGTATTACTTATATAATACACTGTATATGACTATAATTTAAGTGCCATGCTGATTTGTAAGATAATCTGGAGTGGCAAAAATCAGGAAGGTGCTGGCACAACTGCAGGGGAGGAGGTGGAAATGGTAAACAGCTTCTTGTCTCGTTGTGCCCTCACAACTTAGCCTGGATGCCAGCCGAACTTAGCCCCGCCCACAAAAATTTTAGGTCGGGAAGTTCGGTCTGGACTCGCTCCGTTGAGGAGCTATTATGCCCGAACAAAAATTGTTCGGACCAATCAAATTGTCAGGGCGGGCTTTATATGATGATGGACAGATGAGCAACGTAACGTAATCATCCACGTCACCAACGAGCGCTTGGGTTGAATTCGTTTACAACAAAGATGACTGCCGCTGGAGAATTGTTATTTCACGAGTTCACACTTACAAATAAGTCAGATAGAATAAATGCATATTTGGCGTGCTGTCCGAGGAGAGGTTCCGGGCTCGGTATTCGGCCCGAACCCAAAGTACTCCCCCCGTCTTCCAGGCTGTGGAAGAACAAGCGAGTGAGTGGAGGGATGCTGAAAACTGTCAAGGAATGTTAGGTGAGTTGACTGAGTGAATAAATATTATGCTTCCTCTCATGCTGATAGTGTAGAACATAGACGGTCATTGTTTGATGACAAGTTGATTGGATTGATTATTTGAACGTGCTCCTCTCGAACTTTGTTTATAAAACATTATGTGTAGATTCCACCATCGCGACTGTTATAGATGATATCGACAGCGGATTCATTTTAAAAGAGGAACAGAGAACCGCGATCAAGGCATTTGTAGATCGGAATTTGTAGATTTGTGAAATACGTCACTTACTCCATTGCTCTGATTGGTTGTAGGCAGAGTCGTTGACTATCCAATTGAGTGCAGAGGCATTTTCCTTCCTGGTTCGGTTGAAACACGCCCCATAATCAAAATTCAATGGAACAGTATCAGACTCACATTCTGACTAGAATCTGAGTATGACGACGTCAGGCTACTCACAACTAAGTACATGACAAAATCTGGTAATTATTGCTCATTTATATTATTGTTACTGTCTAATACTTTGTACTGAAATTACAAATATTGTATAATATAGCAAATATACAGCTGTAAATATTCTAATATACAGTAGGCTACATTAATAAAACTGCATTACATCTCTCTTAAATTAAAAATCAATTGTCAATGCGTGAATGAACTGCAATAACATGAGCATTAATGGGACTTTCCTCCATCACATCATTTTGTTGTTTAAAGCCAGGAATGATATGCTGCTATTAAGTGGAACCGACGGAAGTGGGAAGGCCTTCATCTTGCACTATCCAGCAGATACATCAAGGTATTATGTAGTGTCTGAGTTATGTATACAAAGCTTTTCTCAATTTTCCTCACTTTTTAAGATTGCAAAGTCAAAAATCTTTCTTTTTTTTACACCAGACTTTGAAAAAGGCTGAGGCTGAGTCTCAGAAACTGGAGGATTTGAGCAGTGAACTGGGGTGTCCTGAGAACATCGTGCATCAGTGGGTACATGATGTCAGACAATGGGCTACTGACGGTACAGTATTTTATGGACATTCTTCTAAGTAGTTTACTAATACTGCAATTGTATAAGTGAGAATCTTTGCCATGCATAAGGATTAAGTAAGGGGGCGTTGTCCTGTTTTTGTTTGATATAAACTTGTGGGCTTGTAAAACTCTTTTGACACTGTTAACAGTGATTTGGGGCTCTAAATAAACTTGAACTTCCAAGACATCATAATAATTTACTTGTATTATTGTTGTTGCTTTAAGATTCTGTGGGTACCAGATGTGATGACCAACATAACCTTCAGAAATCAATTGAACAAATGTTTCTTGGTGTTCATCAAAAAAAAGCCGGCCTTTATAATCACACTGGTATGTTGAAAACTCATCTAATATTTGTGTCTTTTTTATTACTTGCAGATGTCTAATTGCAGTGGATTGTTTTGGTATTATAGTGTTTTTAGGTCCTTAATTTTAAAATGTCTTCCTTTTTTAATTTTACAGATATTAGGCCTATTATGCCTTTTAATAACTTTCTGATATCTGTATACACATGCTTGTGCATCATGTTTTCTGTATTTTTTTAATTTTATAGACAGCAACAAAATTCGACACTTGCGTCGAAGAAAATTGTGGGAAGAGAAGAGAAAACTCCTGCAAACAATCAAGCTCTACAATGAGCAGGTGCCAGATGAGGAGCACATCGCTGAGGAGAAGGTGGAGAGCGGTTTCTCCGTGGGAGGAGACAGTCTAATATGGCCGTGGGAAGTGCACAGCAGTGGTAAGTAGCAATTTCTCTCTAAGGTGTGTGTGTGTGTGTACTTAAACTAATGATATGTTGTATATGCTACTGTAAACATATGCCACATTTTATCTGATTACATTTCTATTACATTTTTGCACTTTGCACCAGTATATGTTCATACACTACTTGTGTTTTGCCTGCTGTTTAGACTGTACTGGTCAAATTTTAATCGAAGGGATGTTATTTGTGTGACTTCAGAATCCAGCAACATCCTCACCAAGAAGAAGATTTTTGATGTGTACATGTCAAAAGTGCGGCTTCAAGAGGAAAAGATCATTGTGATGAGGGAGATGAGACAGCACTGCACCTATCTCAGAGAGCTGTCTGGAAACATTAGGACAGTGATATCAGAAATGTCTTCTGGCAGAAACAGTGGTAAGATGCTAACTTTTATTACATTCTTGCTGTAATGCTTTTGGGCATCCTATAAAACCCCACTCATTTTGAGATCCTCAAGTGTTACATTATGGATTCCTTGTGGCTGGATCTAAATGGTCTGTAGTTCTTTAGTAAAGTCAGTTAATGAATAGCTCAACAACAATGGAAGTATTGTCATGCCTCGCTTTTAATTTTTCCTT
The DNA here is from genome assembly GCA_022829025.1 of Squalius cephalus. NCBI lineage: Eukaryota > Metazoa > Chordata > Actinopteri > Cypriniformes > Leuciscidae > Squalius > Squalius cephalus. The sequence continues at coordinate 60,412,264 of CM040792.1, forward strand.
CTAGGCAGTTTAAGTGAAGAGGGTCATCACAGGCTCCTGTGTCTTCTTCAGAAAAGGCTTGCAGATGTAGAGGAGAAGTTCCAAGTCATTTGCTCAAGTTACAGCCTGGCTTTAGGACCAAATGCTGTATACATAATATAATATACATATTTAACAGGCTGTCTATCATGTTGTAATCTGCTGCAGCAGGGAATTGTAGTTTTGTTTTTGTAAATTACTAAAACATGTAAATGGATGTCTGGACTATAAAACTGAGAGTGCACTCATGGGTATGGGTGGATGTGAAACACAGTAGTTTGGTCAAAATTTTTAATTATAAATAATAACTAGGTGAGATTCAGTTTTTACAATTTTTGGTGATGTCCCCTATTGGTGATCGCACCAAACGGTAGCCCTCATGATGGAAGAGTTCAAGAGCTTTATTTAACAGTTGGTTTCATCATTGTAGCCCATTCAGTTGCTGAATTATAAGACTCACAACATGCATCAATGTCAAAGTTCAGAGGTCAATATTTCAAAGCAGGAGCCAGGTACAGCCTTCAGATTGCAATGCTGTTACTCGGCTGATCAACACCTTTCCAGTGATGTGTTTGGTTTAATCATAATAATGAAATACGACAAAATAAAAAAATTCACTCTGCCCACTCAGCCCTTGTGTCATGCATGCATTTCAAAGACACATGAAGTGGTCTAATGTATAAATGTTAATTAAAATTTATTTGTTGGACACAGTAGCCAAATTCATTAATGAAATGTTTATTTTGACTTATCTGAATCACAGATGTCACTGTGGGCCTCTTGGAACGTTTCTTTTACGCAAACCCTAACCTAATAAAAAAGTGTTTCAGAGTGACCTGATTTAATATGAATTAAAATACAGAGGTGAGTTACATTAAAAATCATTACAGATATCCAGTGTCCATCCTTCCATCCCATACTTTTATAGTTCATAATTAAGTGTTTTTATTCTGTGGTCATATGGCTAAGTGGCTACATAGACATTTGTCATCTAATTTACCTTACATATGTAATTTTATTACACTTCCCATTGCAAGAGCAATACAGTAATTAGATTTACTAATTACTTTTGTGTTACTTTGAAATCTCACACCAGCCTATACCACAAGCAGAGCAAGATACCAAATCATGAGGTCTGATTCAAGGTGTTTCACAAAAAAACATATTAAAACATGGTCCTTGATCAAAAGACACCTCAGCTCTCATGATATCTTTCAAAAGTCCAGTGCTCATGTAAATGAAGTAAAGATAATTTGATTACAATAGTAACTGTAATGTGATTTCTAAGATTATAAATGTAATCCTGTACATTACCTTGTTAAAGAAAGACATCTGTTTGCATCTTAGTAAAAGTAATCTATACACTGTTGGTAATAACAGTGCCATCTGAAGAGGAAGGGGAATCCAGGGACAGCTCCATCCAGGACAAAGTAAAGTCACAAACTGTATGTCATAATGACACGACACATACAATGCTTTATGAGGTCACTGACACACTTTTAAAACCATTTTTATTGAACAAAACTTCACAATGTGATTGGTAGGACTTGCAACAGTTCACATTATTTTTAATTATGGTACGATTACTCAACACATTATGTAATGTAGTTTTACATATATTTAAAACATTTATTTGTTATTTCCCAAATTTGTCAATCTTTATGTAAAAAAGCTTTGTATCATAGGCGTAATTCTATGGGGGGACAGGGGGACACGTCCCCCCCAATATTCAAAGAAGGACAATTTGTCCCCCCCAATATTTGATCATACTGTATGATTATGCGGGCAATATCGATGTGATTGCAAATACGTCTTTCTTTCCAGCTCCGAAAATATAAAATCCCGGCCGGTCCATTTCCCAAATCCATTCGACTTGCCTTACCCTATACATTAACAAAACCTATTTCTCCTGAAATCCATGTCATGTTTTCCCTATACCTTTAGTAGCTCGTCCACCGTCAGTGAGTTAGGAAAAACCAAACAGAAGAAGAGTTATAGGAGCGCGAAATCTGACAGAGCATGTGACGGCGGTGTCGTCTCACATGGTGAAATCTCATATGGCAGGTGACGGCGGTGTCCTCGCAAAGAAACCGAAGTACAGTTGTAAATTTATGTTTCCATTATGGGTATTGCCAGAGTTTTTCCTGCATAGAGAATTATGAGGCGGCTGCCTCCGTCAAATTTCGTGCCGCCTCCGGCTCTCGACAAAACTCGGACAGACAGTCACATGGTCAGATACACTTTTCCCACCGTGATGGTTCTGTTGCGGTTATAAAAATATTTAAAATAATCTAATTTAATACAGTTATAATTTTTCAATGTAAATTTGATTGGTAACAGCCTAGTGTCTTATTATTTTAATTGGATATATTTATCAAATTTAAGAATTTGAAATGAAAGATGGAGCATACAGTTAATAAAATTAGGGGGGAAAATGCCCTTTATAAAGGTACAAAAAACTATTCTGAGTGTTTTCAAACAGTGATGTAATGAAAAATGGACAATTTTAAGTTTGAAGGGAGTAAGCCTCTGTTTAGGCTATTAAGGAAATATAATTTTGCCAAAAGAAGAACTTTTATTTTAAATAAATGTTCATTTTAAATCAGCATGTCAGTGTGATATGTTACCATATTATCATGCTTAACACTAAGAATTTGAATAATTGTAATGTGATGATCAGATGCAGATATCTAAATCAGAGAATATCATAGGTTCGGGCAGTTTGCGGGTGGATTATTTATTTTTAACAGTGGATTCGGGTGACTCAAAGTGCACCAGATTAATGAATTTACCTTTAAAATGTACAAAATTTTCTTCCGGGGGAGCATGCCCCCGGACCCCCCTAGAGGTACCAAGTACACTTAACAGCATTACTGTTGTATGCTATTAAGTGTTCGGACTCTGAATTTTAGTTTATTTTGATAAAAGAATGTGTGCATGCGCCAAACACAAAAAGTCCCACAGCTGTCCCCCCCAATGTGTGATTGACAATTTCGCCCTTGCTTTGTATAGTTGTATAACAGGTTGCCATTTAGAATCATGGTGCTGTATGCAAAGGCATTTCCATTGTTTGACAGATGAAATGTGTAGGCAAAATATGTGATCAATTAATTAGTGTGTATGATTGATATGTTTTAATAGCCTAACACTGACAGGACATCATGTGTTATTCATAGGAGAGACAGTATGGTTTCTACAGTATATAGAGAAAAGTTAAGGATCAAAAGCTACGAATGTTTTTTTATTTTATTTTTATAAAACTATTCTCTGAATAAATTCCCATTTATATTTTATGTTGTCTTGGATGCTCATATAATGAAGTGTACAATTCAATAAAAAGTGTGTCTGAAAATAAAGAACAAATTCATTCCTCAATGTTTTATTGATGAAAGCACAGTAAACAATGACAAATCATAACTAAACTCGCACAAAACTGACAATAATTGGAGTGTAAAACATGAAAGTATTAATACCCAATATAAAGTGCAAAATGAAATACACCTGAAAGAGGCAATGAAAGGGTCCAGTCGCAAGAAGCGTTTATGTTCACAACAGTAAGAAGAAAGAAAGAAAGAAAGAAAGAAAGAAAGAAAGAAAGAAAGAAAGCACCTTCTTGGGCACCTGATGGGAGCACTAACAAGTGTCCATATCCGCCACCCACTCCAATGGCCACTTCTTTCCACTGTAACACAATAAGGAAATATGCAATTAGATGTTTTGGTTCTGCACATGAACTGTAGACACAAAGACACACATTAAAGCTCCTGTAGCTGTTTTCCAATAACTGTGTTTTAGTGGGGTTTCATTACATCACAGTAGGCTAATGTTAGTCAACTACAATGCAAGGAAAGCCTTAATTATTATTTTAAGACAAGAAAATCCTATAATCTGTTATGTTTCTGACATGAATCACTGTTTGGTGTGCACAATACTCCAAAGTGTTTTACATTTTTGGTAGGTTTATCTTCACTTGTTTTTTTCTTAGTAACTCAAAAATGAGGAAAGTGAAGTCCACATTTTACTGTGAGACAACATATGTGACAAATGAAGATCACAAGCTGACACTAAATATATTGATCCAGTTATTAAGCAAGGCAGTAATGTTGTAACATACAATTTCTGTATCTCTGTATTGTAGATTTATGAGAATGAGGTCCTAAAATGAAAAATGTCACGATTACATTACTTTTGAGAAACTTAATTAAAAATGAACTCCAATGTAACTACAGATAAGCCATCCGCAAGGTAACAGTGGAATTCAAAGTTTTGAGTCTTAAATTGTGTTAGCCTTAAGGCAACAGGTCATGTCTCCTTTGCTTCTCTCTTGAAGCTCCAAATATATATATATATATATATATATATATATATATATATATATAGACTTCACATAATGCAGGCCGTGTAGTTTGGGCATAACATCTTAATCAAGAAAAAAAAAAGTGTCTTAGTAAGGTGTTGGGCCACCAAGAGCCACCATAACAACTTTTTGGACTGAAGCTGTTATGGTTTTGGACACCGCCGTCATCAAAACACCAAATGAAAGCATATATTTTGGATGAATGGAGCTCCCCAGATTTCAGAGACTTAGAGAATCTATGCCAAAGAACATGAAACTCTTCTGGTGGCACGTAGTAGCCCAACACCTTATTAAGACACTTTGTGTTGGTTATAATAATATATTTATGAACTATATAGACACATCTTACCTTAATCTTACCTAACATATGTCAATAGTCTGTACATGTTCAAATTAATTGGCTATGTGTTACCCATGAGAGGTCGTACATACTAGAGTTTGCATGGCTCCCACTCCACTTGCTTCCATTTTTGGCCCTAAAAATAGTGAGACTTTTTCAGTTTCAAATATTTGCTATGTTTAGCAGTTATACCAATCACCAATACTTTTTCAAGACCATTACACCAATAAAAGAACATTATGTAACCTGTATAGTGTTTTAGTGGTATTTAACCTTGATAACTCTGTATTTGGCAACCCTCTTCACAGGGTAATAATCCTGGCTCCCTGTCACTGTATGTCGGCATTCTGAAAGGAAAAAAATGTACATTCACAAAGCTTAACACTACAATAAACAAGCCATTATACAATTATTACAGTGATACGTGGTTATTAAGCTAGCATGGGTTGTACTTAGTTACAGTTTTCATATTGTAGTTATTATGGAACAGAAGTTGTATTGAACACTGGTAATTTACTGTAATCAACACAAAGTTTAGGGTTGGGCAGTTGTGATAAATATATTGGCAAACAAAGACAAGTTAAATCCATGAATTCAAATGAATCTCTATTGTGCTGCCTGGGAGTTGTTAATCGCTTTCTCATAGCAGACTAACATGTTTTTGACTGTGAAAACCAAAACCCCCCAAAAAATGTATGTTACTTTCTGACTATGTATGCTATTATGTTGCCAGATAATTGCCAGAAGACTGTAGCTATAGGTTATGCAGCTTATACTAATCAATTTTGTGGCATTCAGACCACACTCCTATTCAGAAAGCTGGACAAGCAGTACATCAACACACCTTTCCTTTTATTTGGCCGCACAGTAGTGGGAGCAGGGCAGCCTCCTTCCACACCTTCATCTGTCAAACAAAGTAATAACAACAATTTCGATTAGTTGTTCAGCCCTACTGTTAAATAAACAAATGCACATATGCATTTGGACATTGGCCAAACCTAATAGGCCACAGCCACTTACAAATGCAAATACAGCCTTCATGAAGACTCACAACAATTAATATCAATCCCAATGTATGGATTTACACACAGTACATCAACACACCTTTCCTTTTATTTGGCCGCACAGTAGTGGGAGCAGGACAGCCTCCTTCCACACCTTCATCTGTTAAATACAGGGAAACATTTAAAATTATGTAAAAAAAAATATTTAAGCACAATTTATAATGAAGACTGGGCTTTATTTGTCAAAATGTCTTTCCATGACCAACTAAAACTTTGTTTCAGGAATTGAAGGCAGCACACGGTGAGCACTTGATACATAAATGATGCATTATAGGTGAATTATTCCTTTAAGGATAACCAGGTTCTGCCATTAGCAGGCTAAAGCCGCTGAAGGACTTGTACAATCAGTTTGGAATAATGTCATCACAGTGAAGAAATCACAGCTGAAAATAGCCTATCATTCCACAACTTTATAACCTTGAATAGACAGTTGATCTTGCAAATCAATTTCCATCAAAGTGTCTATGGGAGTTAGGGTTGCACGAAATTGACAAAATGTGATATTGGAATATTGATCATGAATATTGTGATAACGATATTAATTTAGATATTCTTAAACATATGTAAAAACACAAAAGTTGATTGGCCCCATTTCTGATATTTTTCGCCTCCGATCTCCATTTTTTCGTTGTCTCCCAGAGCCACGCTCATCATGTGGTGTTCTATAGGGCATGTTGCCCTGTCACGTGCATGTGACAGGGCAACTGGCCAATGAAACAATTACTCTAAATCGAATACAACTAAGCCACACAGTCAACGGACGCATCTCTCCACAAAATAAACGAAATATTGCATACTTTCTGCAACATTTTCATATGATATTGCACAACGTGATATTGCAATAATGATAGTGAGTCAATATATTGTGCACCACGAATAGGAAGACACCGAAACACCCAAACAATGTCCTAAAATATGGGCAAACACAGGCATTATTGAAGTAATGAAACAGCAGCAGTTCATGGAATTTGATGAGAGGTTCTAATCATATAATCGTTTTAAAATGTATATACAGTGGTGGCCAAAATTAGTAGAACGGTTAGATTTTTTAATGTTTTAAAAGAAGACTTCCGGTCTCCAAGGCTCCAAGGATTTATTTGATCCAAAATACAGCAAAAAACAGTAATATTGTGAAATATTTTTACAATTTAAAAAAACTGTTTTCTATTTGATTATATTTTTAAACGTAATTCATTTCTGTGATCAAAGCTGCATTTTCAGCATCATTACTCCAGTCTTCTGTGTCACATGATCCTTCAGAAATCATTCTAATATGATAATTTGATGCTCAAGAAACATTTATATATATATATATATATATATATATATATATATATGCATTTGGCAGAAGCTTTTATCCTAAGCAACTTACAGTGCATTTACAGGGACAATCCCCCTGGAGCCCCTGGAGTAAAGTACCTTCACTGCCTTGCTCACGGACACACTGTGTAATTTATTATTATTATTAATGTTGAAAACAGTTGTGTAATTTTTTTTTAGGATTATAATAATAATAAATGTTTCTGGACTCTGAATTTGTTTACAGTTTCACATTACACAAAGTAAGAGTATGGTTTTGTGGGGCTTACAACTTATTTATAATACTCTTCATAAAGCTCCTTTTTTACCTTTTTCAAGAGAAACTGGGGAGGCTGCTGAAGGTCCTTCTGGGGAGTGGGGTCTTTTCCCCAGGTTCTGGGATAGCGGCTGTGGTTGTACTGAGGGTGCTAAAAGGGACACTGACTGTCCAATTGGGGACTTCGGTGGTCCAATAAGTGCTGCTGGGGGTCCCGTTGGAGCTGTTGGGGGATTAAGCAGGGCAGCAGAGGGAAAGATTGTTAGTGAATAATGACTTAAAGTTCAGTTTTGTTTGTCTACTATATGATAGAGCGGCACAATTACTTGTTAAAAGATTGTGATCTCGATTCAAACACCCACGTGATCTTATTTCTAAATGACAGTGATTCTGAGCAGTTGCCATGTATCGGTATGAACATATATGCTCTATATAAATGATGTATGAACATATATGCTCTGATAATATAGTGTATAGGTTATATGCTGTTATAAAATAAATACATTTTCTGTATTCAGATATAACTTTTTTTTCTTTTTTTTAAAGTAGGCCTACAAATATGACAAAATGTAGATGTTAAAAGACATTTATATTAAATGTAATATTACAAAACAAAACATTAATGAATTGAACCAATTTGGAATTATTAAACAACTCACAAAAATATTGACATTCATAAAAAATATATATATATAAAAAAAATAAAAAAAAAATATTACAAGACCTTGTACTCAACAGAACAGATATTATTTTACCCTCTGAGAGGAGGTCAGATAAATAAAATAGGTTTGAAAGCAGTGAGGCTTGTCTTCAGTGAGACCACACTATGGATACGAGGCCTCCACACACGATAACGTCCTTTAGAAACTGTGTATACTGATTCTGAAACTCTTTAACTGCATTCTCCTCACGACTGTTAAAATAACAACAAACATCTTCACAGAAAGTGCTCTCCTTGCTTTCACTGTTCCAGACAGTGACTGACACCATGTATTGCTAGCACTTCTCCTGCTACTGCTTTCTCTCGAGACAAAGTGCTTGTTGTATTCCTCATTTGTAAGTCGCTCTGGATAAAAGCGTCTGCTAAATTAATAAATGTAAACGTAAATGCGCTCACCTAAACAGCAGTTCGCCAGGTAGAGGAGAATGGAGAAAGACTTTATTTGCAAACTAAATAAATTAACTGTCAATTCAAGTTATAAATACTATCACATGATTTAATTTATGGTAAGAATAACAATAATTCAACAAACGCTGATGCGGTTTCTCCACACTGGGACACCCTTCTGGCTCAGCCACTGGTGCAGATTCTCCCACAATGACATGAAACTCTTTACAATAACTCCTAACTTAAACAGAAATAAGAGTGTGTTGTAGACATTTACGTTTGCATGTGTTCTGCATACATCCATACACTGGTGTGTGTTAGACTAGTGATTATGACACAGTGCTCATCATTTCCAGGATCTGAGTTCACCTTGTCAGAGTAGCCATAATGATTGAGCACCTGTGGTCACCAACATCTGGACCCAGAGGTCAATGGTCAGGTCAGGGTCGGGTTAGGGTTAGGGTTAGGGTTAGGGTTAGGGTTAGGGTCAGGTCAGGGTCGGGTCAGGGTTAGGGTCGGGTTAGGGTTAGGGTTAGGGAGAGGTACTGGTCCACCACATCCAGATGCTGATAGCACCTCTGCTTCATACCATGAACATGCATAAACATGAACAAACATAGATAGACAAACTCATCAACACTCTTCACTTGTGTCACTGTCCCTTGAATGTGGTTTAAGCATTCCCTCACAATCAGATTTAATGTGTGGGCAAAGCATGGCAAGTGCTTCCATTCAGCTTTCCGGAAAGCTGCTTTCATGTTGCTGGCATTGTCAGTAACACAAGCAACCACTTTGTTTGAGATTCCCACTCTTCACATGTCTTTGTAAGTTCGGCTGCCAGGTTGTCAGCAGTATGTCGGTCAGTGAATGAAAAGCAGTCAAGAAGAGGTGATGAAAGAGTAAAATGTTCATCGATTGACAAGTGACTGCGAGAAATTATATATGTTTTAATGAAACTATGGCTGATTGTCTAAATGGATTAATCTAACAGCCTATCACACAGTATAAATCAACATGACAACAGTCTCCTACACAAACTCAAACAGGTATGAGGCTCTCGGTGTTTTCAGCATCTGCACACACACACACACCAGGGTGGGAATTATACCGCGGCCACGCGGCCATGGCCGCCGTTGCCCTACACTTTGGCCTTCATGCCCCGTGAAAAAAAAATCATCGTACGGCCACAGTGGCCTGTGTGCCCTGGCCCTGTCCAAGTTCCACCCAAGTAGTCTCTGAACTTCAATTAGTTTGTGGATTCGCGCAGGTGCAGTGTCATAATCACATCGATGATCTCACGCATCAAAACAGCAGTGCAAGAAGCATGTAACGTCAGCACCAACAGAAGAACGACACTCTGTTGTCGACACTGGTGCATAGATATATACACTAGATTTCGCCTTGGCTACGGCATTCGTTCATGAACTGCCGTAGCCAAGGCGAAATCTATATGTCTATCTATGCACCAGTCTGCGCACACGTCACACAGCAGGAAGCGCGGGCGCCCTCAGATCACTTGGACGTCGCTGTGTTACAAGAGGTAAAAACGATATAAATACTGTTCGTTTTCTCACACAAACCGCTCGTTTCGTGTCTTAGGCCATCAATGTGTACTTACGATGGGGAATTGTTTAATTTGGACGATGGGGAATTGTTTTAATTTGGACTCTGTGGATGCTCTTTGAGACCGTGACCATAGACCTGCATTATATGACTGACAGACAAGAACGGTTTGACCTAAAAATATCAAAATCTATTTGCTAGTAGATAAGTGCCCTTTTCAGAAAAGGGCCCTATGCAAGGTTCCAGAGGTAACGGCGTCGGCGCACTGAAGCGTTTTTTTTTTTTAATAGTTCAAAGTTACTATAAGATTTAATGTTATTACCTTGACAAACTATAACTTACATCATTAAAAAGATATAAGACTCACGTTTCAGTATTTGACCACTGTTGTATTCTGAGAAATTTTTATTGACAGTTATGTCTTAATTTGTGTCAGGAGTTATGAAATGCAAAAATGAGTCGATACCTTTAATATGAATTATGAGCGTCAGACGCTCCTATTCATAAAAACCTCCTGTTCTGTCGTCATGAAAGCGATTCACAAAACAACGTCCCTCACGGCTTTTAGCTCAAAAGTGTGCAGATTTGGAGAAATATTGATATATTCTCAGTTTACATCAGATTTCTATTGACAGGAATAATATTTTATTGAATTTATAGCCAAATGCGTCGATGTAATCATTATGAGCGCTGTATACTGATGTGCTGTGTTTTCAATTCATACCAGCAGCCTGAGGGCGCTCTACTGAACATTATAGTCCATATTTGAAACACATGAAGAAGAGCGTTCGACAATGCAGGAAATTAATTTATTGCCATTTGTGTTGTTTCTGAATGCTTTTATTGGCATTTGTGGTGTTTCTGAATGCTTTTATTGGCATTTATGTTGTTTCTATTGTTGTGTGAGGGTGTATACCTTCTGGATGTAATGGCGCTCTCTCTCTCTCTCATTAAAAAATGTTTTTTTTATTAAAAAAGTCATAATCCATGTCTTATTCCAAATTAGGATGTTATGCTATCAATCTGAATGGGAAAACCATCGAATTGTATGATGGCCTTTGTGCCCTGTCATATGGCCTTGGTGCCCCTAAAAAATAAAAAAAGGTGGAGGCCAAATGGCCTTGCCCCTAAAATTACATAATTCTCACCCTGACACACACACACACACAGTCTCACTGTATGAGGACACTCCACATGATCTTCATCTCCAGAGCTGCTCTTCAGAGTCACTTCACAAGCTTTCCCCCGTTTCATCTGAGAAAAACTACTGTCAAACACACACTGAAACTGTCTGATTACATTTAAAATGAAAGTTTTTATTCATTTCAAAACACATCTTTTTTTTTGTGAACAAATTATGATGATATTTTTGGCCATATCCAGCTCTATTTTTGAATTATGAATCATCTGTGTCCTAATACAAAAAGGATTGAATGTATAATAAATACAAACCTCAGGATGTCAGTCATTTACAATATCCAGCATCTTAGATAATAGTCCAGAAACAGGGAATATAACAGATGCACTGTTGAAATGTCTATTTAAGAGGTTTTAAACAGGATTTAGAGATATATGTGGTATAATATCCCGCTCTAGTGCAGTAGGTGTCGGTGTGCAGCTGTTCAGCTGTTCCAAACCCTCCTGTGAAACACACGAAGAAGAGGAAAACGAAAGTAAAAGCATCTGGGCCTCGTTTATCACCGCTGCGTCGCACAGAACAGGCTCTGGGAGAGGCGGACGACACTTCCGATATAAAAACAAACTTGACGGGAAAATGTGCGCATCTGCACGCAAACTGTGACCTATGTGTACGAACGTTTTGGAGACGGAGCAGTTTGGCGAACCGATGGTGAGCTGGAGTTAAATGTCGTTTTGGTCGCTTTTAGACAGAGCATTTTAAGAAAATTATACATATAGGCTACAGAGAGATAATACAATTATAATTTCACTCACCAAGCCTGTCACATGAAGCAAACATCCATCCAGTCCTACATGTCCGCGCCAGCGAGCGCGCTGGGCCGTTTAGTGAAACTGACGCATTAGCCTTTATCTAACGGCAGATGAAGGAAAACCGTACATCTTCATTATGAGTCATAATCATAAATACAGTGCATGTTCACAATAACAGTTTAAATAAATAAAAGAATGATTTAAAATATGTTTTACTTCTGATATAAACATTTAGATTAAATATAATCGATAACGGACGAACGGTTTTATAAGTCTGAATATTTTTTTTGGCGTACGCCATTTTTGGCTTTCGGGCGCACGTACACTTTTAGTAAGGATCCTACGCACAGTTTTATAAATGAGAGCCCTGATACCCAAACCTGTTACTCACTGGATTTGATCAGACAGATGAAGCCTGACGTCAGTGAACAACAATCTGCTGTTATTAAACTGAATATCTCAGTTCAAATATAGCAATTATGGTTAGTAGTTATACAGTATGTCTATTATAATTCTGCTTTTACTCAATCAGTTATTTTAGGATCATTTGAAAGTAATGAAATCAATCATCATTGTGAACTTGAAGTAATGATTAAATGACAAATGATTCAACAATTAATAAAGATTGGGTAAATATGATTGTAAAATGATATTAAACTGTAATAGAGAATATAACAAATCAGCTTCAATTTTCCCACTCAAAGTTTTAAACACAATTTCTGTTCCCCAATGAATTAATATTTAGAGTCAGTTAAACTCATTAAACAATCAGAAATGATTAAGACCATTCGGTTATTTTACATGGCAATATATTTGTCTGTAACTCACTTTATTTTATAGATAGTTTTTGCTGTTGCTGTTGTTGATGATAACTCCGCATTCTTCATTATTGTCTTAAATAAGATGTTCTTCATCTGTGTAAAATGGTGTCATCTCCAGGTGATGCTGAAGGATTGAGTGTTTCCAGAAACCAGTGCTGATCAGTTTTCAGTGTCAGTTTAGCTGCAGTATGTCAGAGGAAAGAGGAAAGGACTCTCTCTCTCAGATGAGTCTCTCAGAGAAACACAGGTAAGACTGCATCTGTTTTCATCAGTTTAAACTCCACTGACTTTGTGTTTCCCTGTCAATAACACAACTTTAAGCATATTTGCACATTCTTTGCACAATTCCTATTTTTAACTTCTTAAATTAACTCTGACATTGTCTATAAAGCCCTGTTTGCTCTATAGAAAATATCACAGTTAATAATTTGTTAATAACCTTCTAGACGCTGAATTAATCCAAATAAATGACTTCAGTTTTTAGATCATACAATTATTGACAGACATTAGGAAACCACTATACACTTAATTTAATTCAAGTATGCTAACACAACTGTGTCACACAGACATTTCTGCTCTCTATTTCTGTCAATAAACAAAAACTTGAAATGTTCTCATAAATTAGAGTGAAGTATTTTTTAACATATTAAATCTCTCTCTTGTATATTAAAGAAATCGTTAAACTAACGTGAGCCAGTAAAATAAAATAGTAGTTAACTATAAAACAGTAAATTGTGTGAGTGTGTGTATTTCTGTGGAGGATTAGATTAAGACACAGATGTGTTTCACACACAGTTGATCCTCCTTTACTAAAGTGTTTTCTCTCTCTCTCTGTTCTTTGTGTCATCAGTGTAAGATCAGGCTCACATGTGTCCAGCTCTGTGTCTCTGAAGAGTGATCAGTCTAAAGGTGATGATACACCAAACTTCAGTGAGAAGACACCATCACGATTTACTAAAAGGTATTTTGTGTGTTTACATTGCATTATATTGTTGTATTATTTGTCTACAGTGGTGTATATGAATGAACTTGACTGAATGAAACAATAAGTCTCAATAAAACTCAGTTCCTGAGAACCTTATGAAACTCATTCCAGTAACACAATTACACAGGCAGCCACAAGGAGACACAAATACACTATGGAAAATAGATCATGAAACTAAACATGTAAATATGTTTATCCATCCGACTGTAGTCATAAATGGACAAATGCACAGCTATACTGCATTTAATTACTATTTGCAACATTAAACCTTTTCAAATGAGACTGAAGTATCTCCTGTAGTAAAGTGTTTTCTCTCTGTTCTTTGTGTCATCAGTGTAAGATCAGGCTCACATGTGTCCAGCTCTGTGTCTCTGAAGAGTGATCAGTCTAAAGGTGATGATACACCAAACTTCAGTGAGAAGACACCATCACGATCTACTAAAAGGTATTTTGTGTGTTTACATTGCATTATATTGTTGTATTATTTGTCTACAGTGGTGTATATGAATGAACTTGACTGAATGAAACAATAAGTCACAATAAAACTCAGTTCCTGAGAACCTTATGAAACTCATTCCAGTAACACAATTACACAGGCAGCCACAAGGAGACACAAATACACTATGGAAAATAGATCATGAAACTAAACATGTATATATGTTTATCCATCCGACTGTAGTCATAAATGGACAAATGCACAGCTATTAGAGATGCACCGATTACAATTTTCTGGGCCGATTCCGATTTCCGATTTTTCAGTAAGTTTGACCTGCCGATACCGATTTTAGCCGATTCCGATTTCATTTTTTCTAACCACTTTACAGCACACACAAATATTTATTTTATATCATTTCTGTAATAAAACATTTTACAATTTGCATAGTTCACACACATCTAAAGTGCAGTGTTGTGGAAGAACCATTTCCTTTTTACATTCAATATCCAATAATTTTATAATTATATATATATATATATATGTATTTAGCAAACGAAACGTCTGTATGAAAACAGGGAATGGCAATAAAACAATATATAAATAAAAAATAAATAAAATATAGCCTTGCAGTATTAAGATATTTCTCAAAGCACACTGCAATCACTTGTACAAACTGAATAATAAAACAAGTTTAAATGGGTACATTTTCTATAAATATTAGTCTTTGTTTTCTTTTCTGACATAGCCTACTCCAGTTCTTGTTAAAACACGCAAATTCTGTGCATTTTGGGCATTTTTTTGTGAAACCCTATTTAGGCTATTTTCCATCAAAAGTGTGCTTTCCCTTTAATTGAGCGTGAGCAGTGCAGCAAATAGACTCGGCGCCGAAACACGCGCATCACTGCTCGCGACGCTCCTGCTTGACGCTCAAGCGCTGCTCCTGCTTCCGTTGTGAATTAACATGCACGCCGAAAAAAAATACGCGCTTGCGGTCTGAACGGACGTAATTCACGAGGTTTTCTACATGTGCTCCGTGTGCACGTGTGATGCTGATGTTGCGCGATGTTAATCATGCGGCGCCCGGGTGCATTTGACCGGCATAAAATCGACATTTGTCAGACTGACCGGCCGGTCGCCGGTTACGGCCGATCACGTGAAAATCGGCCAATTCCGGTCACCAGCCGATCAATCGGTGCATCTCTAACAGCTATACTGCATTTAATTACTATTTGCAACATTAAACCTTTTCAAATGAGACTGAAGTATCTCCTGTAGTAAAGTGTTTTCTCTCTGTTCTTTGTGTCATCAGTGTAAGATCAGGCTCACATGTGTCCAGCTCTGTGTCTCTGAAGAGTGATCGGTCTAAAGATGTAGTACCACCAAACTTCAGTGAGAAAACACCATCATCTAATAAAAGGTATTTCATAAGTTTCTAATTTTTTGTCACACGTTGTCTGTGTTTAAAAGTTGTATCAGCGAATACCAATCATGAAACATTTCTAGATCCAATTTTTATCATTATTTATCATTGAATCATTTATCATGATATTTATCATTGAATACTCTGATAAATATTTGATCTGATAAATATTTATCAGAGTATTCACAGCTAATGCTTTTTCTCTTTCTGTGAAATTTTGCCTGGAAAATCAGTATTTATTTTATTTATTTGATTACAGGCTTCAATATGAGACATTAGACTCAGACGTTCAGACTCACAGGAACCACGAGAATTTCAAAGACAATCTTCTAGGAATCTTCCAGGTAGGAAAACACATTTTTATAAATGTTTAATATTCTAACATACAAATATGTTATTGAACAAAGACATTTTATTGAATTCCTCCAGATCCATTTTTTCCTCTGAAGCATTTATTTTTTATTTTTCTATTTGTTAAAAATATCATCTGGCTAACATGTTAGTCTTTTAACTGGATTTTTTTTTATAGATATTATAGTTATTGAATACATTGTGTTGACCAAATGTAGATGTACAATTTGGTTTAAATTGTGTCTTTTTTCTTACTTTTGTTTGTAGGATCTTGAGATCAAAATAATCAAGTTTCTGAAGAATGAGCTGGAGAAGTTTAAGAAAATATTACAAAAAGAGAACACAGAACACTTTGTGAAGGACTTTAATGAGAACAGATCCAGTATCAAAGAATCAGCTCTTGATCTCACACTACATTACCTGAGAGAGATGAAGCGAGATGAAGCTGCTGATGCTCTAGAAGGTTAGAGACTCATGATCATCTGTCAGATTGTCTCTTATAAATGTAGGAGAAAACTGTCTACATCCTGTTCCTGTGTTTAGGTGAGCTGTTCTTCATTCATCAGCTGAAATGTGGCCTAAAGAAGAAGTATCAATGTGTGTTTGAAGGAATTGCGAAGCAAGGTGACTCCACACTTCTGAATAACATCTACACAGATCTCTATATCACTCAGGGCGGCAGTGAACAGGTCAATACTGAACATGAGGTGAGACAGATTGAAGTTGCTCTCAGGCGTCATGAAGCACAAGAGAAACAGGTTGAATGCACAAATTTGTTTGAAGCTCATGAACAAGACAAGGAGATCCGAACTGTACTGACAAAAGGAGTCGCTGGCATCGGGAAATCAGTCTCTGTGCAAAAGTTTGTTCTGGACTGGGCTGAAGGAAAACAAAATCAAGATATCCGCTTCATATTTCCTTTTCCATTTAGAGAGATGAACTTAATGGAGAAAGAAAAACTAAGTTTGATGGACCTTATAACTAAATTTTTCCCAGAGACAAAAGGACTGAACCTTACAAGAAGGAATCAGTTCAAAGTGCTGTTCATCCTTGATGGACTGGACGAATGTCGCCTTCCTCTGAAGTTTGATCGTAATGAGACGTGGCGTGATGTATCGTCACCAGCCTCTCTGGATGTTCTCCTAACGAACCTCATGAAGGGAAATCTGCTTCCTTCTGCTCTCATCTGGATCACCACCAGACCAGCAGCTGCCAGTAAGATTCCTCCTGACTGCATCGACCGGCTGACAGAGATACGAGGATTCAGTGACGCACAGAAGGAAGAGTACTTCAAAAAAAGATTCACTGATCAGAATCAGGCCAACACAATCATAGATCACATTAAACAATCAAAGAGTCTCTTTATCATGTGCCACATCCCAGTCTTCTGCTGGATTTCAGCCACGGTTCTCCAGAACATTCTGGAGGAGAAAAGAAATAATGATGTGAAAAACACTCAGGCTGATGCGATCTCTAAAACACTGCAGGAATCAAACACTGAAGACACTCCCAAGACTCTGACACAAATGTACACACACTTTCTCCGCTTTCAGATCCAGCAGAGCCGCCAAAAGTATGATGGAGAATACACACCAGATGTTTCCTGGGATAAAGACGCCATCCTTTCACTGGGGAAACTGGCATTTCATCAGCTGGAAAGAAACAACCTGATCTTCTATGACACAGACCTGGAAGCCTGTGGTATTGACGTCTATAAGGCATCAGTGTACTCAGGCATGTGCACCCAGATCTTTAAGGAGGAAACAGGGATCGTTCTTGGTACCATGTACTGCTTTGTTCACTTGAGCATTCAAGAGTTTATTGCAGCCCTTTATGCACATCTGTTTCTAGACATCAACAAGACAAGTGTGTTTGATCATGAGTCTACAGAACAGGAAAACAGAAATGAAACCATGATTGATTTGCTCAAGACTGCAGTGGACAAGGCGCTCGAGAGTGACAATGGACACCTGGACCTTTTCCTTCGCTTCCTCCTCGGTCTGTCACTCCAGTCCAATCGACGACTCTTACGAGGTCTGTTGACACAGCAAGACGGCAATGACCAGAGCAACAAGGAAATAGTTCAGTACATCAAGCAGAAATTAGAAGATGATCTTCCAGCAGAGAGATCCATCAATCTGTTCTACTGTCTGAATGAACTGAACGACCAAACTCTGGTGAAAGAGATTCAGACCCACCTTAGCAAAGGAAGTCTCTCATCTGGTGACCTTTCACCTGCCCAGTGGTCTGCTTTAGCCTTTGTGTTGTTGACATCAGAGGAGGAGCTGGAGGAGTTTGAACTTCAGAAATTCAAGAAATCAGACGAGTGTCTCATTAGATTATCGGCAGTCATCAAAACCTCCAGAAGAGCTCTGTAAGTATTTTAATATATTTTGTCATGTTTTGCTCTCATCTGAAAAATGTCTTATCTACATTACTCTATAGTGATTCCTCATCATGAACATGAACTTATCCCTGTAAAGCCTGACATATGAAATAACAGTCTGAATTTTTTTTTTGTGTGGAGACAGTTTATCAAACCTTTAGAAAAAATATAAAAGACCATGTAAAAATGTTTGCATGTTTGTCTTGTATCATATGATACACCAGACTTTAATGACTTGTATAGAATTATATATTAGCTCATACTCATACTTGTGGAAAAATAATTGGGGAAATAATGTGGGGGAAATAATGTAATTTGGTACAGATGTTATTTATATTGCCAACAAGTAAGATGAAATTCTGAAAGGTTATAATATAAAACATTGAGATTTTTATAAAACAGGCTTAAATAAAGTACATATATATTACCACATCATATATTAGTTGTCCCTGTCACGTGTCAGCGTTTGTTTGGACTTTCAGTTCGAGTTTTGCTTGGTTCCTATTTGCCTTTCTATGGTTACCGTCATTATCAGTTCAGTTGTGTCACCTGTTTAGTCATCATCGTCATTAGTGGTCGACCGATATATCGCCAAGGCTGATATATAGGCCGATATTTGGCACTTTTAAAATATCGGCATCGGCCGATACGTTTTTCTGATTGGCCGATGTGTTGGAAGCGGGACTTTTATTTTGACGGCGCTCCAGACTTTTATTTTGACGGGCGGTGCTGAGAACACCAGCGCCTGATCACACAGCGCTCACTCACATTCTCCGTCTTCATTAGTTTACAATCTCTGTCAGTCATATCTAATACTTTGTTAGACAGAACTGGTAAACAAAGAAAGTAAATGGTATGCGAAAAAGTAAAGTGTTGCTTTTATATTATTTGTAACAGAAAAGGCAAACAATCAGGCTAAAATACTTTCTCATTTACTCGTCAACATTCAGCAAATGCGCATCTTTCTCATTTAAACAAATCTCTGAATATCTAATAAACATTTAATATCACAAACCTTGCAGATTTAATGGAATCCAGCTGTGATATCTTGTGAGGTGTGCATTTGTAGCCTGATAAACGTGTGACTGCGAGTGACGGTCGAGTGAAGTGAGTGAATGTGAAGAGAAGATCAGCTTCACAGGAGACACGATCGAAAAACTTTAAATCCTTCATTTTAAAATATGCTGTGCTATATCCACTGTGTCATATTCATATAGTTTTCACTGTGTGCTGTATGCAATATTAGCGTTACCTTGTCTTTATTTGCAAAAATATGATTACCAGTGCACACGATATTACCAGATTACTGAGTGCCCTGTTACAGTGTTTGCTTCCTTTTTATTAACATATTCATATATTTTTAAACAATTACTTTATTTGTGAAAAATACTGTAATAGGATTGCAGATTCAAGAAGTTGCCATCTAAGCATGTTTATTTTAAAGATTTGTTTTCTAATTTATTTAAAATTTATAAAATATTGATTAAAATAAATATAAAGTATATAATAATAATAATATCGGCTTTACATCGGCCATCCTGCTCTCTAAGATATCAGCATCGGCATCGGCCATCAAAAAACCAATATCGGTCGACCACTAATCGTCATCTATCTCACCTGTGTTCTGTTAATCAGTGTAATGTGTGTTTGTATTTAAGTTCCATTCTGTTCAGTCAGTCCTTGTCCGATCTCCGTCGTATTTAGTGTGTGTGAACCTTCTGTCCGTCTTCTATGTACCTGTATTATTTATATTGTGAGTAAATGTTTGCATTGGAACTTTAGATTCTCCTTCGTCTTCTTCTGCCTGCACCACACCGTGACAGTCCCTCTGTATCTCCTAGTAATTAGACATTTTAAATGCTTATTTTTATCAGTAATTCTGTAGTTTAATGTAATAATAATGTAATGCAATATGTAGATTGAAAGATTTACAAATAAACATTTATCAAAAGCCTGTTGTATAATATGTGATGTACACATTTAAAGTTGTTTTTTCTACAAAAAAAGTTCAAAATGTTTTTTTTTTCAATGTTTTTTTTATTTATTTAGTGAATATTAAGTAAAATAAACTATAAATGTAATTTCAGTAATTGTTATGGATGCTTTTTTACTATCTTTAAATTAATGATACATCACCCATTGATCACCCTGCTCTCTAAGATATCGGCATCAGTCGTTGGTTAAACTTAATCTTGAAATAATACAAATACAATTTCTTAGGTTCTTAGGTTAGGGGTGGGCGATATGGCAAAAATATCATATCACGATTTTTTTCAGGAAAATCACGATTCACGATTTTATCACGATTCTTTTTATGTTGGTTTTACTATTTTGTGACTTAGCATTACAGCCAATCTAATGTCACTATTTTAAAAACAAAGCCTTAGGTAACAAAATATAAAAATATTTGTCATTATTTTCTTTGTTATTAAATATTAAGATCAAAGATACACATTACACATACACAAATTAATATACAAATTAAATAGGCTAAACAGTGCTTTATATTTTCAGCTACAGTAGGTGTATTTAACAGTAGCATTGAAGAAAGTAATTAAATTAACAAATATGAAAATAAAAGAAAACAGACTTCACTGTATAAATTATACATTGATACTTATTAAAGCTACTATTAAAGTTATCAGTCAAGGGCAGTGAGTGATTTTCTCTTTGCATTGTGTTGTTTTATTAACATTAAAGGGATAGTTCTCCTAAAATTTCAAATTATCATAATTTACTCTCTCAAGTTGTTTTAAACTCGAATAAGTTTCTTTCTTCTGTTGAAAATAAAAGTTATTTGGAAGAATGTGGGTAACCAAACAGTTGATGTACCCCAGTGACTTCCATAGTATATTTTTCTCCTATGGAAGTCAATGGAGACCAGCTACTGTTTGGATAGCCACAGTCTTCAAAATATTAATATTAGAAAAATATTAGAAAATATTAGAAAATATTAGAAGGAAATTAATACAGGTTAGGAAAAACATTAGAGTGCGTAAATGATGAGATCGTTTTTATTTTTGGGTGAACTATCCCTTTAAGGACAAGCGGCAGCGTGTTTACTATTACTACTGTCTCTTTAAGAGTTGCGCGCGACGCGTCTAATATACACGCATTTGACAAGCAGATTTTCTCTCAATTTTCTCAAGTTTGCTTTCACTTTAGACATAACCAACTTTGTTTATGTAAACCTTGTGTGTATTTAACAGTATAAGCACAATAAGACTCGAAAGATAACTTAGTCCAGTATCCTGCTTTAACATTTTATGTGAATATACGTCGCGTTGTTCAGTATGTTGGGACAGAGGCGCCAGAACAGATATAATGCACGATTCTATGATATTTTTTCAAAAGCAGATCGTGGAGACATTTTAATCGTCCACGATCAAAAATCGTCATATCGCACACCCCTATCTTAGGTTTAAGTAATCTTAGCTTTACTTAAATCATTAAAGAATTTATAACAAAAAAGACATGTACATGTGAATGAAGGCATTTTTAGAATTATAGTGAAAGGCCTTTAACTTGCCATAAAACTGTAAACTGTCTCATTTAATAGTGTCAGTGCAATCAAGTCAAGTCAATAATATTGTTGAATTTTAAGTGTCCCCAACTAAGCAAGCCAGAGGCAACAATGGCAAGAACCCAAACTCCATCAGGTGACAGAAATAGAGAAGAAATCCTATAGCTATAAATCTTAACGCAAATATTTTTTTTCAAACATGCTTAATTTTATCTAGGAAATTTGTCACTGAATATAAAATGCTAATGTACTGGAAATAGTATTTTTTCTAGATGAATGCTGTTTGAATGCATTGTATTCTATTTAATATTTGTTTATAGAAAATGTATTGTATGTGTGCCATCTAATTCTGTGTTGTGATTTATTGTAGGTTAAATGATTGTAACTTAACAGAAAAAAGCTGTTCAGCTCTGGCTGCAGTTCTTGGATCAGATACCAATCTGAAAGAGCTGAACATGAACAATAATAATCTGCAGGATTCAGGAGTGAAGCTGCTCTGCACTGGACTGTGTAAATTGGAGATACTGAGGTAAGTTGAGCCACAGGAGTCACATGACTAAAGTAAGGTGCAATGACTGACAGGACGATGCCAGAGTTTAAAAGTTATAAATAAAAGTTGCATTTCTTTGTTTAATATAAGTAAGTTTGTCTTTGTTCTATTGTAGTTGTGTTTTTCATTCAAAATAATAATGAGCCACAAACTAAGCAATCCAAAGATCTTTTATTTATTTGTTATAACGTGGGTATAGCATATCATCCTTCTTATCAATTTTGTTAATAAAAGTCCAATGTTTAATATAAGTGAATTTATCATTGTACTATTTTATTATTGATGTATTTTCATTAATACTAATGAACCACAAACTAAGCATTTGTTTTAAATTTAGGGGAAAACACTAAGACCTTCATTTCTCAGTGTTACAATGGGGGTATACTATGCCATCTGTCCTATTTGTTTTGTTGATAAAAGTTTTATTGTTCAATATAACAAACAATAAAAAAAATGGTTGTCATTGTGCCATTTTACTGTTGTTGTGTTTTTTTCAGTGAGTAATACTGAAGTGACATTAAGCGTTCATTTTGTGCTGCATTCATTTGGTGCTGCACTGTAATGCAAATAATTGCAGGGGATTATAATATTTAATGGATAATGTATTTTCCATATATGTATATTCTACTTCTTATAAGTTAAGACTTAAATTGTGCTGTTTTTGTCTATAGTAATTTATAATTTAGTGATTTAATCGTTGTTTGCATACCTAGTGTTGAGTCAGAATTCAGATGATTCTGTTAGAGCTGGTAAATCTGCCACAGAAAGGAGGGTGAGATCTAGTAGAAATCACTTATCTTAAGATTGTATATAACAGGATTAATGTATTTTAGTGCTTTTGAGGGAGCTGTGTATCTTTGATTCTGCTTTCAGCTTTGCAGCTAGTCTTGACCAAACACTTCCTGTAGTTTATGAGTGTTTTACACCACTATTAAGGTATTTTGGTCCGTTTGTCTCACTCAGTGGCTTAAAAAGTGGGTATGCTCTATATGCGGTGCATAGGGGCGCAGCACCATGCGATGGTAAAATAAATAAATAATTACAATTCTTTTTTTGGTATTTTCTATATGTAGCTGCTGTTGTGCATTTCTAAATCATTTCTGCATTTCCTTAATGTTATATAACATTTTAGAGGACTAACAGGCTAGAGTAGGCACCCTCATAAGATTCCATCATAGAATTTTGACATTGAAGATGTCGCGAGCGTAATATTGCGAGGGGCGCCGTGAGCACTGAGCAAGCAGGTACGAGTAGTGAATTGTCGTTGAAAAAGATGGATAAAGCAAAAAAACTGTTGCGGCTAAAGATAGAAAAAGAAAGAGGGAAAGTGAGATGGCATGTCAAGGGATACCAAAAGCAGCCAAATAAGTGGATGGTGAAAGGCAACAGGTAGGATTTAAAGTAGGGCTGAACGATATTCTGTTTTAACATCAACATTGCGATGTGCGCATGAGCGATAGTCACATCACTGGAACATGCGATGTGAAGGGTAGTAGCACCCATGGTGTATTAAGAGAATGGTAGCACCAGGGTAGCACACAGTAAACACGAGTTTGTTATATGTCTTGTTGATGGGGTGACGTGCACGTTCCGCGTGCCTGCACAGTGATTGATTCGCTGTGCCGCTGCTCACCGCTCACAGCCAACATTCACATCTTAACAGATGTTTATTTGTTCATTAGGCTATAATTCCTCAAAATAAGTTAAAAAAAAATTAATTCTCTCTCTCTCTCTCTCTCTCTCCCTCTCTCTCTCTCTCTCCCTCTCTCTCTCTCTCTCTCTCCCTCTCTCTCTCTCTCTCTATGTTTTCGTTGCTGATGCAGTGACGCGTTCATGTAAACGGCACCTAAAAGCTGTCACAAAGAACCAGCAAAAGTAATTATTATGAGTATGTAAAATATTGCAATGAGACATTTTAATTGTCTATTAATAAACAAGTGTTTTCTGTGTCGGCTGCAAAGATGAAGTTGACGATATTGACTCGCGATCTTCGCAGTAGTGAACGCGCCGGAGAGAAATGCACATTTCATATGGATTACATAGTTTTATGTTGTTTTGAATGGTTCTGTTTTTTTTTTTTTAGGTGTGAGAGGCGAGTAGGCTACCTTATACGCTGAGTTTCGGTTCATGGATGATAGCTTAAGCTCCAGTTCAGGCGCTGGCGCCTCCGTGTCGTGATTATCTATTGTCTGCTATATTTACCTTTTATTTATTAAATCTAGGAAATTGGATAATGAAACACTGATTAAAATTAAGATACAATTAATACAAAACGAAATTCGCTTTAAAGAAAGGCTTTGTGCTTTCTGTTTGAGGTCTCTGTGAAAGTTTTAAAGCAGTCTTATAGCCTGGATTGATGGCTCGCAATATCGCAATATATATATCGTTGGGAAAAAAATATCGCAATGTAATTTTTTCCCAATATCGTGCAGCTCTAATTTAAAGTGTGATGTCTGTGCTTGGAGGCTTTCAAATGTTCATGTTAACAGACATTAGCGCTCTAAAGTTCTCTGAAGTGTGGCTGAAAAAGCCAAGTAAAACTTTAAATAACCATTGAATCAAATTAACATTTTATTCTTATCTGTGAAATAAGCATGTAACCCGTTTCAACTCCACCACTCAAAGAATTGTTAAATTGTTCGCCAAATTTGTTGCTTCATTCCCCTCTGACACTGGGTAGTTGCGCCCCTGGTCTCACTCATCCGTGCAAAGCTGCTTCAGCTCAGTGACATTTGTAGGCTTTCCAGCATGAGCTGTGTTTCAAGTCCTTCCACAGCATTTGAAACATTTAATGGAATTGAAGTCTGGACTTTATTGGGCCATTCCCAAACTTTAATTTTCTAATTTTCTGACCATTTTCAGATCATAGACTTTCAGAGTTGTACAGTTTTAGTTAATTGCAATCTTGAAAGGGATGTTGATGTCTAACATATTAAAGTTCACTGAGCCTTTTGTTTCCCTCCATATTCAATTGTCAGTTTTTGCAACTGACTTTCAATACATTTGTATGAAGAATAAAATTTAATTCAGTTTAAGGATTTATATTGTTCAGGTTTAACTGATTAATCAGCTGAAAGTTTTCCTCTCTGTTCTAGACTCTCTAACTGCAGTGTGACAGAAGAAGGTTATAAAGCTCTGGCTTCAGCTCTGAGATCAAACCCTTCACACCTGATAGAGCTGGATCTCACAGGAAATGATCCTGGACAATCAGGAGTGAAGGAGCTCAGTGATTTACTGCAGGATCCAGACTGTCAACTGAAGACACTGAGGTGAGACGGGATCAAATAATTAACTAAATTAGCTATATGCAGGCTAAATATTCATAACTAATATATTATTTTAGTTATATAATAAGCTGTACAATTTGTTGCATCAAAATGATCAAGATCAGATCAGATGCTGCAGGTTCTGTCATGATGATGATAACCGTCAACACAGTTTAGTTGTGATACGAGCTACAGGTCAAATAGACATTATGGGTCAGTATATGTGTGCTGACATTCAGGAGTATACCTTGATAATTAACAATAATAGTTTTCCATCAAGCCCAGATCCACTGCATCTCTCTACACCAGGTCTATGAGTCTCCAGATGTTCTCAAACATGCAGTTTCACAAGCCAGTTTTCTCTGTGCTGACGTTTCTCACTCCTCCTGCTTTAAAGACAGAAAGATCTTAGTTTCACACTCTGTATTCATACTGAAAATCATGATCTAGTGAGCTTTTGCCCCCTTCTGCTCTGTGAGACCTTTCTGTTCTTATGCTTATGTTTGATTTAGGACTGAGTGTTGCTCTAGTTACTTTTAAATATATATTTATTTGTGTATTTAAATGTTTAAAGAAAAATTTGACATCTAAATAACTAACTTAAGCTTGTCTTTAAAACAATAATTACGTTTTTTATCATATCAATCATTTTTTGTAATGCAGTGGACATTTAGTTGATACCTGAATTGCCTCTTCTGCAGGTTTGTGAGTCCTACTGCTGAGGAAGCCTGTCAGTATGTGAATAGAGTTGTGGGTAAAAACCCGTTACTCCAGAGAGAGCTGAATCTGATTGGACATGAACTAGGAGACACACGAGTGAATCAGATCGCTGCTCTACTGCAGGATAAACACTGTCAACTCAACACACTGACGTGAGTATTGCTCATTTATTTATTTTATTACTTTTAAGCATTTTTTCCCTCAATCAGAACAATTTAAAGTAATAAAATTAAAGTGAATTAAACTATTAAGCTGCAACCCCACTTTTGAAAAATCCCCAGAATGTCTCATGATTATGGCACTTTTTCATGTGTTCCATATATGGACTAAAGCTGCGTCCGAAATCGCGTACTATGGGAGTAGGTACTACATTTAAATTAGAACGTACTTCGCGACCGTTAAAAAAGTACGCTCTATATAGTATGAATACGGGTAGTATGAATGGAGTCCGGACGTACTGGTATTACGGTTGGTATTGTCACGTAACATGCGCGGTCACATCAGCGCGAAAATTTAAAGAGCCCATTCCACTGACTGCACTTAGAGCAATGTTTTTAGTTCTTCTTTCCGCATTCGTCTGCGTTTTTACGTCGTTCGTGCTCACAATTCAGAGTCGTCGGTCAGCTGCTCGCAGATCACACCTTTGTCGAGAGCTTTTGTGTAATTTCTCAAATAAGTTAAATATCATTTAGCCAATACATTTTACCTAAAAAAAAAAAAAAAAAAAAAAAAAACACACATAAACCTGTGAACAATGACAGATGTTGATTTTTGGTGAGGAAAAAGTAATTTATTTGCTTGTGATATTACCATCAATGAAGAAACATGAATGAATCAATAGTATGCGTGTGTGTATCTCTGTTGATTCATTCATGCAATATCACAAGCAGTGTGTGTGTGTGTGTATATATATATATATATATATATATATATATATATATATATATATATATATATAGTGTTTCCCACAGATTATAAATCAATTTGTGGCGCCGGGGGGTGATTATTGTCCCATCTTTTAACTAAATCCTAAAAGATGGGACAATAATCTGTTACACAGAACTTTATTATATTAAATATTAATAAAAAATGATTCACACCTTCACAAAATTCAAACATTCAGTGTAAGAGTAAAAAATGACATAACATTATTTATAGTAAGTTTATTTTATTCACAGCTTATTTTGAGTTTTGATCTCGACAACCCAACTGCATTTACCGCAAACAGTCTAAACTAAAAGATTGTTTTGGTTGAATCGGTTCAAAGGAGTCATTAGTTCGCGAATCGGACGTGTCATTAGCGGACTTGTACGCGTTGTGTGATTATCCCGGCAGTTAGGACATCGCACACAATTTGTCAACACAGAAAACATTTCATCATAGATTTGTTTTGTTTATTGAAAGTGTTTTTCATGTCAGCTGAATGGGCGGAACGCTTTTCAGAGAAGATAAGGCAACGTAATTTTTTTTTAGCACAACACCCAGCAGTAGCCTAATTCAGGAAAAAAATATCCGAATGCTCCACGTGAAACTTCGGTCTTCCGATCTTTTAACATAGTGTCAATTCTCAATTGATTTTGATTATGCGCGAGGGAGCGAGAGAGAGCAAGACAGTTTGAAGACGGTGAGGGCGCGCGCGCGCGCGACCGGGCCCCTCTCTCTCGTTCTTTCTGTAATATGCTTCCTATCGCAAGCGCAGCAGTCATCTACATCACTCAACGATCAAATAAGGCTTTGGCGCTTATTAAAAATCGCTCGTGAGAGAGACGCGTGAGTGACAGAGAGACGGCGGGAGAGCAGGGAAAGGAAATGCAGCTGAATGAACACGCTGCGTGTTTTAAATAGCGTAAATTTTTTTGAAAAAAAAATTATAACGAAACGCAATTTGTGGCGGCCGGTGTTGATTCTGTGGCGCACCGCCACAAATTAGTCTATGTGTGGGAAACACTGATATATATATATACACATGTAGGGTAACACACTGAGGTCAGATACAATACACACATATACACACACACACATTCATATACATGTGTATACATGAAGACTTCAGATGTAAAAGAAAAAAAAATCTTCTAAAATGAGCATTTTTATCAAGCTTGTATATTTAGGTTCAGTAATTTCACTTT
Source organism: Squalius cephalus (assembly GCA_022829025.1). NCBI lineage: Eukaryota > Metazoa > Chordata > Actinopteri > Cypriniformes > Leuciscidae > Squalius > Squalius cephalus. Next base: position 60,440,827 of record CM040792.1, read on the forward strand.
AATGACAATTAATAGGTCCTTTTCATTGCCATTAAAGTGAAATAACTGAACATAAACATACAAGCTTGATAAAAATGATCAAACTAGAAGAAAATTTCAGATGGCACTTAGAGGCTTTTACATCTTAAGTATTCATAAATGTGTGTGTGTGTATATATATATATATATATATATATATATATATATATATATATATATATATATATGTATATATATATATATATATATATATACATATATATATATACACACACACACACACATAAGAAATGGATCATATACATAATACATACATGCATATTATATTTATAAATAAGCCAACACAGAAAACAAAAAAACTATAAACATGTTTACAGATTGTGAGCCCTACAACCTACTGCGCCAATTCTTCATCTATATTTAAAAGATGGAGCTGACCTCCGCCCCGACCTCCGACTCTCACGGTAGTCCATCCAGTCACTGATTGCGACCATGGGTGGAAAAAAAGCACATCGAGGTGCTGGTGTTCTAGCTACACATATTTGAGCTTAATTTTTTACAAATTATTTACTTTAAATTTGAGTAGGAAAAATTCAAGTGGAAATCCAAAAATTACTATCTTGTACACATGCTTTTAAAGAAACAGATTTTGAATTATTTTAAAGTGATGCCCTACAAATGAGATTGTTAGTAAGAAAGTCCCTTTAGATCTTTTAGAAACCTGTGAAGGTTACCTTACTGAAGCTGCTGACGTTCATTTTCTTCCCTCAAGACGACGTTTTAAAACTTTTGCTTTTGGTGGTGCTTTAAGCTCTATTATACTACTTTGTGCCAAAGTTTTGTGATTTTGTTTTAAGCTTTGTATTCTGTATCCATTTAAAAGTTAAATAATATACGAAAATAAAGCAAATACATTTTAAAGGTGTCTGGAGTGTGTGGGTATTTCTCTATAGTGCGGCACTCATATTTTTCAGATATACCTGCAATTTGCTTGTTTCAAAAACCATCTGGAATCTGCCACAAAATAAGTGCACACACAACACCCTTTAAAAATATTAATTACTCAGTTCCACATATTAAACACTTTACAACTGACAATCTAACTACTGTAAATCCCTGGGAATTAAGTGTTTTGTAATAAAACTTGCTAAAACAGCATGACAAAATGAACTTACTAACAAATAAATGGAAAGAGAGTGTGTAACATTTGTTTTCTTTATTATTATTCATTTTTTTTAGCAATTATTTTTAAAAGCTGAAGGAATCTTTCCTCTCTCTGGCCTCCTGTTCTCGTCTCTCCTCATGCTCTCGTCGCTCTTTCTTTTCTTTCCTCTCTTTCATTAGCCACTCTCCACTCTACAAGAACACAGGTGTGTTCATCAGCCCCCTGCAAAATCAACACAGAATTTAACATTAGTGATGAACCATGGTCAATCTATATTATTATATTAATATTAGTGTTACATGGACAAGTTGAGGTACACTTGATAACAGTAGCTTGCTACTTAGCCAACACATATTACATATCAACACTGGTAAAGGAGAAATAAAATCGCTGTAAAATAAAAAATAAAAGTTTTGTAACTATCATTTAACTGAGAAACAACGTCGTTGTTTAAATAAAACAGTGTTAACTAGCTGACAGGCATTAGCTCGTTCTGTTCGGTAATAATAATGATAAAATTGTAAATTTTGCAGCCAATTCACAAAATTGTACCCTCGATTTACATTATTTAAACTTTTAACAAGTCAGTCGTTTACTTATATGATGTTAAACAAATACAATTTAACCACAAAAGAAACAATAAGTGTTTTGTAAAGTATTTACACTTGAAAACAGCTGCATCTCCATTTTCTGCCATTTTCGAATATAACGATGACAACTCCTCTCCCGTGGCATCATGGGATAGTAAAGTGTCCATCATATGCGCAATTCAGAATCTCGCCGGAAGTAGTAGGTCATCCGGGTACTTCTCGCCTACTGTTTTTCAAATTCTATGATTTCAGACATACCACTCTGCTCACGTACTGTTTTTCGCATACTATATAGTAGGGAAGTATTCGATTTCGGGCGCAGCTTAAATGTGCATAGGGCGCCCTCAGGCTGCTGGTATGGATTGAAAACACAGTACACAGCACAGTAACACATTTTTTCATTTCATAACTCCTGACAAATTAAGACATAACTGTCACTATAAGTTTCTCAGAATACAATAGTGGTCAAATACTGAAACTTGAGTCTTATATCTTTTTAATGATGTATAGTTTGTCAAGGTAATAACATTAAATCTGATAGTAACTTTGAACTATAAAAAAAAAAAGAAAAAAAAAACGCTTCAGTGTGCCGGCGCACTGGCGAAGGTTAACAGGTTAATAACACAAAATTAAAAAGGTGATATCAAGCTTTAAATATTTGATTAAGACAGACAGTTTGATCATGGGTCAATAATTATATCAGTTTCTGTAGAGGCAGAACAAAGTTTTTTTTTTTTTTCAGACATGATCAGAACTGTTCATAACTGCTTTCAATTTAATCTTTGTATTTCACAAATATCTAATTTTGGTGCAACATATACTGTCACTGTTAAAAACCGAATAAGTGCATTTTAAAAGTCTGTGATCAGTATCTGCCTGTAATAAGATCCACTGAAGGTAAGTTGACTGAACGCTAGTGATGGGCGCTTTCGAAACACGCTTCATGAAGCTGTGAAACCTTTACGAATCTTTTGTTTCGGATCAGTGGTTCGGAGTGTGTATCAAACTGCCAAAGTCACATAATTTCAGTGAACGAGGCTTCGTTACGTCATAACTGTTTCAAACGTTTAAAAATGTCAATGGTTCACCACTGGGGGGCGATGATCTCTGTGAACCCATGAATCATGCAGATTCACTGAGATTGAACAAGTGTCTGTGGGTTTTACCTGATCTCTGATCAGTTTTATACATTTGTAGACATTTTAATTAGACATTAGTATAATTAAAAGCAATAATAGTACATGTTATAATAGTTCATGTTAGTTCACAGGGGATTTACTAATGTTATTCTGTTAACTTTTGTATTTAAAAATGTATTAGTAAATGTTTAAACTTAAGGTTGTTAAATGCTGTATAGTATTGTCCATCATGGGTTCATGTTAACTAATGTAGTTAATGTTAACAAATGAAACCTTATTGTAAAGTTTTAGCAAGTAGACAATGTGTCTGAAAACAACCGACATAAACACATTTGACCCAGTGAGCAAACCAAGGGTGACATTGACATGAAAGAACCTTAAAGATTAAATTAAATGAATGTGTAAACTAACATAAATAGATCAACGCTTTCAACCTTTTTATTGTTACAATGTTGGTAGTATATCCCTCTGATGGTCTTCGTTTAGGAGTCACATCCTGGGCCTTCCCGGTCAGAAGTGACCGGACACCTAAAAATGAAACTTCCTCCATCCCAGTAAAAACCAATGCAATTTATTTTTGTTCTATAATATTTATTCTTTTTAATTTAATATTTTGAGACAATTTGATTGAACTTATTAATATTTATGCAATATTTATAGTCCATTTTTTCCATTGAAAATAATGATTTTTTTTTCTTTCTTTTTTTTCTATGCAGTATTTTCGGTTAAAATAGAGACTAGGCTTTTAGAAAAATAAAAAAAAATAAAAAAAAATAAATCAATTTATTACACAAAATTAAATAAATCATGTTATTGCATGGGTTTACCACTAGATGCCTGTATAGTTCTAAATGGAGATGCTTGTGAATTCTAGTTGTTTTTGGACCAAATTACTTACTTATAAGATGTGGATTGAATGTATTTTTTTAGAAATTGTCAAATAATACTTTTTGCCAAGGTTTATAACATTTTATTAATTATTATTTTAATAATTTTAATAATTATATATATATATATATATATATATATATATATATATATATATATATAATTATTAATTATGTTATGTTTTCACTCTTGATGTTTTAGAGTTTCACCCCTTCATTGCTGAGCACTTTTTTTTCTGCATCGTGCCTGATTTGTAGAGAATTTTTGTGTTTTTGTCAATTTCCCATTCATTTCCTATGGGGGTCATTTTTGACCGAAGAGCAGAATCGTGACAAATTTTTTTACGACCACTTAGCATGCTCGGATCATGAACTCAGTTTTTTTTGTGTGTTCACATACCTAATGCCATAAAAGTCACCAAGTTTCATAACCTTCCGATGAAGCTGTGATTTTTAAAAATTCAAAACAGAAAATTATTCGGTCAGAAATGACGAGGACCATCAGAGGGATATTTAAATGAACAATGTGTAGTCTTTCTCCATGTTACCTTTACCTTGATATCCCTGTTTATTTGTCAGCAAAAGTCTGCTGGATGAAGATGAACACGTTAGTTGATCATCATAGATCTGAGTCATTTTCTCTTTCTGTCTTCAGTCTGAGTGATTGCAGTATTACAGAGAAACAGAGTCTCATCCTGACTTCAGCTCTGAAATCAAACCCGTCACACCTGAGAGAGCTGGACCTGAGCGGGAATAAACTAGGAGACTCTGGAGTGAAGCACTTATGTGCTGTACTGAAGGATTCACACTGTAAACTGGAGAGATTGAGGTCAGTCACATTCACATACAAGAATCAAAATGCTTAAAATCACTTCAACAGTTTAAACTAAAACACTTTAACATTGTATTTGTGCAAACTTAGTATTTTGTGATCTGGTGAAATAAAGATGAAGATCTCTCTTCCTCTCTCTGTTTTATTTGCTTATGAAGATGATGTGACTTTACAGAATAAAGAGTTTTCTTTTCTTCTGTCTTATTTTCTTCTCTCTCTCTGCTAATGTAGTTTAAGAGGCTGTGATATGACAGATGAAGGTTGTTCTGATGTGACTTCAGCTCTGAAATCAAACCCTTCACACCTGAGAGAGTTGAACCTGAGCTGGAATAAACTAGGAGACTCTGGAGTGAAAAACCTCAGTGATCTACTGATGAACCCACAATTCAAGCTGGAGAAACTACAGTTAGTATCATTATACTGTACAGCAATTACAGTGTGACTGAAGTTTATTTATTTGAAGACAGCAGGGCTTATGTTTCATTGTTTATAGCAGTGTACTTTCTGGGTTTCCCCTATTGCTCACAGGGGGTTAAAGTGGGATGTGAGTGTGCCGTACGGACTCTTATTCTGGGTGTACTGCAGACGAAGCGGTTTGACCAATCAGATGAAAGGGGCGTTTCAGCGCCGCCCACATGTGCAAACGAAATATCAAAGCCATAAACCGATTTGTAAACCACAAACGAAAAATTAGAAATCGAGCCGAAATATAATTTTCTGTTTATTAAACTAAACGAAACACCGAATAAACGATCCGTCTTTTCATTTCTGGTTATTCCATTCCAAACAGGAAATGAAATGATCAGATGATACACGGGCCGTGTCGTGTGTTTATTTGTTTTATGATTTAATATTGAAAGTAGATAAACGAGAAAACACTTCCTTTTTCGTCTTTTTATTTTTTCAAAAAAACAAGTATTCAGCTTGATTTTTCACTTTTCGTTCTCAGGTAGAAACATTTATAAACAGCTTGAATATTTGATTTCTGCACATATAGGCGGGAATGAAACGCTCCTTTCCTCTGATTTGTCAGCCGAAGATCAAACTGTCCCGTCATCAGTTCTTCCTCAGCTCCGCTCAGCAGAATAAAAGTCCTCCGCTGCTGCAGTTGTACGGATTCTGAACACGTTTATTGCAACTACTACATTTCATCTTTTCCTCATCAAACACCCAGACTAATGGCTCGACACGACCCGCACCGGGGATGAGCCTCGACAGGGCTTTCTTATGAGGCTTTCAGTTCTCAAGTGCCAGGGGGTCCGTGAAATAATTTACTATAACCTACTGTATTTTCTGGACTGTAAACTAAAGTCACGTTTTTATCATGAAACACGTTGTGATTTATTCCAGAGTGACCTAGGCCTTTACAATGCATTTAACTTAGTTCACATAATCTAAATGTTGACTTTCAAAAGTAGGCGCGCCAAGAAGACTATTCGCTGTATTTTGGTTTATATATATACAGTATATACTTTTTTTAATCAATCTCTTTATTAAATTTTGAACATCAAATAAGAACAAAAAAAGTTCCCCTTCACATAGAAAGAAAAAAAATATAAAGACATAAACACCAAGAATCAACAAAAATAAACGACAAACAACATAGTAACAATGAAGGAAAAAAAACAGCAACCAAAAAAACACATTAACTAATAGCTGTGAGTGACGGTCCAAGAACTACTGCCCAGTCATTTGCAGCAAAAAACGTGGGACACTAAGTTTACTCAGGATTGTCTGGGAAGGTCAACTTCCCAACATATTCAAAAAAAGGGGGTATATATATATATATATATATATACACACACACACACACACACACACACACATATATATATACGACTTCCGGTGACGTCATGACTGAATAGATATCGGAGAACGTGGTCTCCGCGAATTTATTGTTAAAACCAACTAAAATAACAAATTTAACTCGGCAAATAAAATACATCTTGCATTCTAAAGATGAGTTCATCTAGCAGACATGCCAAATCTGGGGCAAAACATGATCATTTGCGAGAAAGAGACGAAAGGAAAAAGTCTCCGAGCCCTATTCAGACGCGGGCTAGTTCCGACTCCTCTGAGGTAACCATGGCGGAATTAGTTGGTGAACTTAAACAACTGCGAAAGGAAAATCAGCAGGGGCACATCGGCACGAAGGAGTCGCTGACGAGATTAGAAACATCGGTCGAAGAGTTGAAAGGTCAGATAACAAAGCTGGAAACGCGCATCATAGAGGCCGAAGAACGTATTAGTAACAGCGAGGACTCAGTGATGCGTCACGGGAGGGCGATTAGATACCTGCTGCAACGAGAGGTGGAACTGTCTGCCAGGTGCGATGATCTGCAAAACAGGCTGAGACGAAATAATTTGAGAATCTACCAAGTGCCCGAAAACAGCGAGGATGGGAAGAATCCAATTGAGTTCATAAAAGAACTACTCGCTTCAACTCTAAACTCTCTTCCCGATGGTGACATAAAAATTGAAAGGGCTCACAGGGCACTGGCTCCCAAGCCAAAAGAAACGGAACCACCCAGATCAATAGTAGTAAAATTTACGGATTTCTCTGTGAAAGAAGCAATTCTGCGTCAGGCCTGGGTACAAAAACAAGTCATGTATAATAATAGACAAATCTATTTCGATAATGACTACTCTCCGGAGAGCTCAGGTGCGTGACATGATTAGACAACTCAAGAAGAAGGACATTACTGCACGGAGCTTTTATCCTGCACAGTTGAAGATCAGCCTGACCACCGGTGACAAAACTTTCTTTACATTGGCGGATGCTCTGCCAACACTACAAGAGCTCGGTATCAAGACGCAAATGGGGGAACGGGACGCACTGGAGATGGAGCTGTCAAAAACCATGTGGCAGACACGGAGAGGAGGTCGTCGCAGGATTAATCAAGCAACGATGTCAGACGCGGATGTTAAAGCTTTCTTCTCGGAGCAGATCATTTAGTTTTGTTTCCAGGAACAAATACAAGCAAGATACATTTTTTTTGGTATTTTTTTTGTCTTCTTCCTTCCCTTCATCGTGACTAGTGAACGTGAGGTGAGAACTATAATTTGTTAACGGAAGGGCTGATATATCAGAAACCGTATGGTGATAGACATTTGCCGTGGCCACACTAGGACTGGTTGATATGGATGGTTTTGGCAATAAATGCGGAAGTAATAACACTTATTGAGTGGATGACACTCGCCCTTTGGGCTGCGACCCCCTCAAGGGAACCATTTAAATGGTGTGGTCGCAAACACGCAAGGTGTACTTTTTCCACGGAGAGATCGAGTCACAACTCTCTGCCCACTTTCAAACGGGAACTGTTTGCCGTTTTTATTTATTTATTTATTTTTACGAATCTACTTTGTGTCAAGTGCAAACAGTTGGATGTGGCGAAGTTCAAAATTATGTTCAAGTTCATTGTTCTCTTTTCCTTGACAGCGGTGATGCTTTATGTGTACATTTTTAGACACACTGATTGTTTTTTGGTTTGTCTCTCAGAAAAAGAACATTTGAAGTTGAAAAGAGAATGGGTGGATCAGGTTTTCAGTGCATCCTGCGGTAAAGGGAGAAAAAGGGGGGTTGCCATCCTTATTAGTAAGGCTGTCTATTTTACAGAGGAAAGAATCATTAAGGATAAAGATGGCAGATATGTTATGGTTGTGGGAACAATTGGGGGTATTCAAATAACTTTTTTGAATCTATATGCTCCAAACGAAGACTGTCCAATATTTTTTAGGAAAATTTCCTCACTTGTGGCCGATGAAGCGGAGGGTATTGTAGTGATAGGTGGGGATTTCAATTGTGTCTTGAACCCATATGTGGACAGGTTACCAGAAGAAAAGAGACGTCAATCACGCAAAACAAATACGGCACTGGGGATGATGAATGAGCTGGGGCTGGTCGACGCTTGGAGATATCTCCACCCAAAAGAAAAAGACTATACATTTATGTCACAAATACACGGGAGCTATTCTAGACTCGAATTTTTCTGCATTTCAAAAACTGAGCTGCATATAGTAGTGGAGTGCAGTATAGAGCCCATTACTATTTCAGATCATAGCCCCGTTGTTTTAAAACTAAATTTGGGGCAACATAAACAGTTTAAATATTGGAGACTAAATATCTCATTACTGAATGATGCAGCAAATAAAAAGGAAATACAGAGGCAATGGGCTGATTACATTAAAATAAATGATAACGGATCTGTATCACCCTCTGTGCTATGGGATGCAGCCAAAGCAGTAATAAGGGGAAAGATTATTGCACTTACATCCAAAATAAAAAAGCAAAGGGAACTTAAACGATTGGAATTGGAGAAAGAAATAAGAAGGTTAGAATGTGAACATTAAACCTTTGGAAATAAAAAATCCCTAGAGCTATTGAAGCAAAATAGACAGAAACTAGATGACCTGTTAACTTACAAGGCAGAGGGGGCTCTCAGGTATACAAGCAGAAAATATTATGAATTTGGTAATAGAGCAAGTCGGCTGCTTGCTTTCCAACTACGCAAAGCCCAATCTAGTAGAGCTGTTCCGAAAATTAGACATCCAAATACGGGTATTATAACATCACAACCTAAAGAAATTGCAGATGCATTTAAAGACTACTATAAAAAACTATACGAAGGGGATAAACAGCCAAACAAGGAAAGAAAAATTACAAACTTTTTGGATTCTGTTAAATTAAATAGATTGACGAAAGAGGAGTCTGAAACAATGGTTAATCCCATAACAGAGGAAGAAATTCAGAAAAGTATTGGTAAACTCAAAAATAACAAATCGCCAGGAGTAGATGGCTTCCCGGGAGAATTTTATAAAGCTTTCATAAATGAATTAACCCCAATTTTGTGTCGAATGTTTAATTACGCATTAGAGAAGGGAGATCCTCCAAAGTCATGGGCTGAGGCAGTAATTACAGTTATCCATAAAGCCGGGAAAGATCCCACTCAGTGTTCAACCTATAGGCCCATAAGCCTCCTTTGCCAGGATTTTAAAATTTTAACCTCAATTTTAGCAGAGAGGATTCAAAAACATATCAGAAAATTAGTGAAACCAGACCAGACAGGATTTGTTAGTGGACGTCATGGTGCCGACAATGTTAGGAGAGCTCTGAACATACAGATGATTGCAGGAAAGAGACAGGTCCCTTCCATGTTACTTAGTTTTGACGCGGAGAAGGCGTTCGATAGACTGGATTGGACATATTTAAAACAAACACTGACACATATGGGCTTTCATGACAGATTTGTTGCATGGATACAAACATTTTATCATAATCCTAAATCAAGAGTTAGGGTGAACGCCCACTGTTCAGACTTTTTTGATCTTGGGAGGGGAACAAGACAGGGAGATGCTATGTCCCCGGTTTTGTTTGCACTTAGCATTGAACCCTTGGCCGAGAGCATAAGATGTAATCAGTATATACAAGGAATAACTGATTATGAGGGAAACAGTCACAAGATTGCCTTATAAGCAGATGACATTCTATTATTTGTTGAAAACCCATTTGCATCAACAGCTCTCCTTGATTGCCTTGAAGTATATGAATCCATTTCTGGATACAAAATCAATTCAACCAAATCAGAAGCACTTATGATCACTGGAGTCTGGCCCGTAGAACTAAACAATAGAACATCTTTTAGATGGTCTAAACAGGGATTCAAATATTTAGGAGTTACCGTTACACCTAGACTTCCCCAGTTGTATCAGGCAAATTATAATAAACTAATCAATACCATTAAAAAGGATTTATTAAAGTGGGAAGTGTTGCCACTTTCGCTGTTTGGTAGGATTGAGACAATAAGAATGAATATTCTGCCTAGATTGCTCTTTTTATTTCAATCCCTCCCAGTATGGATTCCTGCAACTACATTTAATATGCTAGAAAAACTCATATCAAAGTTCATATGGCAGAATAAACGACCCAGGATAAAATTAAAAACATTGACTTTAGGAAAGGACAGAGGAGGGCTGCGTCTCCCTAATTTAAGATATTATTATTGGGCTGCCCAGCTAACATCGATAGTGGCATGGATTAACAACGATGTTGAAACAGGATGGGTTAGCATAGAACAGAGCTCAGTACCAAATGCCCCTTTATCAATACTAGCCTTTATGACACCTCAATCCCAGAAAAAGATGAAAATAACAAATATATGGGTTAAGCAAACTCTGAGAGTGTGGACAACAGTTCAGAAGAAACTGAAAGGAGTGGCAACCATATCAAGGGCTATGTCCATATCAGATAACCCTGAGTTTTTACCCTCTAGGTGGGATGCTATTTTTAAAAGATGGACTGAGAAGGGTCTTACCATGATTGATCAGCTTTTTGACGGAAGTACATTGCGCTCTTTCTCTGATCTTAAAGAAAAGTTTATGTTATCATCAAATCATTTTTTCAGATACCTACAAATAAGAAACTATATTACAAATCATAAGGAAAGGGAAATAATTAAGAAAGCCCCGACTAATGTTGAACAGTATTTCATTACTATAATCAAACAACACCCATTACATAAGAAGCACATGTCGTGCATATACAGCAGACTACTGCTTGATTCAACAGATAATACGTTCCATATAAAGACAAAGTGGGAGTTTGAAATGAATGATCATATAGAGGATGAGACGTGGGTAAACATATGCACAGGATGTCATAAGGGCATCAACAGTCATAACTGGAAAGAGTTTGACTGGAAAACAAAAATCAGGTTTTTTAGAGCACCACAGGTGATATCAAAATTTGTGGATAATCCAGAAGCAGATAAATGTTGGAGGGAGTGTGGGAAGGTAGGAGACCACACACACATATTTTGGGAATGTCCAAAATTATTTACATTTTGGCAAAGGGTTAAGGATGAGATTATGAAAATTATGCATGTAGATCTGCCTTTTACTCCCCTGTATTTTTTGCTTGAAGGAATACCCCAAGATTTTTGTATTCAAGACCAGAGATATATTCTGCATGTCCTCCTATTATGTGCACGAAAAACCATTACAATTAATTGGATGAAAACTTATATCTATATATAGAATGGAACATATGACTGCCCAACTCCAACTGAAAATGGACACTTTCATACAAAGGTGGACACTTATTAGTATATATATATATATATATATATATATATATATATATATATATATATATATATATATATATATATATATATATATATATATTTTTTTTTTTTTTTTTTTTTTTTTTTTTTTCATTCTACTATTGTATAGTGCTTTATGTATTTTATTTTTCTTTGGGCCACCGTGGTTGTCAAGGAATGTTTAGTTTGTTGTTGTAACTTGTTAAAATGTATAAAAAATAAAGTAAAAAAAAAAAATATATATATATATATATACATACACACACACACACATATATGTATATATATATATATATATATATACTTTTTAACCACAAATGCCCGTCTTGTACCATCTCCGAGATGTGCCACGTATTACATCACCACGTTGGAAAGGTCACGCGTCACGTCATCAAAAAATGTGTTTTGGGGTTTCATGACCCTTTAAAAATGAAATGAAATGAATGTGTAAACATGAATACATCAACAATTTCGACCTTTGTATTGTTACAATGTTGGTAGTATATTTAAATGAACAATGTGTAGTCTTTCTCCATGTTACCTTTACCTTGATACCCCTGTTTATTTGTCAGCAAAAGTCTGCTGGATGAAGATGAACACGTTAGTTGATCATCATAGATCTGAGTCATTTTCTCTTTCTGTCTTCAGTCTGTATAGATGCAGTATTACAGAGGAACAGAGTCTCATCCTGACTTCAGCTCTGAAATCAAACCCGTCACACCTGAGAGAGCTGGACCTGAGCGGGAATGCACTAGGAGACTCTGGAGTGAAGCACTTATGTGCCGTACTGAAGGATTCACACTGTAAACTGGAGAGATTGAGGTCAGTCACATTCACATACAAGAATAAAAATGCTTAAAATCACTTCAACAGTTTAAACTAAAACACTTTAACATTGTATTTGTGCAAACTGAGTATTTTGTGATCTGGTGCGATCTCAAGCATTAGCCTACTATTCCTGCCAAACTTCCATAGTTGCAGTTAGTGTTACTACAGTAAATCCATGGTGAATAATGCTGATCTGTGGACACTGGATAGTTCATTCATGGCACAATGTTTCTTCCCGGCTTCCACGCGCTGTTTGATCCGTTAATAACAGAGAAATGTGAGTGTTTCTCACTAGATCTCGCAGCGATGTTATTACTTCAGTGGCGAATTCAAATTATTTATTTACTGGATCTCTTAGTGCTGTGTAGTAACAGTGTCGCATGATAACGATCAGCTCGCGCTGCTTTGGTCCAAACTGATAAACAACGGTCCATCAACCACACAATAACGAGTAGCTCAGTTTCGTTCCGCTTACATTACGTTTTCCATTTGATGTCGGACAGTTGTCTCTTACATAATGAGCGCGCTTGCCACGCGCGACCCGCCTACATTTGAAATAACGAAATTTTGGTCGGCAGGAAAAATGGTCCAACGAACCGTTCGGTTTGAAAATGCGTACCGAACGCCGAACCGAATCCGTGCTAAAATATCAAGGTGAAAGTCATCATAGCTTGCATAGACCCAGCTCCCAACCCAACTTTGAGAATAGATTAACGGCGATATTTTTTTTATCGCCCGATAATTGTCTCACGTTAACTAAGCACGTTAACGCCGATAACGGCCCACCACTAATTATATATATATATATATATATATATATATATATATATATATATATATCAATGCTAATTCAATAGACCACATAAAATATATAAAATAAAGATATGCAACAGGCACGTTTAAACGACAAACAATAAAATCAGAACCAGTATTCTGTTGCGTTCATGGTTCCAGTGGCCGTAATGCATGCACGGCTTTTCAAAATGTCACAAAGCGTTTTGAGATTGTTTTGAATGCCATGTTGAAGTTTATAATTAAGTATTTTGGCACACCATGATGAGTGGCGCTATGCATTGTTCTAAAGCCAGGTTTTATTCTGGCATGTTGAATTAGTGTTCGACAAACGCGGCGGCGAATTCATTTGAATGAAGAGCGCTTCTCGCTCATGTGAGCGAATACACATTGGAACGTTTGGGGATTTCGCAACGAGTAAAGTCATGGCCGAGTGGTAGAACTTACGTAACGATTATTAAGATGACACGGGTTCAAATCCCGAACCAACTTGGACTACTGAAATATTTATATTAGCCTATTATTGCATTTTATAGCCTATTATTGATGCAGAGAGATTTGTCTAGTTCTAAAACTGTTACACCATAGTTTTTTGCTTATAGCCAATTTATAAAATAAAATTACCATGCATTTCCATTTTACACCAAGGAACAAATAGGCTATTATACAATGACTTTACTTCTAATAATTCCAATCGTAATTTCAAAAGCAGTTCTGTTAAAAAAAAAATATAGGCCTATATATTAATGCTAATTCAATAGACCATATAAAATATATAAAATAAAGATATGCAACAGGCACATTTAAACGACAAACAATAAAATCAGAGCCAGTATTCTGTTGCGTTCATGGTTCCAGTGGCAGTAATGCATGCACGGCTTTTCAAAATGTCACAGAGCGTTTTGAGATTGTTTTGAATGAAATGTTGAAGTTTATAATTAAGTGTTTTGGCACACCACGACGAGTGGCAAACTCTTTGTTTTGTTTTGCAAACTCAGATAGCCTGTGGGGGTTTGGAGAAGGCAGTTGCTTTATCGTGGGGGTGCAGGACAAGAGGTGTTAATGTTCCGTCTTTCATATGGAGAGTGTCGGATAGCCAGCCTGATGAGCAGGCAAAGGCTAAATTCTTTTAAGGATAAATCTCTAAATCTCCAAAAGTCCATATGTAGGCCCTATATCTTATTAAATTATAAATATTGTAGTTTTATTGATTGTATTTAAAGGTTTTCCACACACAATTTCAATTTAGCAGATACAGAGCTCTTTAATTCGCGATCAACCTCGTTTTATTGTAGCCTAAGGTGAATTCAGCAAGGCATGCTGTATCTTTGAAGCAACAAAGGCTGTTTGTTACAGTTTTTTCTTTCGTGATTTGTGTGGATGACACGCAGTGGCATATACAGTATTATCAGCTGTATGGTGTGTTTTTACCCAGAAGTGTTTTTTCGAGAAAGACCCGGCGCGCGCAGTGGGAGACAAAAGAAACTTACTAAAAAAAGATCCAGCGCGAGAGAGAGGCAAAGAAAAACGCCTGTTAAATAAACTATACCTTGAAATGTGCGATGGGTTTTCAAACTTAATTAATTTTATTTTTCTTTTGCATTTTCATTGTTTATTTTTTAATTGAAAGCAATAGGGGAGCGCGGGGCACAACCTAACGCTGGGCTAGTTGTAACACGCTTGTTTTAAATACTTCCGCACATGCTTGGATGACGAAACTTTGTGTATTTACTAGTTGCCATATCAACACTATAGCCTATAGAGGGAAAAAAAATCCGACAAATTTTTTTTTTTTTTGGAAGATATCCATAGACATTTATTAAACCATAGCAAAAGTAAATTACTTACTTAAGTTAATTTTTCATCTCTATTTTTTGTGTTTATTTAAAATAAGACAAATCTGATATTATTTTAATCTCCAAGATGTTATTTAACAGTTGAGATAGTTATTTAATGCTTTGCTAACTAGCAGAAGACACTAGCAGGGTTTAAATCCCAGATGAGCAGGCGGGGGCATGTTGTAACACTGCGTTACAATGTGCCCCTATTAGAAATATGCTATTATATTCTATACTTTTATTTATTCTATTGAGAAAACGTGAGAAAAAGGTAAATAAAGACTGAGAGTCAATATTCAGAAATTACTAATTATTTATTTGTTTTGAACTATGTTGTATAGCTGTGTTTTCATGTGTTCGTAGTCAAAACTCAAAAATGAGTTTATATTTAATTATTACAAATTGCCATTATTTTATATGAAAAAAGTTTTTTAATTGTATTTTATTTAGAAAATATTTTAGTTTGTTTTGTATTTTTTTTATTAGATCAGATAACATTTTAAGCTGTCATATGTCATGTTACAATGTACCCCACCTATGGGGCATGTTGTCACATTTCACTTCCATTCTTTCGGGGTATATCAAGAAAAAAGTATATACTGTATTAATAAAACAAAAACACATAATTGTACTAGACATGTGGGAAATTAATGTGGGAAAAAATAAATACTCTGAACCATAAGTAGATTTACACAAACTGAGAAAGTCAAAAAGCGTTACTTTGTGCCCGCTCTCCCCTACTGTTTTGAAAGTAGATTTGTTCGATCTGTTTTGAAAAATGTCTTCCATTGCTTTGGCCGGGTATCACTGTCAGTCATCTCAATTTCGTGAATGATTCACAAAAAAAAAAAAAAAAGAAAAAAAAAAGCAGATTAAAGACGAGCTTCATCATCTTCATTTTCTGGTGCGATCGACTGACAGTCTTCCTTCATCAGATGTGTCGTCTTTGCAGAGGCTCAACTGGAATGTAGCAAATTTATGTTGTAATGTACAATTGATAATTAAACAAGATGCTTGACTTTAATAAACAGATACATATTTAAGCATCAAGAACGGAAAAACATAAACACTGAGATTTGATTACTGAGTTTGGTCGATCAGCTTTTTCAGTAAGAGCTGTTAAAAACTGGAATAAATTACCAATTGTTATTAGACAATGTCGTACTTTGACAGTTCAAGCTGCATTTGAAAATGTGGTTAAAAAGGAGTCAGGTCTGTAATCATTAAATACTCTTGTTTTGTCAAGGTTTTATAATCATGGGGGATTGATTTTGTAATATTAAGTATTTTTATAGGATGTATATTGAGATTTTTTTGGTAGTAATATTGCTGTATTTATTGTTAATTGATAGACAATGTGTTGTATATTTTTCTCTTGTGGGATATTATATTGTATGTAATGTGATTTGATTCTTTCTGCCCAGGGACTGCAGATGAAATTTAGCTCTGCAGCTAATTCTGGGACAGTTTCTTACTGTCCATTGTCCCTGTCAAATAAATAAAAATGAAATGAAATGAAATCTCAGATCGCTTGAAGCTCCGAGAGGCTCATGTTATTGCATTGACCACAGAGCTATCGTCTGAATACTGTTAATCTAATGTCTTATGCTCTTACAAAGCCTCATTGATGTGGCCTAATATTTTTCTATTGCAATGTTTTATGTTGATTTTTTTTTTTCATTATTCAATTTAATTTCAGTATTGTGATTATGAATTCGTTCAATGTTTCATTTGAATTGATTTGCTACCAGCTTTCAATCGCTCTCAATGAGCCGCGGCGCGGCGGCAGATTACGCAATAGAGAGAATAAACTGACACTTTGCAAAGTCTGTGATTGTTGCGCCTCTTAGCGGTAAGAGACTGCAAATACACACACGCAATTTACTCCGCTCAAGCTCCGCTCTTGGTGTACATTTTTCCGCTCCTCGCTCCCTCCCCACTCCGCCCTTAATACGTCTCGCTCCGTTTTCGCTCCACGGTAAATTTTTATTCATTTTTTTTTTAATTAACACCAACCTCTGATCAGAAGATGCATGTACTGTAAAACGAATACGCAGTACTAAGAGAAGAACATCCACATACTTTATTGGAATTTTGAACAGCCCCAAACCAATAAATTAGGCTATCCTTTAGCTCACTTTAAAACAAAGCAAAATAGGAATCACAAGGAATCTTTTGACGTTGTAATCACCTCCCCGCACTCGCGTTCTCCTTTGTCATCACTACCTTTTACAATATATTTATATTTTTTCCCCTTCTTCACGGTAATATTTCGGAAATGAAGAGAAAACGCAAAAGTAATAACTTTTATTCTGCGTTTAGATGACCGTTATGGGAGGGAAATCTGCGTGCATATGGTGACGCAAAAGTGTGTGAAATTCAATGTAGTATGCACTCAGCGGCAAGGTGGCAATGTGAAGCACTGATCGGTGCCTTCACTGTCTAGCAGACTTTTGCTTTTACCGTTTAGACGGAAACACGACGGTGGAGCGTTTTTAAGATTTCCACTCTGGAGGGTAGTTTCACTTTTTTTGCGTTTTTAAGCCCCAAAAACGCCGTCGCCGTCTAATCGAAAGGTACATCTGATAAATATTTTTACGTTTTCACCCGCGAGCGTTCTCGTGTAAACAGGCAGGGCCTTATAAAATCGTCCATCATATAATGGAGTTGCACAGGTAGAAATTACGAGGGGGTCGGTAAAAATATCATTAAAAGCATGTGTAAAATTAATTACATGATATATACTTTATATAAATGTTTGTGAAAGTACTAGTAAAACAATACAAATGCAAACAAATGCAAAATATGATTAGAAACATTTTGAGTCCCCCTCCGTTGCCTCACAGTGGTTTGGTCCTGAGCGATAGTGGAGCGTTTTTGGAGCGAGAGAAAATCACAACGCTCCGACATTAAAAAAATCCGCTCCTCGCTCCTGGCAAAATCACGGAACTCCGCTCCTTGCTCCGCTCCCACTCCGCACCGCTCACATACTCTGGTAAACACCAAGAATCAACAAAAATAAACGACAAACAACATAGTAACAATGAAGGAAAAAACAAACAAACAAAAACAAACACATTAACTAATAGCTGTGAGTGACGGTCCAAGAACTAATGCCCAGTCATTTGCAGCAAAAAACGTGGGACACTAAGTTTACATATATACACACACACACATATATATATACACACACACATATATATATATATATATTGTAACCACAAATGCCCGTCTTGTACCATCTCTGAGATGTGCCACGTATCACGTCATCACGTTGGAAAGGTCACATGTCACATCATCAAAAAATGTGTTTTGGGGTTTCATGACCCTTTAAAAATGAAATGAAATGAATGTGTAAACATGAATACATCAACAATTTCAACCTTTGTATTGTTACAGTGTTGGTAGTATATTTAAATGAACAATGTGTAGTCTTTCTCCATGTTACCTTTACCTTGATATCCCTGTTGATTTGTCAGCAAAAGTCTGCTGGATGAAGATGAACACGTTAGTTGATCATCATAGATCTGAGTCATTTTCTCTTTCTGTCTTCAGTCTGAGTGATTGCAGTATTACAGAGGAACAGAGTCTCATCCTGACTTCAGCTCTGAAATCAAACCCGTCACACCTGAGAGAGCTGGACCTGAACTGGAATAAACTAGGAGACTCAGGAGTGAAGCACTTATGTGCCGTACTGAAGGATTCACACTGTAAACTGGAGAGATTGAGGTCAGTCACATTCACATACAAGAATCAAAATGCTTAAAATCACTTCAACAGTTTAAACTAAAACACTTTAACACTGTATTTGTGCAAACTTAGTATTTTGTGATCTGGTGAAATAAAGATGAAGATCTCTCTTCCTCTCTCTGTTTTATTTGCTTATGAAGATGATGTGACTTTACAGAATAAAGAGTTTTCTTTTCTTCTGTCATATTTTCTTCTCTCTCTCTGCTAATGTAGTTTAAGCCTCTGTGATATGACAGATGAAGGTTGTTCTGATGTGACTTCAGCTCTGAGATCAAACCCGTCACACCTGAGTGAGCTGGACCTGAGCGGGAATGAACTAGGAGACTCTGGAGTGAAAAACCTCAGTGATCTACTGATGAACCCACAATTCAAGCTGGAGAAACTACAGTTAGTATCATTATACTGTACAGCAATTACAGTGTGACTGAAGTTTATTTATTTGAAGACAGCAGGGCTTATGTTTCATTGTTTATAGCAGTGCACTTTCTGGGTTTTTTAAACTAAAACACTTTATACTCAATATCTCACAGTGAGTCTGAGTTCACATTATATTTGTGTAAAATTCTTCTCATTCATGATTTGTTTGTAAGATAATCTCTCTTCCTCTGTTTGTGTCTTTCTAGTCTACGGGACTGTGGCATTACAGATGTTTCTTCTCTAACTCAGTCTTTGACTAACTCAAAAGCTCTGCAGTTTCTAAAAGAGCTTGAGCTGAGAGGCAATAATATAGGAGACTCACAGCAGCGGCTCAGAGACGAGCTACGAAACTCAAACTGTGTCCTGAGGTGAGGAAACATCACTGAGATATTAAAGAGATCTTCATTTACCTCTGATATGTGAACAAACCTTTCAAACATTCGTGAAAGGAAATTATCATTAAGCTTTATTGCAACACAGGGTTTGTGTGAGAACAAAATGTGAAGTTATTGAAATGTTTAACACAAAGGAGGAAAGAGAACAAAAGCTATTAAAGCATTTAAAGGACATTTGCTGAAAGTCTGTCTGTTAATTTCTGCTTAAACTGGTCAGTTTAGGGAAGCAAGTTAGTTAGAAACTCGGCCAGTTGTCGACGGAAGACACAAAGAGCTTGAGTATAAAGGTTATTAAGTGTCGATTGTAGACGCAACAGTTTTATTTATTAAGTGTCGATTTGTAGATGCTAGATAGTCGGGATTTAGGAAAAAATCCACTACAACATCAACACCTGCTTTATTAACAGTAGAAGTGAATCATTTCAGTGTGAAAACAGACTTGGTCAGACTGTAGGAAAACGCTGCACTCCTGCTAAAATCAGTGCAGTTCCAGCTTCAGCTCACAGCGTCCAGCTCACATGAGGAATGTCTCTGTCTCTAGTGTGTTTTTACTGTGACAAGCAACACGTCACACTACTTTACACTTACTTTACTCTCAGTTATTTACTAAGAGCCTACAAACATGTTTAAACTAGAGGACAAACGGCTTTAACTAAAGGTTTGTGTTTGAACTCAAAATAACATTTGTATTTGCTCCCTGTGGTTTATTCCATACGCCGTACACTCATTAGTTTCTCCTTTACAGAGACTCAATAGGAGTCGCACCGAAACACACACACACACACACACACACACACACACACACACACACACACATATGAACATGATTCATGCTTTACATCTATTATATTTAAAAACACAAATATCTATGCAAGATCATGTAGAGTCAGTAATTAATCTGATTACAGGAATTCAATTTAACTTATTTTTACAAAAAAAAAAAAAAATAACAATTGAAATATAATAATTTGCACTTTGTTCCACTGAACACTGATTGTTTTCTCTTCTGTTCCACTTTACAGAGTAGATGAAGATCGATCACCAAACATCCCTGATGAAGATCGATCACCAAACATCCCTGATGAAGATCGATCACCAAACATCCCTGATAAACATCGATCACCAAACATCCCTGATAAACGTCGATCACCAAACATCCCTGATAAAGGTCGATCACCAAACATCCCTGATAAAGGTCGATCACCAAACATCCCTGATAAAGATCGATCACCAAACATCCCTGATAAAGGTCGATCACCAAACATCCCTGATAAACATCGATCACCAAACATCCCTGATAAAGGTCGATCACCAAACATCCCTGATAAAGGTCGATCACCAAACTCTGCTAGATGTGTTATATCGTAGTGTGAAATGATCATGAGAGGAGCAGAAACCATCAGCTGATCCACAGAAGAGTCTCACTACTGTCTATGAGGAGAAATACATGTGTAAATGTGATTCATAAAGGTGGAAGAGACTCAGACTTCACAATTAAATAAAGCAGCGTGTGTGTTAGCATGCGTTTTAGAAACGTGATATTGAATGATCAATGTTGGTTTAGTATGAATAATAATTATTTATAATAATTAATATAATAATTCATTATTATAAATATCTATTTAGTTTTGTGTGAAATCCAAGTTTTGGAATTGGGAATATATTGTTGATTCTGATTTGTATATTTCATTGATATTTTATGTACATGTCTTATATAAAAAAAAATTATAGATTTTTTTTGTAAAATCTATGTTTTGGAATACATTTGTGACTCTGATCTGTTATATATATATATATATATATATATATATATATATATATATATATATATATATATATATATTGTTTTATATTATGTTGTGTTGTGTATTTTTTTGGTGAGATATGTCCTCTATATTTATCTAACAATTTCTTCTCTCTTGTGACTATTCTACATTACGTAATCAGGTGATTGTCACATGACTAACTAATTATTGTTTAAAAGGACTGTGAGTGTGTTTGCTACACCCTGGCTGTGTTCGAAACCGCATATTCACTGAGTAGGTCCTTAATTTCAATAAGTACTTGCTTATCGAGCGCTAAAAGAGTAGGTACTATATAGCCTGATCGCGTTAAGTATGAATGCGAGCCGTACACCATCCGCCATGTTGACGTTATCATGTGACCTACAACGTTATCACAAGCACAACAACTTAAAAGATATGAGCGACAGCTTTAATTCATTCATCTGTAAATATCCTGATATTGATGAAACTTGCTCATTTTGTGGTTTTGTTGAAGAATCAAGTGGCCATTTATTTTGTGATTGTCGTTTAACCAATACATTTAGGGTTGATTTAAGTTCTTATATTTTAACCCTATAATGTGACCCACAGTTTTATCCTTAAAGATATTATTTTTTATTACAAAAACCCAAAATCATCATCTCTTGAATATGTTGTTAATTTCTTTATTTTATATGCAAAATGTTTCACCCACAAGCAAAAGTGGCTTAAATCTCAACGTTTAACTCGTTTCATCCCTCAGGTTTATAAATAATAAACTTTTTTTTTTTAATGTATTATGATCAATTATTCAAATATATTTAACCTTGTAATTGTGCTTTTTCCCCTGTGTATATAATCTCATACTATGATAAACGCAAACCCATGATATTCATGTTTTCTTATTTTGTTTTGTTTATTGTCATTATGATTGTTCATTGTTAAAGAACTGGAATCTTTCCCTGATCTAGTATGTAACTATAAGTTATGAGTGACAGGTGCACTAACACTTCATAACATCAGTAACTCGACAGCCTAGAGCAGTTCTCCTCAGCGTGTGTGTAATGTGTGTAATGTCTGCACAGAGGAGACGGGCGGCTGCTCCAAGATCTCGCCTTTGGAGAAAACTGCTGATTTTATACTCCAAAAATGTAAATATCCCTCCTTAAAAATAAAGATTACCCCAGAAAGAATTGCATTGCTAGCCCACCCCAACACTTACACACAATTATAATGATAAATGCTGACCAATACTTAATTATATTACTTTTTTAACTGAAAATTATATATTTCAGTAAAAGAAACAAAATGTCATTTGTTTTGTCATGTGACAGATATGCATAAATACACACTAAATAAATGCAGTGAACACATCTCAATGTTCAGTCTAGCAATGAATTAATGCATATATTAATGAAATAATTATATTTTATTTACTGACAATAAGAAACATGAATAAATTAATGAATAAATGAGATAAAAGTGACCATCACAATAAACAAATGCATGTACAAGTCAACAACACACCAAACAAAGCTTTAATGAAGTTCCTAAACGTAAGTTAGGGAGGAGTGAGCCCATCTAATCTTTCAATCAACAGCCTGAGTATATAAGCAGCCGCTTACCTCTCTCTAGTATGAGCTGTTCCAGTATCCGGTATTGCCGCATGGAATAATGTCCGACATCCCGGAAATCCAGCTCTTTCCCTCAGACGACGAACTGACTAGTCTTCCTGAGACACCGACTGTCACTCCTCAAGTAAGATTGGATCTTACGGATCCAAATACGGATCATCTTCATGAGCGTTCTGGCCGGGAAATCCAGCGCTCATACAAACCACGTTCCAAAAGGCAACGCTCTCCTCCACCTTCAAGATCGCCAGTTTTAACTGAGCCTCGTCCATCTTCTCAGACTTCATCTCTCCATTCTACCGCTGCTATTACATCGATTCCACCCATTTCAAAATGTTCAGTAAACAGCCTACGTCAAGTCCTCTCCAGCTCCGGAATCCATTTCTCCCGCAGATCATCAAAAGCTCAACTCAACGATCTTTTCATCAGTTCCAGCATTCCTACAATCATTCCAACAGCTCCTACAAGCAAGACTCGCCCCTCTTCTACCTCCGTTTCTCTCCCGGTCCGGCGTTCTGAACCCACTCAATCCCAACGCGCCGATTCAGTAGCCGCCGGCGCTGCTAGGGCTTGCACTTCCTGGTCCGCCGGTAATTCCACCCGGCCAACAACAACGGCCGCAAAAAACAGTTCCGCTTCTTCTCCAGTTTTCACAAACTTCATGCAGTCAGCCCCACTCCTCAGGCAAGAACCAAACTTACAAACACATTCCACCGCACTTCCCTCTGCTTCTCCAGTTCTCTCTAATCTTCATTATAATAACCCATGTGCCAGGTCACCCTCACAGACAGTTACTTTTCTCTCACCTTCAAACCAACCTACTCAGAGAGCAGATACTAGCGCGAGGTTGCCTTCGCTAGCCATCCCCCCTCCTCTTTCCTTCCATTCCAATTCACCCCATTCCTTTCTTCCTCCTTCTATCCTCCAACTGCCTCCCAATATCCTTCCCAGTTCACATCCGAGCGTGAGGTTGCCTCCGCAAAGGATTTCTACACCTTTTTTTCCCACAAATCCTCCTCTTCCTCTCATTTCAGCCCATGCCAGCCATCTTGGACACCAGTCAGTAATGGGACCCTCCGATCAACATTCATCAACTTTTCTTAACACTAATACTTGCTCTTCAGATACCATCCGCTTGCCAGCCCATTCACTCTCCACA
The DNA here is from genome assembly GCA_022829025.1 of Squalius cephalus. NCBI lineage: Eukaryota > Metazoa > Chordata > Actinopteri > Cypriniformes > Leuciscidae > Squalius > Squalius cephalus. The sequence goes on from CM040792.1 coordinate 60,465,092, forward strand.
GCAGTCCATCTTCCAGCTCCTCCCAACGCAGTCGCCATGGAACCACCTCCAGTCTCAGCCCATCTCCGTTCCCTAATTCTATCAGGTGCAGATATTGATCTTCCTTCTCTACTGACTTCTGTCCCTCTCAATGAATCCCATCGCTCTTTTGACTGCGGCCCATTAACCATCAATCTAAAAAATTCCATCCAACCTTCAAAACGAGTTCTCACACTCGCAGAATTCTGCATTGCTTTTGCTAGATACACAGAAGTAATTTGCACTTCCTTTCCAGCCAGACGCAAGGAATTAAACGACTACCTCTCTATCATAGCAGAGCTCAGTCTCTCTTTCGGAGGTAGTCATTTTTATACATACCATAAGCTTTTTTCAGCTAAATGCACTGCCCGCGTCACCCACTGGAACCAGTGTCCTTACTGGGGAGCCTTGGACCTTGAACTATATAACAGAGTTTTCTTAGGCGTTCGAAGCCTTTCTTGTGCCATCTGCAGGTCTATCATTCATTCTACTTCAGATTGTCCTCAAACCAGCCCAGATCTTCCAACCCATTCAGCTCCAGTCCAAGAAAAATCCACTGCACATGTCCCTCAATCAAGGAATGACCATAACCAGATTTTTACCTCAGTCTCAGGCAGACAAGTGTGCAACAGCTTCAATTCCTCAGGCTGCAACAGACAAAGATGCCGCTTCCTCCATGTCTGTAATTTCTGTGGCGGTGCTCACGCCTGTTCCATTTGCCCTGTGCGCCGCTCCTCAGCTAACTTTAATAAAAAAATTCAAAAGTACCTCTCTAGTCCAATCATTATTTCCTCATTAGCTAGAGAACTAGACAACTATCCAGACAAAAACTTCACCCAGTTTCTTCTTTCAGGCCTGAAAGAAGGTTTTGACCCCGGCCTGGAAAGCATACCTGATTCCAGCCTGATCTGCAACAATCTGCAATCCGCAATAGCCGAACCCGATATAGTGGAAGCCCTCATTAAAAAAGAACTAGATTCAGGATTCATGGTTGGTCCTTTTGATTTTCCACCTTTCGAATTATTCCATATAAGTCCTATCGGAGTAGCCACCAGAAAATTTTCCGGCAAAAAACGAATGATCATCGATCTCTCTGCTCCTCATGGAAATTCCCAACCCAGTATCAATAGCCTAATTCCGCTAGATGAATTCTCACTGCACTACCACGACATAGACCAAGCAATCACTCTCATTAAAAACGCCGGTTTCGGAGCCTGGCTAGCAAAGGTTGACATTACGTCTGCCTTTAAAGTCATGCCAATTCACCCAGATTTCTGGCACCTTTTCGGCATTCGTTGGAACGAAAAATACTACTTCGCAGTACGTCTAACTTTCGGCTGTAAAAGCAGTCCCAAAATTTTTGACATGCTTTCAGAAGCACTCTGCTGGATCCTACAAAACAATTATGCAATCCCATACCTCATCCATCTCCTCGACGACTTCCTCGTCATCTCACCAAGTAATTTCCCCCAGCAAAACACCTAACCGTCATCCAAACAGTGTTTTCCAAACTAGGAGTTCCCCTCTCTCTTGAGAAAACCGAAGGCCCATCTACATCATTGGAATTTTTCGGAATCCTCCTAGACTCTGTCAAATTCCAAGCTTCTCTCCCCAAAGAAAAAATAGATCGCATAATCACAATCGCATCAAATTTGTTGGAAGCTAACCATTGCAGCAAGCGTGATCTGCTTTCTCTCTTAGGCCACCTAAATTATGCAATGCGCATAATTCCCCAAGGCCGGCCTTTCATTTCACACCTGCTAACTCTCGCTACCTCAGCATCAGGTTTAGAAAACATAATTTCACTAAGCCAACCATGTCGGGCAGACTTGAAATTATGGATCACGTTCCTCAAGCAATGGAACGGGATTACCTTTTTCTACAACGACTTTTTGTCCCGACCTTGCGACATCACCTTGTTCACTGACGCCGCCCCCTCCATAGGTTTTGGAGGTTTCTACAGAGGACGTTGGTTTGCATCAACCTGGCCTCCTGAGCTCACTCATACACCTCAAACTGCCGAATCGTCTGCCCTGTTCGAGCTATATCCCATAGTAGTAGCAGCCTATCTGTGGGGATCCGAATGGTCAACAAAAAACATCCTGTTCCACTGTGATAATTCTGCCACAGTTCACTGTATCAACAAGAGCCGTTCTAATGCTCCAAAAATCATGCCATTTCTACGACTTCTCATTTGGATCTCTGCTTGTCATCAGTTTGTCATCAAAGCTGAACATATTCCAGGTCACCAAAATCAAATAGCTGATGCTTTATCCCGTTTTCTTTTTCAGAAATTCAGAACATTGGCTCCGGAAGCAGACTCCGATCCAACTCCAGTTCCACCTTATTCAGAACTCATATTCCTCTAGACCATCCCCTCAGATATCTCCATACACTTTCCACGAATACCATCTTACAAGCCGTTTCTCCCAGAACACTTCAAACCTACTGGACAGCTTGGGGTTCCTTCAAAAACTTCCACAGTGCTCACAACATGGTTTTTCCTGAGTTTTCCCTCCTCTCAATATCCTCCTTCATCACATACCTCCATCACACCAGTTTAATTCAACCAGGATCAATCAAAGTCTACCTTAGCGGAATTCATTTCTTTTTTAAGCTCCTCCACGGCCAACAGTGCCCCAACATTTCGAATCCTCAGATATCCCTCCTCATCAAAGGTTTACAAAAAACCAATCCCCCTCGTCCAGACTCTAGACAACCTTTAACCATCGACATTCTCAGCACCTGCCTAACCACTCTCCGCTCCGGTCTTTTTTCTCCCAACAAAACAAGAACCCTAGACGCTATGTTCAACTTGGCTTTCTTTGGTTTCCTCCGAGTCTCAGAATTCACCACCAACTCAAAATTCAACCCATCCATCCATCCTACATTCTCCGACCTTCAAATAATCAACCATGACACCATACGTTTCAACATCAAACAAAGCAAAACCGATCAATTGAAACATGGTCATTCAATTTTCATTTTCAATTTGCCAACCCCCATCCAACCATACCAGTCCTTAAGCCTTTTTCTGCACCAGAGGAAATCCCAAATCACCTCTTCTCTTGACCCTCTTTTCATCGATGATAAAAACCTCCCTGCCTCCAGACATTGGTTTCAAAAGAACCTCAAATCCATACTCAACAGTTCCGGCATCCCAACCAAACATTTCTCTTCACATTCCTTCCGAATAGGTGCAGCCACTACAGCAGCGCAAAGGGGCCTTTCCGATCACCAAATCAAAATGCTAGGTCGATGGTCGTCCCACGCCTTTGAAACATATGTTCGTTCAGATCTGCACAGCATTAGACAAGCACAACAAACACTAGCATCCTTCTGAGTCCGGACCGCTTCTCCCTACTATTTGCATCTTCCCGCTTACCTAGCCCCGCAGGGCGTGCATTCATCTGGATGCAGTGAGAGCTCTCCCTTTTCAGATGCGTGTGACATACCACTCCTGGAGTGGGGTCCCCATCTGAATCGCCGTGTGGGCTCCCCCATCCAGATGCATCGTAGGCTCTCCCGTTCGACTTGCCGTGTGGGCTCCCCCATTTTGATCACAGAGTTGAACTCCCTATTTAAATATGGGGGAGGGCTCTCTCCTTCGAAATGCAGCGGGAGCTCTCCCGGTCGAATCGCAGTATGAGCCTTCCGTTCGGGCGCCGTGGGGGCTCTCCCTTTCCGAATCGCTGTGTGACCCTTCATGTTTTTTAACCATGGAGGCTCTCCCGTTCGGATTGCAGTGTGGGCCCTCCTATCCGAAAAAAGAGGACTGGAGGTACCAAGGATAGCACGTCCCTCAAGCGCAGCGGGCCATTTATGTTTCTGTGATCTAAGCCCCCTGCGTCAGAAGGACGGTAGTTCTGCATTTCCTCTGTATACCGTAGGCTCCCTCTTGCTGCGTAGGGAGTTTCGCTTCAGATATTATTGGCCCGTTCGCCTTTAGGGACGAGGACCCCTTTCCCCGTTCGTGACATCTGGAGGCCCTATGTTCTTTAACTCCATGGGGCTCCATGTCATGGATGCGGCAGGGCGTTCTCCAACCTCGTACTCAAAACCTCCAGTCCCAAGATACTCCCGCAGGAGTAATTTCTGAAAGTCACTGCCGCAGCAGTACAGCGGTGAGATGTCGTTCCACTCCACAATGAACACACTCTTTCAAACATAGCTCCCGCCGGAGCTCCACTCATAGCCCCACATGGTGGGCATAGTAGGGAGACGCAGTCCAGCCAGAGTTACCACAGGAGCCCTGTTAAACATCCCTGCTGCAGCAGCGTCTATCCATGCCCCATACAGCTTTAAATTTCCACTTTTTTTGGGGGGGGGTAGAATGTTTTAAAGCTCTTAGGCATATTGTATTTTCTAAGTTCTTAATTATTTGATCATGCTATTCTAACTTGCTGTCCCAAATATTTGATTCAACACTTTTGGGGGGTATATCAGAGCTCGAGTTGAAGCTGCTTCATCGAGCCCCTCTTCAGTGGACAGCAAGCCAAATAAGTTTAACCTAATATCTTAAAGATTTTATGGGCAAACAAACTCGTTAAATGAAGTTCCTAAACGTAAGTTAGGGAGGAGTGAGCCCATCTAATCTTTCAATCAACAGCCTGAGTATATAAGCAGCCGCTTACCTCTCTCTAGTATCAGCTGTTCCAGTATCCCTCCACCTCCCCAAACTCCACCTTCATCTCAGGTTCCTTGCCCTTCAATTATTATATCCTACATTTAGCCACTGGGGGGGTATATCAGAGCTCGAGTTGAAGCTGCTTCATCGAGCCCCTCTTCAGTGGACAGCAAGCCAAATAAGTTTAACCTAATATCTTAAAGATTTTATGGGCAAACAAACTCGTTAATTCAAACTTATTGTTCTAGCAATCACATATGTCCAGGCGGTGAACCCCACATCTCACTGCCATCTCAACACAGCGGTTCTTATTCTGTGTGTTTATTCTGATGAATCAGCTGACCACCGTTCCCACCTTCACCTGTCTCTGCCGTCCATCATGTCCCTCATCGCTGCAGTCAGACTCAACAACACACACTCCTGTGAGACTCAACAACACACACTCCTGTGAGTGAAGCATAGTAGAGCGAGTCTTTAAAGGAGAACTCCGGTCAATTTTAACATTGAGCTAATTTTTTTGTAAATTTGGAGTGCATAGGTTTAGTTACCTATGATCACGCGCGTGAACTCGACAATCGATTACTATGGACTTCGACCGAAAACAGATGTAAATACAGGTATGAGCGCTGGCTGAAATAACATCATTTTTATTCATATCTTTCACATCTACTGCAGTCAGATTCACCCGTGTTCACTCTGAAGCAATCACTCACATTGGCTGTGCACTTGTAATGAAACATCAAGGATGTTAAGAGGCTAAAAGCAGGTTTAAAACTTGCCCCACTGAAGTCAACAGGGTGCAAATTTTAAAAAGAGGATAACATGGTGTAGGCAACACTGATTTTTGTCATTGTTCTCTGTATTGACAGCACTCCAAATTTACAAAAAAATGAGCTCAATGTTAAAATTGACCGGAGTTCTCCTTTAACATGCTGAACACACACTGATGCTTTATAGAGTCTTAACTGAACCTGTGAGACTCAACAACACACACTCCTGTGAGAGAAGCATAGTAGAGCGAGTCTTTAACATGAACACACACTGATGCTTTATAGAGTCTTCTGTGTCCCGGTACTACAGACTGCATAGGTCATTTTATGAGGATGTCACTGAATGAACGACCGACTTAGATCGGGAGGTGAGGTAAACCAACAGACTGCATAGCCTGAAGACCCAGATAAGCAATTAATCGTTTCTGTTTCTCATAATTTGGCCTTGCAATTTTCAGCTGGTTCAAACAGTTGAATGCACTAGTAGTTAGTCAGTTTAGTAGCCATGAAATTAAAAGTGAAAATTATAACTTTTTTACAGAATGTTGCAGTGCTTATTATAAATGAGTTATCCGTGCACAATATTATAATTTTTTTTCATATATTAATATGCCCTTGTAATCTTTCATCAAAAATGCTAACTCACCCCCTCACCCCAGTTAGCAATGCCGAACTTCCTACAATCCAATGGGGCATTTTCACATATACAATATACTTGCTTTCATGCCAACTTTAATCACCACTCAAAATTAAAACGCTGTCGTCATTGAAGCACAAACACTAAAACAGGAGCACATAAACTAATAGGGATTCACTGGTTAGACGGATAGTATGCAGTACTTTAGATACATTTATCAATACATTTCTTAGCACTTAACATGTCCTATACACTTGCATGCTTGTTTTTGTTTCTCCCTGCAGATAAGTTGCGTGAGCTGCTAAAATCAAGATCAGTGGAAAAAGGTGATCATTGTACCATGTAAAGATGTTTGCAGACTACACTTGTAATAGTTGTAGTGTTTCTGTGAAAACCCTAAAAGGTTATGTACAACATCAAGGGCTACACAGAAATGAGGCACATTACCTATATGCATGTTGCATGGCAGGTTGTAAGTTACGCTTCAGAAATTACAACGCATTTAAATGTCATGTTTACCATCATCATCGGCAGTCATCTTCTGGTTTCTGCAGGGACCCTTCACATGTGAAGTTACAAACAGTTGTCAGAAACAGTTGATTGATCTTTCAGATCTTTTGTGTCACCTTCAATTTCCCATTTCAAAAAGAGAGCAGGTGCATTGCCCCTTCAAAAACTGTGATCGATCATTTTCACGTCCCACCTATCTAGAAAGCACAAATACTCTACAGCTTTGCATGTCTCTGGTGCATACTGTCTTCCTTCAGTTCCTAGTGAGTCTCAGTTCTCTGTTACTGAAAGCCACTCAGGTGAAGGGGCAGATGACGAGGGGCATGAGGAGGATATGCTGGACCCTGCACAAATGAAAAGTTTATACATGAGAAATCTGTCCATGTTTTTCATGAAGTTGCTGGCAAAGCACCTGATCCCTTCCTCAACAGTACAGTTAATCGTAGAAGAGATAAGTTAGCTTAGTGGAGAGTGTGCCAGCAGTACACAAAGAATCAACTTAAAGTATCTCTTCAAGCAAAAACTAAACTCTCTGAGATAGAAATTGAAGATGCTTTGAAAACCCTATGGACATGGATATTCATGGATCATGCAGCTCTGCTCTTTCCACAAAGTACAAGAGAAAACAGTACTTTGAGGAAAACTTTCCATATGTGCATCCAAAATGCATTTTTGGGGGATTGATGAAAACAGAAAGGAGAGACATGCCCAATATATTCCCATAAAAGACACATTAACAGCACTCCTGAAAGATCCTGCTGTATGGGAAGAATGTTGTACGTCTAGGAATGAGAGTACACCTCTCATTTTAAATGATGTGTGATGGATTGGTATTCAAATCCAATCAGTTGTTTCCGGAGCCAGGTGTCACTTTGAAAGTGATCCTGTATCAAGATGCATTCGAGGTGGTTAATCCCCTTGGATCTGCTAAGAAAAAACACAAGATGCTTGGGGTGTACTTCACTTTAGCAAACTTTGATTCTTTTCATCGATCCACTATTGACAACATGCAGCTTTTGCTTTTGTGCCGAGAAGCTGATTTCAAACAATTTGGCCACGAAAAAAAGTGTTCTCTCCACTAATATCTGATCTTAGAGAACTGGAGACAAATGAACTGAACATACATGAAAACAATGTGAAGGCAACAATCTTTTGCATCGCAGGCGATAATTTGGGTCCGCATAATATCGGGGGTTTCACAGAAAACTTTAGTACATCTCGCTATTTCTGCTGATACTGTAGTGTAACAAGAAGTGAGCTAGATAATCTGGAGCACCAGGCTCCGATCCACACAGTTCAAGACTACAATGACACTGTTGAAGAGCTGCAGAATCATGATGCTAGTGAAGCCAGAGGTTTGAAATTCAACTCTGTCTTTAATTCTCTGGCTTTTTTTTAATGTCTGCCAGCCAGGCCTGCCACCCTGTACTGGCCATGAGGGTGTAGTGGCATCTGACCTTGCCATTTACCTCAACTATTTTGTCAAGGTGAAGAAATTCTTCACATATTCTGAACTTAATCGCAGAATCAGGCAGTTTACCTACCAAGGAAGGATCTGACAGTAATTCTACACCCTCGAATGTTTCTGAAAAGGGTGTAAAATTTGGTGGCCAGGCAACAGAAAACTGGTGTTTGCTGAGGCTTCTACCAGTTATAATTGGTGAGAAGATCACAGATACAGAGGATCCAGTTTGGCAACTCACTGTCCAGCTGAAAGAGGTAGTGGAGGTAATTTGTGCACCTAGAATATCAGTACCTCAGATTGCTTTGCTTAATGTTCAGATCCGTGACTATCCAGAGGCAAGGAAAGAAATGTTTCCTGCACACGAACTGAAACCAAAGCATCATTTCCTCACTCACTATCCTGCATTGATACTGAAATTGGGCCCACTAATACGGTTGTGGACAATGCGGTTTGAAAGCAAACATTCGTACTTCAAAAGGTGTGCGCGAAGAACACAAAATGTCAAAAACGTGTGTCAAACGCTTGTCAGGAACTTCTGCAAGCATACTTACATTCAGGCTCCTTTTTTGCACCCTTATTGGTGGCAAAGAATTTCACTCCTGTCCATGCTGAACTGTATAGCAGTGTAGACTGCTGGACAACCTTTGACAAGGAACCCAATATTGTGGCATCTACAGCGATACAGTGGAAAGGCACTCCCCAGCCAACACGTTTATGTGGGGCCCATATGGGTTACAAATGGGCGACAGGGGTACAGAGTGGGCATGGGCTCAAAATGGGCTTCTTATCTGGGGCCCATATGGGTTACAAATGGGCTACAGGGGTACAGAGTGGACATGGGCTCAAAAGGGGCTTCTTATCTGGGGCCCATATGGGTTGCAAATGGGCTACAGGGGTACAGATGGACATGGGATCAAAAGGGGCTTCTTATCTGGGGCCCATATGGGTTACAAATGGGCTACAGGGGTACAGATGGACATGGGATCAAAAGGGGCTTCTTATCTGGGGCCCATATGGGTTACAAATGGGCTACAGGGGTACAGATGGACATGGGCTCAAAAGGGGCTTCTTATCTGGGGCCCATATGGGTTACAAATGGGCTACAGGGGTACAGATGGACATGGGATCAAAAGGGGCTTCTTATCTGGGGCCCATATGGGTTACAAATGGGCTACAGGGGTACAGATGGACATGGGATCAAAAGCGGCTTCTTATTTGGGGCCCATATGGGTTACAAATGGGCTACAGGGGTACAGATGGACATGGGATCAAAAGGGGCTTCTTATCTGGGGCCCATATGGGTTACAAATGGGCTACAGGGGTACAGATGGACATGGGATCAAAAGGGGCTTCTTATCTGGGGCCCATATGGGTTACAAATGGGCTACAGGGGTACAGATGGACATGGGCTCAAAAGGGGCTTCTTATCTGGGGCCCATATGGGTTACAAATGGGCTACAGGGGTACAGAGTGGACATGGGCTCAAAATGGGCTTCTTATCTGGGGCCCATATGGGTTACAAATGGGCTACAGGGGTACAGATGGACATGGGCTCAAAAGGGGCTTCTTATCTGGGGCCCATATGGGTTACAAATGGGCTACAGGGGTACAGATGGACATGGGATCAAAAGGGGCTTCTTATCTGGGGCCCATATGGGTTACAAATGGGCTACAGGGGTACAGATGGACATGGGATCAAAAGGGGCTTCTTATCTGGGGCCCACTTGGGTCAACTAAGTAGGTCCAACATGGGCAAACCCAGATGGGCTCCCTATGTGAGACCTAGTCAGTTCACTAATGGGAAATGAGTAGGCTACATACCCAGCCAGCACATGACCGACCTTCAACGTTGAAATATGGTTGAAATAATGTCAGTTTGTTGTTGAAAAAGATTAACAAAAACCATTCTAAATCAACGTTGACATTTTTACAAGATCCCCAGCCAACACATGTGGGGCCCAAACGGGCTGCAAATGGGCTGATATCCGGGGCTCACCTGGGCTACCCAACTGGGAACCCAGCTAATTTTGGTTTTGTTGGCCACGGATTCACGCGCAAACATTTACATCACGTTTCCCAGCTCAACGTGGATTCATCCGCAGACACCAGAGGACAATCTGGACAGAGCTTGCCCCAGCTAACACACCCATGTGGGGCCCAAACGGGCTGCAAATGGGCTGATATCCGGGGCCCACATGGGCTACCCAACTGGGAACCCAGCTAATTTTGGCCGCGGTTTCCGTGGTGGCCCCACATGTGTTAGCCCAGATGGGTTGATGATGGGCTCTTGATGGGCTCCATATCGGGCCCATGTGGGTAACCTAGGTAGCACCCATTTAGGGCCTACAGGAGTCTGCCCAGATGGGTTGATGATGGGCTCTTGATGGGCTCCATATCGGGCCCATGTGGGTAACCTAGGTAGCACCAATTTAGGGCCTACAGGAATCTGCCCACATGGGTTGATGATGGGACCCATATAGGTCTTATCTAGGGCTCTTATGGGCCACAACGGGTATATATATGGGCTACCATATTTGTCTGTTTGGGTTACCTTATTTTACAGTAAACCCCTAAATACAATCATTACATGTAATCCACTAAACTATACTAAAATGTTAAAGGTATTCAATGAACAGAAACCAGTAGTTCACTTTTAAAGTTACTTTATTAAGCAAGTACAAGTATCACAAAACAAGAAAAGAAAAAAGTAAAAGATTTAAAACACTTCTAAATCAGCGTTGACATTTTTACAAGATCTGTACGTTGAAACAACATACAGCAGAAATATCTGCCTTTCAACATTATTGTGACAATTAATTAGCATTTCATAATTTTTTTGATATAACAGCTCTTCGGTATATGTTAAAATATAATTATCATTATTAACAATAAAAGTTTCAAACCTTTTGCCTTATGTGATTTTGTTTGAATTTACAATTTTGTCTGCTTGCCTAACCGTTTACATTGCATTATTACATTTGTATTCATACACTGTCATGTCATTTGACTAATTAATTAAATAATAATACAGACTGCAAATAAAACTCAATACACCGCTGTGTTAACTGTTATTAAACTATTGTTATTGGTTGTTTCGCCGTTTTACTTTGAGCATGATTGGTTAATCTGTAAACTGTCCAGGAAACTGTCCAATGAGAATGTGCGCGGCTCTGCGCGGCTCAGTCACCGACCGAGAGTAACGGACGTATTTTCAAATTTAAAATAGGCGCGCACTGAGCAGCAGCTGAGCTGCTGCTTGCATTGATTAGCCTACTCGGTCAGACCTGGATTATTTTATATCTGCCTGTTGAATTCTTAAATTTTGAGCGAATTTAAGTTGATATCAATGAAGAACAAAAGCTGGAATGTGAACAGAGGAAGGGTTCGTACGTGGTCTGTAAAAATACTGGCGATATCAGGTAAGAAAACATTTTTCAGTCCTTATAGCAGTCAGTTAAATTAACGTTAACGTTTATGGACATGAGAAACGTTAACAGTCATAGGCTTAATGCAACCTTATACGTTCAATAAGTTATCTCTGTGTGTGTTTTTGTACTGCTGTAGCAATATAAGCACGTATTTCAATGTAATTTAGTACCATCTGACATTGCTGTGTTTTGTTGTTGGTAACGTTGTGTGTTTAATGTCAGCTAACGTTAGTTTAAAAACGCATGAGAGGTAAAAAAGCGTTGGAATGAGTAAAGTGATAAAACAGTCATTTATTCGTTAGAAGAATGTTTACATAACCTCTTCAAACACTGATAACAGTATTGGAAATATATTTGTTTACATTTTTTTTTGTTTTTTTTTTGTTTTTGTGTGTGCTTCCCTTGCAATGATACACATTTCTGATGGGATTGCCATGCTTAAAGTTTATGTTTACATTTTTAATCATCATGTAACAACTAACAGTCTCAAAGATGACATTACTAGGGCTGGATTTATTGGATGGGATGCACGCTACAATGTTCCATTCATTCATCAACTGAAAACAGGTTGACTAATCGATTCTTGGGATTTAAGAATTGATATTGTTTCGTAAAAATGAGAATCAAATAAAATCGAGAAATCAATATTTTTTACCCAGCCCTTGACATTACTCAGTTCATGTAGTGTGAATGTTATAATGGCAAACGTTTTTTTTTTTTTTAATTTAAGATTGTTTGAAGGAATGATATAAGAAAATACTGCTTTTTAAGGACTTTTCATTGAATAATTTCTTCTTTCCCCCTCTTCAGATTCGCCAAGGACCAGCTGATTACTGGCAATTTGGTGGAGGATTATTCTTTAGCTGCTACATTGCACTATCACTTCTGGTACAGATTCATTGGCCTTTTGTGTTATTTTTTATTTTACTTGATTTAATAAATTACTTTTAATTAGTAGCCTACAATGTATGGTTAGGATTCTGAATTAAAACAGTGTAATGTTTCTCCACAAATATTATCAGAAATATACGGAGCCCCCAGGGGTCAGGCAAATTGTTGAAACAATATAAACCTGCATTGAAAGATATAGGCCTAATTCAAAGAGCAACAGACCACAACCCTCTCAGCTCAACACCACAATTTGTTGATTTCTTCATCTGTTTTAAAGATGAAATCATGACCTTATCATTATAGTAATCGTAACTGACACATGGGAGTAATATTAATTTTTTTACAATTCCATGTTGGGGCTCTGAAGAATTGCTTGTGTGAATACATAAAATGTGTTTTAGAATGGATAGTGTTGTATACTTTGTTTTCTACCCGACTAATTGAACTGTAAAGTGAAAATCTTGTACATGACTTATTTTGTATTGAGTTTTTCTTGCTTTTATTTATACAGGATAGTACAGACAGCAGGCAAGAAGTGAAGAGGAAGTGATGGCATCAGGAGCAGCACAACCAAAAGCTTGTGACCCCATGGAAGTTGTCCGAGTGCGTGGAAGAACAAGTGTAAGTGCAGAAGCCGATCTTAGGATGTAGTGGAGGAAGTGTATATGAAGAAGATATAAAGGAGCCAACTTGTTTAGTTTTTAAAATTGAACTAAGAGCCAGTGCAAATGTTGTAAAACAGGAGAAATATGTTCTGTAACATAACATTAGAGCGAGTAGACTTTGTAAAGTTGCTACTACTTACATGTCAAGTGATAAGCAATATTTGAGTTGGATGAATGATGGGCAAATATTTGGTTTTCTAACTTGTCCTGGGAACCCTCAGTACTGCACACCCACTTCAGATCTTGCAGTTTCTATAAATGAGCTAATGTGATGAATCCGGTATATTAGATGAGGGAAACGTACAAAGTCTGCATCTGAAAACTTAGGCAGCTGACTCATTGCCTCGCTGCCCTATCAGGCAACGACTTAGCAGGCAGCGTTTACACACTAAGGTGCCTCACAAAACCGATTTAGTTTAGTTTTTATTTATTTGAGCAGTAACCATTCTGATTTCAGACAGACTTATGAGGCAGCATAACGGTTTAATGATCTTCAACACTAATTATTTTTTAGAAATTACTTCAAAGTGGTAAAAGTTGGTCAAAATGTACATTTTGTGCTTCCAATATGTGCAGTGCAGGGGGTGTTCCAGGACAGGTTTGCAAACCCCTTATCTAGATACACTTGATGTGGGGCACCAAAAGGCTAACCTGACACATCTGATTGAACTGTGAAAAGGAATTAAAAAAGTGGCATAATGGTTGACTGATTTATTTTCTCTTTTCAAAGGGCCGTTGGGAGAGCGACAACAGAGGAGTGAGAAGCTGCACGGTTATTGTTTTGTTTGTGAAATGGTTAATTTTTCAGATATGCATATATAACGTGTGCATATATATATATATATATATATATATTACTTTTTTCTTTTCTTGTTTTGTGATACTTGTACTTGCTTAATAAAGTAACTTTAAAAGTGAACTACTGGTTTCTGTTCATTGAATACCTTTAACATTTTAGTATAGTTTAGTGGATTACATGTAATGATTGTATTTAGGGGTTTACTGTAAAATAAGGTAACCCAAATAAGGTAACCTAAATATGGTAGCCCATATATATACCCGTTGTGGCCCATAAGAGCCCTAGATAAGACCTATCTGGGTCCCATCATCAACCCATCTGGGCAGATTCCTGTAGGCCCTAAATGGGTGCTACCTAGGTTACCCATATGGGCCATATATGGAGCCCATCAAGAGCCCATCATCAACCCATCTGGGCAGACTCCTGTATGCCCTAAATGGGTGCTACCTAGGTTACCCACATGGGCCCGATATGGAGCCCATCAAGAGCCCATCATCAACCCATGTGTGCAGACTCCTGTAGGCCCTAAATGGGTGCTACCTAGGTTACCCATATGGGCCAGATATGGAGCCCATCAAGAGCCCATCATCAACCCATGTGTGCAGACTCCTGTAGGCCCTAAATGGGTGCTACCTAGGTTACCCATATGGGCCAGATATGGAGCCCATCAAGAGCCCATCATCAACCCATCTGGGCAGACTCCTGTATGCCCTAAATGGGTGCTACCTAGGTTACCCACATGGGCCCGATATGGAGCCCATCAAGAGCCCATCATCAACCCATGTGTGCAGACTCCTGTAGGCCCTAAATGGGTGCTACCTAGGTTACCCATGTGGGCCCGATATGGAGCCCATCAAGAGCCCATCATCAACCCATGTGTGCAGACTCCTGTAGGCCCTAAATGGGTGCTACCTAGGTTACCCATATGGGCCCGATATGGAGCCCATCATCAACCCATGTGTGCAGACTCCTGTAGGCCCTAAATGGGTGCTACCTAGGTTACCCATATGGGCCCGATATGGAGCCCATCAAGAGCCCATCATCAACCCATGTGTGCAGACTCCTGTAGGCCCTAAATGGGTGCTACCTAGGTTACCCATATGGGCCCGATATGGAGCCCATCAAGAGCCCATCATCAACCTATCTGGGCTAACACATGTGGGACCACCACGGAAACCGCGGCCAAAATTAGCTGGGTTCCCAGTTGGGTAGCCCAGGTGGGCCCCGGATATCAGCCCATTTGCAGCCCGTTTGGGCCCCACATGGGTGTGTTGGCTGGGTCTGTATAAAAAGGGGTTCTTTCTTTGTTTAAGCCAAGGCGAGTCAACTGAATTCGAACAAATTGAGCTCATGCTGGTGAAGGAGGAGAAGCATGTGTTCTTTATTGTTACACCTCATGATGTGTCCTATTTGCCAGAGTTCGGACTATATGAAGTGAAAGATGCAAGGCAGAGCATGAAGTGTAGGAAAGCAGAGCTCAATTAATCAACAATGCCTAGCACTAGTAAAGATGTATGCAAAGGTGTCCATTCCTGTTCCTGGAGATCTGCCTACCTGCCGGGTTAGGATCCAGCCCTGATCAAACACATCTGTTTGTAATCAACAAGTTCTCCTGAAGTTCTTAAAGGGTTAGTTCACCCAAAAATGAAAATTCTGTCAGTAATTACTCACCCTCATGTTATTCCAATCCCGTAAGTCTTTCGTTCATCTTCAAAACACAAATTAACCTGTTAAGCTTCACCAGTGCGTGGGCGCACTGAAGCGTTTTTTTATTTATATAGTTCAAAGTTACTATCAGATTTAATGTTATACCTTGACAAACTATACATCATTAAAAAGATATAATACTCAAGTTTCAGTATTTGACCACTATTGTATTCTGAGAAACTTATAGTGACAGTTATGTCTTAATTTGTGTCAGGAGTTATGAAATGAAAAAATGAGTCGATACCTTTAATATGAATTATGCACGTCAGCCGCTCCCATTCATAAAAAACTCCCGTGCTGTCGTCATGACAGCGATACACAAAACAACGTCCTTCAGGGCTTTTAGCTCAAAAATGTGCAAACTTGGAGAAATATTGATATATTCTCATAGATTCACGTCATATTTCTAAAGACAGGAATAATATTTATTGAATTTATACCCAAATGCGTCGATGTAATCATTATGATCGCTTCTTACTGAGATGTGCAGTGTTTTCACTTCATACCAACAGCCTGAGGGCGCTATATGCACAAAAAATAATCCATATATGGGACATGAAGAAGAGCCATAATCATGTGACATTCCAGGACGTCACTGCTACACACAAAGCTACAGAGATCGCTGTAATATGCAGATAAAAGATGTTTTGAAGACAATAAACATGTTTGCTATGATATTTGATTTGCCTGTGTTCTTCAAGCCATGCCAGGTATTTTATATTTTATATTATATTTATAATGTAATGCTAATCGATATAGACTTTATCATCGTGCATAAAACTATAAATAATGTTTTCTGTCTGATTTTTTTTTTTATCTGAAGCCAAATTATATCACAGAAGATTATTTAAAACACTCGATTGCGTTATGAAGTAAGTTTGGAGCACAAACATGGTTTTAATCTCATAAATGGTCGTGTATTGATGGTGTGCTAAGCTAACATGCTAGCTAGCCCAGGTGCACCTGCCACCAGGGGTTATTCTTTTATGAATTTTGTTCTAAATAAGAATGCTTACTGATATGTTTTAGTGCATTTGACCACTATTTAGTGCACTTCAAATGTGAAGTGAGAACTTTGATAAAAGAAATTAGGGATTAAAACCCTGTGAATAGCCAGTCGTTAGTAACTATAATGCAGACAAAAGAAATGCATATTTCGAGCCATAACCAGTCTGGAGAAGTGTGAATGTGTGCAGGGGGAGACTGAGACTGAATGGGGCTCGTTTGCACCACAAAACAATAGAGACAAAAGACTGAATGGATGCTTAGACGACGACTAAACATCAGTAGCATTTTTAGAGTAGCCTAATCAAAATAAAGTCATGACATGATCTTGAAAAACATTTAACTAAATACAGAGTTTTAGACTTATTATCTTCATATTTTAAATATAACATGGTCAGACATGTGGCTTTAGCTGTAGTGCATTTCTAGATTGCTCCAGTGCCAACTTCAATTTTATTTTCATTAATATGTTTCATAAAAAAAAAATTCTAATAACTTTACAAAACTTTGAAGCTATTTAAAAAAAAAAAATCATTATGACAATAATTAATTCTACATTTACAATAAACTACCAGGTGTCAGCTTTCAAATGAGATCATACTTGTGCTTTTAGTACAAAGGGTTCATGAACTGTATCTGTTTCAGTTTGGGTATGTCATTTCTGGGGATTTTTCAAAAGTGGGGTTGCAGCTTAACAGGTTAAGATATTTTTTATCAATTCTGAGAGCTGGATCACTTCTTAATAGGCTTCTATGTAATTTCATTCTGCCGGCCAAGAAAAGTTAGTAAAAACATTGTTAAAATATTCAGAGTTACTACAGTGGCTCAACCTTAAAGGGATGGTTCGGAGTAAAATCAACCCAGGGTCCTTTGCACCATGACCTCGAGCCAAACACCCCCCCCCCCCAGAAGACTTTCAATAACATAGAAGCCTATGAAGAGGTGAGACGGCTCTCAGAATTAATCAAGAATAATTTGTGTTCCGAAGATGAACGAAAGTCTTACGGGATTGGAACAACATGAGGGCGAGTAATTACTGACAGAAGTTACATTTTTGGGTGAACTAACCCTTTAATTAGCTGCTTCAGTTGTGTCTGAGGAGAGTTGGAGCTGAACTCAGCAGGTAGTTAGATTTCCAGGAACAGGACAGAGCAGCCCTGCTATACACAAATCTTCTAGAGAAATAGTACTCAATTTTACATTTTTGAACAAATCAAGACTGTTATATACAATGAGCTATTGAGACAAAGTTCAAAATTCTTACCTTTTGACATCCCAACACAATTCCAAAAGTGAACATACACTAAACACACCTTCGTATGAGAAATGGTAGTAAGAGTCCCTAAGAGGAAATGTTAAACTGAATGGTTTGTGATATTTTATCCATTTTAGCTGGAGCTGACTATATGGTCAAGAGTTAATTATGGTCTAGTTCAAAATGTGGACTGTCGTCATATCTTTTGCACTTTGGCAAAAAAAAAGTTAAGTAGCCAGACTTCCTCCAGTTAGTGTGAGTGTATTACACAGCTTTTTTAAATTGGCTGTAAAATTATTTGGAAAATAAAATTGTTGGAAAATAGCTATATTTTATGCGTTTGGTTCGTGTACGATAATTTTTCTCAAAAAACAATAATTTTGAGGTTTTGGTACGATACTTCGACATTTCTAATCTGGCAACACTGATTGGTATAGTTGGTCCATTCTGTGTAGAAAAATCCTGGAATGTTTTCCTCAAAAACCTTAATTTCTTTTCGACTGAAGAAAGTAAGACATGGATATCTTGGATGACATCGGGGTGAGTAAATTATCAGCAAAACATTTTTTGAAAGTGAACTAATCCTTTAAACAGTCCTTTATGATAATAGTAAATAAAGTTTAGTTTAAGTAACTTTAAGTTTAGTTTACCTGTAGTACCTGATATGTAGTATAGAGACATTTATAGAGAATGTATAGAGACACTTGTTTGTTGGATTCATGTGTGTGTGTGGTGTAACATCATGTTATTGTTGCCAAGAAAAGAGATTGTTGGTTAGTGTAACAATTCTTTGCCCTGTATTTTGTATTTTAGGTGAATGTCACAATCAAAGTGCTCCAGTTGGATGAGGATACTCAGGCAATGATCCGCAACAATCAAAGATTGCAAAGAAGGTCTTATGATGTGGCAGATCAAACCTGTGGTTTGTCATTGACTGTCTGGGGAGGAGATATGCTTGAAACAGGGAAGTGGTACACAATCAAGAATGCATCTATTCGACAGTTTGATGGTTGCACTTGTTTGTCTACTACTAAACAGTCTTCTATAACAGTTGTGCCTGATGTATCAAGCAATGTTGCGCAAGTAATTAACCGTTTTAAGGTCAAAGAGGGAGAAGTTGTGACGGCAGAGGTCAAAGCGGAATACCAATGTCCGAAGCTGCATCCTTTGCCTGTGATCAACTTCCAGACATTGATGACACGATGTCCACAATGTGCAGCATACTGCAAAACAGCAAGAGTGATGTCAGTCCTTCGTGCAGCTGTCACTGTACAGGACAAGAGTGATCAAATGAGCACTTTTGTAATAGAAGATGTTGTGCTTCATGAGTTGCTGGATGTGCAAATCAACAGTCGGCTGGAACCAGATGAGTTGGCAGCAAAGTTGCTCAGTGATGATCATGGCCATTTGCACATTAAATACAGAGGACAACGTGTTATCTCATCATTTATGATTCTGAGTCCACAAATCAGACTTCTGAAGCACAAGGGAGAGACGTCCTGGTTCATACATCAAGCATGCAACGATCTACAGAAGCAATGTCTGAAGATTTGATGCTTGAAACTGCTGAATGTTCACAGAGCCAGGGTTTGGAGGAGAAGGGTCAAGGAGGAGATTTTGAGTCAGCAAAACAGTGTTTTGAGACAGATATGAAAGATGTGGTAAGTAGTGCAACCATGGAACAATTTACAGAAGCACTGTCTGAAGATTTGATGCTTGAACAATTGTTTATGTTAATTAGAATTAACACAATGTTTATAGTTTATACAACTTTATTCAGTGTTTGGCCAAGTTTCATCACTGTCACATTTACAGACAAGCGCGCTGCTCATGTGCTAATCCTCAGCACACCGTGTCGTATTCAACAGTGTAAAAGCCCTTTGTGCCGTAATGAACAGTGTAGAGGGGAAATAACATGTTAACACATTAAACTTCTGATTATTTTTAGAGTCTGGCTTTGGAGGAAAAGGGAAATGGAGGTGATGAAAGCAACAGAATGTCTAAAGAAACTGCAGGACATAAGAAACAACAAGGTAGTCTAGAAGTGGGTAATGAGAACTTGTTTCACAGCAGCAAGGCTGGAGTTTCTGTTGAAGTTGCGTTGAAAACGAATGAGATAACAACTGGAAAAGGAGTTAAGAGAGGCAACAAAACGTAAAGAAAGATGTTCAGTTGAGTACTTTGGAGAGAAGTAATTTTCTTGTTTTTGTCTTAATTTTGCTTAAAACAGGAAAGTGAATTTTTGGTTGATTGATAAACAAAAGATGTAAATGTAAGCAGTTTTGGTCTCATTCATAATTGAGGAAATTTTGTGTTCTGACATTTGGGAGAAGTTTTTATTTGTCTATTATTATTCCCAGATGTTAGTGTTAACTATGAATGGTGTATTATCAAACATGGTTTGTGTTTTTATACATTTTGACAGTAACAAAAGGTGTCAGTGTATTTTCACAAGTGAAAGTAGAAAATGCAGGTTGGTGTTCCTCAAATGTTAGTAATGGAGTACTGAAGTGTATGCTGAACACAGTGTTAAAAGATTAGTTCACCCAAAAATGAAATTTCTGTCATTAATTACTCGTTTCACACCTGTAAGACCTTTGTTCATCTTTGTAAAACAAATTAAGATATTTTTCATGAAACCTGAAGGCATCTAAATCACACATAAACAGCAACATCATTGCACCTCTTGAAATCCAGAAAGGAAGCAAAACCATGATTAAAGTAGTCAACATTACTACAGTGGTTTCAATAAATGTGTGTGCAAAAAGGTATATGTAGCTGAATTTTGTTATGTGCACTCTTTTTAATTGTATGTTGTCTATGGGAGTGTTTGTAGTATGTAGTCCATAAGGTGGCAAAATAGTTTAATTTCATTTCATGGTTGTGCTTGTGCACTTTGCATGAACATATTTACAACAATAGTGGAAAATAAACTATGTCAGCTTGGTGTGGGTGAAGTAGTACTGTTTAACAGGGTTTCTGTGGAACCTAAAAAGTCTTAAATAAGTGCTTAATTACCTTCAAAAAGTCTTTAAAAAAGTAGAGATGAAAATGTAAATTTGATCAATTGTTGCTTATTGAATTCATGTTTTAAAACAATGATTGATCATCTGTTTAGTATATAGAGTGAAATGGGCAGAAGTAAAATAATGTGTTTTGCGTTTGGAATTAATATATATTTTTCTCCAGTTTTGGGTTTTAATAATGATTGCAAAATGTTTTTTTTTTCTTTTCCTAAATAATGTGTATTTAAAATTAAAAAATCTAGATGAGAGGCATAATGTTTTTTTTGTTTCTGCTATAACACATTTCTACACATTATATTCTGTATTATAGTTTTTAGTTTATTGCTAAAGGAAAAAAAAAAATTGTTTAAGCAAATATATTTTGTATAATGATAACAATATGGCAAGCAAGATATTTACCAAAAGTCCAAATTTATTAATTGATAAATTAAACCGTTTTAGTTGGGATTCTCCACTGTATGCAGTGTTTCCCACACACCGGCCGCCACATATTGAGTTTTGTTATCAGTTTTTTTTTTTTTTTTTTAAATGTAGTTAACAAGTTAACTGAGGTTCGGGAGCAAGGCCACGCCTCAACTAATCAGCTCGTTCCCCGTCTGTATATTTACACTGAACCCACCTTCACCGCACCGTTTGTCTCAGTTTCTCGACCCCACCCACCCATTTTACTTCCACAGGCTGCATCCAGGGGGGTCTTCAAGTAACCCAGCTAACTACCTACCGAGACGAAGCCCCCACTCTGAGTCTCCCTGGACTAGACTCCCTGATCAGCCAGACGGAGAACAATAACATCATTCCCCCATCCCTTTCGACCCGTCTTCATTCCATGAAGCTAATTCTGCATAGTTGTGGCATGGTCCTTGCTAATGAATGCTATTTATAACACACAGCGTATTCATTCAGCTGCATTTCCTTTCCCTGCTCTCCCTCCGTTTCACATATAGGCTACTCCGTTTGCAGTGCATGTGCGGTGTGTATTTTTTTCCGTACCCATGTTAACAGGTTAGAGCTTTCACACTGCACGCGGATGCGGTCCGTTAATCCGTTCCAGGAGCGGTGCGTATACAGCAGTGCAGAGATCGTTTCCGCACCATGTCTATCTCTGCTGTGCTGCAAACGCTGAATTAAAGTGACAGCGCATGTTTCGTGGTCAAAATGAACACAGATTGACCTGAAAATGTAGTAATTTCACCATAAATGGGTTTAATTAAATAAAATATAGTAATCTCACCATAAATGTATTTAATTAAATACTACTTTTTTTCACAGTCATCTTTTTACTTTAAGACAGGGGCAAAGCAAGGAAAACTACAATTTACCTCAACAAGGCGACATAATGAACAACACTCGTCTCATTCGTGGAGGTGGAAAAACAAGTTCTTTGTGACATGCAATATTTATTGTATTAAAATTTAAATGTAAAAGAAAAGACATGATAGTCGGCTGTTTTTGTCAATTTTAAGTTTTAATTTAAAATGTTTGCGATTTTAATATAAGTACATGGTTAAATATTTGACCACTTGCTTGAGCAACTTAAGTAGAAGTATGGAATAATAGGCCTACGTTGTTTAAATTGTGTTTAAACGTGCATACGTCCATTAAAGAGTGTATATGTGTACAAAGAGAATCGCAATGCTGACAAAACTTTTTTTTAATAAAAGTTGCTGCATAACTTCTGGATTTGAAATAAAAATAGTAAGTATGTGTTTGTGGTACAGCCGCGGATCAGTTATGCACTGCAAACGCAGCATAATGTGAAAGCACTATAGCGCGTGCTGCACCGCATACGGAGTATGTGTGAAACAGGCGTAACGCCTCTCTCTCACATAGGCAAGGCAAGTTTATTTATATAGCACATTTCATACACAATGGCAATTCAAAGTGCTTTACATAGAAGAAATTAAAATAATAAAAAGAAATAAGAATAATTAAAACAGTTTAGAAAAATAAAATACAGTACAGTACAGTCGGACGAACATTGGCACAGTGCTCATTCATTAAATGCATAGCAAAACAGATGTGTTTTGAGTTTGGATTTGAAAGTGACTACAGTAGGAGCACATCTGATCTCCTCTGGAAGCTGATTCCAGCTGCGGCTGGCATAATAGCTAAAAGCAGACTCGCCATGCTTAGAGTGAACCCTTGGTATTTCTAGCTGATATGATCCTAGTGATCTGAGTGATCTGTTGGGTTTATATTCAGTGAGCATATCTGCAATGTATTGAGGTCCTAGGCCATTGAATGATTTATATACCAGTAATAATACTTTAAAATCAATCCAAAATTTAACTGGGAGCCAGTGTAAAGACCTGAGGACTGGTGTGATATGTTAATATTTTCTGGTTCTGCTCAGAATCCTGGCAGCGGCGTTCTGTATGAGCTGCAACTGTCGTATGGTCTTTTTGGGAAGGCCAGTGAGGAGTCCATTACAATAATCCACCCTGCTGGTGATGAAAGCATGAACAAGTTTCTCTAAGTCTTGTCTGGAAACAAAGCATCTAATTCTTGCAATATTTTTTAGATGATAGTATGCTGATTTAGTTATTGCTTTGACATGACTACTGAAACTAAGGTCTGACTCTAGTGTCACACCAAGATTCCTGACTTGATGTTTAGTTGTTTGACCCCTAGAGTGAAGGTATGCGTTCACCTTGAGAACTTCATCTTTGTTTCCAAACGCAATGACTTCAGTTTTGTCTTTGTTTAACTGAAGAAAGTTTTGACACATCCAACTGTTGACTTCATCAATGCATTGGCACAGGGAGTCATGGGGCTGTAATCGTTAGGCGATAGGGCTAAGTAGAGCTGTGTGTCGTCTGCATAGCTGTGGTAAGCAATTTGGTTCTTTCTCATTATTTGGCTCATTGGGAGCATATACAGGTTGAACAGGAGTGGCGCAAGAATTGAGCCTTGAGGGACTCCGCATGTCATGGATGTCCACTCAGACTTATGGTCTCCTATACTCACATAATAACCTCTCCCATCTAAGTATGACCTGAACCATTTTAGGACTATCACAGAAAGCCCCACCCAGTTTTCCAGCCTGTCAAGAAGTATGTTATGATCAACAGTGTCAAATGCAGCACTGAGGTCGAGTAGTACCAGCAATGATAATTTGCCTGGATCAGTATTTAAGCGAATATCGTTTATTATCTTTATGAGCGCTGTCTCTGTGCTGTGGTGTGGTCGGAAACCAGATTGAAAATTGTCAAAGTATCCATTCGAGCATAAGAATTTGTTCAGCTGATTGTGGTCGGAAACCAGATTGAAAATTGTCAAAGTATCCATTCGAGCATAAGAATTTGTTCAGCTGATTGAAGACAACTTTTTCAATGATCTTGCCTATGAAAGGAAGATTTGAAATTGTCCTATAGTTGCTTAATATGTTCTTGTCCAGATTGTTCTTTTTCAGGAGGGGCTTGACAACTGCAGTTTTCAGGGAGTTTGGAAAACTCCCAGAGAGAAGTGAGGCATTTACCACTTCTAGAAGATCTGCTTCTTAACTGTTTAGCACACTTTTGAAAAATGATGTGGGAAGTGTGTCAAGAGCGCAGGTTGATGGTTTAAGGTGCTGTACGGTTTCTTCCAAAATGTTGCCATCAATTTATTTGAAATCAGACATAGTAACTACTTTCTCAGGTGGTCTGATCTGTCTGACCCCAGCGCAACTCAAGGATGTGCTGATCACCTTTCTGATATTATTGATTTTCTCAGAGAAGAAAGAAGCAAACTCACTGCACTTGCTGTCGGGGAGCATTTCACTGGGAATCTGGCTTGGAGGGGTTTGTCAGTTTCTCTACAGTAGCAAAAAGAGTGCGTGTGTTGTTTAAATTACTGTTTATAATATTTGAGAAGAAAGTCTATCTAGCTTTGCCTAGTTCCATATTGAAAGCATGGATGCTGTCTTTGTAGATGTTATAATGGACTACAAGTTTTGTCTTCCGCCACATGCGCTCTGCTTTTCTGCATTGTCTTCTCATATTTTGCACTGTTGTTGAGTTTCTCCAAGGTGCTTTTTGTCTGCCACTCTTTCACAGGAGCAATATCATCAATTACACTTTTAACTTTTGAGTTAAAAGAATCAAGGAGAAAATCAACAGAGTCTGCAGATATGCTTGGTGTTAAGGATATAGCCTTCATAAATAGTACACTGTTCTCATTTAAGCATCTTTTCTTGACAGACACAGATCTAGCTTCAGTTGCAGGAGAGATCAATATATCAAAGAAAATACAGAAATGATCAGACAGCGCTACATCCTTAATAACAATCGATGAAATGTTTAGACCCTTACTGATAAGTAAATCTAGAGTGTGTCCACGATTGTGTGTGGGTCCATGTACATGCTGAGTCAGATCAAAAGTTTTTAAAACAGTTTTGATTTATTTTGCCATATTGTTTTCTGCACTATCTATGTGGATGTTAAAATCTCCAGCAATGGCAAAACAGTCAAACTCTGAGGTAATTGTTGATAACAGTTCTGTAAAGTCCTCAGCAAAGGCTGGAGAGTATTTTGGAGGCCTGTAAATAATGATAAGTAAAATGCGTGGAGCACCTTTTAACCAATACCCAGATATTCGAAAGACGGGTAAGTCCCAAATGATATTTGCTTACATTGATAGATATCTTTAAAAAGAGCAGCTAGACCCCCACCTCTCTTAACAGCTCTGCAGACACTCATGAAAGTAAAGTTAGGAGGGGCTGCTTCATTGAGGATTGTTGCACTGCAGCTGTCTTCTAGCCAGGTTTCATTTAGAAGCATAAAATCCAGGTTGTTTGTGGTTATTAAGTCGTTGACTAGAAGTGATTTATTTTTAAGTGAGCGGATGTTTAAAAGTGCTAACTTAACAGTCTTTCTTTTTGTCCCCACATCAATCTTAGTTTGACATGTACACTGATAAAAACAACTTGTAGGATTTACTTGATAAAATCATTGTAACAATTTGCACTCAATTTTTCTTAGTAATTTTTACTGCTGTGATATCAAGTACAACTTACTTGCCAGTATCAAGTAAAATGTAACTAACTCTGAATGTAACATTTGTGAAGACATTAAGTAAATGTTACTTAATTATATTTAACTTAGCAGGTTGTATTTATTAAAAGTAATTAAGTAAATTTAATTTTAAAAGGAACATCACTGTTGTGAAAATATCAAGTAAATTTTATAAATCTGTAATATTTACTGTTATGAAGTAATTAAGTAGATTTTATAATGCCTGTCCATTTCACATTTTGAATGACTTAGTTTAATGAATTTATATTACTCACTATTATTATGTAAATGTTGCTTTTTTTAAGTGTTACCAAATAAATGTAGTAATTTTCTCTGCATCAAATACTTTTATCACAAATCACAATTAAATACAATAAAGTTGAACAGTTTATTGTGTCAACATTCACAATTAACCATTAAATCAGTTATCTTCACATAAGTTACATTCAGTAACCTCTCTGATAATTTACAATAACTGTAGAATTAACCTTGTACGGTTCGACTAAACCTCAGCAGCCAACAGTGGCATAACTAACATTAATGCCGAGCACCTGCATAGTCCAGTTGAAACAGAATGGTCACTTTTCCTTAATGCACATTGAAGCATCTGCTGTTTTATAAAATCAAAAAAAAAAATCAAAAAAAAAAAAATATTTCCCCTAAAAGGAAAATCCATTCTACTCCATCCAACACAGATCTGGAATGATATTTTTCAAATACCCAATTAGAATCTTACAATTCACTGAAACAATGCAATAACAGCATTCAAATCGACAGTAAGTGCTCTTAAAACCGTAACACATTAAAACATTTCAAAAGTTAAAAGTAGTCAACAGTTCTGGATAGTTATTCCTTTGGCCTTTGCCTCTAATAAACATTAACAGAAAGATCAGGTGTTAATTCTTGGCATTTCTCAACAGGAGTGCGAGCAAGACAACATCACTAAAGTCAACAACTTTTTTTTTTTTAACTAGTGACTTGCTTATTAATGTGGTCAAGTGTTCTGAAATGGATATTTATATTCACACTTTAATCTTTATTCTACAGTGCCCTTTTTTTATATCTTACACCAGCAAAATACAGTCAACAACAAATGCATCTAACAATATATCTAACAAGTAGTCGCGAACAAATTTAACCACATTAAACAATGTGGGAAATCAAACAGACAATACAATGTCTTTTGGGAAATCAAAACTTAAGGCAGGTCCAAGTCTGTGTGTTTGACAGTGAAATATCAATAAAGACAAGCTCTCCTGCATATGAGCGTTGGGTCCAATAGAGCCGAATCTATCTTTTCAAGTTTTTGTTAATTGTTGAGATGGAGATGTAAGTTACCAACAGCCTCGATTGTACAGCACGTGCCATGTCGATAGCATTTAGGAGAGCAACTTCAACTTTAGAGATTGCACTTTTGGGGACATCTTAACACCATCCAGGTCCAGGAAAAGTTTCTGGAACACCTCAAAGGTGTAACGCAGTGTTGGAGGGTATGCCAGGTTGAGGGCATAAATAAGCCCCATTAGCAGTGTGCAAGCTTTAGCAGTACTGCCACATCCTGGAAACATCTTCCTGCCTTCCAAAAGGATGGACACATCGACTGGATCCTCTTGATCAGCACCATGGACGACCAGTATCTTAAGGATATGTTCAGCGGCATCACTGCAAGTGTCCTCCTGCATAAAGTTTATAAAAAAGAAAGAACACAATTCTAGTGAGAAACAAATACAAAAGAGATTCATTATCAGTGCAGAACGAACATGCTTGCTAAAAATTACTAAACATAACTCACATTAATTTAAATTCAGTATAATGTGTTTTACAGTGAGTCAACGTAAGTAAAAAAATTAGTAGAACATTGCACAAGACAACTGCAGTTCACAGATTGTACCCATAAAATGAATGTTGTTCGAAACCATACATTGTGTGCCTCTGAACCTTTACAGTGCCAGGAAACCCTATGACTTTGTAATATCCAGACTACTTTTAAGTTGTGACTGCACATAATTTGGACCATTGCATGAGTGGAAAATCTTCATGTTTGTGTCTTATTTTTTCACTTGCACTTAAAAATGATTTTTATGACACAAAAAGAAAATCATGCTTTACCGGGCAATCTTCAAATAGCTCTTCTTCTTTCTCGCCGAGGTACAGGATAAGGCTGCGGATGACAGTTTCACGTCTCATCTCAATGCTTTGGTTCTGTGAACAAATTGATAATGTGTCAATACTGTGTGAATTACAAGCAGTAGGAGTTGTCCTGCATATATACCTGCATGTAGTTTTTGTGTGTGCAGTTTTCTGCAGATTGTAACAAGTTAAATTTAAGTTTTTAAAAAGACCATTATATATATATAAAAAATTAACTAATTAATCACATAATTTGCTGTGATTAATCGCATTTCCCCAAACTTGTAATCATCAATATTGAAACGTAAAATCACTAATTAAATTAAACAACACAGGAAAAAAAGGGGAAAAAAGAAAAATGTCCACACAAATTGGACAGAAAATAGCCCTATATTAAAATATTAAACATCAATATATCAATACATTATTCTTCATTCAGTTCTATGCAACATACTCAGATTTATTTTTTAACAAAATTATCAAAATAAAGTAATTAGCCTACCCGGCTCAGTCTGTCCAAAAACGGCCTCAGCTTGGTCCCGATGACACCTCCCTTGGCCATCATCAGGGCAATAAGTTTTGTTGTGTAGTGGTCAAGTTTATACATAAAGCTCTGCTCCAGTGAAACTGTAGTAATTCTCCTGAATTCCTCCTTGATCTGAATTGACAAAAAAATACAAAAGTACAAAATTAAGAACTAGGCCAAATAGTCTGATGCCGAATTTAAATCCTGTAGATATTAATAATAATGTATACTTTATTAATCCTGCAATTTTTAAAGGGTTTATAGATTCACCTACCTCAGCTTCACAAAACAAAGCAGGCCATCTCTCTCTGAAGTCTTCAGCTGCTGGACTACCACTCACAACTTCGAGCCTTCGATAGGAGAATGTTTTGGCCATTTTTTCTTGAATCACCTTGTTGTTGTTCTTCTTCTTTACCTCGTTAAGAAGCTCCTGTCTCTCTAACTCCAGAGTGTCGCTAGTTTCTCCACTTGGATGTGGAGGAAGGTAGTTCACCTCTGCCCTCTTTGGTCGCTTGCAATTTTTTGCAGGATTTCTCTCACCTTGGGGTTTCCTTTTCAAGGAGTTGATATCAAGCTCAGGACAAGGAACGTGACGCCTTCTCATTTTGGAACGGTAATTAGCCATCTTGTATCTAAGACGCTGCTGCCAACCGTACATGCCTGAATATGAGGTTCCAGGCTCTTTTAGGCATGGATGCTTTTTTAGCAGAGCTTCTACAACTGCCAGTATTTGAAGGCCAGAGGGATAGGCAGTGTAGTGGAATATTGCTTCAGCAAGTTTCTCAAGTATGTCAGAGTTCATGCTTGGATTTTGAAGGAGTGACCCATCAGTTTCATAGGCCTTATTTCCTGCTTGAAGGGGCAGTTTAACATTATATGAAAAGGTGGGTATCTCAAAGATAGTTGGCCACGGTTCAGATCGAAACTCTGGGGACCTTGGTAAAATGATGGTGTCGGATGAACTAACCGAGGAACCGTCTTCCTGGAATGACAGACCCAGTGGCACTGAAGGAGAGGAGGCAGCATCCTCATTGATGGGAGTCAATGTGAGAATAACGGAAGAAGGTTCATTTCTAACAAGTTTGATTGTGTCTTTGTTCTTAATGACATCTGTTGACGTAAGAGTGAAGAACTGATCATCAAAATCTTTGTCCATGTACATAACAGTAAAACTCCCTTGGAGTTGAAAATGATTCAGTGCGGCTGCCAAAAATTCGTCAACAGTGCTAGGGATTCCATCTGGTAGGGTTAACTTGTGGACTTGGGTCTCTTCAATGATAACACGTAGTTGAGTTGGGGCAGACATTATCACAATCCGTGTGCCAAGTACAACTGCAAGAGAAAAAGACATGATTCTATTAGACAAGAGCGAATAAGATATCTCCCCACAAGATCCTATGATTAATGCATGCTCTACATAGATCAGAAAAAAAAGTATACAATTGATATTTTTAAAACAAATTTAAATCTGGAAAAAATTGGTGACTTGAAATTGGTCCTGACAAGTTATTGGATAATAATAATAATAATAATAATAATAATAATAATAATAACAAGTCGGTTGCAAACAATTATACTTCACCTAGGTTGACAAGCAGATGTGGTGTTTTAGAGATACCATGCGATTGCCTTCCACTGAATAGGTACACAGCAAAATCCCCAGTGTTAAATTAACACTCCTCAGTGTTTATATGTGTCCACACTACAGGGTGTTAAAAATTAACACTGAACAGTGTTGAAGTTAATGAGATAATTAAGTTAACACTGAAGCAGTGTTGAAGTTAATGAGATAATTAAGTGATTAATTAAGTGATGATTGGCCATTAGTGGTGACACCTGATGATAACAAGCAGACTCACTGAAGGAAAGAGAAAAAACAATAACAGAAAAAAGAGAAACACAAGAACTACTGACTTCGAGTCATTACACATTGTTGCACTTATTATTACCAGTTTGACTTTATTTCTGTCAAACTGACTTTTATTACTTTCTTTTCTTTTCTACATCGACAAAAGTTCTTGAGATTCAACAGAAGTTTAGACGGTAATGTTTTATGGAATTTTTCTTTTCAAGTTACCATTTTGGTGGTCAGTGTTTGCTTTAGTTGGGCTCTTGACACTTTTCATTTTTCCATATTAGTTTTTCTCTGGTTGCTACAACTCTGTGTTTATAAAGCACATTTGTTACTGCAAGAGAAAACATGACCTGCTCACAATATGTTTTGATGATAAAAACATTATCATGTAGTGTCCTGATTCACTGATGTAATTCAGAGTTTAAATCTTTGACTATATGCTTGATGTCTTGTTTTAGTATTGGTGATTGTAGCTCTGAGATTCTACAGTTTGAGATCCAACAGCAATATGAAAAATTTTGAAAATACTTTGAGCATAGCAATTATTTTGTTTAAACACACAGACATCAAGAATCAGCATATGAGTCTCAACAATGGTGACAATAAACAAACTAGTGACAAACAGATCAACTCTGAACATCACAAAACAAGCTACTAAAGTCAGAACAAAACAATAGCAAAATAAAAGCCAACAGAAAAAAACAATGAAAATTACAGGACAATTCAGCTGCATAATTTATTCATGCTGCAATGCATGATGTCAGCCATTGATGCATTCTGATTGGTGGCTCCCATCATGCATTGCAACATGAAGCATTTGTTTGATTGTCACCATTGTTGAGATTCATATGTAGATTCTTGATGTCTGTGTGTGATTTTAAATCCTTCAGATCTTTAAAACATTGCTGGAAGTAACAACTGTAGTGAAAAATTAATAAAACAATTGGATAAATCAGTTTATAATGCTGGGTGACATCATTGAATCAGGTCACTAGTAATTTCATCATTGAAACATAACCAGGGCTGTAATTCCAAAAGCATCTTAAGCCTTACTTGATTGAAGACCAACTGCAACAAATGGTCTATATACGATCAAATTAGGCTTGTGATGCTTTCAGGAAACACAGCCAAATCATAGTTTCTCTTACCACAACACATATGCTTTATAAACACAGAGTTGGAGCAGTCAGAGAAAAACTAATGTTACAAAGTAAAGAGTCAAGAGCCCAACTAAAGCAACCACTGACCACCATAATGGTGACATGAAACGAAGCATTCCATAAAACATTACCATCTAAACTTCTGTTAAATCTAAATAAGACCGTGTGTAGATGTATGACAGAAATAAAGTCAAACTGGTCAAATAATAAGTGCAATAATGGCTCGAAGTCAGTAGTTATTGTGTTTCTCTTTTTTCTGTTCTTGTTTCTCTTTCCTTCAGTGAGTCTGCTTGTTACCATCAGGTGTCACCACTAATGGCCAATCATCACTTAATTAATCACTTAATTATCGCATTAACTTCAACACTGCTTCAGTGTTAACTTAATTAACTCATTAACTTCAACACTGTTCAGTGTTAATTTTTAACACCCTGTAGTGTGGACACATATAAACACTGAGGAGTGTTAATTTAACACTGGGGATTTTGCTGTGTAGCCAGTGGGGATGTGTCAGTGAGTTGTGGCTGCTCAAGTACTTTGACTAAGCTTGTGGACTCCAACTTGAAACATCTCAAATGCTCACAGTACCATGCACTTTGCAGTTTCACTACAAACACCAAGCTGTCACGAACAATGATGATTTGTAGTATTTCAGCAAAATCAGGCAACCCACCAGTGGAGCCATATACCAACATCATGCCAATGACATAACTAGTTCCCTGAAAGTCTACCCTCTTTGTCAAACGAACAACTGTCTCTCCAGGAAACTTCTGTGATACAAATTCTTGTATGTTCTCATTTACAACCTCTAATGGAACTGTTGACATCTTTGATACAGAGATATCAGGTTTTTTGACATTTGAACCATGGAGATGGTATGCAATCATGGACTGGTGTTTTTTTGCCATTGACTTTAAAATGTTACGGACGCAGCTAGCTTGTCTCACTATCCTCTTAAAGAAGCGGTGCTTGGCTTCAAACCTCATCGTCCATAAGGACACAAGTGGGCCGAATGCTTTAATGAGCTGCGGGTAATGCTCTAAAAAATGGTGCTTTGGAATCAATTTCCCTTCTGGAAAAACACTGAAAAATCTATGTCTATGCTCAGCAATAAGACTATCTAGGTGACCAATGCTTTCATCCGTGTGGGTAGGTGACATAACCAACTCAACAACATCTTTGAGTGTCATCAACAACTGCCATGCCTGTTCCTCTTCCTGTATTTTCCAGCCAACCATAAGTGGAAGCAGCCTCAGTAGGCACCAATTTTCATGTGCGTTACCACCGATGGTTTTACGGGAGGCAAAGGTTGCTGGTATACCTTGGGGACAATTTGTCTCGTCTTTCCACTTATATGGGAACTGTTTTATGACTCTGTTGAGCTCTTCAAGGGAAAAATATTTTTTCTTTATCAAGACATCTAAACACAGTGCCAACTCTACAGGTACAATGCCCTCAAGTAAATCATGCAGAATATCGGGAGGATAGCCTGTTGTCACGTGAAAATGATTTAATCTTTGAGTGATCGCACAATGCCTTTTTACTCCGTGGCTAGGGGTGTTGCTATCCAGCGCTACTTCAACGTCCAACTTGTGTTGCGGCTTTGTCCTACCAGGGAATGCTCCTGTCCTGACTTCAAGTTCCTGAAACTGGGACCTCTCTCCAATACAAAATCTGCAAACATATGACCCACTGAAACTTTCAACAAACCCTCCAACTGAGTGGGCACCAAGATTATCTGCAATCACAGAAAATACAGTGCCCTTTATGATTTTTCCCAAACAGGGCACAAAAACACCATCCTCTTCAAAACTTTTCAAATCACTTAATAATGGCTCAAGGACTCTGGGATAGCCAAATGTATTAACATCATCAGCCTTGCACAAAACAGCTAGGTAAATTGATGATAATGTAGATCTTAATACAGTCGGAATATCAGCCAACACCCAATAGACACCTGTTACCTTGTGCTTCTTACGAGAGGTTCCTAAAGGACTGCATATTTCGAAATCATCAGAGTAGAGTAGAAGTGAAAGTCTTAACTCCTCTCCAGATAGAAATGTGTTTTCCTTGAAATGGGAACCATCATGAAAACTACTATACTGACCGGAAGAAACACAATGTCTTGAACTCTTCAACACTTTCTCCTGAATGTCACTTTTTTTAAGAATTTGTGACAAGGATTGCAAAATTGGTACATATTGGAAAGTCCTTCCCTCTTTTGCATCAAGTATATACTCCAACGGTTCAACAATAGAGAAATGTTCCTTTAAGTACTGATTTCTCCTATATGCTGTGCCAAGAGGACCTTCTTCACTAAAGGCTGCACTAATAGGATTTAACTGGCAAATGCGTTTTACCAAATCTGTGATTACAAATTCTTCAACAGCGCAGTTATGGTTTTCAAATGTGTCATGGACAATGCTTTTGATAATGGGTGCAGATGCTGAACTAGTAATAAATTGAAGTTCCTCTACAATCTCATTTATACATCTACTGGGCACATTGAAAATGCAATCTAATTTAAGTAATAAGGAAAAAAGCTCATCAAAAATGGCTTTACCTAAATCTTCTCCCTCTTTCACAAGTGTTTCATCAGAAGACACTTCACTTTCATCTAACAAACAACTGTTATCTGCTGTTTCCTGACTTGAATGTGTCTGAAATACAGTATGTTTAAAATCTTCAAGGCAGTGAGGATTGTGCTTCCTACTTTTATGTGAGGCAAAAGTTGAATATATATTAGTATTGTAGTCACAATCTTTAAAAACACAATGAACTGTTTCGTGCTTTTTTAAATGAACTCCGAGGTGCTCAAAATATCGGTGTGATAACTACATGAATTACATACAAGACATGAAAATGACGCAACTTGCCCTGACTGTTCAGTTTGTGTATGATCTCTGGACAAATGTGTGCGAAGAGCGCCCCAACCTTTAAATGAACAAGGACAGTCTGAGTACAAGCAGGGCAGTGATCGGCCTTGACCAGTGTGTAGATGTTTCAATCTATAATGTTTTAAGAGGTCTAAACGTTTTGATGACCTGAAACTGCAAATTTTACAAGACCATCTCATAACAAAGGAGGCCTACTGTTTCTCCCTGATGCCACCTGTGTTGTAACGTGTCAATCTCTCTTCCTCCCTAGACCTCAATTGTCCACTGCATTGGTTCCTCCTGAGAACAAGGTCACCCTGTAAAAGAACAGACACAATTTGTGATGTTAAAATACTCTAAAAGTTAATGCCAAATGTATTTACAATTCATATTACATTACACAATAAAGAACAGGTAAAAAATTAGAGCAGCAATATTATAGTACTGTTACAAAGATTTCTACTTGCCTATATGAGACTAATGTTGCCGTATCAGACCAGTCACTGATATCACAATGCACTGTTGTACTGTTCTGTTACCTGTTGAGAGAAACAAATAGTTGCATTGAGTTCTAATTTACATTGTGTTTTAATGCCAGCATTGAGTTTGTGACGAGTTGGACCTGACAACTGGCATGTCAACGAGGTGGAGGGGTTTGCCGCCCATTGCATTCAAAGTTAACTGTTCCTGCTTCAGCTCCTAGACTAAGATGCACAGGGCTGAAACTACTGATGCTAACTTTGAGCTAACCGTTAGCCCAACTCCTCCCTCACTTTAGCCGTGAAAAAGGCTGTGGTCTGTTAAGTTTTAAAAACATTACATTTTATTTTCATTAAAAAGTTGATCGGGCCTTCATACCGTTTACTCACTAAAATAAAATGGCTGACATCATCCAGTCACTTGCTGCTACACTGGTTAATTGGTATCCAAGTTCACCTGCCATCTCCATTTTTCCAAACTTTCCTTCTTTGGTGCAGACTGTATAGGTTTTATAAATTACTTTCTGCGAATTTTTCAGTGGATATAAAAATGACTAGACGCTTTTAAATAAGGCTAACATTAGCTAGAGGACACACACAGCCAGCACGTTAAAGTTACATCGATTTCCTAACAGACCGTAACATGAGCTTAATCACGGCCAGCTAGCATTAAATTATTCTTAAATTAATCAGATTGGGTGACTTTTTCTACAAGAACGCGGCTAACTACATTTAATCCCCTCTATTTTTGACTAACCACCAGTTTCAACTTTATATAAATTGATAATGGCGGCGCTTTAGCTAACGTTATTATGAGTAAAACTCACATTCAGTCAATTTTGAACCGTGACGTCTATTCAGTAATCAAACCATCAAAATGAACACATAGTTGTTGTCACAAATCTAGAATAGAAAAGTCCAAACTTACCTAAATTAAGTCAGCCATGAAAGAACGACATCCCAAACCGACCGTCTCTGCCACGACTGAACAAGCTGGAATCTGGATCTTGTTGTATAAAAAAAAAAAAGGCCGCGCGCACGGATTCAAACACACTTTGCTTTTCAGATTAAAATTTACTTAGTATTTTTAGGTGAATGTGCTGTGGCTATAAAACATTAAATAGTATTTGCAAATATATGATAAAATTTACTCTTTCTTCTCAGTTAAGTTATTTAATGAATAAACTGTGTAAATTTTACTTGAGATATTATAGTTCCAACTTAATCTTGATTTTACAATGTATAAATTACATGAATTAATGTAATAGATTTTACCATACCACAAAGTCATTATTTTCAGTGTAATAGGCACCAGATTAGTTTGGTTTGCTGTACGGCTATTGAAGGCCTTAGACTTTCTATCTTGTAATAGAACAGCAATAGAGAAAGATACAGGCACACTGGGTTCCCGCTTGTTCTGTAAACATTTGAGAAAGTTACTGTTATCAGAGCAGGGACCCGACACATATCACTGAGAGCTGGTATCAGTTGTTTTTGGTTCACCTCGAGCAGATGGAGGAGGGTGTGGGCCCTGGTGTTGTGGCAGAGGCCGAAGAGCTCTCACAGGAGGGGGGGGAGGGCGAGCTGGGCCCACAGGCTTTGGTGCGGGTGGTTGAGGTGCCTGCCGTTTTTTGGTTGGTATCTGGGGGCTTGCAGCAAAAGAGTGGGATAGTTTGGTTCCAGCATACACCAGTTCTTCCATTTTCTGTGAGAAGCACAGAAGTGGTGATGCTGGAGAGAGGGAAAAAGTGTCTGGTTAGAGGGGCTGTTGCTCTGGTGTTATTGGAGGCTGTGATATGCTGTCCTGGCTTCCCTGGCTGTTTTCCAGGAAGTCATCCTTGGGTGCTGAATCTTCGAGCAGTTCTAATATGTCTGTCTGTGGTGAGCTCTGTGGGCAGGGTTCAGCAGAGATTGGGTCCGTGAGCAGAGGTTGTTGTGGCGGAGTGGTATTATCATTGTCCTTGTGTGATATGTCAACCGCATGTCCATTTTGCTGAAGTGAAGTCCCGTGGTCATTCATACTGTGTCCAGGTGTGTGTGTGCCGTTTAGATTGAGTGGATTGGCACACACTGCAGAAGGATGATTGAGGGAGAAGTAGATATTGTCCTTTAACACTCTTGAACCAAGTTTGTTTGGGTGATGGCCATCCCGATGAAACAGTTGTCTCTGACTCCAGAAAAGATTGCAATTGTCAATAAAGTTCACTCCTTTTATATTGCAGGTTTTTTGCAGCCATGTATTTAGCCCAAGCAACCGTGAAAACCTGTTTGTTCCTCTTGCTGGGAGTGGTCCACTGATGAATGTTTGAACTTTCAGTCTTTTAAATGTTTCAAAAAGTTCATTGAAATCCTTCTTAAGGAGTTCTGACTGCTCTTTATGAATATCATTCTTCCCCACATGAATGATGAGGTGATTTGCAGTCTTATGTTTCATCAGAATGTTCTGAAGTTCCCTGTTTATATCAGAAGTTGTTGCTTGTGGAAGGCAGCACGTAGTTGTGTCCCTGCTGCTAATGTTTCTGATTATGGAGTCCCCCACTATCAGAGTCCTGGGCTCGGCTGCACTCTGAGCTGAGTGCCGCTGTCTGCTCGACCTTGAGCGCCAGTTAGCATCAGTGTTAACTACTGGCCCATTCAGTCTGTGTTCGATCACATTCATCACGTTTGGGGATTCCTCATTTACATTCATTAGTACTTCAAATCTGTTCTCAAGATGTATAGGCGGTGGTAGGAGACCAGTGTTTGCAATCCTTGTCAGAGCTGTATCTGGGGTAGAGGATGCTACTGCGGCAATATGTGATGCTCGTGACAATCTGATGTCTCGAGTGCCTTTGGGTCTCGCTCCCTGTTTGTGCCATCGATTTGTAAGCACCTTTTAACCAATACCCAGATATTCGAAAGACAAGTAATTCCCAAATGATATTTGCTTACATTGATAGATATCTTTAAAAAGAGCAGCTAGACCCCCACCTCTCTTAACAGCTCTGCAGACACTCATAAAAGTAAAGTTAGGAGGGGATGTTTCATTGAGGATTGTTGCACTGCAGCTGTCTTCTAGCCAGATTTCATTTAGAAGCATAAAATCCAGGTTGTTTGTGGTTATTAAGTCGTTGACTAGAAGTGATTTATTTTTAAGTGAGCGAATGTTAAAAAGTGCTAACTTAACAGACTTACACAGCAAAATCCCCAGTGTTAAATTAACACTCCTCAGTGTACATATGTGTCCACACTACAGGGTGTTAAAATTAACACTGAAGCAGTGTTGAAGTTAATGAGATAATTAAGTTAACACTGAAGCAGTGTTGAAGTTAATGAGATAATTAAGTGATTAATTAAGTGATGATTGAGCATTATTGAAGATACCTGATGTTAATAAGCAGAATCATTGACGGAAAGAGAAAAAACAATAACGAAAAAAGAGAAACACAAGAACTACAACTGACTTCGAGTCATTACACATTGTTGCACTTATTATTACCAGTTTGACTTTATTTCTGTCATACATCGACAAAAGTTCTTGAGATTCAACAGAAGTTTAGACGGAAATGTTGTATGGAATTTTTCTTTTCAAGTTACCATTATGGTGGTCAGTGTTTGCTTTAGTTGGGCTCTTGACCCTTTTCATTTTTTAATATTAGTTTTTCTCTGACTGTTCCAACATTGTGTTTATAAAGCACATTTGTTATTGCAAGAGAAAACATGACCTGCTCACAATATGTTTTAATGACATTATCAGCATGAATCTTTGACTATATGCTTGTTGTCTTGTTTTATTATTGGTGATTGTAGCTCTGAGATTCTACAGTTTGAGATCCAACAGCAATATCAAAAATTTAGAAAATACTTTGTGCACAGAAGTTATTGTGTTTAAACACACAGACATCAAGAATCAGCATATGAATCTCAACAATGGTGACAATAAACGAACTAGTGACAAACAGATCAACTCTGAACATCACAAAACAAGCTACAAAAGTCATAACAAAACAATAGCAAAATAAAAGCAAACAATGAAAATTACAGGACAATTCAGCTGCATAATTTATTCATGCTGCAGTGCATGATGTAAGCCATTGATGCGTTCTGATTGGTGGCTCCCATCATGCACTGCAACATGAAGCATTTGTGTGATTGTCACCATTGTTGAGATTCATATGTAGATTCTTGATGTCTGTGTGTGATTTTAAAACCTTCAGATTCCTAAAACATTCCTGGAAGTAGTTACTGTAGTAAAAAATTAATAAAGCATTTGGATAGTCAGTTTATAATGATGGGTGACATCATTGGATCAGGTCACTAGTAATTTCATCATCGAAACATAACCAGGGCTGTGTTCCCCAAAAGCATCTTAAGCCTAACTTGATCTCAGACCAACTGCAACAAATGGTTTGTACGATCAAATTAGGCTTGCAATGTTTTCGGGAAACACAGCCCAAATCATAGTTTCTCTTGCCACAACAAATATGCTTTATAAACACAGAGTTGTAGCAACCAGAGAAAAACTAATGTTAAAAAGTAAAGGGTCAAGAGCCCAACTATAAACATAAAACATTACCATCTAAACTTCTGTTAAATCTAAATAAGAATGTGTGTAGATGTATGGCAGAAATAAAGTCAAACTGGTAAAATAATAAGTGCAATAATGGTTCAAAGTCAGTAGTTCTTGTGTTTCTCTTTTTTCTGTTCTTGTTTCTCTTTCCTTCAGTGAGTCTGCTTGTTATCATCAGGTGTCACCACTAATGGCCAATCATCACTTAATTAATCACTTAATTATCTCATTAACTTCAACACTGCTTCGGTGTTAACTTAATTATCTCATTAACTTCAACACTGCTTCAGTGTTAATTTTTAACACTCTGTAGTGTGGACACATATGTACACTGAGGAGTGTTAATTTAACACTGGGGATTTTGCTGTGTACTTTTCCCCCCAGCAATATTAGTTTGACGTGTAATAGGCACCAGATTAGTTGGGTTTGCTGTATGGCTATTGAAGGCCTTAGACTTTCTATCTTGTAATAGAACAGCAGTAGAGAAAGATACAGGCACACTGAGTTCCCGCTTGTTCTGTAAACATTTGAGAAAGTTACTGTTATCATAGCGGGGACCCGACACATATCACTGAGAGCTGGTATCAGTTGTTTTTGGTTCACCTCGAGCAGATGGAGGAGGGTGTGGGCCCTGGCGTTGTGGCAGAGGCCGAAGAGCTCTCACAGGAGGGGGAGGGCGAGCTGGGCCCGCATGCTTTGGTGGTTGAGGTGCCTGCTGTTTTTTGGATGGTATCTGGGGGCTTGCAGCAAAAGAGTGGGATAGTTTGGTTCCAGCATACACCAGTTCTTCCATTTTCTGTGAGAAGCACAGAAGAGGCGATGCTGGAGAGAGGGAAAAAGTGTCTGGTGAAAGGGGCTGTTGCTCTGGTGTTATCGGAGGCTGTGATATGCTGTCCTGGCTTCCCTGGCTGTTTTCCAGGAAGTCGTCCTTGGGTGCTGAATCTTGGAGCAGTTCTAATATGTCTCTCTGTGGTGAGCTCTGTGGGCAGGGTTCAGCAGAGATTGAGTCCGTGAGCAGAGGTTGTTGTGGCGGAGTGGTGTTATCACTGTCCTTGTGTGATATGTCAACTGCATGTCCATTTTGCTGCTGAAGTGAAGTCCCGTGGTCATTCATACTGTGTCCAGGTGTGTGTGTGCCGTTCAGATTGAGTGGATTGGCACACACTGGGAGAGGTCCACTGATGAATGTTTGAACTTTCAGTCTTTTAAGTGTTTCAAAAAGTTCATTGAAATCCTTCTTAAGGAGTTCTGACTGCTCTTTATGAATATCATTCTTCCCCAGATGAATGATGAGTCGATTTGCAGTCTTATGTTTCATCAGAATGTTCTGAAGTTCCCTATTTACATCAGAAGTTGTTGCTTGTGGAAGGCAGCACGTAGTTGTATCCCTGCTGCTAATGTTTCTGATTATGGAGTCCCCCACTATCAGAGTCCTGGGCTCGGCTGCACTCTGAGCTGAGTGCCGCTGTCTGCTCGACCTTGAGCGCCAGTTAGCATCAGTGTTAACTACTGGCCCATTCAGTCTGTGTTCGATCACATTCACATTTGGGGATTCCTCATTTACATTCATTAGTACTTCAAATCTGTTCTTCGTGACAATCTGATGTCTCGAGTGCCTTTGGGTCTGGCTCCCTGTTTGTGCATTTTTTCCCTGTTTGTGTTTTAGTCTTATCCTGAATTACTACGTTAAGCCTGCAATAAGCGTTTATACTCGGACTATAATTTAGACTGGTGGATCGCAGCCGCTGCGGAGTAGCCCAGTGCCTGCGTGACTCGTCATAGACATAAACATAGAGAAGTAGCTCCGGCAACAATGTTCTTCCGCAAGACGCATGCAGTTCTGTTTATTAACTGCTAGAGTGCTGATTTATCCAGTAATGAAACAAGTAAAGTCTTTATGAATCAATCATTCAAAACGATTTTAAAAATAATCTGTTCTACACACATCTTACATTCAAGCATATTCTACCCCTTCTGAGAGGGTATTCTCCACTGCTGGAGATACAATAAGCTAGGAGAGGTCCCAAATTTTTCTAGAGAATGCAGACATTTTTATTTTCCTTCAGAAAAACTAATTTTTTTTTTGCAAAAATTGCTTAACAATATGTTGAATTTGTTGACATTACCAGTCTGTTAAACTCATTTGACAAGTATAAGAAATAAACACAAAAAGGATTGTGGATTTTTCCCTTACTACTATTTTTGTTATTAGTTGTTTTAATATTTTTTATTGAATGGGAACCGGAACCGGAATCGTTTGGCGGAACCGGAATCGGAACCGGAAAATTTCTTACGATTCCCAACCCTAGTCTTTACACATACTAAAGTAACGCGACGACAACTGATGCCTTAACACGACCAAAATGTGTCTGTCTACACATACAAAAGAAACACGTAAAAAATTGACGCGTTAACGCAGACAAACTGTGCATGTTGAGGGGGTCAAATTTAACGCATTTCGTTTAAAGACTATTGGCCCCGTTCGCCTTCCATACCTCCCCTCCGTGCACACCGCCCCAGCCAACACACGACGTAACAGTTACATAATGTATTCGTACTTTCAATCACGTCATGACTTTACTAATTGACATCGTAACTACAACGTCGCATGCTCTTAATTTCATTACCATCATATTACCGCGCGTCTGTCTCCATGAAAACGAGATCATTCCTGGAAGCTTGGAAGCTTGGCTTTTTTCAGGGTTTTTCCTGCATACATTTTTTTTTGGGCGGCCAAAGTGAATTTTTGTCCCGCCAAAGCCTTATTTGATCGGTGAGTGATGTAGATGACAAGACCTGACAAGACAAGGACCTGCGCCCTGCACACTGAAAAAACGAAGAAAGACAGAGAGTCGCGCGCGCGCACTCACCGTCTTCAAACTGTATTGCTCTCTCTCTTCATGCATATTAATTAAAATCAATTGAGAATTGACATGATGGTAAAACATCTAAAGACCGAAGTTTTACATGGAGCATTTGGAGATTTTTTTCCTGAATTACTGCTGGGTGTGAATTGAAAAAACGTTGCCTTGTTAACATTCAGCGGACATAAAAAACACTTTCAACAAACAATCAAAAAACCTATCTAGTGATGAAATGTTTTCTGTGTTGACACAAATCTTGTGCGATGTCCTAAACTGTCGGGATAATCACACAACACGTACAAATCCGCTAATGACACGTCAGATTCACGAAGTAATGACTCCTTGAACCAATTCACTTTAATGAATGGTTAAAACAACTGATCTGTCCAACATTAAACTCACGAGACCGTGTTTAACAAATCGGTAACACTTTACAATAAGATTCCATTTATTAAACTAGTTAACTACTTTAGTTAACATTAACTACTAATAAACTGCACTTCTACAGCATTTATTAATCTTTACCAATGTTAATTTCACCATTTACTGGTAGCCTACATTATTTAAATCAAAAGCTGTATTTGTTTACCTTAGTTAGCCTAATGCACTGTGAAGTAACATGAACAAACAATGAACAGCTGTATTTTTATTAACTAAGATTAACAAAGACTAATAAATACAGTTACAAATGTATTGCTCATGGTTCATGTTTAGCTTCATACAATAACTAATGTAAACAAATTAAACCACATTTACTCAGAACACCTCTTAAAATGACAATGTAAGTGTGCTTACCCCATTTGTTTAGTAAGATTGGTTAGCAGGATTTAACCTTAATAAACTGCAGTATTTTCAGGTTATTTATATGACAATGTGTAGAACAATTACCAAGAAAATCTTTTAGTTTAGACGAGTGAGGTGAAAAAAAAAATGGAAAGCAAGTCGTTGTTAGCTAGCTGCTAATTGTATTCAATTGTATATGGTAGAAAATTAGACTATTAGTTAAAACAAACTTTTTAATGGTACTTTTTTTTATTCTACTTTTTGAAATTGATTATTTAAAAATAAATAAATACAATACTTAATTTTCAATTTTCAAGAAATATGACCTCAAAATTAACATTCGCAAAATATTATTCCTTAAACATTAGAAAGGAAGACAATTTCAAACTCTATATGTGAAAGTACGTTTTATTTTGCAAAAGGAATAACAATTCAAACCTGATGCATTAATATGTGTAACTGCCATTACCTTTTGAGAACATAACCAAAGTGTCACAATATCTAGACATTTTATAATAATGTATAATAATGCATTTAAAAATATCAGAAGTTTTTACACTGTTGGTGCCAGTGTATGTAACTGTATTAGTCACAACAAATGAAAAGGACAGATAATAGAGCCCGATCTCACGGGAAAACGTACAAATTCTACGAGGTGGCTTATTCGTACGAATTCATACGACCTGACTCGTACGAATTAGTACGATTTTTGCAAAATCGTACATATTTTACGAATTGGCCAATTCGTATGAATTCATACGAATGACCTACCCCTGACCCCGCCCCTAAACCTACCCATCACGTGGGTTTAGACAAATCGTACAAATTCGTACGAGTTAGGTCGTACGAATTAGTACGAATTAGCCAACTTTTTATCATTCGTACGAATTCGTACGAATTGGTCGTGAGATAGCGTTGGATAATAAGGTGTAGAAAACTAGTGCATTCAGAGATGCAGGAAAAACTCTTTAACAAATAAATAATGTTTTTAAACGGCAATCTGGGTGCTAGTGGCTTTCAGTAACAAAATCCCAGTAAATACTAAGTGAACACAAAATCTGTGTTCTGGAAAATTTCTAAATTTGAGATAAGTATTACAATAGACTGTAACAATATTAGTCACTCACAACAAGTGAAATAAAAGACAATAAACAGTCTCTTGTGCATCCAG
Organism: Squalius cephalus; assembly: GCA_022829025.1. NCBI lineage: Eukaryota > Metazoa > Chordata > Actinopteri > Cypriniformes > Leuciscidae > Squalius > Squalius cephalus. Next base: position 60,509,282 of record CM040792.1, read on the forward strand.
AAATGCAGAACATATCTTAATAAGGTAAACAAAACAAAAATTAGACCGCAATCTGGGTGCTAGTGGCTTTCAGTAATGCAATCCCAATGAATACTAAAATGAAAATGCAATTCTCCACTTCACTGGGCAATTTCAAATCTTGAGCTCAGTGTTTAATAGGGCAACTACAGTAGTCACAACAACTGAAATGAACAGAAAATAAATTGTATAGAGCTCGTACATCCATTCCTCTTAGCTCATTTTTTTTTTTTTTTTTTTTTTTTTTTTGACTCAGCAATCTGGGTGTTAGTGGCTTTGAGTCATCCAAGCCCAGTAAGACTTTTTGGATGAAGTTAAAGGTGTGGGTCAGCTCTTTGGGGCAGTTGAGATGTAATGCATATATCAAACCAAACATCAAAAGAAAAGCATCAGCCAACCTGGAAGTGTCCCTTAGAACAATGTCACGTTCCAGCACAATAGCAATCCCAGCAGGGTCAAACTGAACAGTAGAACTCGAGACTCCATTCACCATGCTGACAAGAGCTACAGCTCATCCACCTCTTCAGTCTGAACTTCATGAGCATAATCAGATAAATAACATTAAAATTCAAATGAGATGTATAAAAACCTACATTCCACATCTTGAAAAACACAGAGTCATCTTCGCGCAAGTAGACAGGGAGGGCTCGAAGTGCAGCTGTACATCTGTTGTTAATATCGTAGTGATCCTGAAAAAAGACAGAACTGTCTTAGTGGTGCAAGAGAAAAGAAAAAATAGAGATAAAAGTACAGATGAAAGAGGGGAAGAAATTTAAAGCAAAAAAAAAAGTTCAAAGCCAGGTTTAAAAAATTAACAGATAGCAGTAAAATACTTGTGCACATTAACCAATTAACTTGTACTATAAATGTAATTAACCAAATTTTACCATAAGATCATAGGCACTAAAGATGCTTCTCAGTGCTTCTGCTGCCTTGCCAGTACGGGCAGCCTTCTGCCTGTAAACAGCACTCAGTCGAGGAGTATGGTTGTCCAGCTCTGCATAGAACTTGTTTTTCAAGCTGTTATTAGTAATTCTGTGGAATTCTGCAGCAATCTGAAAGCAAGCATTCAAACAAATAACATACAAAAATGTTAAACAAGAAAATAAAAGTAACAGACACACACAAAAAAAATGGAATTTAACAGACAATTAATGAGCAATGAGCAAACAGGAGCAATGTAAACTCTCAGTAAAAGTTTCTGTGATTCCGCCATCTAGGGGACAAAAACAACAAGGTAAAAGACAAGTTAAAAATATAGTTTCGAACAAGATGGACATGGATTTCCAAACAATGTAGAAATCTTTACCTTATTGTAAAGGTAGAAATCGCTTTGGCGTCAACAGCAACTGGCCCTCTATGCTGTAGGCAGAAAGGGGGGCTGTGTCACTCAAATCTGCTACTGTTTTAACAGATATATCACCTAAACCTAAACGCTCTTAGGTGTTCAATATAATGGGACTTGTGCTCCCTGCATAGGAAGGCCACATGATCGTTCACAAGGAGGATTGACTCCTTGGTAACCCTGCTTCAAAATCAGCAGGAAAATATTCCCCAGTAGAAATATTTGTCCCATCAATGGTGATTCGAGATGCACAGTATATAGTGTTACTATCAGTCTTCTGTTTGATATACTGTATTGCCACTTCAGGTAGTGTTGAAACTAAAACAGATGTCACAGTTGACGCCTGCAAATGTGGTTTGAAGAATGCTGGCGCACTTAGATGGTAAGCCATCATATGCTGGTGTCTGCTTGCCAGTGTCTTCAGCACATTTTTAAAGTTCTGTGGATCGTGCACAACCCGTTTGAAGAAGCGGTGTTTGCCTTCAAAACGCATGGTCCATAAATGTACAAGAGGTCCAAAACATCTGATCATCTCTGGGTAATGTTCCATATAGTGCTGCTTTGGGCGAAGCTTAAAATCTGGAAATACTTCAAGAAGAATTTGCCTGTGGTCCCTATTTTTACTTTGTAGATATTGAATCATCTCTTCAGTAAATGTTGGAGACAGCACTATCTCCCTCTGGTACAACATTGCTAACCATAAATGGAGGTAGCCGAAGTAATGCAGCATTTTCATGACCATTACTACCTATTGTAATTTTTGTGGTATAAGTTTTGGAAATTGGCTTTGGTCTATCAACCTTGTCTGTATGCTGATATGGGAATGATTAAATTTTCCTATTCAAATAATCAAGCGTGAAGTGTTTCATTTTCTGAATGCATAAAGCCAACTCGACGGGCACAATACCTTCAAGGAGGTCATGGAGAATATCAGGGGGGAAACCAGTGATTGGATGAAAATACTGCAGCTTTTGTTTTAACACACAGTCCCCTTTCACACCACAATTACTTTCCCAATTTCTACTGGAGACATTCTGGACATGCAGATCATGAGTTACCTTAGTTCTCAGACTGAATTCACCCTCAGCAACATTTGCTTTCAACACAACTTCAACAGAAACTCCAGCCTTGCTGCTGTGAAACAAGTTCTCATTACCCACTTCTAGACTAACTTGTTGTTTCTTATGTCCTGCAGTTTCTTTAGACCTTTTGTTGTGTTCATCGCCTCCTTTTCCCTTTTCCTCCAAAGCCAGACTCTAAAAATAATCAGAAGTTTAATGTGTTAATATGTTATTTCCCCTCTACACTGTTCATTACGGCACAAAGGGCTTTTACACTGTTGAATACGACACGGTGTGCTGAGGATTAGCACATGAGCAGTGCGCTTGTCTGTAAATGTGACAGTGATGAAACTTGGCCAAACACTGAATAAAGTTGTATAAACTATAAACATTGTGTTAATTCTAATTAGGCTAACATAAACAATGGTTCAAGCATCAGATTTTCAGACAGTGCTTTTGTAAATTGTTCAATGCTTGCACTACTTACCACATCTTTGCCTTCTGTCTCAAAACACTGTTTTGCTGACTCAAAATCTCCTCCTTTACCCTTCTCCTCCAAACCCTGGCTCTGTGAACATTCAGCAGTTTCAAGCATCAACAGTTCTTCAAGCATCAAATCTTCAGACATTGCTTCTGTAGATTATTGCATGCTTGATGTATGAACCACGACGTCTCTCCCTTGTGCTTCAGAAGACTGATTTGCTGACTCAGAATCATAAATGATGCAGAGATAACACCTTGTCCTCTGTATTTTATGTGCAAATGGCCATGATCATCACTGAGCAACTTTGCTGCCAGCTCATCTGGTTCCAGCCGACTGTAGACTTGCACATCCAGCAACTCACGAAGCACAACATCTTCTATTACAAAAGTGCTCATTTGCTCACTCTTGTCCTGTACAGTGACAGCTGCATGAAGGACTGACATCACTCTTGCTGTTTTGCAGTATGCTGCACATTGTGGACATCTTGTCATCAGTGTCTGGAAGTTGACCGCAGGCAAAGGATGCAGCTTCGGACATTGGTATTCTGCTTTGACCTCTGCCGTCACAACTTCTCCCTCTTTGACCTTAAAACGGTTAATTACTTGCGCAACATTGCTTGATACATCAGGCCAACTGTTATAGAAGACTGTTTAGTAGTAGACAAACAAGTGCAACCATCAAACTGTCGAATAGATGCATTCTTGATTGTGTACCACTTCCCTGTTTCAAGCATATCTCCTCCCCAGACAGTCAATGACAAACCACAGGTTTGATCTGCCACATCATAAGACCTTCTTTGCAATCTTTGATTGTTGCGGGTCATTGCCTGAGTATCCTCATCCAACTGGAGCACTTTGATTGTGACATTCACCTAAAATACAAAATACAGGGCAAAGAATTGTTACACTAACCAACAATCTCTTTTCTTGGCAACAATAATATGATGTTACACCACACACACATGAATCCAACAAACAAGTGTGTCTCTATACTACATCTCAGGTACTACAGGCAAACTATACTTAAAGTTACTTAAACTAAACTTTATCTACTATTATCATAAAGGACTGTTTAACAACCACACTTAAAACATTCTAATAATATTTCCTATATATACCAAAATAAACAAAATATTTCCTATATATACCACCCTAGACATTAAAGCTTAAATAACTCCTTGTAACACATCTTTCCCATAAACAGCTTTCAGCTTTCCTTTTCAGCTTTTCACAAAACATATTAATCAAACACTACTGCAAAAACACACAGCTTCACTCATGAAATTTTGATTTGTAGCATTCATGTTTGCATGCCATTAACATCAACCTACCCTTTGATATTCCCTGGGATTATCTACAATTTGCTGCAACGTCCAGTCTTCTACAACCTCACGTGAACAGTTTATCGAAGGCAAACTCCAGCCGAAGCACACATGTCAAGGAGGATGAACTGTTTACGATGATGTCAACCTCTCCTTATGATGTTTTATTAACAAGGTTCGGGAGGAGCACGTTCAGATAATTAACACAAGTGGAGAGCACTCAGCAATCAATGGTGAGAGGTATATATACTCAGCAGTCTCACCTCATTCCATTGACAGTTTTGCAGCATCCCTCCACCACCCCTTCTCCACACTTCTAGTACTAAACACTTACATACGGGGGGAGTACTCTGGGTTCGGGCTGAACTCCGAGCTCGGAGCCCTCCCTCCGGACAGCACGCCATATACGCATTAAACTTACCCATTCAAATTATATGTAAGTGTGAACTCGTGAATCTTCTGCCGTGAAGGGGACAAACCCACCTCACACAGCCTTACAGGACTCCTACAAAAATAACAAAGCACAACTTCCATTAAGATTATCCTACATAGACAAACATGCAACTAATAATTATTCATGAAAAAATTCTACTTTAACCTATCACACTTTTTACAATTACCTGTCTTTCTGGGCTTTGACAAATATGTGATGCCTTTGTACGTCAAAGATAACAACACAACTATTTCTTCCTGCCTCCTGTAAAACGGCAGTGAAATATTTGGCCAATTTGCTCCTTCAGTAACATTCGACACATCATGAAGGTTTCCTTCGACCTGATATTTTGCTCTTTTCTCCATTGTTAATTTCTGGAAAAAAACAACAACAACAACACCAATTCAAGTGCAGCAATTTCTTGAATAATAGGTTCATTATTATTATATATGTAGCCCAGTGGTAAATTTGGGTATTATAGTGTAGTAGAAACAGGGTAGGTTATGATTAATCTCTTACTCAAAAATGAGTCCCATGACTATTAAAAAAAAAAGTAAACGTTTATTTACTTTAAATAAATAATAGGAAGCACTGATTTATAAAGGAGATCAATATTTGTGATTTTATTTCATGACACTGATTAAAATTAAAGTTTAAAGTTTATATTATTTATCTAAATAATATTATCAGAGGTTTTATGCAGTAAGCGTTTTATTACTCTATTTTTATTGTTTTCATGTTATTATTTTTTATTGGTCATTTGAGTATTAACGCTGTATAGTCAGTGTTTGAGAAGGGATACACGTGACCGGAGGAGGAACCATGAGAGAGGGTGCGGGAAGTTTTTTTATTTTTCTCGTCGGACTGGGGATGAGCACAGGTCGCTGGCGCGTTTGAGAAAAATATAACGCTAGAAAGAGTGAGTAAAGCTGTTGAAACTGAACTGGGTGTTCAAATACGAGGATCGCAGACTCTGGGTGTTTTTTGAGCGAGAAACGAAGCCGGAGACCCGTCGGACGGAGCGGGAGAGAAGCAGCGGAAGCGTGATCGGAGGTAGCCGAGATAGCTATAGTTAGCCATGGTGTGCGCTCATGTTGGCGGACATGTTGGTGAATCGCGCTGCACGTGAGCATCCGGACCGAATTTCCACGCTCTCAATGTGTTGCAAGTGTTTGTTCAGCGCACTCAATGTTTTGCAAGACCAACACAGGCCTGCAGCGTGTTTTTCCTTCGTTCAAAGCAGTACTGTGAGTAAACTGAAACGTGTGTGAATGTGTATGTGTGAGTGGGCCCACCATTGCATTTGATAAGACTTGTTTCAGGACACGTGGCAACGTTTTTTGTTTATTTTAAAGTTTTCTGTGTAATTTCAATTGTTAGGAAAGAGATAATAACTTTTAGATCAGTTATTCTGGTGTAACAAGTGTGATTGAAACTATTGAGGTTTCTAGCTAAATTTAACGAGGCTATCAGTTGAGTATTTGGGGAATTTTTTGGTTAGTCATTTTGTATATTTGTTGATATTTTGTTTTGGGGAAAACTTTTATATTCTAGTTGCCAAATTCGTTTATGTAAATAAACCAGGGCATTAACCCTTTGTTTTGCTAAACTAAAAACTATCTCTGGGTCTCATTATTTTAAATATTTTATTGTCAAAAGGTTTTACAACTTATTAGAAACTTATTAGGTGCACCTTCGTGGTATCCACCTGAACAACACCGAACCCAAGCACCCACCATTCTCATGTAAGTAACGCTCAGAGTGGCTGTACGGGTGCTACATATATTTAGAGAATTTATTGTTATTTATAAGACCATATACACCAATTTTCATAATCATTGCAAAATAATAAACTCTTTCTCTGTCAGATGAATTCGTCTGAAAGACGAAAATCATAAGCCGCGTTTCCACCGAAATTACCCGGAACAATGTGTCCCAGGAACTTTTTTTCCCCCAGACCTGTTGCTGTCTGCGTTTCCACCGTGATTTAAAGTACCGTAATGATTAGGCAAATAGCCCGGTGATGTAGGACTGCACGCTACTTTACAGTTCCCGCTGGATTTCATCCTCTGAATTTAAGCTTAAAGGGATACTTCACCGATTAGCATTAGGCTTTGTATCAGTAGAAAACCTGTAGTATTTTCAAATCACCGTGCTTCACTCCCTCATGTCCCCCTGAGACGAGAGATTTATGTATTTTTTATCTGGAAAAAACTTCCGATCAAAAATAATAATTTTGCGTCATCGGAGGCTTTTTTGGCCAGAGGCTAAAGACTACAGCCAGTAGTAGGAGCTAATTCCGCATGTTCTCCACCCGCCCATAGGGGGATCTCACTCACAGAATGTACAAATAGTGTCAGCCATCTTTTTTTTTTTTTTTTAGCTAAGCTAACAGGCTCTTGCTCTGTGGAGAAAGCTGAGTGGTAGGGGTGACCGTACGTCCTCTTTTTCCTGGACATTTCGAAATCGGCTTTTGCTTTCTACAGCCGCCATTCTTTATGTTTACATGCACACCTTTTGTTTCAATTGGACTGAATTCATTGCGATTGGTGAATCTGAATGTAGTGTTTACATGAACGCTAAACAAGTGATCGGTTGATGTGCGTTTTAAGAAAATTTAAGAAAATAGTTGTGTTGAGATTCACTTCCTGCTCAGCTACTGTTCAGACGCCCTTGCTTACTGCTCCGCGCTTTGCTCTATCGCTTTTACATTTTATCTCCTATATTTTTATATTTTATTTCCTTTTATCACCTAATTTTAACTTCAGCAAATCAGCACAGTGCTCATACGACAAAGTTTGGATTACTACAAAAACGCAGAATTCTTTTACCCGACCAGCTTACATTCCAGAAAGGAAAACACAACTTCCTACAAGGATAAGAGAAAATGCCTCTTCTGGTTCAAGAATCTACTTGCTGCACTAACTGCCACAGACTTTTACAAAGGATTGCAGTTCTTGAAACAAAGTTACTTACGGGACCACCAAACCAGACGGAGCACACAACAGAGCTTCGTCGTGGACAACCTCAGCATATAGCCGGTGAGTCCCATGAAACTAGTGCTCCTCGACAGGTAGAGAAACAAGCCGATCGACTTACAAATCGATGGCACAAACAGGGAGCGAGACCCAAAGGCACTCGAGACATCAGATTGTCACGAGCATCACATATTGCCGCAGTAGCATCCTCTACCCCAGATACAGCTCTGACAAGGATTGCAAACTCCTACCACCGCCTATACAACTTGAGAACAGATTTGAAGTACTAATGAATGTAAATGAGGAATCCCCAAATGTGATGAATGTGATCGAACACAGACTGAATGGGCCAGTAGCTAACACTGATGCTAACTGGCGCTCAAGGTCGAGCAGACAGCGGCACTCAGCTCAGAGCGCAGCCGAGCCCAGGACTCTGATAGTGGGGGACTCCATAATCAGAAACATTAGCAGCAGGGATACAACTACATGCTGCCTTCCACAAGCAACAACTTCTGATATAAACAGGGAACTTCAGAACATTCTGATGAAACATAAGACTGCAAATCGACTCATCATTCATGTCTGGAAGAATGATATTCATAAAGAGCAGTCAGAACTCCTTAAGAAGGATTTCAATGAACTTTTTGAAACACTTAAAAGACTGAAAGTTCAAACATTCATCATGGACCACTCCCAGCAAGAGGAACAAACAGGTTTTCACGGTTGCTTGGGCTAAATACATGGCTGCAAAAAACCTGCAATATAAAAGGAGTAAACTTCATTGACAATTTCAATCTTTTCTGGAGTCAGAGTGTCACATGCCTGTCCTGTCTTGTGTAGCACATGTGGTGTTTGTGTTCCTGTCTCTGTTTTGACCCCACCCTCCTTGTTATCTCATTATTGGTTTCATTTGTCCCACCTGTTGTTCCCTCATTACCTGCCTGATTTGTCCCTTTTATAAGTTCCTTTGTGTTTGCAGTCTGTGTCGGATCGTTGTCTTGTACACGTCTCCTGTTCTCCCGTGACCCCTTTTGGTATGTTCGTTTTTGAAGTTGTTGTTTTGTATTTAGTTATGTTTTCCCCCTCGTGGGTTTTGTTTTGTGTTTAGTGTTTCTTTTGTAATAAATATCTTTTTCCCTTTGCATTTGAGTCCTCCCTTTGTTTTCTGTAATTTACGTGACAGAACGATCCGACCATGTCAAGGACTCAGCAAAGGGTCTCTTCCCCAGCCACCGAGCGGGAGAGGAGGCAAAGTTTTGTGGGGACCCGGTTGGTCATATTTCGTGGGACCCGTGGAGGCCGCAGTAGAGGAGGTGGGCGAGAGGAATTTCAAGACCACTCTCCACTCTGGCCCCTCCTCGACCCAGTTCCGGTGGTCCCAGTTCCGGTGGTTCCGAAACGGAGGAGGAGAGGAAAGAACCCCTCCGTGGCTATGTCGGTGGTCCCTGTTCCGGTGGTCCCTGTTCCAGCGATCCCGAGTCCGGGGGTCCCTGTTCTGGGGGTCCCTGTTCCGGTGGTCCCTGTTCCGGTGGTCCCTGTTCCGGTGGTCCCGAGTCTGGTGGTCCCGAGTCTGGTGGTCCCGAGTCTAGTGGCCCAACCCGAGACTGTTCACGTTCCGTCCGCCCAGCCAGAGATGGTTCAAGCCACGTCTGCCCAGTCGGAGACCGATCGGGAGATGCCCATTCTCATGGCCGGGGGGGCACTGATCGGCTATTTAGAGCGTTTAGCTCGGATCCTGGAGACGCCCTTCAAACCTTCAGTGTCTGTTCCTGAGCCGGAGCCAGTGTCTGTTCCTGAGCCGGAGCCAGTGTCTGTTCCTGAGCCGGAGCCAGTGTCTGTTCCTGAGCCGGAGCCAGTGTCTGTTCCTGAGCCGGAGCCAGTGTCTGTTCCTGAGCCGGAGCCAGTGTCTGTTCCTGAGCCGGAGCCAGTGTCTGTTCCTGAGCCGGAGCCAGTGTCTGTTCCTGAGCCGGAGCCTGTGTCTGTTCCTGAGCCGGAGCCTGTGTCTGTTCCTGAGCCGGAGCCTGTGTCTGTGCTTGTGTCTGTTTCTGTGTCCTCAGTGACCGCGACACTGGCCATTATGACCACAGCCATGTGGTGTGTGTGGGCTACGCACACACTTGGACCGGTGGTGTCTGTTCCTGGGCCGGTGGTGTCTGTTCCTGGGCCGGTGGTGTCTGTTCCTGAACCGGTGGTGCCAGTTCCCGAGCCGGTGGTGCCAGTTCCAGTGCCCGAGCCGGTGGTGCCAGTTCCAGTGCCCGAGCCGGTGGTGCCAGTTCCAGTGCCCGAGCCGGTGGTGCGAGTTCCAGTGCCAGAGCCGGTGGTGCGAGTTCCAGTGCCAGAGCCGGTGGTGCCAGTTCCAGTGTCCGAGCCGGTGGTGCCAGTTCCAGTGCCCGAGCCAGTTCCAGTGCCCGAGCCGGTGGTGCCAGTTCCAGTGTCCGAGCCAGTTCCAGTGCCCGAGCCGGTGGTGCCAGTTCCTGAGCCGGAGCCGGAGGCGTCTGTTCCTGAGCCCTCAGTGACCGCGACACTGGCCATTATGGCCACAGCCATGTGGTGTGTGTGGGCTACGCACACACTTGGACCGGTGGTGTCTGTTCCTGGGCCGGTGGTGTCTGTTCCTGGGCCGGTGGTGTCTGTTCCTAGGCCGGTGGTGTCTGTTCCTGAACCGGTGGTGCCAGTTCCAGTGACCGAGCCGGTGGTGTCTGTTCCAGTGCCTGAGCCGGTGGTGCCAGTTCCAGTGCCTGAGCCAGTTCCAGTGCCCGAGCCGGTGGTGCCAGTTCCAGTGCCCGAGCAGGTGGTGCCAGTTCCAGTGCCCGAGCCGGTGGTGCCAGTTCCAGTGCCCGAGCCGGTGGTGCCAGTTCCAGTGCCCGAGCCGGTGATGTCTGTTCCTGAGCCGGTGCCTGTTCCCTGGCCGCCCGAGGGAGAGTCTCCGCCCTGGCCGCCCGAGGGAAGGTCTCCGCCCTGGCCGCCCGAGGGAAAGTCTCCGCCCTGGCCGCCCGAGGGAAGGTCTCCACCCTGGCTGCCCGAGGGAAGGTCTCCACCCTGGCCGCCCGAACTCTGTGGCCCGCCCTGGCCTCCCGAACTGTCCATTTCCCCTGCCCTACTCTGGTCTGTCCCTCCCATCCCGCCCTGTTCTGTCCCTCCCGTCCCGCCCTGGTCTGTCCCTCCCGTCCCTAGTGGAGCGCCTGGTAGCCGCTCCTTAAGGAGGGGGTAATGTCACATGCCTGTCCTGTCTTGTGTAGCACATGTGGTGTTTGTGTTCCTGTCTCTGTTTTGACCCCACCCTCCTTGTTATCTCATTATTGGTTTCATTTGTCCCACCTGTTGTTCCCTCATTACCTGCCTGATTTGTCCCTTTTATAAGTTCCTTTGTGTTTGCAGTCTGTGTCGGATCGTTGTCTTGTACACGTCTCCTGTTCTCCCGTGACCCCTTTTGGTATGTTCGTTTTTGAAGTTGTTGTTTTGTATTTAGTTATGTTTTCCCCCTCGTGGGTTTTGTTTTGTGTTTAGTGTTTCTTTTGTAATAAATATCTTTTTCCCTTTGCATTTGAGTCCTCCCTTTGTTTTCTGTAATTTACGTGACACAGAGACAACTTTTTCATTGGGATGGCCATCACCCAAATAAACTTGGTTCAAGAGTGTTAAAGGACAATATCTACTTCTCCCTCAATCATCCTTCTGCAGTGTGTGCCAATCCACTCAATCTGAACGGCACACACACACCTGGACACAGTATGAATGACCACGGGACTTCACTTCATCAGCAGAATGGAAATGCGGTTGACATATCACACAAGGACAATGATAACACCACTCCGCCACAACAACCTCTGCTCACGGACACAATCTCAGCTGAACCCTGCCCACAGAGCTCACCACAGACAGACATATTAGAACTGCTCAAAGATTCAGCACCCAAAGACGACTTCCTGGAAAACAGCCAGGGAAGCCAGGACAGCATATCACAGCCTCATAGATAGTGCAGAAAACAATATGGCAAAATAAATCAATACTGTTTTAAAAACTTTTGATCTGACTCAGCATGTACATGGACCCACACACAATCGCGGACACACTCTAGATTTACTTATCAGTAAGGGTCTAAACATTTCACTGATTGTTATTAAGGATGTAGCACTGTCTGATCATTTCTGTATTTTCTTTGATATATTGATCTCTCCTGCCACTGAAGCTAGATCTGTGTCTGTCAAGAAGAGATGCTTAAATGAGAGCACTAGTGTACTATTTATGAAGGCTATATCCTTAACACCAAGCATATCTGCAGACTCTGTTGATTTTCTCCTTGATTCTTTTAACTCAAAAGTTAAAAGTGTAATTGATTATATTGCTCCTGTGAAAGTCATGAAGAAGAGTGGCAGACAAAAAGCACCTTGGAGAAACTCAACAGCAGTGCAAAATATGAAAAGACAATGCAGAAAAGCAGAGCGCATGTGGCGGAAGACAAAACTTGTAGTCCATTATAACATCTACAAAGACAGCCTTCATGCTTTCAATATGGAACTAGGCAAAGCTAGACAGACTTTCTTCTCAAATATTATAAACAGCAATTTAAACAACACACGCACTCTTTTTGCTACTGCAGAGAGACTGACAAACCCCCCAAGCCAGATTCCCAGTGAAATGCTCTCAGACAACAAGTGCAGTGAGTTTGATTCTTTCTTCTCTGAGAAAATCAATAATATCAGAAAGGTGATCAGCACATCCTTGAGTTGCACTGAGGTCAGACAGATCAAACCACCTGAGAAAGTAGTTACTATGTCTGATTTCAAAGAAATTGATGGCAAAATTTTGGAAGAAACCGTACAGCACCTTAAAACATCAACCTGCGCTCTTGACACACTTCCTAAATCTTTTTTCAAAAGTGTGTTAAACAGTTTAGAAGCAGATCTTCTAGAAGTGGTAAATGCCTCACTTCTCTCTGGGAGTTTTCCAAACTCCCTGAAAACTGCAGTTGTCAAGCCCCTCCTGAAAAAGAGCAATCTGGATAAGACCATATTAAGCAACTATAGACCAATCTCAAATCTTCCTTTCATAGGCAAGATCATTGAAAAAGTTGTCTTCAATCAGCTGAACAAATTCCTGAGCTTGAATGGATCCTTTGACAATTTTCAATCTGGTTTCCGACCGCACCACAGCACAGAGACAGCGCTCATAAAGATAATAAACGATATTCGCTTAAATACTGATACAGGCAAATTATCGGTGCTGGTACTACTCGACCTCAGTGCTGCATTTGACACTGTCGATCATAACATACTTCTTGACAGGCTGGAAAACTGGGTGGGGCTTTCTGGGATAGTCCTAAAATGGTTCAGGTCATACTTAGATGGGAGAGGTTATTATGTGAGTATAGGAGACCATAAGTCTGAGTGGACATCCATGACATGCGGAGTCCCTCAAGGCTCAATTCTTGCGCAACACTCCTGTTCAACCTGTATATGCTCCCAATGAGCCAAATAATGAGAAAGAACCAAATTGCTTACCACAGCTATGCAGACGACACACAGCTCTACTTAGCCCTATCGCCTAATGACTACAGCCCCATTGATTCCCTGTGCCAATGCATTGACGAAGTCAACAGTTGGATGTGTCAAAACTTTCTTCAGTTTAACAAAGACAAAACTGAAGTCATTGCGTTTGGAAACAAAGATGAAGTTCTCAAGGTGAATGCATACCTTCACTCTAGGGGTCAAACAACTAAACATCAAGTCAGGAATCTTGGTGTGACACTAGAGTCAGACCTTAGTTTCAGTAGTCATGTCAAAGCAATAACTAAATCAGCATACTATCATCTGAAAAATATTGCAAGAATAAGATGCTTTGTTTCCAGACAAGACTTAGAGAAACTTGTGCATGCTTTCATCACCAGCAGGGTGGATTACTGTAATGGACTCCTCACTGGCCTTCCCCAAAAGACCATAAGACAGTTGCAGCTCATACAGAACGCTGCCGCCAGGATTCTGAGCAGAACCAGAAAATATGAACATATCACACCAGTCCTCAGGTCTTTACACTGGCTCCCAGTTAAATTTAGGATTGAATTTAGGATTTGATATTATTACTGGTATATAAATCATTCAATGGCCTAGGACCTCAATATATTGCAGATATGCTCACTGAATATAAACCCAACAGATCACTCAGATCATTAGGATCATATCAGCTAGAAATACCAAGGGTTCACTCTAAGTATGGCGAGTCCGCTTTTAGCTATTATGCCAGCCGCAGCTGGAACCAGCTTCCAGAGGAGATCAGACGTGCTCCTACAGTAGTCACATTCAAATCCAGACTCAAAACACATCTGTTTAGCTATGCATTTACTGAATGAGCACTGTGCCGCTGTTCGTCCGACTGTTTGTACTGTACTGTATTTTATTTTATTTTTCTAAACCGTTTTAATTATTCTTATTTCTTTTTATTATTTTAATTTCTTCTATGTAAAGCACTTTGAATTGCCATTGTGTATGAAATGTGCTATAAAAATAAACTTGCCTTGCCTTGCCTTGCCTAAGAAAATTCCTGTGTTTTCGTCTCGGTCGGGATCTGTGTGAAGCAGAATGCATGACCTGCAAAGCTGGCACGTACGTGTCAGTGTCAAATATTGAAAATGTAACGAGGTTCGTTTGTTATGGGAAGAAGGAGGCGGGAACCGGCGAACATTTAAAGACTTAAATGACATAAAATAAAACAAATACAAAACGAAAGTAAAAGACAATTGAGCCCCTCACGGACGACTGCTGTCACATCAAATAAGACATAAACATCTCTCTCGATCTCCACTGTCGTTTCTCCTCCTTTTGCTTCCGCTCCTCCGTGAGAGATATGAGACTGGCGCGTCTCACAGGTGTTGCTAATCAGTAATCACGCCACTGGCCTCACACCGTTCTCCCACGGCCCTCAGCCTCGTCCTGCTCGCCACAGTAAACATGATGAATGGCGACTGTAGAACGCAAAAGCCGAATCCGGGACATTTTTGGCGATCTCAAAATCGTCCCCCAGGGCAGCATGGCAGTTTCTTGGAAGAGCTTGATGTGCTACTCTCATCCTTCCCTGAGGATGGTACTCCTCTCATCCTACTTGGAGACTTCAACATCCACCTAGAAAAACCTCAGGTTGCTGATTTCCACACTCTGCTTGCCTCATTCGACCTCAAACGAGTATCTACTGCGGCTACTCACAAATCAGGTTACAAATTGGACCTTATCTACACACGCTACTGCTCCACTGACCATACACTGGTCACTCCACTGCACACCTCAGATCACTTCCTCCTCACTCTCAACCTCAACCTGCCACAAAACACAAGTCAAGTCAAGTCATCTTCATTTATATAGTGCTTTTAATGTAGATTGTTTCAAAGCAGCTTTACAGAGATAAACGTATAATTTAAGGTAACAGAGATTGTTTTGGCTTTATAGCGGTTCTTTAATAAAGTTATATTCCAGCTAAAGTTAGTTTTGATTGATTCGCTTCCGTCGCAACAATCATTTGTTATTAAATTAGGGGCCGCTAAGACGACACCATTCTCTCTACACAGACTTTAAACGCGAACCTGTGAGAAACGCTGATGGCGTTCACATGCGCATTAACAACACACACTCCTCCACAGGTCATCTGCCTCAGAACACAACACACACTCCTCCACAGGTCACCTGCCTCAGAACACAACACACACTCCTCCACAGGTCACCTGCCTCAGAACACAACACACACTCCTCCACACAACACACACTCCTCCACAGGTCACCTGCCTCAGAACACAACACACACTCTTCCACAGGTCATCTGCCTCAGAACACAACACGCACTCCTCCACAGGTCATCTGCCTCAGAACACAACACACACTCTTCCACAGGTCATCTGCCTCAGAACACAACACACACTCCTCCACAGGTCACCTGCCTCAGAACACAACACACACTCCTCCACAGGTCATCTGCCTCAGAACACAACACACACTCCTCCACAGGTCACCTGCCTCAGAACACAACACGCACTCCTCCACAGGTCACCTGCCTCAGAACACAACACACACTCCTCCACAGGTCACCTGCCTCAGAACACAACACACACTCCTCCACAGGTCATCTGCCTCAGAACACAACACACACTCCTCCACAGGTCACCTGCCTCAGAACACAACACGCACTCCTCCACAGGTCACCTGCCTCAGAACACAACACACACTCCTCCACAGGTCACCTGCCTCAGAACACAACACACACTCCTCCACAGGTCATCTGCCTCAGAACACAACACACACTCCTCCACAGGTCATCTGCCTCAGAACACAACACGCACTCCTCCACAGGTCACCTGCCTCAGAACACAACACGCACTCCTCCACAGGTCATCTGCCTCAGAACACAACACGCACTCCTCCACAGGTCACCTGCCTCAGAACACAACACACACTCCTCCACAGGTCATCTGCCTCAGAACACAACACACACTCCTCCACAGGTCATCTGCCTCAGAACACAACACACACTCCTCCACAGGTCATCTGCCTCAGAACACAACACACACTCCTCCACAGGTCATCTGCCTCAGAACACAACACACACTCCTCCACAGGTCACCTGCCTCAGAACACAACACACACTCCTCCACAGGTCACCTGCCTCAGAACACAACACGCACTCCTCCACAGGTCACCTGCCTCAGAACACAACACACACTCCTCCACAGGTCACCTGCCTCAGAACACAACACACACTCCTCCACAGGTCACCTGCCTCAGAACACAACACACACTCCTCCACAGGTCATTTGCCTCAGAACACAACACACACTCCTCCACAGGTCACCTGCCTCAGAACACAACACACACTCCTCCACAGGTCACCTGCCTCAGAACACAACACACACTCCTCCACAGGTCACCTGCCTCAGAACACAACACACACTCCTCCACAGGTCACCTGCCTCAGAACACAACACACACTCCTCCACAGGTCATTTGCCTCAGAACACAACACACACTCCTCCACAGGTCACCTGCCTCAGAACACAACACACACTCCTCCACACAACACACACTCCTCCACAGGTCACCTGCCTCAGAACACAACACACACTCTTCCACAGGTCATCTGCCTCAGAACACAACACACACTCCTCCACAGGTCATCTGCCTCAGAACACAACACACACTCCTCCACAGGTCACCTGCCTCAGAACACAACACACACTCCTCCACAGGTCACCTGCCTCAGAACACAACACACACTCCTCCACAGGTCACCTGCCTCAGAACACAACACACACTCCTCCACAGGTCATCTGCCTCAGAACACAACACACACTCCTCCACAGGTCATCTGCCTCAGAACACAACACGCACTCCTCCACAGGTCACCTGCCTCAGAACACAACACGCACTCCTCCACAGGTCATCTGCCTCAGAACACAACACGCACTCCTCCACAGGTCACCTGCCTCAGAACACAACACACACTCCTCCACAGGTCATCTGCCTCAGAACACAACACACACTCCTCCACAGGTCATCTGCCTCAGAACACAACACACACTCCTCCACAGGTCACCTGCCTCAGAACACAACACACACTCCTCCACAGGTCACCTGCCTCAGAACACAACACACACTCCTCCACACAACACACACTCCTCCACAGGTCACCTGCCTCAGAACACAACACACACTCCTCCACAGGTCATTTGCCTCAGAACACAACACACACTCCTCCACAGGTCACCTGCCTCAGAACACAACACACACTCCTCCACAGGTCACCTGCCTCAGAACACAACACACACTCCTCCACAGGTCACCTGCCTCAGAACACAACACACACTCCTCCACAGGTCACCTGCCTCAGAACACAACACACACTCCTCCACAGGTCACCTGCCTCAGAACACAACACACACTCCTCCACACAACACACACTCCTCCACAGGTCACCTGCCTCAGAACACAACACACACTCTTCCACAGGTCATCTGCCTCAGAACACAACACGCACTCCTCCACAGGTCATCTGCCTCAGAACACAACACACACTCTTCCACAGGTCATCTGCCTCAGAACACAACACACACTCCTCCACAGGTCACCTGCCTCAGAACACAACACACACTCCTCCACAGGTCATCTGCCTCAGAACACAACACACACTCCTCCACAGGTCATCTGCCTCAGAACACAACACGCACTCCTCCACAGGTCACCTGCCTCAGAACACAACACGCACTCCTCCACAGGTCATCTGCCTCAGAACACAACACGCACTCCTCCACAGGTCACCTGCCTCAGAACACAACACACACTCCTCCACAGGTCATCTGCCTCAGAACACAACACACACTCCTCCACAGGTCATCTGCCCCAGAACACAACACACACTCCTCCACAGGTCATCTGCCTCAGAACACAACACACACTCCTCCACAGGTCATCTGGCTCAGAACACAACACACACTCCTCCACAGGTCACCTGCCTCAGAACACAACACACACTCCTCCACAGGTCACCTTTCAGCGAAACCTACGCTCACCCTCACCTTCTCGTCTATCCTCTCTGGTCTCATCCACACTTCCTCCACCTGATCAGCTTTCAACACTAGATACTAACAGTGCAACTGATAATCTTTTCTCCACTTATATTATCAAATATCTCCACAAATTGTAATAATTGTAATATTTAATTATAAAAAAGTGCAAAAAATAATGGACTGGGGCCTACTCGTCCAGCCATTCCAGGTCTAAGCCTTCCCCGCGGAACGACTTTCGACTCACCCCATAGTCAAACTTGAGTTCCCGGTCAACGGGGATGTCCTCCAAAGTCTTGAAAAGGACGACTTCACGCTCTTCCCCATCTGATGTCATTTTGCAGCACATTGGTTTAAGATTTGGCAACTTACTTGAGTGATTATTACGTCGCCCAAATGTGTCTGCATGGGGGTGACAGCGGCACGGGAAGGTTTGTGCATCATTTACAAAGGCTTTTGGTTCCTGATTTAAAAAAAAAACAAGTACCCTGCCTCATCT
The DNA here is from genome assembly GCA_022829025.1 of Squalius cephalus. Lineage (NCBI taxonomy): Eukaryota > Metazoa > Chordata > Actinopteri > Cypriniformes > Leuciscidae > Squalius > Squalius cephalus. The sequence goes on from CM040792.1 coordinate 60,527,958, forward strand.
CTCAGGTCTTCCATCATTGCCCTCCCTTCAGATGCTGTGATTATATGGCCGTGATAATCACAGACTATATAGTTTTTTTTGCAAAATTTCGGGTTGCCACCACTCCTGTAATTAGGAAAACCACCCTCTAAACATTTTTAGAGGACATTTTGAGTTACTGAACATACTTTACATGCAGACAAAAAAAAAAAATCAGGATTTAATTCTACTTCTTGGTGAAGTAAATGGCTGTTAAAAGGTAAACTTTTCACTTTAAAAAAAAAAAAGTTCTGCCCTTAAAAATTACTGAAATGTTTTCTTACCGAAACCTTTTGGTGGACCAAAGTCCTTAACAGCAAGGCTTGTCCAGGTCTGCTCAGCCACACAGCGCTGGATAAAAGGATCTGTTTCAACCCCCTGTTTAGAGGGTGGCCTCCACAGCTTTGCAATGTCATCTGAAGTTGGGCAATTGGTCTTCCACCCCTCCTGACCAATCACCCTTGCCACTTTAGCTGCAGAAGGCTTGCGAAGACTGAAATAACCTGAAAGACAGAATGACAAGACTTTACTTATGCAAGTCATTTGTCACTGTGAATGAATGTCCAATGAATGGGTGCCAATGCTGTATTGATGGATTTGGAGACTTACCAAGTAGATATTCTTTTCTTTGCCCATACTGTGAGAGGCGCCACTTATCATAATATAACTGGTCTCCTGCAAACCCACGGTCCATCCGCTGCCTCTTAGTTGGAGGCTGGCCCTCCAGTGAAACAGGAAATGTTTCCAAAAAATCAGAAAAAGAACGCCGCATGCTGGTTCCAGCAACTGCTTGCTCTTCGTCTGAACATGTCCTGTATAAGTGAGGAATATAAAGTTTAGAGTAATATACGATAAATTTAGACAAGTTGCTAATCTGCTGTTCAAATAGTTTGTGTTATGTCTTTGATAAATGAAGAGACATACACGGCCAAGGAGTGCAAAATCTCAGCTGCCTCTACCACCTTCTCACTTTGCGCTCGCGCCAGCGTTACGGGCCCAGTAGAGGCTGATACACTCCCGTTGGTGTGCTGTCAATTCTTTTGCAGCCACCATAACTGCCCTCCTCACATCCTGGATTGTAAACATGTCCACTTTATACCTGTAGAAATAAATATAAAAGGAAATGTTAATCGTGGAATGACTGTGACTGACAAGATGTAACTAAGTGTATACATTCACACACGTGTACATTGATCTGTGTATGTACACTGAATGAAGGTGGTTCATGTCCTGGGAGCTGCATGTGTGTATAGACAAAGACCGCCTCACAGTAATACCAAGTTCCTGCCCAAGTTCAGGTCCTCTTGGATCCTTTGTACGTAATTTTTTGCGACCTTCAAAAGCAGAAGATGCAATAGAATGTTTATTTGGATTAAACACAGGATACTTAAAACACAACCCTTAAGTTTATGTGAGAGAAGACAGGTGAATGTGGATGATAACAGTGTTATTACAAACTTTTATACTGAGATGATGAAGTCGCACTGCAAACAATGCTTGCAAACTACACTGCACTTACTTTTCCTTATTCCAGTGATCTCAAACTCAATTCCTGGAGAGCCACAGCTCTGCACAGTTTACCTTTACTCAGGACATGCTAGCTGGCAACAAAGGATTCCATTCATTATGCTAAGCTAAGCTAGCGCCGACCCTGTCAAACTAAAACAATGCATGCACTGAGACAAAAATGCATTTGCCCACCTATCTAAATGTAGGAAAGAAGGTGATTAAGCCCTATTTCAAAAAACGGTGGAGTGTTCCTTTAAAAGATAGAACATCCAAAAACAAATAACCTATTCTTTAAAATAGTACCTGAGCATCAACGAACACACCAGTAGGCTAAGAAACCCACAAACCCACAAGCCATAAGACTAACAAATAACTCAACTGACTGTACAGTACACTGTATTACCCTGCTTCTCTGGATAACCCTGCTTCTCTGGTGCTAACTCCAACATCTCACTGCATATTCAATGTCATTTTCACAGCTGCTATAAACTATTTCAGTGCTGCTAAATCTGTACAGTGTGTATAAAAGCCATGAAATCCAATAGCACTGTGTATACAATTTTTAATTCAGTGCATTCTTACCACAGTAATTTGTACATATTCATATTTCTTGAGCATTATATAGATGTATTCTGCTACTTTTGTTTTATTATTCTACTACAAAGATTTGTATCAACCGAGAAAGAAAACATAACCAAGGATTGCACTATAAAAGTACAACCTGATTCTGAAAAAGTTGACAGTATTGAAAATGCAAAAAAATAAAAAAATAAAAAAATCCTTTGAAAATTCAGTTCACTCTGTACTATACTGAAAACACATTAACAAATTACATGTCTTTGAGTATTTAATTTATTTTAGAAAATATACACTAATTTTAAATCTGATGACTGCAACACAGTCAAAATATTTGCGACTGTTTACCACTGTTTTATGTAACATCACCTTTTCTTTTAATAACATTTAATAAGCTTTTGGGAAGTTAAGATGCCAGTTGGTTCAGTTTAGCAAGAACACTTTTCCCCATTCTATTATACATGTCCTCTGGTGAGTTTTTAATCCAAGCAGACTGTGGTTTGTCATTGTCCTGCTGGAAAATGCAAGGACGCCCCTGGAAAAGATGTCTGAATGGCAGTTGCTCCAAAATGTGTACATATATTTCTGCATTACAGGTGCCCTCACAGATGTCTCACAAGCAGCCGCGGCCGGTGGATCTTAATTTGGTGGGGCGGATTCATGTTATGCTCGAGACTGGAACGAATCCGAATGGTATCGCACACTGGGTTTGTTGCGTTGTGCACAGTTCATTTTGCACCAGTCCCAAGCATAACATGAACCCTCCCTGGCATATTAAGATCCACAGGCCACGGCTGCTCACAAGCGCAATGTTGTATAAGCAGAGTGTGCAGGTGCTAGCATGGCCTGTCTCCGATTGAGAATGTGTGGCTCATTCTGAAACGCACAGTAAGGCAATTAAGGCCCGTACAGTTGTGTAGCTGAGGACATCATGGATGAATGGAAAAAAATTATGCTTGCTAAACTGAAACAACTGGTGTCTTCACTGCCCAAATGCTTAATAAGTGTTATTAAAAGGAAAGGTGAGACTACTGTAACAGTCAACTGTCCCAAATGTTTTGAGTGTATTGCAGTCATCAGTTCTGAAATTAGTGCTTTTGGGTTGTAACATGTTTTAACTGGCAGAAGTGACAAATACAATAATTCTTATATCTGCTTACTCTGACAATGAAAGCCTGCTGACATTGGCTTGATTTGTGCAGCAAACACATTGGGACAAACTAATCTGTGAATACTCTGCTATAGCCTTTTTGTAGACAAGGACTTGGACCTGATTGTACCTCCTGAGTAGGGATGTAACGGTTTCAAGGTTTCACGATATACCACGGTATTAAAACAGACTGTTATCATACCGTGGCATTTGTCATATCAGGTGCATTCCTGAATTGGAAAAAGAATTAACATTCCCATTGTAAATATCAGTCCTCTTGAGAGAGTCAATTACATTTACACAGAATCATATAAACTTCAGGCAACCAAAAAAAAAAAAAAAAAAAAAAACTCAAAACTTAGGGCGTTTTCACACACCTCATTTGGTCCGGACTTTCTCACTTTTCATTTTGTTCCGAAACAATATTTCAGGTGTGAAAGGTGCCTCGGACCACGGTCCAGATCAAAATACTACATTTTGGTCCAATCAAAATAGGTGGTCTTGGACCAAACTGAACCATGGTTAGGTTCGTTTGCAGTGTGAAAACACTTTTTGGATGGTTTGGACTTTTGGAACAATTACAGGAAGTGAGGCAAATACGTACCATAGAAAAGAAAAATCTGGAAAAAAATCTTCTAGATCATACTGTCGCTGGCTAGAACAAGCAAAAATGAGTTGTGGAAGTACATGGGGAGAAGAGATTACCGGTAGATTTTTAATTTCAATTTGGTCAGACGAAAACTTTAAAAGTAAATTATAACCTACATTTCTAATGTACAAGTACTGCGCTTCAGAGGTGGGTAATTACTTGAGTAAAGTACTTTTCTGAGTAACTCTGAGTTCACAAGTTTTGGGAAGTCCCTAATTAAGACCAAAATGATCATGTAAAGGGAGTTGATATTTTAACAGTGACCTATGAAACAAATAGAAAAAGTAAAGAAAATATCAATCATGGTTTTTGGAAAGATATGAACTCCCTTTACATGATCATTTTGGTCTTAAGTAGGGACTTCCCAAAACTCTTGAACTCAGAGTTACTCAGAAAAGTACTTTAACTCAAGTAATTACCCACCTCTGCTGTGCTTATAGTTGGTACTGCGCTTGTAGTTGGTGCTGACGTTGTTGCTGCTGGTAGTAATACCATAATAACGCAATCAGGATTTGATAATTCATTTGTTAATTCATTTTCATTCATACGGAGAATACTACATGCCAAAATGACAACACGCCGTCAGACGAACGCCTGTCTACTCACCAATCAAAGGGATTACAAAACACATGTACGTGGTGACGACACACTGTAGGTATGTCATGGAAAGTTCTTTAGTGTGCTAGCAAAATTACTGTGAAACCAAAAAAACGTATGTATAATGTCAAATGTATAAAATGTACTTAAACACAAATGTTGGTCCGGACTTTTAGGTGTGAAACTGCCCTGAGACGTTTTCACTACTCCAGAGCCCAGCGGGAGTGTGCTTCACTATCTTATGCCAAAGTTTGCAACCAATTATATTTTTACCTATACTGTGAGACCGTAATACCGTGATCTTTCTCTAACGGTTATCATACTGTGAACATCTCAAACCGTTACACCCCTACTTCTTTTTATTTATTTATTTAACCTTTATTTAACCAGGTGAGCTTTTAGAGAGCAAGATGACAAAGAAGTTACACATGAAATTACACAAAATTACACATTAATTGCACGGAGGGATAGAAAAAGAAAGAAATACAGATAAGATACAGGATGAGAGGGCAACACAGTAAAGGTGTAGGTATATGTACAATTATTGCAGCACAATCAAACAGAGAGGTAGAAGAAGTTGATGAATAAAGTGGCAAGGCAACTACCTTAGTAGTAAATTAACACTGGGCGTAATTGTCCAAGTCGAATGTAGTGCAAATGGCATATACGATGAACAGGCAGAAGCTCTAATAGACTCCTTAGGAAATAAAAAAAGTACTGACTGCTAAGTATTGTTAATCACAACTTTTGTCAGCCAGGAGCTAGTAGGAAAGTACCTGAGCATTAGGAGAAGCTTGCAGGGTTTTATGGTTAGTGATCTAGTACATTATTTATCCTCACTCAGTCTTCATCGGATGAATCACTGTCATCATGGAGGTAAGGAAATTCCTCACTCTTCCTCATCAATTGAGAGAACACTTGGATCCACCACAATCTGCCTGTGATAAAGTGAACACAGGTTCATTGAAATGATCAATATCTTGCATCCTCACTTTCTCAGTCCTGTTGACCTCATAAAATGACACCATCATTTTAGTAACAAAATATTTTACTTTGTAACTTTCACACAATGCAATACCAAAAGTATGTCTACAAAAAAAGATTAAGCTATTTTACAAGGTACAGTACAAGACAGGGACCGAACATGCAATATACATGTACTGGTACATATACCTACCTGCAAGTCCATAGATAAGCACCCACCTATATTTTGACTTCACCTCACTCATTTGATGTTGTACGTCACTCAATCTTGCCAGCATAATGCAGCACAGTCCCTCGTATGCCTCCACAGACATGTTAGTAGGACAGACTTAAAACGTTTTAAGATTGGTTAGGGGCAAATGTATCCTACTGCAGCTTTTTACAGAAACATACAATGTCCATATTTCTGTCCTGATGATCTTTGCTAGGTTAATGTATCAGCATTAATACCAGTCATTAGCTCATCCATTGAATATGGCTACATATATCTTACTTAACAAGTAATTATATGCATATATTATATATTTTTTTTTAGACCAAATGGCATGAAAAAGAAACAGTAATGAATACTTACTCCCTTCTTTCAAGTCACCTCTGACCAACTTTATATCATCACCTAATGTCTTGGAGACACCAGCCAGGAACTGCCAGTGTTGTTTCATCTCTTTAATGAGAATAGTCTTTTCTTCTTTTAAACGAGACAACAGCATTATCTTGTCAAACACAATCTTCTTTTGTCTCAAGGGCACAGTGGATTCTGTAAAGATAAATACTGGTAATAGCAAAAAAGACAAAAAAGATTGACCGACAGTAAAAGGCCTTGCAATGTGATATAAAACTACATACCATATTTTCCGGACTATAAGTCGCACCGGAGTATAAGTCGCACTTATATTTCAAGGCCCTTTAAATAAACACTTTACTGGTCACCAAAGGCATGGTTATAATTTTATGCTTGTCTACTTACAACTTAGATGTTTAAATATGTTCATTGATATTTACAAAGTAGTTAAAATGAGTGTTTTCCCGAGTGCCAATATAGAATAGACCAGCCAGACGAGTAAAAAAACTGTGACTAATAGTCCGTAAAATACGGTAATAGTGGTAAACAGATGCACTACAAGTCATTTGTCCCAAGCCATTTAGCATTTTAAATGCTTATGTCACAAAAGTGATGTATCACTCTAAAAAGCATTTGAAGTTATTTTGTGAAGTTGTTTAATTATCTCCAGGTTGCTATGTAATTGTTTGTGGTTGTGTTGAACTAGTTCTGTTACAAACTTTGTCAGCACATTTGAATTTAAAAAAAACTAGGATCACTATATTCTCAATAATAAAAAAAGCAAATAAAACGAGTTATTTAAGAAAAACTATTGTCTACCATGCCCCTCACACTAGGAATGATTTACAGAGAGAACTCAAGATTGATGCTTTGGTTCCTTTAGGGCATTTTAAATCCATGCCACATTAGAGCATAAACTCTCGCCGAAATTTAACCTATGATGTTTTTTTTAAATGTATTCGAGTCAACCGTTTCATTAATAGCATAATTAGGATGTAAAAGCCACGTTTAAGATTTATTGTAGTCTCATTGTTCGGTCAAATGGCCGTTTGAATTGAAGTGATAGGGGCATTGCTATGATGGCATCAAAACTGCTACTCCTAAAACAACATTAAACTTTTCTCTAAGTATCACCAGGGGCTCTACACATGAACTAAAGCATTGAGAACATTGTTTGTGTACACAGTTTACTAAAAAGAAATGTTTTGAACAACTCAGCGTAGCTGTTTTTCTTTCCAGCCGCCTCTATGTTGACAGTCCAAAAGTGTCGATCTCCGAATGCGAATGAACAGACTCCATATTAGGAACTACAAGGTCAATATTGTTTTTCACTAACGAAAAAATAACAAATTACCCATGCATTTATATGGAACTAAGCTTTAGGAGCTTTTTCATGTTTACTCTCCTCCCTGTTACTTTGCAATCAGAGATCGACACTTTTTGACTGGCAAAATGGCAGACCCTGGAATCACGAACTGCAAAAATAATTTTTACAAAACCTTGCATTTTTGTAAACTTTTTGAACACAAACAATGTTCTCAATGTTCGAGTTCATGTCTAGAGCCCCTGGTGATACTTTGAAAAAAGTTTCATGTTATGTTGAGCCTTTTTAGGGTTTTAGGAATAGCAGTTTTAATGTCATCATAGCAATGACTCTATCAATTCAAGTCAAACGGCCATTTGACAGAACAATGAAACTACAATAAATCTTAAACGTGGCTTTTACATCCAAATGATGCTATTAATGAAAAGGTTGACTTGAATACATTTAAAAAAAAAGACCATAGGTTAAATTTTGCCGAGAGTTACACTTGAACCATTTTCTGTTGAATGTGCTGTAATTGTTATTCTTAATAATGTTTCTTGTAATTATATTTTACATATTCTGTCCACAAGGCTCAGCTGTTAAAGAGACCAAGGACTCAGTCTGATTCTCTCTTTATAAATAAATGTAACATAAAACTAAACTACAGGGTGGGCCATTTATATGGATACACCGTAATAACATGGGAATGGTTGGTGATATTAAAGTCCTGTTTGTGGCACATATATGTGAGGGGGCAAACTCCTCAAGATGGGTGACCATGGTGGCCATTTAGAAGTCGGCAACAGGACTTTAATATCACCAACCATTCCCATGTTATTACGGTGTATCCATATAAATGGCCCACCCTGTACATGGAATCTAATTGTGCACTATTGTGGTAAGTGAAGACAAAGACAACTTAAATACTGCGTTGACAATAATATTTCCTGTTCCAATCTCTACCTGTTTCCCAAGGCCATATTGAAAAGTCTTGTGCTAAAAGGGTGTCTGCTGGATCCACAGCCTCTGCATTTGAGACCAGAGCATTGTATGATGTTATGGCTGTCATGTATTTACTAGAGCAAGAAATACGATGACTAATAGTCTTGATTTTGATTATTTTATTTGCTGATTAACCAAAAGACTTTCAGTCAGGAAACTCAAACACTACACTTCCAGTGCTCTGGTAGACTCCTCTTTCTCTTGAAGGCGCGCTCCTTTTTATTTGGAGCTCTCACAGCCAATCACAAACACCGTTGCTCTCACAGCCAATAACAAACAAGATCAAAAGTCAACTCAAATACAAATGTTAATACACAACACTCCTCCCCTGAAATCTGGAACTCACAATTTTACCATTTCAAACCACACAACAAAACAAAAATAAAACAAAACATTTGTTTTGTTTAGGTGTCTCTCTTTTTTTTTTTTTTTTCATTATTTTGATTACAGATCCAATCGAATCGGGGGCTTTACTTGCCTCTTAGGTCTCAGTGCCTCTTCCTGAGTTACAGTGGTTCTTGGAACCCCTAATTCTAACGGCTTTCCCTGTACAGAATTGTTAGAATCCTCATCTCTTACATGTCCTGACACAATGCCATGAGCCCTTGTTTTTACCACATCCTTGTTAATTACATCATTCTGACACAGTTCATCATTTAACTCTGGTTGTTGCAATTCCGAACCGATGAGCTGGTTTACATGTCTCTTGTACAATTTCCCAAATACTTTTACCAAGTATGTAACAGGACCTAGCACCTTAATCACACTTCCCGGTACCCACTTGGCACTTTCCCCTCCCTTGTGGTTTCGAACCAAAACTTGTTGTTTTGGCAAAAACTGTCTGACATTTTTACTATGAGACAGTTTAGCTTGCTGAGCTGCCTGCTTCTGCTGCATGCTCTCTGTGAAACTAGGTTTCAAGAGGGACATTCTGGTTTTGAATTCTCGCTTTATGAATAACTCTGCTGGGGTTTTTCCTGTAGTAGATTGGGGGGTGCTGCGGTAACAAAAAAGAAAATTGTGGATACAGTGCTGTAAAGACAAGTTGTCATTCTTTCCCTTTTCCAAAGCCCTTTTAAAATTTTGCACCAACCTCTCTGCAGCGCCATTAGAGGCTGGATGGTATGCCGGGCTCCGAATGTGTTTTACCCCATTGTTTTTCAAAAATGTTTGAAATTCACTCGCCACAAACTGCGGCCCATTATCAGAGATCAATTCATCAGGAAGGCCCCAAGTAGCAAAGTAACCCCTTAAGACCTCAATGGTCTTTCCTGCAGTGGTACTAATCATCAATGCAATTTCAGGCCAGCGTGAGAAACTATCTGTTACTACCAGAAAGTTATATTTCCCTTTTTGAGCAAAATCCACGTGAATTCTTTGCCAGGGCCTATTAGGCCAACTCCAATTATGCACAGGAGCTGTAACAGGCTGATTCCTTTCTGTCTGGCATATTTGACATGTGCTCACTAATACTTCTATGTCTGCATCAAGGTTAGGCCACCAAAAATGGCTTCGAGCTAGGGCCTTCATCTTCACTATGCCCTGATGATTGTGATGCAGTTCTGTCAGCATTTGTGATCTTAACACTTCCGGCACGATCACACGGAAACCCCAAAGAACACACTCAGATTCTACAGTCAGTTCTGTGTTTCTCAAAAAATATGGCTTTAGTGTATCCTCTGTGACGTGTTTTGGCCAACCATTTAGCGTAAAATGTTTCACTTTCTGTAACACTGTGTCCAATTTTGTCTGTTTTGCTATTTCTTGTGCCGATATTGGAACACTATCCAAAAAGGAAACTCGGAATCGTAGTTTTCTCTCATTACTCTCAACAGTCAGAGGTAAACGTGACAAAGCGTCAGCGTTACTGTGTTGCAGGGAGGGTTTATATGTGATGTCATACTGATACGCAGCTAAAATCAGTGACCATCTCTGTAATCTCGCTGCAGCCAAGGTTGGTACGCCTGTCTTCGGTCCGAATATCTTGACCAACGGTTTGTGATCTGTATATAGCCTGAATTTGCGCCCATACAAGTAGTCATTAAATTTAGTCACCCCAAAAATAATACTCAGAGCCTCTTTTTCAATCTGCGAATAGTTAACTTCAGTCTTTGTTAGTGTACGTGAGGCATACGAAATGGGCTTTTCTGTACCGTCTGGAAATTGGTGTGAAATTACTGCCCCAACCCCATATGGAGATGCATCACAAGCTAGGATCACCGGCAATTTAGGGTCATAATGTGTCAGCACCGGTGCCGAAGACAGCCTTGATTTTGTGCATTCAAATGCACTTTGACATTTTTCTGTCCATTTCCAATCAGCATCTTTGTGAAGCAACTCAGTGAGTGGTTTAATTTCACTCGACAGATTTGGTATAAATTTACCATAATAATTCAGCATGGCCAGAAATGATCTCAACTCTGATACATTTTTAGGCACAGGGGCTTTGTCGATGGCTTCCGTTTTCTCCGGGATTGGGTGCAACCCTTCCGCATCGATGACATGTCCGAGGTACGTTACACTATTCTGAAAAAAAGAACATTTTTCTTTGTTTAGCCTAAGCCCATGGTCTTCTAGACGTTTCAAAACATTACTCAAATTTTTCAAATGCTCGTTGGTGTCTCTTCCGGTTATTAAAATATCATCAAGATAGCACACAACACCCTCTAATCCTTGCAAGACCATATCCATGGTACGCTGGAAGATTGACGGCGCACTAGCGACCCCGTATGGTAAACGATTGTACACGTATAATCCCCGCTGCGTATTAACAGTGAGGAAAGGCTTACTTTCGTCATCCATTTTCAGTTGAGTGTACGCTTGCGTCAAATCCAGTTTTGTGAAATGTTTTCCCCCAGCTAGGGTAGAGAACAAATCCTGCGTTTTGGGTATGGGGTACTGGTCAATGTCTAGCCACGGATTGATCGTCACTTTATAATCGCCACATATGCGAACTGAGCCGTCCTGTTTTGGGATACAGACAAGGGGCGCGGCCCACTCGCTGTGTAATACCGGAGAAATGACTCCTTGTTGCTCTAGTTCATTCAATTTCTTATCGACGGCCTCCCGTAGTGCATAAGGCACCGGCCTCGCTTTGCAAAAGTTCGGTTTTGCCTCAGGCGAAACGCGCAATTTGGCGGTTACCCCGTTCGCGCAACCTAATTGGGAACTAAACACAGCTTTGTGGTCTGCGCAGATTTTCTCAACCGGATCGCGTATGTGATTCACTCGAGACCAATCCAAATTTAGCATCCTGATCCAATCGCGACCCATAAGAGCTGGCCCTTTTCCTCGCGACACTAACAAAGTTAGTTTTAAATCTTGCGCCCCATTTTGAACTTGGACATTCATTTTTCCCAACAATTCCAGGGGTTGATCAGTGTATGTTCGCAAGTTCAAGTTACACGGTTGCAATTTTACCTTTTTGAATTTTGACCAGTACAAGCTCTCAGAAATGACCGACACAGCGGCCCCAGTGTCTACCTCCATACACATTTTAACCCCGTTACATCTCACCATCACCTTGTATGGTTTCACATACCCAGATACGTCCGTAGTTACTGTGTGCAGTCTCAAATCAGTTCGTTCCTCGGCAACATCCGACGGCAAAGCCACGGCTCCATAAAATGAATCTTCCCGTCTGTCCATGAAGTTCACGTCCGCTCCGCTCCGCGATTGAAAAGAACGCACAGTCATTTTTCCTGTTGACCGTTGCTGCTCCTTTGATTTGAAATCAGTCCGCTTATTCTTACAGGCCCGTTCCAGATGACCAGCTTTTCCGCATCCCCGACACTGGAACTCTTTGAACTTGCAGTCGCTCGGCCCATGTCCTTTCCCCAGGCATCTGTAGCACTCTCGGCCGCTGATGCTCCTTGACTCCGGCCGCAACGCCCTGGACTCACGCTGCTTCACTCCCCGCAGACCTAGATGATCCGTCCGCATATACGAAGGGGGCAGTCCCTTCTGCATAGACTGCATTCCACTGGTTGTACACTCAAAATTGTTCGTTATTTCCAGCATACGTGCCCATGTCAGGCCTTCATCACTTGCGGCATTTAACAGTTTTCGGCGCAGTTCTTTGTCAATTATGCCACACACGAATTGATCTCTTAGCTGCTCCTCCAAGCTGGCGCCAAATTCGCAGGTGCAGGCCAGCCCCTTTAAGCTAGCTATATAGTCCCCAAAAGATTCTCCCACTTGCTGTCGACGATTTCGGAACGTGAATCTTTCAGCCAACACATTCTTTTTAGGTGTGTAAAAGTCTCTTAATGCCTTCAATAAGTCCGAGAATTCTGTCTCGCTCACCTTGCTCGGTGCAATCAGATCTCTTAGCAGTGCAAAAGTTTTCGGACCAACCACAGACAAAAATACCGCTCTCCGCCGGTCAGTTTCAATCTTGTTGGCCACCAGAAACTGCAAAAGCCTTTCTTCATAGTTTTCAAACGTTTCCGACGTTTCGTCGAACGTTAATCCCGTGTCTGTACTGTAGAGCGCCATGCTTGCTTCTTTCTTTTAGCTAATCACGGCGGGAGCGACCCACTGCAAAATACAACACATCAAAATCCCATCCTCGTCGCCAAACTTGTCATGTATTTACTAGAGCAAGAAATACGATGACTAATAGTCTTGATTTTGATTATTTTATTTGCTGATTAACCAAAAGACTTTCAGTCAGGAAACTCAAACACTACACTTCCAGTGCTCTGGTAGACTCCTCTTTCTCTTGAAGGCGCGCTCCTTTTTATTTGGAGCTCTCACAGCCAATCACAAACACCGTTGCTCTCACAGCCAATAACAAACAAGATCAAAAGTCAACTCAAATACAAATGTTAATACACAACAATGGCCTCTTCTAGTTTGCTCTTCTCTTTAGCAATGGCAGATAGCTTGCGTCACCTGTCTTTGTTGCTGTCTACAAGGAGGTAACACATGAACACAGATTTCAGAAAAATATAATTTTAATAAAGTACACACATTATGACATTTCCATTCATATTCATAGATTACTGATCCTACAAAATGAAAAAAAAAAAAAAAAAACTCAATCACAAACCTGTCTCTCTGTACAACTCCATTTTCTTTTGGTGGATTTTAAGGACCAAGCCTTCCATTAGACGCTGCAGCCCCTGTGGATCATGTGAACTGATGGTACTCGGGGCTGTTTGCAAACAAAACGATAAGCGTACAAACATAATATTCAAAAAGTTATAACATTCAAATTTCACAAATGGAAGGGCGTAGGAGCGGTTGGGGAAGGGGGGACATGATCCCTAGTGGCAGTTAATGTGGTCCCACCCAATAAAAACTACGATTGTTGAATAAAATGAGTCCCCCTCAATATCAAACTCATTCCTACACCCTTGCACACATGACATGATTTCTTTAGATTTAGTAACAAAATTACTTGATGCTGCCCACAATTGAACATCTGTGACCCACTGCTGAAGATCTTCACTTGTTTTGTTCAGGTGGGATTTGGTAATCTCAATCTCCCCTGCCACCTCAGGTGTTCTCTGTAATGTCTGTAACATACATTTCTTAAGTGATGTTTTGAAACCATACAGAGTGTTTTGTTGTTTGATAGTATTTTGGAGAGAGTTCCATTCACACATCGCTCTGTACCTGACTGAACATTGAATTGATTTGGTTTTCACTATAGGTAAAATAAAACTACCTCCTACTGCATGCCTCGTTGGATAATGATGTGTATCAGTACTAAAGGATAGTTTTGTATATAAAATAAAAGGTGTTTTGTTTGTTATAACATTATATAAAAATACCATTAGTGAATACACCAATCTATGTTTAACTTTAAACCATGAGAGGCTTTCATGCATTTTGTCAACATTTGATCTAAACCCACATGAGAGAGCCACACGTGCAGCTTTATTCTGAATCACCTGTAGTTTTTTTATATTAGTTGATGAAGTATTGGACCAAACCACAGAGCAGTAATCAAGGTGTGAAAAAAACAAAGCATGAAGTACTTGTTTAACGATCTGTGGTGTAAAATGTTTTGCACACCTTTTAATAACAGACAAAGTGTTGCCCATTTTAGTTAACAGTTTCTGGACATGTCTGTCCCAACACAATCAATTATCAATCATCACTCCCAAAAGTTTAGCTTCTTCTCTTTGCTCAGCAGAATTTTGCTCTATGCTGAGTTCAAGTTTCGGTTTGGAAAGTAAAGAAAAAGGAGTTCCAACCACTAAACAGGTAGTTTTAGATGCATTGAGAATCAGTTTGTTACTCCTTATCCAGTCCACCACTAACTGTAGCTCTCTATGTAGTTTTGTATTTAAATCACCAATATCAGTTCCTGCTAAATATATAGTGGAATCATCAGCAAACATTGAAATGCTTGCCTTATCTAAAACAGATGGAAGGTCATCGGTAAACTTCGGAAAACTTCCTTGAGGCACACCATGTTCCACAACCCTTACCTTTGAAAAGCTTCCATTAAAGTAAACTAATTGTCTTATGTCTGACAAATAACTTTTCATCCATAATAATGCGGGTCGTGAAAAAACATAATATTCCAGTTTTTTTAACAGTAAGTCGTGGTCAATTATATCAAATGCTGCAGTGAAATCAAGCATTACAACACCTATTATTGTCCTCTCCTCCATATCCTTGAACCAGTCATCCACCATCTGAGTCAGGGCAGTGGCTGTTGAGTGTTTTCCTCTATATGCATGCTGAAAATTTGTAATTAAATCATTATCCATAAAATAATTCTTTCCATTAATTTACCGAGAATTGGTAATAAACTTATTGGTCTACTGTTTGACCCAGAGAAAGGCAGTTTCTTATTTTTAGGTATTGGCACAACTTTACATATTATCCATGCTTGCAAATATATATTATCCATAAAACACAAATTGATTATATGAGCAATAATAGGAGCTATGATTGCAACTATTGGCTTATGTTCAAGGTAGTCAACAGCAGGTGGTTTGTTTTTACAATTCATCAGAAGTAATTCCACTTTGGAACCACTGACACTCTTGAATTTAAAGCTACATGATCTACTTTCCATCATCTTATTTATCAGTGTATTTGATAAATCTGTCTTGTATGGCTGTGTAGTATTTTTAAGTTTATTTTATTTATGAAATAATCATTAAGATGATTCGCTATATCACTTGGTTTAGTAAAAAAATTCACCTTCATGTTCTAAATAAGCTGGAGTTAATTTATTATTTCCTCTTAATATATTATTCAGTGCATTTCATAATTGTTTACTATCATGTTTTATTTCTATAATTTTCTTAGTATAGTACAATTTCTTTTTCTTCTTATTTACCTTAGTTACAAAATTTCTAAGTTTACAATATATTTGCCAGTCCGATTTGAATTTAGATATGATTGCTGCTTGTTTAGCGAGATCTCTCTCTTTCATAAGATCTTTTAATTCTTGATCCAACCACGGGGTGTTGACATTTCGAACTGTAAACTTTTTTATTGGTGCATGGTTTTCTACAATTGTCATTAAAGTTTGATCAAAAAGCTGAAATGCCTTCTCTGGATCCTTTTGTAGAATTACCTCTGAGCAATTTGTGTTTCTGACATCATCTTCATATTGTAAATGATTGAATCTTCTAAATGACCTTTTCATTATTACTTTTGGACCCGATTTAGGAACTTTTGTTTTCCTTATAAGATTGTGGTCACTAAAACCAACTGGCACTGATAAGCAATTTGAGCAAACTTGTAGTCTATTTATAAACATGTGGTCGATACAGGAAGCTGATCGAGTGCCATCCCTTTTTTACATATTCTAGTCGGTTTATTAATTACCTGTGATAATCCACATGCTGTTGCTGTGCTCATTAATTTGATTTTCCTAGGACAGTCAGAAGAATTCCAATCTATATTGAAGTCACCCATTAAGTAAGTTTCCAGATTCATACTGCTAGCATGATCTAACATATCACATGTTTTGTCCAAATATTCACTATGTTGGAAACTCAGAATCGAAGACCAGGAGACTTTGGGATCACGTTCAAGAAGGTTGTATTACAAATTTATTAAAATGTTTAATTTAGGTTTACATTGAATTTAGCATGTTAAGGTTAGGTATAAATTATTATTATCAGAGTTTTCTAGCAAAAGACTCCGGTCAGTCCTGTTTTACTGAAACTCTTAATGGCTCTTGGAGCTTGTGTTTTAGCAAGAGAGTCCTGCCAGTCCTGTACTCGGGTCTCAGCATTTGAATAGATATGCTGAGTGGATTAGGATGGGAAGCACTCTCAGTCTCGAACAGGTTCCTAAACCTGTCTCATCACAAAGTTTTGGTATCTGCCCCTTAATGTATATAAACTGTATGAGAACGTCCACTTAGTCAGACTTTGGAAGAACTGCAGCCACGTCAACGCGAAGTCCTCAATAAAGAATAACTTCTTGAACGTGATCCCAAAGTCTCCTGGTCTTCGATTCTGAGTTTCCAACAGTGCCATCTTGGAGGTTTTACAATCCTTGATGAACCTTTAGGTTTCACGCAGTCATCCTCATTCTCCATTCCAGTAGCCTCTCTGGCTCGAAGGACCATGTAGAAATTTAGCAGAAATTCTAGGCTGATTTGGCTGTTGCTACTGGAATGGTGGGTCCATTAAAACTCATTCAGTCATCAAGTACTTTTCCCAGTTTATTTGTGGTGACATATAGGAGTAGACATTTCACAGATGGCAGTGATGATAATTGTTGGTTTCTAAAACCCAGAAACAAAACCATTAAAGGGTAACTAAACCCCTGGTCAGAGCCTGACTCCACCCACTGGCAAATTTGAAAAATGCTGGAAAAGTAGGCAGAGCCCAGTGGAGAGGGGGCGTGTATCTGAGACGTATCTCTTTGCAGGCAAGGGCGTGGTTAGCTGGTACCCTCTGACATCACCGGCCACCATAACTTCCAATAGGAAAATTCAACTGCAGTAGCCACTGTTCAACCTGAAGAGGGCAGCACTCAGACGTTTTTACACCATATTTTGTAAAATTAAAACACTTTAAACACAAATGTCAAAAAAATTACTTGAATCAATGAACAGCACTAATAAAGCCCCATTCTTACAGATCATTAACTAAAAAAAGTTGGTTTAGGGTTTAGTTACCCTTTAAGAAATACAAACATAATTGCAAATCTTAAATCATACATCTTAAATCAGCTTTAACAATCAAATGAGTATAACACTGAAGAGCTACTAAACATAACTAGAATTCAATATATCATATCAAACACACATAATCCTTTAAACTAAACAAAAAAGGAAACTTGCATGATCAACAACGCAGCAATTCCACACAAGCCATGTCTGAACGACAGCTTTTTGGTTCAAACAAGAGGAGACTGAAACATAATTAGTAAGGGGGCACAGGTGCTCTTTATCAAGACTCAGTCAGCCAATCAGATCACAGCAGGATTTTTTACACCATTTAATGACAGCAACAAGGCAGACCAAAGTGCTGTACAACACAAAATAGAAGACTATAAGATAACACATAAAAGAAAGCAGAGAAGAACAAAACAAGTTAATAAAAGCCAATGAACAGAGATATGTTTTAAGACTGGATTTGAGTGCAGATCAGGTAGAAGCAGCCCTACTGTGGTTATAAAGAGGGACCAGACACAACTGCAGCCAAAACTTCCAATTGCATCTGCGCTTAGATTCTAAAACAGCGTGCTAAGACAGGTTGCTTTTTCACAGGACAACACTGATTGCAAAACACTATTGCTTTTTGCAGTTGTTTAAATATGCAGAATGGAGAATGACATTTAAATGCTGCAGCAGAGGGAAAGATTTTTAGTGAATAATGACTTAAATTTCAGTTTTGTTTGTCTACTATATGATAAACGGCACAATTACTTGTTAAAAGATTGTGATCTCGATTCAAACACCCACGTGATCTTATTTCTAAATGACATTGATTCTGAGCAGTTGCCATGTATCGGTATGAACATATATGCTCTATATAAATGATGTATGAACATATATGCTCTGATAATATAGTGTATAGGTTATATGCTGTTATAAAATAAATACATTTTCTGTATTCAGATATAACGTTTTTTTTTGTTGTTGTTTTTTTTTAAGTAGGCCTACAAATAAAATGACAAAATGTAGATGTTAAAAGACATTTATATTAAATGTAATATTACAAAACAACACATTAATGAATTGAACCAATTTGGAATTATTAATCAACTCACAAAAATATTGACATAAACACAAAAAATATTACAAGACCTTGTACTCAACAGAACAGATATTACTTTACCCTCTGAGAGGAGGTCAGATAAATAAAATAGGTTTGAAAGCAGTGAGGCTTGTCTTAAGTGAGACCACACTATGGATACGAGGCCTCCACACACAATAACGTCCTTTAGAAACTGTTGTAGCGTTTATACGCCCACGTATAAATATAATTAATTATTATTCATAACGAATTATGATCAATAATTAATAATTTAATTATTTTCAAAATTTACTGTAACAGAATCAATAATATGATCATTTATCAGTTCATCCAATGAACAGAAGGCATAAACAATTATTAACTCTAGGAAATATAATATCTTCCTGGCCAAGAAAGAATAACCCCCTAACAGTAAATTAAGAAATAGGGTAAAAGCATAGGTAACTTTTGATCGAAGTTCAAGACAATAAATTTGATAAGCACATACACAAGCAATATCTTTTCAAATACAAACCATACTTTATTGATTATATACTAACTCATAACTAACACAAACAAGACTCTATTGATTATCCTAACAACTAACACAAACACACGCGCACGCATACACACACATTCATACAGGTTGCAGAAAGGAAGAGAGTAATAAAGAAAGAAATACAAACAGAAGAATGAGTTTGGGAAGAATGGGTTTAAGGGTAAGAGGAAGGAAATTCCGAATTTCTATATGCACTTGTAAGACATGACCTGAACGAACCATCAATCATTAATTTAACCCTTCTATCGTTTCTTAGACAGGTTATTACATTTATCAAAACACCAGTTAAGATTTTAGTCTGGAGGTAGTCTACTTGCGTCTTTGCTTTTGCGTTCCTTTTGGGAATTCCTTTGGTCAGCGTCAGGGTTCGTTCGTTGGTTATAGTCTCCTCGTGCCTGGATAGATGGGGCGAGGACCAGTCACGTGTGGCTGGCGGTCGCGGATGGTTGATGCGTCTTTGAAGTTGAAAGCGTGCGTTGCAGCCGTGAATCGTGGAACGAAACTTTGCAGCAAAACTTAACTTAAAACCGAGACTTTCAATCGGAAAAGAAGAATAACACAAAAGAAAGAAAGAAAATAAGATACGGAAAGGAGCTAGATGACTGGAAATTGAATCTAACCCATATCTGATATTAATTTGGGTTGATCTGCTCGTCTGTTAACGTTACATGGTTACTAAAACCATCGTCTGCCGTCTCCGTCTTTGTTCTGCACTCGTTGAGAGCTCTTCTGTATCAGAACATTTTGAACGAACTAACTTTTGGACTCCCGAGAGCGAACTTGGAGAGAGAGCCTAGAGAGTTTTTGGGTCTAAGGTTTTAACTAAATTTTTGTCCCCCCCCCTTCTGAAGAGAGCGGACCAATTAGACACTGTTCTTTGTTTTAAAAGTCATAAATCATGTATTCCCTGAGGGGTTTCTCTAACGAAACTAAAAGACCAGATGCCACATTTTAGGCATGATTTCTAATTATCAGAATATGAACATTTTTACACAGATCTAATTCCCGTCATCTTGCTAGTTGTGTTCGTAAGATAGCATTGATATGAAACAGTACACACTTCACACATTCACACGTCTAATAATTATAATTATAACAATTACATGAATTAAATGGGATCAAAACATATTATCTTATTAAAATATGCATATAAGTGGTGGAAACAACACAGGATTAGGTTGTTGCATGATTGTTTGATCATGAGTCCATTGAAAATTGTTCTTGAATGAGTTTTATGGATCTTGATAGGTAAAGTCTTTTTGGTGTGCAAAGTTTAGACATTCCAATCTGAGGTCATGGATAGTTCTTGCTGAAGAGAGGTTTTGTTCATCTCTCATGGGACCAAGATGGGGTCCGTTGGCCGCAGGGGTCAGCAGTACCATTTTCTGAACTGATCCGTCTTGCAAAACTATCAAACGTTGACCAGTTTTTCCTTAAGTTAACCAATAAAAATGTCTTTGGTAAGCAGACTTTCTGGAGACTGGATGATTTATGGCTCTGGTTCGTGAGGACTCTTGTGAGACCTTGGTCTCTGTCTTTCTCTTAACCAATCAGTAATTTCGGCAACAAAGATAGTATTGACCAGTTATTTCGTTAGTGCTGGGGGTCAGTTTTAAACAGCCCGACTGGTTGGCGCCTGGCCCCGATGACAAGATGGATGAGGATCATGAGACGTTCTGAACAAGTCTTCCCCCCCCCCCCCTCATTCATCGAGAAGCAGAGAATTTGAATTAATATTCAAAAAGAAGATGAGTCGGTGGTTGGTTCCTTCTCATTGTTGTTACATATCCCCCCTTTGGTCACTGATGGGTTGAGTAGAAGGCATCGGTGAACGCTGGAGAAATGAGTAGAGGAAGCAAACACAAACAGCAAACAACAAGACAACACCTCCATGACTGGTCACTTTACTGGTGCAGGGCATTAGATTACCTAGGCATAAACAGGTTCACTCTCTCAATATAGTTAATCACGTTGAATAAAGTTTAGTTCAATTTTAGGACGTTATCCTAATTTATTTTGGGATGGTGATTAATCAATTTTGTGACTAAATTTGATTTGTTTGTTTTCTTCTCTTCTAAATCGTTCTAGGCTTGGACCAATTTACCTTTCAATTTGTGATACGAATGATGCAGGGAGTTCTCTGGCTCACATTCGTTTTAAGGTGACTTACAAATATTAGGCGTGGTGTGTCAATCCTATTATTGTGACCTTGACCCTTATGGGGTGGACAGGCCTTTTACCTAATAAAAGAAGGAAAGGAAGGAAGGAAGAGGTAAAACAAAACAAAGCAGTTGAGTGTTCCTCCGGATATGACTTGTAACTACTGTTGCACAGCTAAGGTGTCAGGGATCATGATGTAATGAGAGGTGTTCTCAGGTGTACTTGTTGGATGGGTAGTTACCATGTTTCCTATGGTAAGTGTAGCTAAGTTGTTAAGCTAGTTTCTGAAGTTAGTTTCTATCTGTGGGGGAAAACATGTTTGTTGCATGTTTTGCATGGCAGAGGTGGTTAACTTCTGTATGTTAGTGAGTATGTTAGGGGTGTTGTGTAGTACATGTATGTATGTATGCATGTATGTATGTATGTATGTATGTATGGTCAGATCTGTTTCAGTCTGTTTCGCTCCCCCCTTTGCTTGATGGCTGAGCTTGGATGAGCTTGCTGCCTCTTTGCCTTGGGAAAGGGATCTTCTGTGATCTGCTGGGGTCAAACCAGTAAGGCAGGAAGTTCTCTGGCAGACATTGGGAGGCAGTTTGGCATGGCTGCGTGAAGCTGTGGTGCAAAACTTTGTCTCCATTGTTGCATTCCTCCGATGATGCCTTCTGGTTGTGACAGACTTTCTGACCTTCGGTGCTTACTGTTGTTGCTGTAGCACACACATGGTTCTTGGGTTTGGAGCTCGTTTGGTGGTTTCTTTATGAGTGATGGGTAGCCAGGATGGTGTTTTCTGGTACCTCAGTGGTTGACTGTGAGAGACCACTTTGTTCTGTGTTGCTGTAGAACAAGTGGTTGTCATCTTCGTTATGAAGGTGTATCAGATGAATCGGTGGTCTCCCGTTCCATCCTGTTTTCTAGGAACACTTCCAGTCGCCTCATTAGTTGCTCCATGTCTTCTGAGGTTAAACTGTCTTGTTCTTGGGCATACTCAGTGCTGTGCTTAACTGAGTGGTGCCGAGGTGGGTTTCCTGAGAAGCGTGGCTGGTCCCATGACTTTTCCATGCGTTTGGTGTGGTAGCTGTCATCGGCATGGGAATCACGTTCTCTGGGCTTCTTACGAAGAACTGTGGTGTTGTCATGCCACTGGTTGTCTTCCAGTGCAAGGCTTGTGTCTTGGCTGAAGAAGTTTGAAACTGTGGATGTTTTCAAACCTTTCTTTGAGGACATCTTCTGTTTGATGTGGGCCTTGTGTGTCAGGTCACGTAGCTGCTGAATTGTCATTGTGTCTGCACAGGCCTCAAGACCAAGATGATGACTTAATCCGGGGTGCAGGTTTCTCAGAAAGAGGTTTTTGAAGTTCACATCCTCTTCTTGTTCAGGTGAGTTATGTGCACCAAAGAAGGCTTGTCGAAAACGGTGGTAGTAGGCTTGAGGAGTCTCTTGTCGACCTTGTTTGGTTTCCAAAGCGATTAACACACCATGTTCCGACTCTGGGCCTGTGAATTCTTTTATCAGTGTCTCACATAGCAGCTGGTAATTTGACTTGACATGAGCAGGTTGTCGGTCTAGGAAGCTTCGTACCTCTGAACTGGATGTCGATCTGAGGAGGTAGAACCTGTCTCTGTCAGTCACATGTGGTCTCACCTCTAGGTGGAAGTTGATATCTCGGATGTGGGACTGGATGTCCGGGCATTCCGTGGAGTTCGGGTTGAACTGAGTGATATTCTTAACCAGCTGGTTGAGATCTTTAAAGGTCATCCCCTGTGCAGCTTTGGAGTCTGTCTGGATGAGCTCTCGTTGCTTGTTGGCAGTGAACGGTTCTGTGGTGAAGGCTGGTGATGTTTTGGGTTGCGGCCATTCACCTTTTTCACTGTATGCCAGTTCTTGGATGGAGGACTCTGTTCTGCTCAGCAGTGGTGATGCTGAGGGAGGTCTCTCCCTTCTTGGCTCTGGTTTCTGTTTGAAAACATGCCGGAGTTCATCTCTGACCGCGTAGAGCTCGTTGTTGGCGTCATCTCGCTGTTGGGTCAGATGGTCAATGTCAGCACTGCACCTTTCCAGGTGGTCTTTCAGAGCATTAATTTCAGAGTTCTTATCTTTAATATCAGCTTTAGCTTTCTCTAGCTGATGTTCAGCAGACTGGAGTTGGTTTGCCAGGTGCTTCTGGACAGTCTTTAATTCTTGTTTGTCACGTTCAGTGACTGCAAGGGCTTCTTGGAGCTTGTCAACTTGTTTCTTTGTTTCTTGCTCCACTTCGTCAGGCACTTGAGCTTTCGATTTGAGCTGGTCTGTGCAGTGTTGAGTGTGCATCAGCTCTCTCAGGAACTCAGCAGTCTGACGCTTGAAGTCGTCCTGGACTTTCACTTCCAGCTTGTCCATGCGGCTTTGAGCACGTGTCAGCTCCTCCTGAAGGTGGGTGATGTGCTTGTCGCTTAGTGTCAGCTGGGCTGTGAAGGCATTGCTTAGGGAACAGATGATCTTGGTTAGTTCCACGTGGTTGTGGTTCTGATTCTGGCTTGAATCATGTGTCAGGAGTCTTCTCAGAATTATGATTATTATTAAAAATAATAACAGTTCAATTGTCTTTGGTGTGAGGCAGTCTGTGATGCCTCTGAGCCAGGCGTCCACGTCAGTGGGGTTCGTCGTCCACGGCATGTTGGCACGCTGGGGTGAAGAGACTGACACAGATCTGTGTGGGGTGTAAGCCTATGTGGTTGAACAGCTAAATGTTGTCTAAGTGACTGTACAACAATAGTGAAGTGTTGTAATGTCTAAGTGTTGGTCTCAGTGTAGACAGGTAGGTTAGTGATGTGGAAACTTTGTCACTCAACTAAGTGAGGGAAAGAGAGAAAAAGGTTAAAACAAATCTCAATTGCAATGTTTTTTTTTTCAATGGGAGAAATATTTTTTTATAAATATTTTCTATCAATGAAAAGCTGGTTTAAACTCGTGCTGTGAGGACTATGTCACTCACTGAGTAAGGGAAAAAGAGAGAGAGGTTAAAACTAATGTCAATAAAACAAGAAAGAAAATTCTAAAGTGGGAGAAATATTATTTTTCTCGTAAATGCTTCCTATAGGTGAGAATCTGTTTCCAGATAGGTAAACAATATTATTGTTTATGTTTACAAGGAAAAATAATACAATAATAATGCTGATACCTTTTTCCGAGTTTTACCGGATTGACACCACACACCGTCAGTTGGACCGCTTACAGCTGGGATGCTATGAAGGCGACGGTTGCTCAACACTTGTCTCTGTTAACTGATCTTGGATAAGATGTTAAATTGTAAATTGTGTTTACAAAGACAGAGAGAGTATGGAGAACAAGAGAGGGTTTGATTACAAATCAAATACCTAATAATTGTTTTCTTTGGAAAAATTATCTTTCTCTTTCTTTAGACTCGATTGATGGTTCTTCCAGATTTGTTTCCCACAAATGTGAAGGATGGGAACGCAGGACAAAACAGGAAGGATGTAGGAAGGAAAGGAGGGAAGGAGATTGGATCCACAAATGGCTCTGGAGCCTTTGTCAACCTACGAGTTTAGAATTGATAGTTGCCAACAACTAAACATTCACAAATAAAACTTTGTAAGAGAGGTTTATCTCTGATCTATTTGAAACTTGTAGTGAGATGCCAATGTCTCCTATTGAGGCTCAGGTGTTTCACCCCCAAGCTAGGAATCAAAAGAGAAATTTAGAAATTAGGAAAATTATGAAATTAGATTTATTAAAAATAAATCTAGAAATCATTAGAAATTACCTGTTTAGAAAAATAAAACTTAAATCTTGATTTAATATTTCCCTTTTTTAAATCAAATTAGAATTTGGCAATTAATAATCATAAACCAGTATTTTCTTTTCAAGTAAAATGCAGGTAAATGAAATTAATAATTGTGAACCGAAATTTCCTTTTCACAGAAAAATATGGGTGAAGTATGAGACAGGTAAAATAGGAAAGAAGAAAAAAACCAACAGGTGTAACAATCAAGGTGTTAAATGGTTAAATCACTTTA
Source organism: Squalius cephalus (assembly GCA_022829025.1). Taxonomy (NCBI): domain Eukaryota; kingdom Metazoa; phylum Chordata; class Actinopteri; order Cypriniformes; family Leuciscidae; genus Squalius; species Squalius cephalus. Next base: position 60,553,212 of record CM040792.1, read on the forward strand.
ACGTTGTTCAAACAGACCCTGCATTTAACCACTGATGTTAATATTAATGATAACCGTAAATAATGCTTAAGGCTTTAGCATAGGTTAGGCCTCAATGTAAACAACTACTTAGCTTAGCTTTAGCTTAGCCACAAATGGGTTTTGTTTCAGTTTGTTTACACTGTGGCGTTGGTCAGAGTTCACCCGGAAGCGTTGGTTAAGACTTCCGTGTCTATGGCGACAAAACAAACTCTAGTGGGCAAACAGTGAATTGCAGTTTGTAAACAGTAATGCATGTTACATGAAATGTCGGCGCATTTCAACAATGTTCAAAGAAATATGCACGTACAGTTGATAATATTATGTGAAATGACGGCGCATTTCAAACTGTACAAATGGGACACCACTCGTAGCTGTTTTTACGACGTGGGGCTTCACTCAGTTTGTTAGGAGTGAGATTAACTTTAAAGGACAGCTTTGTGCTGTAATAGATGGAACAATTATAGCGATCTCTGTGGATCGTCTCTGTGCAATTTTATCTGAGCACACGAAAACAACAGGGTTTCTAACTGTTGGTTGAGTTTCAACGTCAAGCTTTACTTGAACACAACTTTAAATAATTCCTATTCAACTACACTCGGACATACGAAGTGTTTACACGAGAATTAATTGAACAGACACAGATAAGCTTATCGTTTATCACGGAAATTGCCGTGGGACACGCACGGACAACCTGATAAATAACGACTAACGTTAATCTGTGAGGAGAATATTCGTCCTTGCAGTGGAACACGCACTGAGTGACGATCAGATAAATAAGGACTAACGTTCACGTTAGACGAGGGACACGCTCGTCCGTCCTTTACATGGTTATTTTAATTACTGCAGTTTTAATTTCATTCAGCTCTCTGACTGATACAAACACACATAAGTTACAGCTTTGAAAGACGCTGGAACACGCAGACGTCAGTAAACTATAATCAAAGTATTTCAGAGATTGAGGGACACGCTCAATCCTTACCTTATCATTGTGTGAGATTTTATATCTTGGGTTATATTACTGCAGTTTAAAATAAAATAACACGGGAAGGGAGGCAGACTAGGCTAGAGTAACAGCTCAAGCAGCAGACATCCATTCAAACAGAGCGCGCGGCGCGCGCTGCATACGTCATACACAGACTCTCAGAGGTTCGGATCTCTCATCCGCATGAAAATGAAAATATAAATTACTTCGTATATGCTTACAATTTAGGTTAAACTGCCCGCATTCTCCACCATAAATAATGTAGCGTTTATACGCCCACGTATAAATATAATTAATTATTATTCATAACGAATTATGATCAATAATTAATAATTTAATTATTTTCAAAATTTACTGTAACAGAATCAATAATATGATCATTTATCAGTTCATCCAATGAACAGAAGGCATAAACAATTATTAACTCTAGGAAATATAATATCTTCCTGGCCAAGAAAGAATAACCCCCTAACAGTAAATTAAGAAATAGGGTAAAAGCATAGGTAACTTTTGATCGAAGTTCAAGACAATAAATTTGATAAGCACATACACAAGCAATATCTTTTCAAATACAAACCATACTTTATTGATTATATACTAACTCATAACTAACACAAACAAGACTCTATTGATTATCCTAACAACTAACACAAACACACGCGCACGCATACACACACATTCATACAGGTTGCAGAAAGGAAGAGAGTAATAAAGAAAGAAATACAAACAGAAGAATGAGTTTGGGAAGAATGGGTTTAAGGGTAAGAGGAAGGAAATTCCGAATTTCTATATGCACTTGTAAGACATGACCTGAACGAACCATCAATCATTAATTTAACCCTTCTATCGTTTCTTAGACAGGTTATTACATTTATCAAAACACCAGTTAAGATTTTAGTCTGGAGGTAGTCTACTTGCGTCTTTGCTTTTGCGTTCCTTTTGGGAATTCCTTTGGTCAGCGTCAGGGTTCGTTCGTTGGTTATAGTCTCCTCGTGCCTGGATAGATGGGGCGAGGACCAGTCACGTGTGGCTGGCGGTCGCGGATGGTTGATGCGTCTTTGAAGTTGAAAGCGTGCGTTGCAGCCGTGAATCGTGGAACGAAACTTTGCAGCAAAACTTAACTTAAAACCGAGACTTTCAATCGGAAAAGAAGAATAACACAAAAGAAAGAAAGAAAATAAGATACGGAAAGGAGCTAGATGACTGGAAATTGAATCTAACCCATATCTGATATTAATTTGGGTTGATCTGCTCGTCTGTTAACGTTACATGGTTACTAAAACCATCGTCTGCCGTCTCCGTCTTTGTTCTGCACTCGTTGAGAGCTCTTCTGTATCAGAACATTTTGAACGAACTAACTTTTGGACTCCCGAGAGCGAACTTGGAGAGAGAGCCTAGAGAGTTTTTGGGTCTAAGGTTTTAACTAAATTTTTGTCCCCCCCCCTTCTGAAGAGAGCGGACCAATTAGACACTGTTCTTTGTTTTAAAAGTCATAAATCATGTATTCCCTGAGGGGTTTCTCTAACGAAACTAAAAGACCAGATGCCACATTTTAGGCATGATTTCTAATTATCAGAATATGAACATTTTTACACAGATCTAATTCCCGTCATCTTGCTAGTTGTGTTCGTAAGATAGCATTGATATGAAACAGTACACACTTCACACATTCACACGTCTAATAATTATAATTATAACAATTACATGAATTAAATGGGATCAAAACATATTATCTTATTAAAATATGCATATAAGTGGTGGAAACAACACAGGATTAGGTTGTTGCATGATTGTTTGATCATGAGTCCATTGAAAATTGTTCTTGAATGAGTTTTATGGATCTTGATAGGTAAAGTCTTTTTGGTGTGCAAAGTTTAGACATTCCAATCTGAGGTCATGGATAGTTCTTGCTGAAGAGAGGTTTTGTTCATCTCTCATGGGACCAAGATGGGGTCCGTTGGCCGCAGGGGTCAGCAGTACCATTTTCTGAACTGATCCGTCTTGCAAAACTATCAAACGTTGACCAGTTTTTCCTTAAGTTAACCAATAAAAATGTCTTTGGTAAGCAGACTTTCTGGAGACTGGATGATTTATGGCTCTGGTTCGTGAGGACTCTTGTGAGACCTTGGTCTCTGTCTTTCTCTTAACCAATCAGTAATTTCGGCAACAAAGATAGTATTGACCAGTTATTTCGTTAGTGCTGGGGGTCAGTTTTAAACAGCCCGACTGGTTGGCGCCTGGCCCCGATGACAAGATGGATGAGGATCATGAGACGTTCTGAACAAGTCTTCCCCCCCCCCCCCTCATTCATCGAGAAGCAGAGAATTTGAATTAATATTCAAAAAGAAGATGAGTCGGTGGTTGGTTCCTTCTCATTGTTGTTACACTGTGTATACTGATTCTGAAACTCTTTAACTGCATTCTCCTCACGACTGTTAAAATAACAACAAACATCTTCACAGAAAGTGCTCTCCTTGCTTTCACTGTTCCAGACAATGACTGACACCATGTATTGCTAGCACTTCTCTTACTGCTTTCTCTCGAGACAAAGTGCTTGTTGTATTCCTCATTTGTAAGTCGCTCTGGATAAAAGCGTCTGCTAAATTAATAAATGTAAACGTAAATGCGCTCACCTAAACAGCAGTTCGCCAGGTAGAGGAGAATGGAGAAAGACTTTATTTGCAAACTAAACTGTCAATTCAAGTTATAAATACTATCACGTGATTTAATTTATGGTAAGAATAACAATAATTCAACAAATGCTGATGTGGTTTCTAGTAAAATGTTCATCGATAAAATGACAAGTGACTGCCATAAAACTTGTAGTTGTCCGAGACGTCCAGGCATCAGTCGTCAAACACACAGCAGAGGCATTGCTGACTTTCACCTTCACCTCTTCTTTAATTCTGCTGTAGAGCTGTGGCATCAGAGTGTTTGATATAGTCTTTCGGTTCGGTAAAATGTATGATGGATCAATTGCCTTCTAGAATCTTCTAAATCCAGTGTCACTGACGATTGAAAAAGGTTGAAAATCCAGTGCAATCATTTTAGATAACTCCTCATCCACTTTGCTTTGTTTGACAAGGCCAACTGGTGTTCTCACAAAGCTGGTCATCTAACTCTGTCTCGTCCTTTGGACACTGGAGCCAGATGAGGACGCAGTAGTGGCCGTAACAGAGGAGACAGCAGCCGTAGAAGCACGACTACCTCAGGCTTATAAAAAAAAAAAAAACTGAACTTCCGACATTGTCTATTTACTGTGTTTTTTGCCAAGTGCAACACAGTCAGTGACACACTGGGATAGACTATGTGGTGCCTGCCTTTTGGGAAGTGAATTTCCCCTTGCCCTTCCATAGCTGTGCTCTCTTCTTGAGCTTTGTGTTGGCCACCCAGTAATGAGGGCACGCCAGTCTCCCAGTGGTGTTTTCAGACGAGCCACTGCTGTCGGCTGCACTCCAATGCTCGTTTGCACGCCTCTTCTCGCCATCCTCCCAGCACCTGATCCGGCAGATAGCTGTGCTCTCTTCTTGAGCTTTTTGCCTGTGGGATTGTCCAGATGAGCCGTCTCCAGCTGAGCAGTCGTCACTATCGCCAGCCTCGTCCACTCCTCGGCTGGGCTCTCTGGGCTCTCCGCTGCAGCCGCACAAAGGGGATCTCAATCATTTAAAGAGAAATTTAAAATAATTATATATGTTTTAATGAAACTATGGCTGATTGTCTAAATGGATTAATATAACAGCCTATCACACAGTATAAATCAACATGACAACAGTCTCCTACACAAACTCAAATGGGTATGAGGCTCTCTGTGTTTTCAGCATCTGCACACACACACACACACACACACACACACACACACACACACACACACACACACACACACACACACACACACACACACACAGTCTCACTGTATGAGGACACTCCACATGATCTTCATCTCCACAGCTGCTCTTCAGAGTCACTTCACAAGCTTTCCCCCGTTTCATCTGAGAAAAACTACTGTTAAACACACACTGAAACTATTAATTTCAAAACACATCATGTTTGATGCAACATTTGTATTCAATCATAAAACATAGAATCCAGAAAAATATAATAAAACACACTTTAGGAAGAAAAAATATAAATAAATGTGGGCCCTAAATTAAAAGGTAGCTTACTCTGTGGAGTTTAATTGTGAACAAACAAATTGTGATGATATTTTTGGCCATATCCAGCTCTATTTTTTAATTATGAATCATTTGTGTCTATTTAGGAGGTTTTAAACATGATTTAGAGATATATGTGGTATAATATCCCGCTCCAGTGCAGTAGGTGTCGGTGTGCAACTGTTCAGCTGTTCCAAATCCTCCTGTAAAACACACGAAAAAGAGGAAAACGAAAGTATCCAAGGAAGGATGGTGTATGCTATGGAATGCTGGGACACATGCCAGATAGTGCACTGGACATGGTGTTGGGTTTGTTTAATAAAGTTTGGGATATTGGCCAACTTCCGTTAGATTGGAAACAAGCAATAATAGTGCCCATTCTAAAACCTGGAAAAGATCAGTCAGACCCTTCTAGCTATAGAATTGCATTAACGTCACACTTATGCAAAATTATGGAAAGAATGGTCACAGAACGTTTAACGTATTATTTAGAGAGTAAAGCTCTTCTGTACCCATATCAAAGTGGGTTTCGTAGGGGTCGGAATACAATGGACTTAGTATTGTGCTTAGAATCAGACATCAGGAAAGCACAGACTAACAAAGAAATATTGATAGCTGTGTTTTTTGATGTTGAAAAAGCATATGATATGCTCTGGAAGGAAGGATTACTGATTAAGTTGAAGTCATTGGTTATTGGAGGTAGAACATATAATTGGGTTATGAACTTTTTGTTTGACAGGGAAATTCAAGTAAGAGTTGGCTCAGAATACTCCAGTGTATATAAGGTGGAGAATGGCACTCCGCAAGGTAGTGTGTGTAGCCCACTGCTATTCAACATAATGATCTTCTCTCAGCTTGAACAAAGCTTAGCGAAATCCTTGTACGCAGATGATGGGGCTCTGTGGGTAAGAGGCCGTAATGTTTTGCATGTCAGTAAGAAAATGCAAGCTGCAATAGTTGATGTGGAAAAATGGGCAAATAAATGGGGATTCAAATTGTCTGTAGAAAAAACTAAGGTGATTTGTTTTTCAAGGAGGCATAAAGTCACGCCGATTTCCATGAAGTTGTATGAACAACCACTTGAGCTAGTTAAGACAGTTAAATTTCTTGGGGTTTGGTTTGATGAGAAGCTCACATGGAATACTCATTTAGACAAAATCAAGAACAAATGTAAAAAGGTCATAAATATACTTCGCTGTCTGTCAGGACAAGAGTGGGGAGCAAGTAGAGTAGCCCTACAAAATATATACTGGGCATTAATGAGGTCGGTTTTTGACTATGGATGTATAGCGTACATGTCAGTAGCAGAATCAAATCTTAAGAAGTTGGATGTAATACAAGCTCAGGCTTTGAGAATTTGTAGTGGATCTTTTAAAACTTCTCCTGTATCAGCAATGCAGGTTGAAATGGGAGAAATGGCGTTAGGAATCAGGCGAGTAAAATTAATGATGGCATATTGGGTTAGTATCCAGGGGCAATGTGAGTCGCATCCTGCCAAGAGTCTTTTAATAGATTGCTGGGAACACAATAAGACAAATTTCATAAGTTTTGGGTGGATTGGTGATGCAAAGGCAGAAGTCATAGGATTAAGACAATTAGATTACAGCTCTACAGTGATACAGTCTTCAGTTCCTCCCTGGTTATTCCCAACACCACGTGTAGACCTAGACATACAGCAGGAATTGAAGGACATGTCAAAGAACCTTCCTGAAAGCAGAATAGTACAGAATTATTTTGATTTGCATTTCGCAGATTCCATGTTTATATTCACAGATGGTTCCAAAGATCCTGATACAGGGCGTGCAGGTGCAGCAGTTTACATCCCAGCAAGTGAGTCATATATTAAGAAAAGAATATCGGATCATGTGTATACCACAGAATTGATTGCAATAGTATTGGCCCTGCAGTGGATAGAAGAGAGGGAAACAAATAATACTGTTATTGCATCTGATAGTTTGTCTGCACTTATGAGTATTAAATCTGGCAAATCATTATTTAGATCCAATTTTATCAATGACATATTCCTTATGTTATACAGGATGGAGCTAAAGGGTCTATCCACATGCTTTCTTTGGGTTCCTGCTTATGTCGGTGTGGAGGGGAATGAGCAGGTGCACTCAAAAAAAAAAAATTGTGTCTAAAAATAAGATTTATGTATTTGAATTGCATAACAAATTCCCATGCATTTGGTTTACATAGTTTTAACATAAACCAATCAATACTCCTGAATGTGATTCATATGTTTAAGTCATACATAAATGAAACAGATAAGATTTATGTAATTGTATTAATAAACTGAATGTGATTTATATTTGTCAGTCATATGTAAATGAAACAGGTAAGATTTATGTAATAGTACACAGAAAAACGCCCATGTTAAATTAACACTGCTCAGTGTTCATATGTGTGCACACTACAGAGGTAAAGCGTGTTGAAGTTAATGAGATAATTAACTGATGATTGAGCATTAATTATGAACACCTGCTGTTAACAAGCAGAATCGCTGAAGGAAAGAGAAACACAAGAACTACAACTGACTTCAGCCACAGCCTTAGATGAAATCAGCTGAAGAGAAAAGAAGACATTAAATCTGTGAAGATCTCAGCAGAGGAGGATTAAACAACTCCACAAACAGCATTACCAGCTTCACTTATTACTAACCAGACTGACTTTATTTCATTTCCATTTGAATGAAATCAATATTTGTATTTTAAAGTCACCATGATGGTGGTTAGCGTTTGCTTTAGTTGGGCTCTTGACCATTGACTCTTTAATATAACATTTTCTCTGGCTGCTATAATTATGTGTTTATAAAACACATTTGTTGCAGCGAAAAAGCCAAGAGAAAAAGAGATCAAGTGATATTGGCTGTTTATTGGTGATAATGACGACAAAGTCATCATCATGTAATTGCCTCATTTGCTGATCTTGTTCAGTGTCTAATGCTTTTTAATATTGTTTAATTCATTACAGAAGCCATTTGATTTTACAGCATGAAATCTAACAGTGTTGTTTATCAAACAATATACTTTTATTTTAAGAGTTAGTGCACAAAAACCTTTCATCTATGGCATTACTTCGACTCACTTAGATATCAAGAAACAGCTTATGAATCTCAACAATGGTGATAAAAGATACAAAAAATCCTGATGCATAATTAATGCCGCAATGCATGCTGGGAGATATGGGTGAGTTTTGATTGGTGGTACCCAGCATGCACTGCAGCATGAAGCATTTCATTGATTGTCACCATTGTTGAGAGTCATACACTGATTATTGATGTCCAAGTAATAATGTAGAAAGTTTAATGCATTAACTGTTTTTAAAATTCTTTATTATTTGATTAACTGTTGGATCTAATGCTGTCAGGTCACACAGCTACTATAACAATTAAAACAAAATCACATAACTCCAATAATCAAAGCATTAGACACTGAAAAAGATAAGTGATCCAGGCCACAATATGATGATTACACCTTCATCAATAAACAGCCAACATCACCTGATCTCTTTTTCTCTTGGCTTTTTCGCTGCAATAAACGTGTTTTATAAACACATAATTATAGCAGCCAGAGAAAATGTTATATTAAAGAGTCAATGGTCAAGAGCCCAACTAAAGCAAACGCTAACCACCATCATGGTGACTTTAAAATACAAATATTGATTTCATTCAAACGGAAATGAAATAAAGTCAGTCTGGTTAGTAATAAGTGAAGCTGGTAATGCTGTTTGTGGAGTTGTTTAATCCTCCTCTGCTGAGATCTTCACAGATTTAATGTCTTCTTTTCTCTTCAGCTGATTTCATCTAAGGCTGTGGCTGAAGTCAGTTGTAGTTCTTGTGTTTCTCTTTCCTTCAGTGATTCTGCTTGTTAACAGCAGGTGTTCATAATTAATGCTCAATCATCAGTTAATTATCTCATTAACTTCAACACGCTTTACCTCTGTAGTGTGCACACATATGAACACTGAGCAGTGTTAATTTAACATGGGTGTTTTTCTGTGTACTATTACATAAATCTTACCTGTTTCATTTACATATGACTGACAAATATAAATCACATTCAGTTTATTAATACAATTACATAAATCTTATCTGTTTCATTTAGATATGACTTAAAAATATGAATCACATTCAGATTATTGATTGGTTTATGTTAAAACTATGTAATCCAAATGCATGGGAATTTGTTATGCAATTCAAATACATAAATCTTATTTTTAGACACAATTTTTTTTTTTGAGTGTGGATATGCTGGCCAAAGAATCACTCAAAACTAAACATGTAGACTTAAAAAAAACCATTAAATAAAGAAGAAGCCAAGTCAATTATCAGGAAGTATGCACAGTCCGTTTGGCAGGGGCATTGGGATAACAGTGAAACTGGAAGGCATTTATATAATGTACAGAGACAGGTTGGTGCTGGGAGGATGGTGGGCTGGAAACGGAGGGAAGAAAGTTTAATAACTCGTCTGAGAATAGGTCATACAGGTCTAAACCTTTCATTGTATAAAATAGGTAAGCACCCAACTGGGAAATGTAATTATTGCAATCAACCAGAAACAGTGGAACATGTTCTTCTTATTCAGTGTAAATACAATATTAATAGGGAGCACCTCTTTCATTCACTACAGAAGGCAAAACATCATGACGTCTCATTGTCAGGTCTCTTGGGGAAAACAGCAGGTCAGATATACTATTATATAATTAGGTTTCTTAAAGAAACTGAATTAATTAAAAGAATCTGAGTCTAAGAAGTATTTTTATTTAATTATTTATTTATTTAATTTTATTTATTATTATTTATTTATTTATTATTATTATTATTATTTTTTTTTATTTTTTTTCTGCTTAATCTCTCGTTCCACACTCCAGTCCAGTTGGTGGCGGTAATGCACCGTTAAATGGTTTGCCAACCGCCATTAAACACAAGAAGAAGAAGAAGAAAACGAAAGTAAAAGCATCTGGGCCTCGTTTATCGCCGCTGCGTCGCACAGAACAGGCCCTGAGAGAGGCGGACGACACTTCCGACGCATAAGATGTGATTTATAAAAACAAACTTGACGGGAAAATGTTTGGCGAACCGATGGTGAGCTGGAGTTTTTTTTATTTGAATTTAAATATGTTTTACTTCTGATATAAACATTTAGATAAAATATAATCGATAACGGACGAACGGTTTTATAAGTCTTAGGGCCCTATCTTGCACCCAGCGCAATTGACTTTGTACAGCGGCGCATGTATCATTCCTATTTTGCACCCGCGCAAAGCGCGCTTTTTCCTCCACAGAAGCACGTCGCTAAACTAGGGAATGAACTTGCGCTCCCTGGGCGGTTCAGCGCAAAAAAGGAGGCGTGTCCCGGCGCAAACGTTCCTTCATGCTATTTTGCAGATTTAGAAAACAATTGCGCCACTAACCAGGAAAAAATAGTTTAAAGTCAGTGGCGCATTGCGCATGTTATTCATATGCTATTTTAAGGGCGCATGCTTGGCCATAATCAATGTAGCGTGTGCACAACGCCCATACACTTTGATTCTCTCATCTACACAGAAGCAGCAGTTTTAATTTTTGCAAATCATACATTATTACGATAGATAGATAGATAGATAGATAGATAGATAGATCATTTATTATAAAAGCATACATCTAGCTTACACATTTACCCAAATTATCATACGCCTTTTTAACCGAAGTTAATTTGGGTGGGTTTCTCCATCCCCAACGTCCCTGACGAGAGCGTTGCTCTCCTCGGCTGTGAACCGCTCCTGGCGCGCGCCTGGCAAATCCGCCGTTATAATAGGAATCCGCTTTAGAACAAGCGCGCCTGCTCTTAAAGGGAATGTGAGATGACGCTCTGATTGGTTTATTTCACGTTACGCCCAAACCACACCTATGAATAATGAAGCTACTTCAGACCAACCCATTTAAGATTTGCGCCTGGCGCAAGAGTCATTTATCCCGCCGGGAAAATAGCAACAGCGCCAAGACCCGCCCACAAAGTTACTTGCGCTTTGCGCTTTGACACTTGCGTTTCAGATCGTTAAAATAGGGCCCTTAATATTTTTTTGGCGTACGCCATTTTTCGCTTTCGGGCGCACGGCACGTTAGGCCTACACTTTTAGTAAGGATCCTACGCACAGTTTTATAAATGAGAGCCCTGATACCCAAACCTGTTACTCGCTGGATTTGATCTGATCTATGATCCAGAAAACATTTACAGATTTAGCACAATGCCTAAAAATGTAATAACACTCATTGTGTTTAATCCACAATCCATCGAGACCTGCAAGAGATTCTGAGAATTACGCGCGCGGACTGACAACAAGCGTTACTGAGTTTAAAATACTTTTCATATAATAATAATTATTATTAATACATTCTCAATTAAAGTCATTTGTAATTATTAGGAACTTTGTATATAAAGCGTGATTTAATGTGAAGTTACAGAAGGCTGTTCTTCTGCTACTCCGAACAGAAGAAGAATCTGCCAGAAATTACAATCTTTTAAAGTTAAAACATGAAGTTTTATTGAGAAAGGTTTATTGAAAACGAATATGTTTCTGAAAGTTTTCCCCCATTTCCTCATCAGTTTTAGGCTGTTGTTTTTGTGGTGTGAAATCGAAAGTATTTTTGAAGCAGACATTTACAGTAGACAGACAGATGAAGCCTGACGTCAATAATCTGCTGTTGTTAAACTGAATATTTCAGTTCATATATAGCAATTATGGTTAGTAGTTATACAGTATGTCTATTATAATTCTGCTTACTTTTACTCAATCAGTTATTTTAGGATAATTTGAAAGTAATGAAATCAATCATCATTGTGAACTTGAAGTAATGATTAAATGACAAACGATTCGACAATTAATAAAGATTGGGTAAATATGATTGTAAAATTATATTAAACTGTAATAGAGAATATAACAAATCAGCTTCAATTTTCCCACTCAAAGTTTTAAACTCAATTTCTGTTACCCAATGAATTAATATTTAGAGTCAGTTAAACTCATTAAACAATCAGAAATGATTAAGACCATTCGGTTATTTTACATGGCAATATAATTTGTCTGTAACTCACTTTATTTTATAGATTGTTTTTGCTGTTGCTGTTATTGATGATAACTCAGCATTCTTCATTATTGTCTTAAATAAGATGTTCTTCATCTGTGTAAAATGGTGTCATCTCCAGGTGATGCTGAAGGATTGAGTGTTTCCAGAAAGCAGTGCTGATCAGTTTTCAGTGTCAGTTTAGCTGCAGTATGTCAGAGGAAAGAGGAAAGGACTCTCTCTCTCAGATGAGTCTCTCAGAGAAACACAGGTAAGACTGCGTCTGTTTTCATCAGTTTAAACTCAACTGGACTTTGTGTTTCCCTGTCAATAACACAACTTTAACCATATTTGCACATGCTTTGCACAATTTCTATTTTTAACTTCTTAAATTAACTCCGACATTGTCTATAAAGCCCTGTTTGCTCTATAGAAAATATCACAGTTAATAATTTGTTAATAACCTTCTAGACGCTGAATTAATCCAAATAAATGACTTCAGTTTTTAGATCATACAATTATTGACAGACATTAGGAAACAACTATACACTTAATTTAATTCAAGTATGCTAACACAACTGTGTCGCACAGACATTTCTGCTCTCTATTTCTGTCAATAAACAAAAACTTGAAATGTTCTCATAAATTAGAGTGAAGTATTTTTTAACATATTAAATCTCTCTCATATATATTAAAGAAATCGTTAAACTAATGTGAGCCAGTAAAATAAAATAGTAGTTACTATTGTAGCGACTGAGACAAATCAGACACAATTATTTGCCATATGCACACACCAATCTTTAAAACTTCCATCCGAGAGCAGGGTCCCAACCCCCAGGCGGGGTGAAAGGGGCCTGGTTGCCATGGCCGCGATCAGATAGGATGTTTTATGACTCTCAGGAATGCTAACAAGTAACTAACTCTGCCACAGATATCAGAACAAACTCTCCTGCATTCATTTATTGATGAACTGACTGACATGAAATGAACAGGCATTCCAGAACATTTTGAGAATGATTTACTGTTGTGTGTTTTGTCTTTTAATAATTCTGTTGATACTATGATCTCTTTGATACTATGTAGTTATTACAAGACCAACTGTCTATGTAACCATGTTTGGTCTCGATAAATTGGTGCTTTGAAGATCGAAATGATTGTGTACATGATATGCCAATAGCTGTGCAACACATTAGAATTACTAAGAATCTTCCTTAGTAGTGTCATTAAACACCAATCCAGCATGCCAGTCCGAGTGAGCACGCTTAAGACAAAGGCTTGTAAATCCTGGTGACAGAAGAAACTCCCGCCAGACAGTCCACCCTTCTCATTGGTACAGCAAACCCAGAGAGGGGTGGCCATTCTCAGGCTTTATTAGAGACTGACCACAGTGACCGTGCTCTCTTCTCAACGCTTCTCATCCGACAACAAGGCAGCTTCTGCTGTTACTGGGGGAGGGGCTGGACCCCTTCCCCCCCACTTGGGCCCAGCTCCCTGGGCCCAAACAGGCCTGAGCAATGCCTCAGGCATTCATACTCTAAAAAGGGAGTCAGACTTTTCTTCAATCTAGAAAACAACTGCAACTTTACCATCACTGGCTCAACGATCCACTCCTGGTCTTCAAGCCAGGACAGCAGGCTTCGACTCACAACAGCCATGTGCTCGAAGCCACCACGCTTTTCTTCAAGGCCATAGACCCAATCAACGAATCCAATCCAATCCAAGAATTTTCCACGATTGCAACTGCCATGCAAGTATTCTTTGATGAGATTGCTATGAAATAAGCTGATGGTTCTTCTTCTCATACTGAGATCTTATTCCATAGTTCTATTTCCTGTTCCACACCACTCACCCCTTTACCTATGCATGTATGTATGGATGTATGAATGTATTTATGTTTGTTTAGTGTTAGTTATGTTTGTGATTTAGTTAATAAAATTTGTGCACGATTATGAATTTGGTTTCTGATCCTCTGTTTGCATACAAAGTCCCTTTTACGATTTTGATCTTGCTACATGCTAATTGCTGTACATAAGGAATAATTATTTTTCAGCGACCATGAACAATACATTTTCCTTAGAATAAATGAATAATCAAAGAGTTCTTTGGAACTGATTAATTGATTGTAATATTACTTTGGCTTACCTCAAAGTTAATCTGATTAACTGACCCAAATATTAATAATTAATCATAATTGGTAATTATGGATTATTATTAATATTTCCCCTTAGAGCCAATGTCGTTACATATGGTGGAGAATCTTGGGAATTGTATTAAACATTGTATGCAAGCAGACATTAATCAATCATGTGTTGTCCCATAAGTTTTTATTAACATCTCATACATGCACGTACAAGTTTCTGATAAAATCAGCAAAACTATTGCTTGAATATGCCTTCCTACGAATGGCAGAAAGTTTCTCAATGCTATTATGCATGTTTAAATCGTACAATAAGAAACTTCTGATTTTAGCGAAGAAATCCTAACTTCAGATATAAATCGAGCGTACGCCTTCTCTGACGAAGAAATCTCAGATTAGCCGCCGGTATAAATGGTTCCTGATATTAGCAAAGCAACCCTAATTTCAGTTCTAAAGTGATCGTAAGCCTTCTCTGACGAAGAAATCTCAGATTAGCCGCACGTATAGATGGTACCAGAACAAATTAGTCTGAGATGGGCGAAGAAATCCCCATTTTCAGCAATTTTTAAGGTGTTTGAGCGATGTTCCTCCTCACCGATTTAAGGCCTTATTATTATTCGTCACGTCATTGTATTCATATTAAACTGCTAAACCGCACATATGAAACAATCGCGGCGATTTAGTGGTATAAATTCTAGCCTAGCTAACTAGGAATTTGCCATTGTCTGTGAAAGAACGGTGCTGTTTGATTTGTGAAAGAATCACTTACATGCAACGTCATGTGTCTAAACTAGACAATCTCTGACTCAGTGCAAACCTTCAGCACAATGCGAACGCTGCTCCGTTCGACTTGTGTTGCTGGTTGGCAGTGTGTCTGAAGTGCGAGCAGGCACTTCTGTTTACGTGAAGAACAGCACCAATCTCACAGACCCCTTGTGTAAACAAGTGAATGCGTGTAGCCAAAGCCAGCTCGCTAGCAACCCTACGCGCATACAAGCCCCTTTACCTCGAGTGATAGCTTTTAGCACTGACTAAAACTTAGACACGTGCGAGCGTAAAGTGTAACCTTTAAACCAAAGACTACAGACTTTGGACCTTGGCCCTTGAAACAAAGGGGTAGTGTTTTGAACACAAGAGTCAAAGCTTCTCGAGGCTTTGAATCAAAGGAGTCAATTGCATCACAAATGATTCTTTGTTTTGAAGCGCCCTCTTTGGCGACCCCTGCTGGTCAGAACAGTGTAAGTGTAGATAACTCAGCGTAATGAACACCTTTAACAAACCAATCGCAAAGGTTTGATCAAAGGTGTAAGCATGTTATAGCAACGCACAAACTATCTAATACTATGAGGTGTCTTTCAAGGCACAATAATTTAATAAACTGTAGGGCTCGTTTATGAAAGAGACTATTAAATTCGCCTCTTCCTTTTATCAAATGCGTCATTAAATGTGTACGAATCTATAAAGTGATACAAGATCACATAGAAATCAAATACACATTGTTTCACGAACCGTTGAAATTTAGAATAATTTCTAAATATCTATGACGCGCAACAAAGCCCGTTTACTGAAATCCTGTGACTTTAACAGTCTGATACATGCTCAGAATCACTGATTTGAGACAAATGATTCACACCGGTTTCCGAGCTTCACGAAGCACGTATCATAGGCGGTTTAAACTACTCCGCCCTCTCTCTATTTCTGTCTCTCTCTCTCTCTCTCTCTCTCTCTCGACCCCCCCCCCCCTTTTTTGGTTTCACTTTAGTTGAAACCCAGATACCTTGGTTTTATTTGTGTTTCATTTATTTCGACTTAAGTCTACCCTTATTTTATTTTGTGTATTTACACCTGATGAGCCTGAATATTCCTATTCAGTTAAGTTGAATTTAATTAAATTTGAGATTTAATTAAATCAATTTGCTTATTCAATTTCCCTTTTAGTTACCAGGGCTATGAGGACAATCCCTGTTTACTTTTGATTTTGATTTTATTCAATTTATTTACTTACTTTATTTCAGCCTAAATTTCCATATTCAGCTAAATAAAGTTTAACTAAATTTGAGATTTAACTAAATCAATTGTTTCCCTTTCCTTTGGTTTTGAGCTATAAGGACATTCTACCTTTACTTATACCTTATCTTAGGTACTTCCTATCGACATCTTCCCTCTCTCTATAGGATTACAGTAATTATAGCAACTGTTGTTTCTGTAACGACCCAGGTCATTAGAATCCTAACCCCTGTCTGTGCTTTAACCCTCCTCACTCCTTAGCACCAAGTTAAGTACATGAAGTACGGTTAACGTAAACGCACAGTAGGCAAAAGACAGAACGGGAGACACTTCCCGCTGTTTCTTCTTCTTTTGACCTTTTTGTCTGATGTTTGATGTGTCCCTGCTAGCTTCGTCTAACAGCAGCTTAACCCATACGTGACACCTGTTTACCTATGTCTCCTAGCTAAACTTAAATAGGTAGAACACACCTTCCCTTCCCTTTCGGATTTCTATTGTTTCTATTTTGTTTTTCTCTATTTGCTACTCTCGTAGTAAAACGTGAAAAGAACCATCAGTTTTGAGTAATAGTTTTAGGACATGTAAAAGGCCAGTCATCAGTCGATGCTGCTTAAAGCACATCAACTTGAATACTCAAAACCCTTTTGTTGTGTGCTCACCAACACTAAATTTAATGGCCCACAGAGCCACCTCTGTAGAAACTTGCATTGGCCTTTGTCACTCCTCTCTTGTGTTCCCACAAAGTATGCCAGTAGGCCTCAGACATCCAGCCCTGCCACCCACCAGAACCACCTGGAGACCGGCAGAGCCACGTCCTCGACATCCTCCAGCCTGAAGCAGACAACGACCTGCCGAGGCAGAGAAGGGAACCGTTAGACGACAACGAAAGCGGACGTCTGACACCCAGCCTGAGTCACCAAGAGCTGACCAGCATCATCTTCTCCTTAGCCACGCTCCCTCAGGCCTTAAACAGGAGGTAAATGAACTTAAAAAACTGGTTGAGCTCAAAGAGAGACACTAAAGCCATCAGTGTCCAGTCAGAGCTGAAGTCCAAACACTGACTCAACAATGCTGCAACATTATAGACAAACAGAATGTGACCCTGAACAGAACTGAAACAGTCCAACCACCTGCAAATGGACTTCACATAAACTTCTAAAGTTTGCTAAAGCTAAACTTCACATCAGCCGCATAAGCTCCCCCAGCCCTGTACAAAGGGGGGGAGGAGTCAAACCCTTGGCTCGACAGTCACCCGCCAGTGTCCTGAGAGGCTCTGCAGGCGCAGAGGAAAAGGTTTAATTCAGACAAACCCTGAAACGACACATGAAGCGATGCTCCAAGAACCTTTTTCTCCAAAACCAGTTAGTCACCATTCCTGGCAGCTCCATGCAATGCCCACTCAACAATGTGTGACCTGACGCAGAATGCCTTTAACACACGAGGCCTCATCAGAAAGGGTTCATAAACCCCACTGACTCTGGACGGCAAAGATCAGAAGACACACAGCCCGACCATAATGTAAACCGCTGCTACAAAGTTCATAGTCAGCATAGGACATAGGACTTTTAAAGTAGATGAAAATGTGTGCTCAAAAGAAGCAGGAAGCGGCATTAGTAAAATTAGAATTTTACTGACTTAAAGAAAATCTTGAATGCATACGTAAGCCCAACGCGCCAACAGACTATGCACTGCTTTCGAACCATACAGACATTTGATCATTGCAATCCAAATAGGATACAACCTGCGATACGCACTTTTTTTTTTGATCAAGGTGTTTTTATTTAGTTTTTCAAATTGTAGTTTACAATACAGCATAAATCCCACAGAACTAAAACCCATCCACCCCCCACAAATACCAGACAAACAGTGTTTACAGTATGAAATACATAGTTCAACATACAGAGCTCACATAGCCAGATTAAAAAAAAAAAAAAAAAAAAGAAAAAAAAAACACACACACACAAAGAAAACAGGGGTTCACATTGCTATATTGTCTGCTTCCATATCTTCAACAAACATAAAGAAAGGCTGCCATATGTTGTAAAATTTTCTAGTAGACCCCCTTATTGTGTATCTGATCTTCTCCAACTTGATGTGATACATGATTTCTCTAACCCAATGACTATATGTTGGAGGTGCTGGGTCTTTCCATTTCAGTAATATCAGTCTCCTAGCTAGGAGAGAGCAAAAAGCCACCATTATTCTTTCCCACATCCCTAGATGAGAGTCTGTCCGAGTTACACCAAAAAGTGCAATGAATGGGCACGGTGTAAGCCTTTTTGAAAAGATCTTAGAAAAGGTCTCAAAGATGGACTGCCAGAAAGCGTAAAGCTTTGGACATGTCCAGAACATGTGTAGGAGAGTGGCTGGATCTTGCCCGCATCTATCACAAGTGGGGTCTATATCAGCATTAATCTTAGAAAGTTTAAATTTAGACCAGTGCAGACGATGCACAATTTTAAACTGAATGACAGCATGTCTAAGACAGATGGAAGAAGAAAAAATTCCCTGTATTATTTTGTGCCAAGTGTCATCTGTGATTTGCTCATTTAAATCTGTCTCCCATTTATTTTTGAGGAGGTCCAAAGGCATCAAGTTATGAGAATATAGTGTTTCGTATATTGTGCTAATAGCTCGTTTTTTGACTAATTTACAATCAAAAATTGAATCCAACAAGCCAGTTGGAGGACGTAAGGGAGAACATATAAAATTTGAAAATACAAAATTCCGAAGTTGCAGGTAATGATAAAAATGTGATTTGGTAATGTGATATTTTTGTACCAACTGTTCAAAGGAGGCAAAACAGCCGTCGATATATAGATCAGACAGTGATACCATACCTCTTCTGGACCACATATCGAAGACCCCATCTATTAATGATGGAGCAAACATATGATTCAGTGCAATTGGGGCAACCTGAGAAAGATCTGTAAGTGCAAAGGATCTTCTGAATTGGTTCCAGATCTTGATTGAGTGCAAAATCACAGGGTTAGAGGTAAAGTTAGAAATGGGCCGCGTAAATGGCAACTTGGAACACAGTAAGGCTTTTAAAGAAGTGGAATTTACAGATGCCACCTCCAGATTTAGCCATCCAGTGTCAGTGTCATCATTATTATCCATCCAATATAACAGTACTCGAATGTTAACCGCCCAATAGTAATATAGGAAATTAGGAAGTGCCATTCCTCCCATTGAGCGAGGTCTCTGAAGTACACTTCTTTTTATTCGGGGCGGTTTTTTGTTCCAAATGAAACTTGATATCTGATTATTTAATTTCGTAAAAAAGGACTTAGTTAAAAAGATAGGAAGGCACTGAAATATATATAAAAATTTGGGCAGTATATTCATTTTTACTGTATTAATTCTTCCACCCAGAGAGAGAGGCAGGGGGTCCCATCGTTCGATATCCTGATTTAAGTTTGACAACAGAGGCTGATAGTTAGCAGCATAAAGATCTTTATGTTTATCTGTAATCCATATGCCGAGGTATTTAAATTTTTTGGGGCTAATTTTAAAGGGGAATGAATTTAAGGAAGTCTCATCATTACTAGTGCCAACAGGCATCAGCTCACTTTTTTGAACGTTGACCCTGTAGCCGGATAGTTTGCCAAATTCTTTTAGTAGGACCATTAGCTTAGGAAGACTCAAGAGGGGTTGTGATATAAATAGTAGCATGTCGTCCGCATAGAGCGAGACTTTGTGCTCCTCCCCTGCTCGGTGAATTCCTCTGATATCAGTATTTTGCCTCAGAGCTAAAGCTAGTGGTTCCATTGCAACTGCAAAAAGGAGCGGCGACATGGGGCATCCCTGTCTTGTACCACGTTTAAGCTCGAAGAAAGGGGACAAATTATTATTAGTACGAACAGCAGCCACTGGAGAAGTATATATAAGTCTGATCCATGATATGAATTTATTGCCAAATCCAAACCTCCCCAGCGTGCTGAAAAGATAGCCCCACTCCACCCGGTCGAACGCCTTTTCAGCGTCAAGTGAGAGGACGACCTCTGGCACACCTGGTGGAGAGGGGCTATAAAGGATGTTAAAAAGGCGTCTGACATTGAAAAAAGAGTAACGATTCTTAATAAAGCCTGTTTGGTCAGGTGATATAATGGAAGGGAGAACACCTTCCAGTCGGCGTGCCAGAACCTTGGCAAGGATCTTTGCATCCGTGTTAAGGAGAGAAATTGGGCGATATGAATTGCACTCCAGAGGGTTTTTTCCTTTTTTGAGAATTACAGAGATGACTGCTTGACGCATGGTCAAAGGTAAGGTCTTAAGTGAAAGTGATTCTTCAAAAACTGACATTAGTAAAGGGGCAAGTTGGTCAGAAAATTTTTTGAAGAACTCTGTCGGATATCCGTCCGGCCCTGGGGACTTGCCGTTTTGCATAGATCCGATTGCAGATACTATTTCCAGGGCCGAGAAGTCGTCCTCCAATGAATGAGCTATGTTTGGGTCTACGGATGGAACATGCAGGGATCTTAAAAAAATTTCCAGCACGGCGGGTGCAGCTGGACATTCTGATGTGTATAATACTTGATAGAAATTTTGAAAACAAGAGTTAATTTTGAGGCTATCTGTACACTTTGAGCCTTGTTCATCATTGATTGCAGGTATAGCCTGATTGGCAGTTCTTTGTCGTAGCTGATGTGCGAGAATGCGTCCAATTTTTTCCCCATGTTCATAGCATCCGTGTCTAGATTTAGAGAGGAGATATTCCGCCTGCTGCGCTGATAGGATATCAAATTCGGTCTGCAAAGACAGACGTTTTTTCATTATGTCAGGAGATGGTTGATGGCTATATAACATATCTAGTTCCAGTATTTGATCTGTTAGTTCTTTAAAACGCACTGTATTTATTTTCTTCTTATTTGCGCAATAAGAGATGATTTGGCCTCGTAGATAGGCTTTTAAGGATTCCCATATAGTTGAATATGACATTCCTGGAGTTTGATTAGTGTCAAGAAAAAATTGTATTTCAGATGAAATAAAGTTGGTAAAAGATTCTTCTGATAAGAGAAGCGGATTGAGTCTCCAAGGGCGGTAACTATTTTGTGTGTTAGGAATGCTGATTTTCACGGTTAGCGGACCATGGTCTGAAATGACTATGGCATCATAATCACACTTAGTTACAGAAGATAAAAGTCTTTTATCCAGGAAGAAAGTATCTATGCGTGAATAGCTCTTATGCACTGGGGAGAAAAAGGAGTATGTTCTAGCATTAGGATTACGAAATCGCCATACATCCACTACACCATACGTTTTAAGAAAAAGCTGGATTGTGTGTGCCGATTTAGACAAAAGCGTCTTTTTGGAGGAGCTGCGATCTAAGGTAGGGGAAAGTACACAATTTATATCGCCACCAAGGACAAGGTGGTGTGATGCCATGTTTGGTAGACGAGAAAAAAAATTTGAAAAGAATTCTGGATTGTCCCAGTTTGGCGCATAAATATTGGCCAGAATGACCGGAAGTGAACAAAGTTGCCCTGTCACAATAATATAGCGCCCTGCAGAATCAGAATCAACATTAGTCATTGTAAATGGGATATTTTTATCGATGAGGATGGCTGCCCCCCTAGTCTTTGTGTGGAAATTGGAATGATAAACTTGTCCTGACCAACCTCTTTTTATTCGGATCAGGTCCGTTGTGCGCAAATGTGTCTCCTGAAGAAACGCAATATCGGTCTTAAGTTGTTTTAAGTGAGTAAATACCTTTTTTCTCTTAATTGGATGGTTAAGTGACTTCACGTTCCAACTCACAAAGTTCACTGATGAGAGTGCATCCAGCGCTCTAGTAGACTTAGGATCCGTCATAACCTATTAAAAGATTTAGTGCACTTGAAATTTACATCTGGCTGAGCAAATAGAAGGGAAGAAAGACATACATAAAATAAATCCAAGAAATAAACAAGTCTGGTATAATCCCACCCTCCCCCACCCCCCTTAGTGCCTAGAGAAACAAGGCAAACATGGTACCCCTCAAGAACAAATCCACACATATGTGTTTATGTTGGGGAACTCTATAAAGCCAACTATTCGGGCCCCCGTCGAACGTTTCGTGGAAAAAAAAAAAAAAAAAAAAAAAAAAAATTCAGCGCGTTGTTATTGTAGTATACATAAACATATATAATCAACAGAAACATATTCGGTCAGACATACCCTTTCACTGTAAGGCAACCATTAAGTTATAAGAAAGAACAAAAACAAAGAACTATTAGGCTACGGTAAACTTATAAATAAGGGTAATCAGCACTGGTAAAGAAAGAAAAGAGAGAAGAATGTTAACAGCATAAGCTGGTGAAACTGTAACAGTCTAACAACAGTGACATAAGTCCACTGGGTGCAGCTAATTTAGCTGCCTTTCCACGGATGAAAACGGATAAAGTACTGTCAGAATAGTTGAAAACACAAAAACAGTCTCACTCACGCCCCTCTGCGGGAATGATGTGGTTTCTCACGTAGGTCATCGCTTTCTCTGCGTCGGTGAATTCTTTTTCTTCCCCATTGTGTGTGACACGGAGACGGGCTGGGAATAGTATACCAAACCGGACATTCTGGCGATTGTGGAGCAGCTTTCTGACCTCGGTGAACGCGGCTCTGGCTTTGGCGACTCTTGTAGTATAATCCGGGAAGATAGCAATTGACTCTCCGTTGTACCGAAGTGGAGCACGGGTGCGCGCCCGGTTCAGTACCTCAACACAGTCTTGGAAATAGTGGAGTTTGGCTACTATCGCTCGTGGTTTCCCGCTGGGTTTTCTCGGAGCCAGACTTCTGTGTGAGCGATCGATGAGCACATCCTTGTCTAACTGCAGCGCCTCTCGCAGCAACTTTGAGACCGATGTCGTGGAGTTTGAACCAGGCGTCTCAGGTACCCCCAGTATTCTGATGTTACACCGCCGCGCTCTTCCCTCCAGATCCTCGCATTTGTCTCGGAGCTCCGCCACCTCCGTCTTCAGGGTGTTCACCGTGGTCTGCAAGGTCACCACCTCGTCTGACCATGCTGACAATCCGGTCTCCATGTCTCGAACTGTGGTTTTTACTTGGTCGATCTCAGAGTGAATTGCCGCCGTGCTATTTTTAACTTCTGCTTTTAATGCCTGCAGCTCATTTTTAAGGAAGTCGAAGTCGTCGGCAAGTGCGTTTTTCATTTCTGATTTTATCACCGCCGAAATTTCAGTTTTCAGCGAGAGAAGAATCTCCGACTTCAGGGACTTGACGTCCATCTCTGGTTTAGCGTTAGCTGATCGTAGCTGTGGTGGAGATGCTCTTGCTGCTGTGTTAGTAGCAGTATGACTACCTGCAGTGCTAGGCCTCGTGTTCGCTGCTCCAGTATATTGAAATTCACGCAGATTCGTCGCCATTCATTCAAATGTAGACTTTCTCTCGGCTTCGAAAATGCTTTTAGAGCAGATTAGTCGATGTTTTAATGTACTGTGCGCTTATTAATTTAAAATGAAAAAGAAGTTCGACGGGAGCTCAAACAAACACGTCTCACGCCATCGTCAGCTCAACAGCGCCCCCCCTGCGATACGCACTTTGATCACTAGTTACTGGCTTGTTTAAGTGCAGATAAAACGATAGCTGTAATCGACATCTCTATTAAGAATAAAAAGTCATAGATTTTTAACTAGTATCGGCAATTTCAGCATTAAAGCTTAAGTCTGTTTGACAAAGGAAGCTCAACTCAGCGGCATGCGGTGCCGGTATTTATTATTCTGCCTTGACTGGAGAAATCCAAAGTGCAGCATTGTTTAATCTGTTCGGACGAAGAAATCTCAGTACAGTGTTATATACACGTAGACTTGGGTGATGTCCCCTCCTTTCTACAATGTAAAGGCCTTACAAATTATTGTTAGATTGATGTAATTCATCTAGATTTTGGGCTGCATCTACAAGCAGAGCTACTTAGTGATCAAGATTGTTTCACTCGCTGAAAGTCAATATTTATGCATGAGATGGACGTAACCTTGTAGGCTTAGACAAGCTTTAACTTACAGCAAATCCATTTCCTCACTTTTAAACAATTAGAAGAAGTTGTTTAAAGTAAAGAGAAGCATTACATGAGTAAAAGTTTCAAATGCCAAACCACATTTGCATTTTACTGAATGTAACATCAAGTTTTGGAAAGACTCAAAGTATAGGCGCCACATTTTAACTTGTTTAAACATGTATGACTCATTTTAAATGTACAGACATTCGTCATAGACTGTTGAATTGCTCTGACATGGTTCCCTTGACAACGACTTGTCACAGGAAGTGCAAACGCATAACGTCATATTGTAAACAAATCAGCCTAGAGAGCTAAGCCAACCTAACCTAGCGTCCGTTCAGCTTAGACCAAGCTAAATAATAACTGCTACAGTTAGCGGTTAGCATCATTTACTTGAAGCCTTTTTCTACAGCTTGTGCTGTGCACAGTGCAAAGTTTAGCCACTCGTGCCATTGATTATTCCCAATTTCAGATGATTCCTGCTGTTTTTATCACTTATTTAAGTCCTTTTTATTTATTATTTTACTTTGATAATAGCCGTCAGCTATTCACTTGTCTATTCTTTCATTTATTTGATTTATTTACATTTCCCCTCTTGTTCTAATGTGGTTCCAGTCCCCATAGGGCCCAGAAAGGAACCAGAGACACCTTTATTTGTGATTTTGTTTATTTTCAACAAGTGCACTCATTTTTATGACCCTGCAAAACAAGTAATCTCAACGATTACTAGGGCATAACTATAGTCCTGAGGATTGATAATAAGCATAATCTGAATAGGAAAACTGTCCTTTTCCTACTATCATTCACTTCGCCAAGCCCGTTGTGAACAACCAGTTAAGTCCAGAGAAATAATTTAGCCATAAGAACCATCTTAAGTCATTTATTTCCTCTTGGCTTATGCCCTTTTCAAAAAAAAGGTCTACTAACACTAACACCCACAGCTAAGATGATAAGGATACAAGACACACTTGACAAGCTACACATAAACACCTAGCTTTATGCTACATACCTAGCTAACCTATCAAACCTTAGCTCTGAACTCTTTAGGGTCATGCATTAGCCTCTCACCCCTAGGGTGTCAAAAATGTCGCAGATCCTCTGTTCAATCTGACCCTAACCAGACAGGAGACCGAAAGAACTGACAAGCCCTCACAAGGAACACTGTTCCACCAAGGCTGCTGACATCCTACAGCACCAGAGCCAAACGTTACTGAACCTTGAGAGAAGAGGACCAACGACCCATGACCCAAGCCAGAGTTATAGCCTCACCAGGCTGATCAAGAGTATCATCTCCTTACCCCACCTTTTGGGTGGGAAACAGAAGGTACACAACCTTCTATAAAGATCACAGCGTCCCACAAGGAGCGGACCTGTGCTCAAAGCCTCACACACCAGCTAGAGACTGAGTTTCAAACCAGATTCAACGCAGCTGGACTGAGCATGCCCAGCACCAGCGCAGAACTGTCCAGGTAACCCAGGTAACAGTCAAGCTCTTGGAGAAGCCATGGAGGACAGCACCCTCCACCTGCAAACACCACAGGATGACCATAGGCTGTCAACGACAACATCCTCCTCCACACCATTCACACAGGTGTCAATCGGAGGCTCCACAAGGACAGCTGGACACACCTGACTCAGAGCTACAGGAGCTGCTGACACACGCAAACCAGCTCCCTGAACAGGACTCACCCGAGGAGTCCTGTAAAATACAAGCATCTGACTCCTTGCCTACCCCAGCTTAGGCAAGCTCACATCAGCACCGCCATAAGGACGGAGCAACACTTCAATTCTTCAGACTACCTTCTGACCTCCTGCCACCAGCACTAGGTCGGCCTGAAAACCTCTCTATGCTACATAGAGCCCTAACCCCTTCCTGCAACCACAGGCAAACACCTGCCCCGAAACTAATTAACTTCAGAATGACCGGTGACACCCTGTCAAGGCACCTGCTGCCTCGGCACCTGCTGCACCAACTCAAAGACCAGTACTTGGCTACTGTCTACAACACCTGGTGGAACGACCACCGCTCCAGGAAACACCAGCAACCAGAGGCCACCATGGGCTTCCAGCCTTGTATGACAGTGTCTGATCTTTCTGCACTTTCAACATCGTTCGTGGTTGTCCTTGAGAGGGACAACAACGACCGAAAGGGGGGGAATCTGTAGCGACTGAGACAAATCAGACACAATTATTTGCCATATGCACACACCAATCTTTAAAACTTCCATCCGAGAGCAGGGTCCCAACCCCCAGACGGGGTGAAAGGGGCCTGGTTGCCATGGCCGCGATCAGATAGGATGTTTTATGACTCTCAGGAATGCTAACAAGTAACTAACTCTGCCACAGATATCAGAACAAACTCTCCTGCATTCATTTATTGATGAACTGACTGACATGAAATGAACAGGCATTCCAGAACATTTTGAGAATGATTTACTGTTGTGTGTTTTGTCTTTTAATAATTCTGTTGATACTATGATCTCTTTGATACTATGTAGTTATTACAAGACCAACTGTCTATGTAACCATGTTTGGTCTCGATAAATTGGTGCTTTGAAGATCGAAATGATTGTGTACATGATATGCCAATAGCTGTGCAACACATTAGAATTACTAAGAATCTTCCTTAGTAGTGTCATTAAACACCAATCCAGCATGCCAGTCCGAGTGAGCACGCTTAAGACAAAGGCTTGTAAATCCTGGTGACAGAAGAAACTCCCGCCAGACAGTCCACCCTTCTCATTGGTACAGCAAACCCAGAGAGGGGTGGCCATTCTCAGGCTTTATTAGAGACTGACCACAGTGACCGTTCTCTCTTCTCTCAACGCTTCTCATCCGACAACAAGGCAGCTTCTGCTGTTACTGGGGGAGGGGCTGGACCCCTTCCCCCCCCACTTGGGCCCAGCTCCCTGGGCCCAAACAGGCCTGAGCAATGCCTGCCATGCTTTCATACTCCAAAAAGGGAGTCAGACTTTTCTTCAATCTAGAAAACAACTGCAACTTTACCATCACTGGCTCAACGATCCACTCCTGGTCTTCAAGCCAGGACAGCAGGCTTCGACTCACAACAGCCATGTGCTCGAAGCCACCACGCTTTTCTTCAAGGCCATAGACCCAATCAACGAATCCAATCCAATCCAAGAATTTTCCACGATTGCAACTGCCATGCAAGTATTCTTTGATGAGATTGCTATGAAATAAGCTGATGGTTCTTCTTCTCATACTGAGATCTTATTCCATAGTTCTATTTCCTGTTCCACACCACTCACCCCTTTACCTATGCATGTATGTATGGATGTATGAATGTATTTATGTTTGTTTAGTGTTAGTTATGTTTGTGATTTAGTTAATAAAATTTGTGCACGATTATGAATTTGGTTTCTGATCCTCTGTTTGCATACAAAGTCCCTTTTACGATTTTGATCTTGCTACATGCTAATTGCTGTACATAAGGAATAATTATTTTTCAGCGACCATGAACAATACATTTTCCTTAGAATAAATGAATAATCAAAGAGTTCTTTGGAACTGATTAATTGATTGTAATATTACTTTGGCTTACCTCAAAGTTAATCTGATTAACTGACCCAAATATTAATAATTAATCATAATTGGTAATTATGGATTATTATTAATATTTCCCCTTAGAGCCAATGTCGTTACACTATAAAACAGTAAATTGTGTGAGTGTGTGTATTTCTGTGGAGGATTAGATTAAGACACAGATGTGTTTCACACACAGTTGATCCTCCTTTACTAAAGTGTTTTCTCTCTGTTCTTTGTGTCATCAGTGTAAGATCAGGCTCACATGTGTCCAGCTCTGTGTCTCTGAAGAGTGATCGGTCTAAAGGTGATCCACCAAACTTCAGTGAGAAAACACCATCACCTAATGAAAGGTATTTTGTGTTTACATTGCATTATATTGTTGTATTATTTGTCTACAGTGGTGTATATGAATGAACTTGACTGAATGAAACAATAAGTCTCAATAAAACTCAGTTCCTGAGAACCTTATGAAACTCATTCCAGTAACACAATTACACAGGCAGCCACAAGCCACAAGAAAACACAAATACACTATGGAAAATAGATCATGAAACTAAACATGTATATATGTTTATCCATCCGACTGTAGTCATAAATGGACAGCACAGCTATACTGCATTTAATTACTATTTGCAACATTAAACCTTTTCAAATGAGACTAAAGTATCTCCTGTAGTAAAGTGTTTTCTCTCTGTTCTTTGTGTCATCAGTGTAAGATCAGGCTCACATGTGTCCAGCTCTGTGTCTCTGAAGAGTGACTGGTCTAAAGGTGGAGGACCAGACTTCAGTGAGAAAACACCATCTCCTAATAAAAGGTATTTCATAAGTTTCAAATTTTTTGTCACACGTTGACTGTGTTTAAAAGTTATCAGCGAATACCAATCATGAAACATTTTTAGATCCAATATTTATCATTATTTATCATTGAATCATTTGTCATGATATTTCTTATTGACTACTCTGCTAAATATTTGATCTGATAAATATTTATCAGAGTATTCACAGCTAATGCTTTTTCTCTTTCTGTGAAATTTGGAAAATCAGTATTTATTTGATTTATTTGATTACAGGCTTCAATATGAGACATTAGACTCAGACGTCCAGACTCACAGGAACCACGAGAATTTCAAAGACAATCTTCTAGGAATCTTCCAGGTAGGAAAACACATTTTTATAAATGTTTAATATTCTAACAAACTGTTATTGAACAAAGACATTTTATTTAATTCCTCCAGATCCATTTTTTCCTTTGAAGCAATTATATATTTTTTATTTTTCTATTTATTAAAAATATCAGCTGGTTAACATGTTAGTCTTTTAACTGGATTTTTTTATAGATATTATAGTTATTGAATAAATCGTGTTGACCAAATGTAGATGTACAATTTGGTTTAAATTGTGTATTTTTTCTTACTTTTGTTTGTAGGATCTTGAGAGCAAAATAATCACGTTTCTGAAGAATGAGCTGGAGAAGTTTAAGAAAATATTACAAAAGGAGAACACAGAACACTTTGTGAAGGACTTTAATGAGAACAGATCCAGTATCAAAGAATCAGCTCTTGATCTCACACTACATTACCTGAGAGAGATGAAGCGAGATGAAGCTGCTCATGCTCTAGAAGGTTAGAGACTCATGATCATCTGTCTGATTGTCTCTTATAAATGTAGGAGAGAAAATGAAGACTAAAACTGTCTATCTTCTGTTCCTGTGTTTAGATGAGCTGCTCTTCATTCATCAGCTGAAATGTGGCCTAAAGAAGAAGTATCAATGTGTGTTTGAAGGAATTGCGAAGCAAGGTGACTCCACACTTCTGAATAACATCTACACAGATCTCTATATCACTCAGGGTGGCAGTGAACAGGTCAATACTGAACATGAGGTGAGACAGATTGAAGTTGCTTCCAGGCATCATGAAGCACAAGAGATACAGGTTGAATGCACAAATTTGTTTGAAGCTCATGAAAAAGACGAGGAGATCCGAACTGTACTGACAAAAGGAGTCGCTGGCATCGGGAAATCAGTCTCTGTGCAAAAGTTTGTTCTGGACTGGGCTGAAGGAGAAGAAAATCAAGATATCAGCTTCATATTTCCTCTTCCATTCAGAGAGATGAACTTAAAGGAGAAAGAAAAACTGAGTTTAATCGACCTTATAACTCAATTTTTCCCAGAAACAAAAGGACTGAACCTTACAAGAAGGAATCAATTCAAAGTGCTGTTCATCCTTGATGGACTGGACGAATGTCGCCTTCCTCTAAAGTTTGATTGTAATGAGATGTGGCGTGATGTATCATCACCAGCCTCTCTGGATGTTCTCCTAACGAACCTCATGAAGGGAAATCTGCTTCCTTCTGCTCTCATCTGGATCACCACCAGACCAGCAGCTGCCAGTAAGATTCCTCCTGACTGTATCGACCGGCTGACAGAGATACGAGGATTCAGTGACGCACAAAAGGAAGAGTACTTCAAAAAAAGATTCACCGATGAGAATCAGGCCAACACAATCCTAGATCACATTAAACAATCAAAGAGTCTCTTTATCATGTGCCACATCCCAGTCTTCTGCTGGATTTCAGCCACGGTTCTCCAGAACATTCTGGAGGAGAAAAGAAATAATGATGTGAAAAACACTCAGGCTGATGCGATCTCTAAAACACTGCAGGAATCAAACACTGAAGACGCTCCCAAGACTCTGACACAAATGTACACACACTTTCTCCGCTTTCAGATCCAGCAGAGCCACCGAAAGTATGATGGAGAATACACACCAGATGTTTCCTGGGATAAAGACACCATCCTTTCACTGGGGAAACTGGCATTTCATCAGCTGGAAAGAAACAACCTGATCTTCTATGACACAGACCTGGAAGCCTGTGGTATTGACGTCTATAAGGCATCAGTGTACTCAGGCATGTGTACCCAGATCTTTAAGGAGGAAACGGGGTTCGTTCTTGGTACCATGTACTGCTTTGTTCACTTGAGCATTCAAGAGTTTATTGCAGCCGTTTATGCACATCTGTTTCTAGACATCAACAAGACAAGTGTTTTCGATCATGAGTCTACAGAACAGGAAAACAGAAATGAAACCATGATTGATTGGCTCAAGACCCTTTATTCATATCTGATTCTATACATCAACAAGAAAAGTGGGTTTGATCATGAGTCTACAGAACAGGAAAACAGAAATGAAACCATGATTGATTTCCTCAAGACTGCAGTGGACAAGGCGCTCGAGAGTGACAATGGACACCTGGACCTTTTCCTTCGCTTCCTCCTCGGCCTGTCGCTCCAGTCCAATCGACGACTCTTACGAGGTCTGTTGACACAGCAAGACGGCAATGACCAGAGCAACAAGGAAATAGTTCAGTACATCAAGCAGAAATTAGAAGATGATCTTCCTGCAGAGAGATCCATCAATCTGTTCTACTGTCTGAATGAACTGAACGACCAAACTCTGGTGAAAGAGATTCAGACCCACTTTAGCAAAGGAAGTCTCTCATCTGGTGACCTTTCACCTGCCCAGTGGTCTGCTTTAGCATTTGTGTTGTTGACATCAGAGGAAGAGCTGGAGGAGTTTGAGCTTCAGAAATTCAAGAAATCAGACGAGTGTCTCATTAGATTATCGGCAGTCATCAAAACCTCCAGAAGAGCTCTGTAAGTATTTTAATATATTTAGGGGTTCAAGCACGAAGTGCTGAAACCCTATTGTAATTGTGCTGATTTTTATTATTTTTCTTCTGCCGTAAAACGCATCGTGCAGCCCAAACCGTAAGACCTGGAACCTTGAAACTTTGCCAAATGGTAGTATAAAAATCGAGGAGAGGTTATCAAATTATGACCTCGATTGGCCCATAGGTGGCGCTATAGCGACCAAAAGCGCGAAACTGTTCATAACTCCTAGACCATATGTCGTAGACTCAAGTGTCTTATATCATTGGAAAGCTGGAACCCTGAAGAACAAAACGTATATCTCCAATTTCATTTCCGGTATGCAAATTTTTCCGCCATTTTGAATTTTGTCAAAAACCTACTTTTGCGAACTAGTCCTAGGTTTTTCGTCCGATCGGAACCAAACCAGTGCAGAAATGTTCTCTGGAGTCTGAATATCAATAATTATCGAAAAAAAGTTGAAATTTCGATTCACGGTCGCTAGGGGGCGCAAAAATATTGTTGTGGGAGGAGCCTATTTTACTAAAAGGGCTATAACTCAAGATGTAAATGAGGTATCTTCACCAAACTCGGTCCACATGTGTAGGAGTTCAATCTTGGGTCACAGTAAAAAAATCGCGACGATTGAACACTAGGTGGCGCTATAACATGAAAAAAACATGAAAAGGGCTATGACGACCTGACCGTTAGTCCGATTGACTTGAAAATTGGTATGCAGTGTCTTGGTCCAAGGTGCCATGTATGTCTTTGAGGACATTGGCATATCTCAAAAAACATGGCCGCCATCGGCCAATGAAATTTGAGCACCTATTAGACAAGGTTAACGGAGGCTGATCGGAACAAAACTCGGTAGGCATGTTCGACTCATGGTCCTAGAGGTCTGTAAGAATTTTGAAAGAAATCGGCCACTAGTTGGCGCTAACGAGTTTTACAGCTCCGTAATCACGTGGTGTTACAAATATCCACACAATATGCATATCATTTGATAGACCTTCTCATGGAGAACAACTTTGCCTCAAGAACCATTGCTGTCAATCAAACCGTTCATTAAATATTCACGAATATGTCTAAAACCTACTTTTGCGAACTAGTCCTAGGTTTTTCGCCCGATCGGAACCAAACGAGTCTAAGACAATTCTATGGACTCTCTAGATAAATAATTATCAAAAAAAAGTTGAACTTTTGCATTTTTCGCATGGGTATATAGGGTTATAAAGAAAATGGGCGTGGCAAAATGCACTCAAAAGCCTATAAATCCTAAACGAAAACACAGAACTTCACAAAAATTGATGCACATATTTGTCATAACATGCTAAAGGAGCCTGGAAATTTGTATAAAGATCGGACCAAAGGTAGCGCTATAACTGTTAAAACGCTTTAAAACCATATATTTCCTATGGTAAATTGCCTGTATTGGCTGTGAATGGTCTTTTCCTATGAAAAATTCCATAGGAAATAATTTGATCAAAATGAAATAATTTTCATATAATAATGTTCATGACTCTTAATAAGCATGAAACATTTCAGACAGATCAGACAAAATTTGCCTCTATAACAGTCAAAAAGGTAAAAATGATATAACATGTCATTAAGCCAATAAGTGGTATTTTACTGCCCCCTGCTGCCATTTCATCATACTGCTCCCTAATATTGTCATATAATTCATATTTAGACTTTATAAAATCATTATTTTAACATTTTCAATCATATTTTGTCAAAACTCATCTATTGGAGTATTACTTGACAATTGTATCACACTGAGATATGGAAATGGACGAAAGTAAATGAATGAAATGAAACGAAAGTAAAACGGCATTTAAGCCACGCCCCCGAATACAAATTCACTAATAACTCGAAAACGGAAAGTTGTTGCACGTTCAAATTTTGATGGTAAGGTCCTCTCCAGGCTCTTGATCGAAACGTGTCGTCGCGGGCCTCCGTCGAGGGCTACTCGAGCACTATCTATGCTCTGAGTTTCAGAATTTTTCGCGTTCTGGTTACCGAGATATAACTGAAAAACCAAATTCCCATTCATTCACTCATTCATTCAAACACTTCAATTGCTATAATACCACTTTTGTCCACTTGAGGGAGCAGCAGAATTGCACATTACCTTTTCATTAGCTTTCAGTATTGGGAAACAAACAAATGCTTTAAAAAGCAATCTTTTTATTATGATAGGGCTGTAGCTTTCGATTATTTTAGTAATCGAGTATTCTATTCAAGTAATCGGATAAAAAAAAATTGTGGTAAAAAATAGATTCAAGTTAACAACAGCCTTTAAAATGACTTAAAATACAAATATATAATAACAAGCAACAATAATTGGTTCAAGTAAAGTATCAAAGTAAGTAATTATATTGGTTTTATTGAAGAACACTGTTAAAATATACCCATGTAAAATGAATTATATAAACTAATATAAACATAACTTATGTACATAAATAACAAATGCCTGCAGAGGGTGCCAGCGGCCTGGTTGTTGTTACACATTATCAAATCCTTGTTTAATATTGTCCAAACAATTAATTCAAATGTCAACTTAACCTTCAATATTTGGCCACTTCTGTACGATAGAAATGCTACAGTCACTGTAATTTCTTGAACGAGAACATGTGCACATCAAAACATGCAAACTCAGAGCAAGATAACTTATATTTTGAAATCGCAATGTTTAAACTTTTATTTTGAAATCGCGATGAACAGCAGTTTGAGAAACCCAGATGTGCTCCACAAATGATAACAGTGCAACTATGAAACACAAACTGCGTCCGACTTGCGTTCCCATATTTGCACGTTATTGGAAACCTAAACAAACAGCACTGCAGAGACTGAGTTTGCTTGGAGCAGCGTTTACTGTGGACGGAGCTGAGGTAATTTTAACATGTAACGTTAGGCTAATCTGCACTCATGTAATTGAAGCGTCTTCTCTGTGAAAAAAACAAACAAACAAAAAACAGAGGATATATTTATTTAACTGAATCACAGCCTTTGTGATTTCACAATGGCACTATGCTATATTATGACTGTAAATGGTTTTAAATATCGCGTTGTCCTAGAAAACTGTAATTCTGCGGTTGTTGGATTCTCGTCTGTGGAATGCACCACTTTCGGTATTTTGCCAATTACTCGAGGGGTAAATTGCAATCAAGGATTTTTTTAAATCGAGTACTTTACTATAATCGAGGAATCGTTACAGCCCTATACTGGTAACATAGTTTTATATTATTAGATCACAAAGAAATGCCTATAGACAAATAAATATATTTTCTCAATAACATATCCAAAAAACATATTTGTGTGTGTGTGTGTGTGTGTGTGTAAGCATGCATTATTGAGTTAACATGGAAAAACTGGTTTGATTTAGTGCAGAAAACTGGTGCAAATCATTAAGTTTAAAGTGAAAGTGAGCCAATAAGTGGTCTTCTACTGGCTTCTGCTGGCCATTCTACTTATTAACTCTTCGGAGTCTTGGGCTATTTTGGCCGTTTTTGAGTACTTTTTACACAGCACAACATCACCTATATGAACAGACAATTAGTTTTTCACTTTGATGTACTTTATCAACATACTGGACCCAAAATCACACAAAAAACACAAAATCCGAATAGAAAAATTATAGTTTTTTACTACAAAAAACACAAACATGCTCAATGAAGCATTTTAAAAGGTTTAAAATGTTAACACAAGTTGTAAATGTCAACATATACAGGTACAATTCAGATATAATCAAGCTATATACAAAAAAAATATGATTTACAAAAAAAAGCAGGTGTAGCCATGGGCTTTTTTCTTTTTCTTTTTAGCTTTGCCACTTTTTAAAACAGTTCATGCACACAATTATACAGAGAGCTATATTTAAGGCCTTGCATTCCCAGAGTATGAGGGTTCCCAAATAGTGCAAATACAACATAAAAAAGGTAAAATTGAGATAAAATCAAACTATATACAGCAAAAAGCAGGTGTGGCAATAGGGTTTTTTTCTTTTCTTTTTTGCTTAGAAACTCTACAAAACACAATGTACAATTACACAGACAGCTACATTACAGGGCTTTCATGAGCTTGAGTAAGAGGTGTTCCTAAAAAGTGCAAATATACCATACAAAAGGTAAAATGAATACAAAATCAATATCAGGATCACTCTCGGTTTTCCAGGGCTCAGAGCTGTGGTGTGGCTGTCCTGACTTTGCTGGAGATCTTGATCTGGTTTGACTCTTCCTTCCACCCCATCTCTTTGTAGGCCTCTGTCTGCTTGTTGTCGAAGTGGTAGATGACCCAGGCTGCTCATCATCTCTGTACATGTCAAGACACACGCAAAAAGATTAAAGATTGTACATCAAAGTTCAAGATGCTCATTGGCACATATGTACAACAATTACAGTGAAGCAATCATTGGCAATGAAATTCTTGTTCACACAACCACACACACACACACACACACACACACACACACACACACACACACACACAGACAGACAGACACACACAGAAACACACACGCACAGACAGACAGACAGACAGACAGACAGACACACACACACACACACACACACACAGACAGACAGACATACAGACAGACAGAGACACACACACACACACACACACAGATAATATAATATACAATAAGCTAAAAGTTTGTCTCACCCCTCGTTGTGAACCACAAAAGCCGAGTCGTCAATCTCATCATAGCCACTTTCTGATTCCGTCGATGAACTGTAAACAACATCGTCCAGTTGGTAGAACAAGTCGAGGGCTTGTTCAACCAAAAATTTTCCTTCCACAAAAAATACCTAAACTATCTACACTACTCCTAAACTACTCTCAAAATCTACTCAAACTCTTCCAAAAACTAGCAATAACATCTCTGTCTTTCTGTCTATTCCGTCAATATCCCGTCGGCGCCTTTCAATTTCGCTTCTTTGCACAGTTGGCTCCTCCTCCACTCCGTAAAATGTGCAGCATGAAGAGCAGAGTCAGCAGATTCACACATTTTTCTCCGTTTTGTTTTATGACAAAAACCGACGAAGTTATTGGAATAAATGCGACGCCTGTCGCATCCCATCGTGCGTTCTTTTACGAATGCGTCAATATTTTCAATATTTTTTTTATATAAAGTTTAAATGATCATATCTCCGTTTTTACTTGGTCTAGCAACACAAAACAAAAAGCAGAATAGAGTTTCAAGCCAGCACTTTCGACAGAAGTGGACGGCAGCGCTCGACGTGACTTTGTTTTTATAATTCAACGTCTTAAACCTGTCATGTGATTTGATCACGCCGGTGTGATCGGCGACTCGGAAGAGTTAATGAAGTCTTTTCACATGTGCTTTTGGATTCACTTGTATAACAATAACTATTATAACACAATCATATTTTGTCAGTGTTTATCACTTCATTTGCACTGACACTTCACATAATTGCTAGTAATGTGGTAAATCATGGTAAATCACGCTAGAAACATGGTAAGTCATAGTAAATAATAGTAGAATGTGGTGTATCAAGGTAGATCATGTAAGAATCCTGGTAAATAATTCTAGAACGTGGTATATCATGCTAGAACATGGTAAATCATGGTAAACTATGCTAGAACAGGGTAAATCATGGTAAACCATGATAAATCATGATGAACTATGTCAAATCATTTTAGAATGTGGTATATCATGATAAATCATGCTAGAACATGATCTTTTCCAGCTATGATGTCAGTGGTTACATGCTTGCTAAATAAAACTTAATAACTTTTGATGCTTTTGTGCTTTAAGGCCTTAAAGGCCTTAATTGCTTGAACCCCGATAAATGCTGCTTGCAGCTTTAATTAGGGGTTCAAGCACGAAGTGCTGAAACCCTATTGTAATTGTACTGATTTTTATTATTATTAGGGGTTCAAGCACGAAGTGCTGAAACCCTATTGTAATTGTGCTGATTTTTATTAGGGGTTCAAGCATGAAATGCTGAAACCCTATTGTAATTGTGCTGATTTTTAGGGGTTCAAGCATGAAATGCTGAAACCCTATTGTAATTGTAAGGATTTGTAAAACGCATCGTGCAGGACAAACCGTAAGGCCTAGAGACTTGAAACCTGGCCAGATGGTAGGCCTCAATTTGGGGACAACCTATCAGAGTATGACCCCGATTGGCCCATAGGTGGCGCTACAGCAACCAAAAGTTCAAAATCGCTCATAACTCTTAGACCGTTTGTCCCAGGATCAAGTGTCTTATATCGTTGGAATCCTTGGCTCGAGGCGGACAAAATGGCTATCTCCGATTTGGATGTAGGCAGGGAAAATTTTCTGCTATGTCGGATTTTGTCCAAAACCTACTTTTGCGAACTAGTCCCTGGTTTTTCGCCCGATCGGAACCAAACCAGTCTAGGACAATTCTCTGGACTCTCTAGATCAATAATTATCAAAAAAAAAGTTGAACTTTGCCATTTGGGTGGCTGTAACAGGGTCATTTAGAAAAGGGGCGTGGCAAAATACACTCAAAAGCCTATAAATCCCAAAGGAAAACTCAGAACTTCACAAAAATTGATGAGCATATGTGACAGAACATGGTGAGGAAGCATGCAGAGTTTCATGGAGATCGGACCATAGGTGGCGCTATAACTGGCAAAAAGCCTTCATTCTTATTAGGGGTTCAAGCATGAAATGCTGAAACCCTATTGTAATTGTAAGGATTTGTAAAACGCATCGTGCAGGACAAACCGTAAGGCCTAGAGACTTGAAACCTGGCCAGATGGTAGGCCTCAATTTGGGGACAACCTATCAGAGTATGACCCCGATTGGCCCATAGGTGGCGCTACAGCAACCAAAAGTTCAAAATCGCTCATAACTCTTAGACCGTTTGTCCCAGGATCAAGTGTCTTATATCGTTGGAATCCTTGGCTCGAGGCGGACAAAATGGCTATCTCCGATTTGGATGTAGGCAGGGAAAATTTTCTGCTATGTCGGATTTTGTCCAAAACCTACTTTTGCGAACTAGTCCCTGGTTTTTCGCCCGATCGGAACCAAACCAGTCTAGGACAATTCTCTGGACTCTCTAGATCAATAATTATCAAAAAAAAGTTGAACTTTGCCATTTGGGTGGCTGTAACAGGGTCATTTAGAAAAGGGGCGTGGCAAAATACACTCAAAAGCCTATAAATCCCAAAGGAAAACTCAGAACTTCACAAAAATTGATGAGCATATGTGACAGAACATGGTGAGGAAGCATGCAGAGTTTCATGGAGATCGGACCATAGGTGGCGCTATAACTGGCAAAAAGCCTTCATTCTTATTAGGGGTTCAAGCATGAAATGCTGAAACCCTATTGTAATTGTAAGGATTTGTAAAACGCATCGTGCAGGACAAACCGT
Source organism: Squalius cephalus (assembly GCA_022829025.1). NCBI lineage: Eukaryota > Metazoa > Chordata > Actinopteri > Cypriniformes > Leuciscidae > Squalius > Squalius cephalus. The sequence continues at coordinate 60,592,111 of CM040792.1, forward strand.
AAGGCCTAGAGACTTGAAACCTGGCCAGATGGTAGGCCTCAATTTGGGGACAACCTATCAGAGTATGACCCCGATTGGCCCATAGGTGGCGCTACAGCAACCAAAAGTTCAAAATCGCTCATAACTCTTAGACCGTTTGTCCCAGGATCAAGTGTCTTATATCGTTGGAATCCTTGGCTCGAGGCGGACAAAATGGCTATCTCCGATTTGGATGTAGGCAGGGAAAATTTTCTGCTATGTCGGATTTTGTCCAAAACCTACTTTTGCGAACTAGTCCCTGGTTTTTCGCCCGATCGGAACCAAACCAGTCTAGGACAATTCTCTGGACTCTCTAGATCAATAATTATCAAAAAAAAGTTGAACTTTGCCATTTGGGTGGCTGTAACAGGGTCATTTAGAAAAGGGGCGTGGCAAAATACACTCAAAAGCCTATAAATCCCAAAGGAAAACTCAGAACTTCACAAAAATTGATGAGCATATGTGACAGAACATGGTGAGGAAGCATGCAGAGTTTCATGGAGATCGGACCATAGGTGGCGCTATAACTGGCAAAAAGCCTTCATTCTTATTAGGGGTTCAAGCATGAAATGCTGAAACCCTATTGTAATTGTAAGGATTTGTAAAACGCATCGTGCAGGACAAACCGTAAGGCCTAGAGACTTGAAACCTGGCCAGATGGTAGGCCTCAATTTGGGGACAACCTATCAGAGTATGACCCCGATTGGCCCATAGGTGGCGCTACAGCAACCAAAAGTTCAAAATCGCTCATAACTCTTAGACCGTTTGTCCCAGGATCAAGTGTCTTATATCGTTGGAATCCTTGGCTCGAGGCGGACAAAATGGCTATCTCCGATTTGGATGTAGGCAGGGAAAATATTCTGCTATGTCGGATTTTGTCCAAAACCTACTTTTGCGAACTAGTCCCTGGTTTTTCGCCCGATCGGAACCAAACCAGTCTAGGACAATTCTCTGGACTCTCTAGATCAATAATTATCAAAAAAAAGTTGAACTTTGCCATTTGGGTGGCTGTAACAGGGTCATTTAGAAAAGGGGCGTGGCAAAATACACTCAAAAGCCTATAAATCCCAAAGGAAAACTCAGAACTTCACAAAAATTGATGAGCATATGTGACAGAACATGGTGAGGAAGCATGCAGAGTTTCATGGAGATCGGACCATAGGTGGCGCTATAACTGGCAAAAAGCCTTCATTCTTATTAGGGGTTCAAGCATGAAATGCTGAAACCCTATTGTAATTGTAAGGATTTGTAAAACGCATCGTGCAGGACAAACCGTAAGGCCTAGAGACTTGAAACCTGGCCAGATGGTAGGCCTCAATTTGGGGACAACCTATCAGAGTATGACCCCGATTGGCCCATAGGTGGCGCTACAGCAACCAAAAGTTCAAAATCGCTCATAACTCTTAGACCGTTTGTCCCAGGATCAAGTGTCTTATATCGTTGGAATCCTTGGCTCGAGGCGGACAAAATGGCTATCTCCGATTTGGATGTAGGCAGGGAAAATTTTCTGCTATGTCGGATTTTGTCCAAAACCTACTTTTGCGAACTAGTCCCTGGTTTTTCGCCCGATCGGAACCAAACCAGTCTAGGACAATTCTCTGGACTCTCTAGATCAATAATTATCAAAAAAAAGTTGAACTTTGCCATTTGGGTGGCTGTAACAGGGTCATTTAGAAAAGGGGCGTGGCAAAATACACTCAAAAGCCTATAAATCCCAAAGGAAAACTCAGAACTTCACAAAAATTGATGAGCGTATGTGACAGAACATGGTGAGGAAGCATGCAGAGTTTCATGGAGATCGGACCATAGGTGGCGCTATAACTGGCAAAAAGCCTTCATTCTTATTAGGGGTTCAAGCATGAAATGCTGAAACCCTATTGTAATTGTAAGGATTTGTAAAACGCATCGTGCAGGACAAACCGTAAGGCCTAGAGACTTGAAACCTGGCCAGATGGTAGGCCTCAATTTGGGGACAACCTATCAGAGTATGACCCCGATTGGCCCATAGGTGGCGCTACAGCAACCAAAAGTTCAAAATCGCTCATAACTCTTAGACCGTTTGTCCCAGGATCAAGTGTCTTATATCGTTGGAATCCTTGGCCCGAGGCGGACAAAATGGCTATCTCCGATTTGGATGTAGGCAGGGAAAATTTTCTGCTATGTCGGATTTTGTCCAAAACCTACTTTTGCGAACTAGTCCCTGGTTTTTCGCCCGATCGGAACCAAACCAGTCTAGGACAATTCTCTGGACTCTCTAGATCAATAATTATCAAAAAAAAGTTGAACTTTGCCATTTGGGTGGCTGTAACAGGGTCATTTAGAAAAGGGGCGTGGCAAAATACACTCAAAAGCCTATAAATCCCAAAGGAAAACTCAGAACTTCACAAAAATTGATGAGCATATGTGACAGAACATGGTGAGGAAGCATGCAGAGTTTCATGGAGATCGGACCATAGGTGGCGCTATAACTGGCAAAAAGCCTTCATTCTTATTAGGGGTTCAAGCATGAAATGCTGAAACCCTATTGTAATTGTAAGGATTTGTAAAACGCATCGTGCAGGACAAACCGTAAGGCCTAGAGACTTGAAACCTGGCCAGATGGTAGGCCTCAATTTGGGGACAACCTATCAGAGTATGACCCCGATTGGCCCATAGGTGGCGCTACAGCAACCAAAAGTTCAAAATCGCTCATAACTCTTAGACCGTTTGTCCCAGGATCAAGTGTCTTATATCGTTGGAATCCTTGGCTCGAGGCGGACAAAATGGCTATCTCCGATTTGCTCGCCCCTCAGGCGCCAATTTTGAGTAAATCGCATTTTTTTGAAAAACCTATTTTTGCGAACTTCTCCTAGGTTTTTTGCCCGATCGGAACCAAACCACTGCAAGAATATTCTCTGGAGTCTGACAATCAGTAATCATCCAAAAAATTCAAAATTTCAATTAACGGTCGATAACTGGAACCAAAATATTTGATGGCACCAGGGCCACTTTTACTAAAACGGTTATAAATTGTGAACAGAAAGAGATTTTTTTGCTAAACTTGGGATACATCTTCCTGAGCTCAATCTGAGATCACTTGAAAAAAAATCGCAACAATTGTCCACTTGGTGGCACTATAAAACGGTTATAACTTGTGAACGGAAAGAGATATTTTCGCAAAACTTGGGACACATGTTCATGAGCTCATTCTGAGGTCACGTGAAAAAAAATCATGACAATTGGCCACTTGGTGGCACTATAAAATGGTTATAACTTGTGAGCGGAAAGAGATATTTTCGCTAAACTTGGGACACATGTTCATAAGCTCAATCTGAGTTGACATGAAAAAAATCGTGACAATTGGCCACTTGGTGGCGCTATAACAGTGAAAAAAATCATGAAAATCGCTATAAGCGCACCCAACTGTTAGTCTACTGAAAATTGGCACGCAGTGTCTTTGTCCAGGGTGCCATGATAGTCTATGAGAACATTGGTGTATCTCAAAAAACTCAGTATAAGTCATTGGCACAATGCCTTGAAGGAGCCTTAGAAGTTTCAAGCCAGTGTTTTTTCACAGGAGTGACCTCCTAAGACACCTGAATCCTTGCCGAGTCCAACAATACCAAACATGACAGGTTTCGCCCATAGACTGTAAAAAATATGGACAAAGCGTCTGTGACGTCACCCATAGACTTTCTGCAGAACGGTTTTGAAGCCGTTTATGGGGGGTATGGGCGGCGCCATCTTGGAAAATCTTGGGAAATCCTAACCCCGCCCACCTTCTGACGCAGCGCGCGTCACTCAGCTCGCTCTGCTACTCCGGTTATCTCTGTGTATATTTTAGGCAACAAAATATGTTATAAAACACCATACTAACTCTTTTCGTTTTCATTTAAAGAAATCTTAATATTATAGCCACACAAATGTGGTTCAGGCAACGCGTATTGATTATATTCACTGCACATAGTTTGCCTATTTATAAAAAAAACCAAAATATAAAACACAAACCTGCCTCTTTTTTGTTTTAAATATAATATAAAAATATTAAACATTTTAATATGGTCCAGGCAATATGTGCATTTGTACTAAACAACAGATTTTGCAGTAAACAACATATAGATCATCTTCGTTGTGTTAAAATTTAAAATGACAAAACTCAACCCAGTCTCTTTTTGTTAAATTTCAGTTGTATCAATATTAGCCATTATAAAAGTATAAGTAAAAGGTATAAGAAGCTATACAAATAAAGCAAACAATTCAGTCAAACACACAAAGTCAGCGCTCGATCTAGTCTAACAATACAACAGTAAAGTTAAATAGCTTATAAAGTTATGAAACTTCCCCTCAGCAAAAACGATTGGCCAGGGAACAAATTATAGTTTCACAAAACCAAAAATCGCCCGTTAGATATAGACAAGACAAATTATAACTCATGTTTAACCACTACAGAGACCCCAGGGTCAGCGGCGAACGACTAGCCGAGGAAAAGCTGTTCCAGGCAGGGTACATGCGCCGAGCGCCCGGTCATCATCGCTGGATCTCACAACTGGATAAAATTTTCATAAATCTTTAAATAAACCACAGATTTTAGCTTTAAATAACTACATTCTCGCCTGAAAAACTCTTAAAACTACATTTCATGATACAGAAACAGTAGTATTATATTTCAACTGTGTTAAAAAAATGGCGCTTCTTATGTTGTCATTCTCCTTGGCGCAGCCTAAGCTGTCAATCAAGCTGTCAATCAAAGTTAACCACGCCCTTATTTGTCATACATTTTATATCTAAATACTATCTAAACTAACGAGTTAGAAAAAAATTCACTACCCTCGCCGTTGTCAGGCACTCGGAACCTATCAAAAAATACAATAAAAGTCCATGGGACCAACCTGTAAAAACATGAATTTATGCTGTGAAAACGGACATTTTAACATGGGGGCTATGGACATTTGCTCCCTTTTGGGACCTTCCCCTAGCGGATTTTCGATGTATTGCAGTTTTTCGCACTTCCGGGTAGGCTTCATTTTTCAGATGAGAATGTTGCCCCTTGGTTTCGCCTTATGGTTTTTGTAAGTGTCATTTAGAGCTTTAAAAAATTGTGGTTATCTTCAAAGCCGTTAGTCCGATCGAGACATAAAAAAAAAAAAAAAGCTAAACAATAACACCAAAATGTTAAAATTATGATAGGGACTGACAAAAAAAATATTTAAATCCAATCAATTTCACCCATGGATCAGTTTGATGCTCTCACATGTTTGAAACGAACAATTGATGGATTGTGATGAAATTTGTTTTGAATTGGGACTGGCGAATCCCTGTCCATAGAGCTAGTAAGTCCCGCCCATCCGTAAAACCCCACTGGACCTCTAGGTTGAAAAATCGTCAATGCAAGTGAATGTGAGAAAATAATTCTTTTCCGGTCCAGTTTGAATTGTGCCATGAATGTGAACATACGTTGTCTGTGAATTTTTTATATCATTTTTCATGTTACGAGTTTGACAGTATCTTGTATGATTCTTTGGCTAGCAGTTGTGGAAAAGACATAATGAGAAAGACTACATGTCGCCTATGTGACGTCACCCGATAACACATTTTTCCTTCCACTTGTCAAATCACGGTGCTCATGCTGCGATAATCTATGGAGACAGATCGAGATGCTTGTGTGTTTTGTACCCAAATGTCACCATTCAAACCAAATGGGCTGTTCTTTCTTCAGATTCCCGTCTGATGTAAAAACTAGTTGTAGTCCACAAAGTGCTCTCACACAAAGTCTAACCGTATCAAACTTCTACCCGCTAAATTGTGGCATTCTTCACACGAAAAATTATATTAAAAATTCACAGACAACATATGTTCACATTCATGGCAAAATTCAAACGAGACCAGAAAATAATTATTTTCTCACATTCACTTGCATTGACGATTTTTCAACCTAGAGGTCCAGTGGGGTTAGCGGAAGGGACTTACCAGCTCTATACTGTCAATGACCGCTTGCAAAGACCCGCCCACTTTAGTTACTGTTGCTATGTCTGACAAGCGACGCCACTCTCACACCACACCAAGTTCTCACGCAGTGAAAAATACATTGCGGATCAGAGAGGAGACTGCGCGCTGACAGACAAGTACTTTTGATATGAAACAAAGTCTCACCTTTCAAATGTAGTCATTTTTTAGAGACATTTAAACAATAAATACCATTTTGTGACTCTTTAATGTGTCTGACAGATCGCTGTAGACTCGAGGCTCAGTTAAAGCTGCTCGTGAACCGATCATCTCTTCCTTCTAGTTAATTTATAGCATTAAAATAAACATAAATGAACATATAAGGAATGTTGTTTTAAAGTGCTAAGACGTCAGTACACTTTGTTTTTCAAATTGAAATCCTCCAATGTTAATCTACTAACTCTCCTGACTGCTTTGTTGGACAAAATGGCGGATTATGATTAGTCAGATCGCCTGTCATTTAAACTCCCTGCGAAGGGTCAATTGAGAATGCCCATGCGCACAATCCTGATCTAATCGACAACTTTGCAGTTGCACATAGGAAAGCCCGGAAAATCCCGCTATAATGTAAGAGAGCATCTTTTTTTATGTATTTGGACCTAGGCCTAACAATGTGTTATCGTGCGCTGACACCATGTTTTTTTTTGTTTTTTTGTTTTTTTTGTTTTTGGTGAGGCTACTCCTGATTTTGCTAGTCATCTCATCTCTTATATGCTGTGTATGATCATATCCTGCCCTATTCATGGTAGCCTACTTGCAGACATTGCGTCATCAATATCATCAATTGCGTCATCAAGGGGCCCGCCTTGATAATCCTACTTAAGGGCCCAGTGTTGGCTCGTTACGCCACTGAATATAATTGTCTAAACTCCTTATCAAAATTACATATTTACAACAAATTTGACACATATATATGGGCACACTTTGAGTACTACTAATAAAAGTGGTGGAGATCAGGCAAGACTGTAAGAAGACTGCTATAACTGCTAGAAAAAGGTGCTATAACTGTAAAAACGCTTTAAAACCATATATTTCCTATGGTAAACTGCCTGTATTGGCTGTAAATTGACTTTTTCATCTATGATGACAGTTGTTAAATGCTTGCTAAATAAAACTTAATGTCTTTTGATGCTTGTGAGCTTAAAGGCCTTAAAGGCCTTAAATGCTTGAACCCCGATAAATGCTGCTTGCAGCTTTAATTAGGGGTTCAAGCACGAAGTGCTGAAACCCTATTGTAATTGTACTGATTTTTATTATTATTATTATTATTATTCTGCCGTAAAACGCATCGTGCAGCCCAAACCGTAACAGCTGGAACCTTGAAACTTGGCCATATGGTAGTACAAAAATCGAGGAGAGGTTATCAAATTATGACCTCGATTGGCCCATAGGTGGCGCTATAGCAACCAAAAGCGCGAAACTGGTCATAACTCCTAGACCGTATGTTGTAGCCTCAAGTGTCTTATATCATTGGAAAGCTGGATGCCTGGAGAATAAAATGTATATCTCCGATTTCATTTCCGGTATGCAAATTTTTCCGCCATTTTGAATTTTGTCCAAAACCTACTTTTGCGAACTAGTCCGTGGTTTTTCGCCCGATCGGAACCAAACCAGTGCAGAAATGTTCTCTAGAGTCTGAATATCAATAATTATCGAAAAAAAGTTGAAATTTCGATTCACGGACGCTAAGGGACGCTAAAATGTACATTGTGGGAGGGGCCTATTTTACTAAAATGGCTATAACTCCAGAAGTAAATGAGGTATCTTCACCAAACTTGGTACACATATGTAAGAGGTCAATCTGAGGTCACAGTAAAAAAATCGCGGCGATTGGCCACTTGGTGGCGCTATAACATGAAAAAAACATAAAACAGGCTATAACCACCTGACCGTTAGTCCGATTGACTTGAAAATTGGTATGCAGTGTCTTGGTCTAAGGTGCCATGTATGTCTATGAGGACATTGGCGTATCTCAAAAAACATGGCCGCCATCGGCCAATGAAGTTTGAGCACCTATTAGACAAGGTTAACGGAGGCCGATCGGAACGAAACTCGATGGGCATGTTTGTCTCATGGCCCTAAAGGTCTGTAAGAATTTTGAAAAAAATCGGCCACTAGTTGGCGCTAACGAGTTTTATGGCTCTGTAATCACGTGGTGTTACACTCATCCACACAATATGCATATCATTTGATAGATCTGCTCATGCTGAACAACTTTGCCTCAAGAACCATTGCTGTCAATCAAACCGTTCATTAAATATTCACGAATATGTCTAAAACCTACTTTTGCGAACTAGTCCTAGGTTTTTCGCCCGATCGGAACCAGACCAGTCTAGGACAATTCTCTGGACTCTCTAGATCAATAATTATCAAAAAAAAGTTGAACTTTTGCATTTGTATGGCTGTAATAGGGTCATTTATAAAATGGGCGTGTCAAAATACACTCAAAAGCCTATAAATCCTAAATGAAAACTCAGAACTTCACAAAAATTGGTCAGCCTATGTGTCATAACATCATTAACAAGCATGCAAAATTTTATGGAGATCGGACGATAGGTGGCGCTATAACTGTTAAAAAGCTTTAAAACCATATATTTCCTATGGTATGTTGCCTGTATTGGCTGTAAATGGTCTTTTCCATCTCTGATCATATAATTTTCATATCATAATGTTCAAAACTAGTGCAATACAATTCTCTGGACTCACTAGATCAATAATTGTCAGAAAAAGTTGAACTACTTCATTTGGATAGCTATAATAGGTTCACTTCAAAATGTAGCCTTTACCAAGTGTCCCCGAAAGCCTATATCTCTTTAATGAATGACTCAGACCTTCTTAAAAACAAGTCAGAACATGTGAAATATCACTCTGAACATGCATGAAAATTTTCAGACAGATCAGACAAAATTTGCCTCTATAACAGTTAAAAAGGTGAAAATGATATGATTATAATGGCATGTTAAGCCAATAAGTGGTATTTTACTGCCCCCTGCTGTTCAAAATAGTCATTTTGTCATATTGTTCTATAATTTATATTTAGACTTTATAAAATCACTATTTTAACATTTACAATTACATTTAGTCAAAATCCATCTGTTAAAGTATTAGTATTGACAGTTTGATCACATCATACATTTCAAATGTCTGCATCTACAACATAATGTGTGTGTGTAGTCTTAGGTTTCTGAATAAATTCTGAATCATCTGATTAATAGCTTGCAAAGACTTTGTGAAATGTTTATAGACCATTCAAATATATTTTCATAATGACATATCCCAATAGCATTGAAAAAACAACAACAACATTTGTCTTTGTGTGTGTGTGTGTGTGTGTGTGTGTGTGTGTGTGTGTGTGTGTACATGTGTGTGTGTGTGTGTGTGTGTGTGTGTGTGTGTGTGTGTGTGCATGTGTGTGTGTGTGTGTGTAAACATGCATTATGGAGTTAAAATGGAAAAACTGGTTTGCTTTAGTGCAGAAAAATGGTGAAAATCAAGAAGTTTAAAGTGAAAGTGAGCCAATATGTGGTCTTCTACTGCCCTCTGCTGGCCATTCTACTTATTAATGAAGTCTACTCACATATGCTTTTGCATTCATTAGACACTAAAAATCACTTATATAACAATAAAACACTAAAAAATCACTTATATAACAATTACTATTGTAGCACAATCATATTTTGTCAGAGTTTATCACTTCATTTTTACTGATACTTCACATAATTGCTAGCAATGTGGTAAATCATGTTAAATCACACTAAAAACATGGTAAATCATAATAAATAATACTAGAATGTGGTGTATCAAGGTAAATCATACTACAATCCTGGTACATCATTCTAGAACATGGTATATCATGGTACATCATGCTAGAACATGGTAAATCATGGTAAACTATGCTAGAACAGGGTAAATCATGGTAAGCCATGATAAATCATAATAAACTATGGTAAATCATGTTAGAATGTGGTAAATCATGGTAAATCATGCTAGAACATGGTAAATCATGGTAAACTATGCTAGAACAGGGTAAATCATGGTAAACTATGATGAATCATGGTAAACTATGATAAATCATGATAAACTATGGTAATCCATGCTAGAATCACAGTAAACAATGGTAAATCATACTAGAATGTAGTATATCATGGTAAATTATGCTAGAATATGGCAAATCATGCTAGAATCATAGTAAATAATACTAGAATATGCTAAATTGTTGTGGGAGGAGCCTATTTTACTAAAATGGCTATAACTCAAGAAGTAAATGAGATATCTTCACCAAACTCAGTACACATGTGTATGGGTTCAATTTGAGGTCACAGTAAACAATTCTATGGAGATCGGACCATAGGTGGCGCTATAACTGTTAAAAAGCTTTAAAACCATATATATCACATGGTAAATTGCCTGTATTGGCTGTAAATGGTCTTTTCCATCTATTATGTCAGTGGTTACATGCTTATTAAATAAATCTTAATAACTTTTGATACTTTTGTGCTTAAATGCCTTAAAGGCCTTAACTGCTTGAACCCCGATAAATGCTGCTTGCAGCTTTAATTATTATTATTATTATTATTCCGCCGTAAAACGCATCGTGCAGCCTAAACCGTAAGTGCTAGAGACTTGAAACTTGGCCAGAAGGTAGTACAAAAATCGAGGAGAGGTTCAGAGAATATGAGCTAGATTGGCCAATAGGTGGCGCTACAGTGCAAAAAACAAAAAAATTGCATATTTTTGCTTAAATCTCATCAACCCTTTGTCACAGACTCAAGTGTCTTATATATTTGGAATCATTGGCTCAAGCCGAACAAAAAAGGCCTCAAGGATTTCATTTCCGGTATGCAAATTTTTCCGCCATTTTGGATTTTGTCCAAAACCTACTTTTGCGAACTAGTCCCTGGTTTTTTGCCCGATCGGAACCAAACCAGTGCAGAAATATTCACAGGAGTCTGAATATCAATAATTATCGAAAAAAAGTAAAAATTTCGATCCACGGTTGCTAAGGGGCGCCAAAACGCTCGTAGGAGGCGGAGCTAATTATACAAAAATGGCTATAACTCGTGAACGAAATGAGATATTTTCACCAAACTCGGTACACATATGTATGAGCTCAAGTTGAGGTCACAGTAAAAAAATCGCGGTGATTGGCCTCATGGTGGCGCTATAATATGAAAAAAACATAAAACAGGCTATAACCACCTGACCTTTAGTCCGATTGACTTGAAAATTGGTATGCAGTGTCTTGGTCCAAGGTGCCATGTATGTCTATGAGGACATTGGTGTATCTCAAAAAACATGGCCGCTATCGGCCAATGAAGTTTGAGCACCTATTAGACAAGGTTAACGGAGGCCGATCGGAACGAAACTCAGTGGGCATGTTCGGCTCAAGCCCCTAGAGGTCTGTAAGAATTTTGAAAGAAATCGGCCACTAGTTGGCGCTAACGAGTTTTATGGCTCTGTAATCACGTGGTGTTACACTTATTGTCACAAAATGCATATCATATGATAGATCTGCTCATGCTGAACAACTTTGCCTCTAGAACCATTGCTGTCAATCAAACAGTTCATTAAATATTCATGAATATGTTAAAAACCTACTTTTGCGAACTAGTCCTAGGTTTTTCGCCCGATCGGAACCAGACCAGTCTAGGACAATTCTCTGGACACTCTAGATCAATAATTATCAAAAAAAAGTTGAACTTTTGCATTTGGATGGCTGTAATAGGGTCATTTATAAAATGGGCGTGGCAAAATGCAATCAAAAGCCTATAAATCCAAAACAAAAACTCAGAACTTCACAAAAATTGGTGAGCATATGTGACATACCATCATTAATAAGCATGCAAAATTTTATGGAGATCGGACAATAGTTGGCGCTATAACTGTTAAAAGGCTTTAAAACCATATATTTCCTATGGTAAACTGCCTGTATTGGCTATAAATGGTCTTTTCCATCTCTGATCATATAATTTTCATATCATAATGTTAAAAACTAGTGCAATACAATTCTCTGGACTCACTAGAACAATAATTGTCAGAAAAAGTTGAACTACTTCATTTGGATAGCTATAATAGGTTCACTTCAAAATGTGGCCTTTACCAAGTGTCCCCGAAAACCTATATCTCTTTAATGAATGTTCAAACCTTCTTAAAAACAAGTCAGAACATGTGAAATATCACTCTGAACATGCATGAAAATTTTCAGACAGATCGGACAAAATTTGCCTCTATAACAGTTAAAAAGGTGAAAATGATATGGATATAATGGCATATTAAGCCAATAAGTGTATTTTACTGCCCCCTGCTGTTTAAAATAGTCATTCCCTATTTTAACATTTACAATTACATTTACTCAAAATCCATCTGTTAAAGTATTAGTATTGACAGTTTGATCACATCATATATTTCAAATATCTGTATCTGCAACATAATGTGTGTGTGTAGTCTTAGGTTTCTGAATAAATTCTGAATAATCTGATTAATAGCTTACAAAGACTTTGTGAAATGTTTATAGACCATTGACATATATTTTCATAATGACATATCCCAATAGCATTGAAAAAAACAACAACATTTGTCTTTGTGTGTGTGTGTGTGTGTGTGTGTGTGTGTGTGTGTGTGTAAGCATGCATTATTGAGTTAACATGGAAAAACTGGTTTGATTTAGTGCAGAAAACTGGTAAAAATAATGAAATTTAAAGTGAAACTGAGCCAATAAGTGGTCTTCTAGTGCCCTCTGCTGGCCATTCTACTTATGAAGTCTTTTCACATGTGCTTTGTGCAAATCACTAATATAACAATAACTATTATAACAAAATCATATTTTGACAGTGTTTATCACTTCATTTGCACTGACACTTCACATAATTGCTAGTAATGTGGTAAATCATGGTAAATCACGCTAGAAACATTGTAAATCATAGTAAATCATACTAGAATGTGGTGTATCAAGGTGAATCATGCTAGAATCCTGGTAAATCATTCTAGAACGTGATATATCATGGTAAATCATGCTAGAACATGGTAAATCAAGGTAAACAAATAAATTCATGGTAAACTATGTTAGAACAAGGTAAATCATGGTAAACCATGGTAAATCATGATAAACTATGGTAAATCATGCTAGAGTGTGGTATATCATGGTAAATGATGCTAGAACATGGTCTTTTCCATCTATGATGTCAATGGTTACATGCTTGCTAAATAAAACTTTATAACTTTTGATGCTTTTGTGCTTAAAGTCCTTAACGGCCTTAACTGCTTGAACCCCGATAAATGCTGCTTGCAGCTTTAATTATTATTATTATTAGGGGTTCAAGCATGAAATGCTGAAACCCTATTGTAATTGTAAGGATTCGTAAAACGCATCGTGCAGGCCAAACCGTAAGGCCTAGAGTCTTGAAACCTGGCCAGATGGTAGGCCTCCATTTGGGGACAACCTATCAGAGTATGACCCCGATTGGCCCATAGGTGGCGCTACAGCAACCAAAAGTTCAAAATTGCTCATAACTCTTAGACCCTTTGTCCCAGGCTCAAGTGTCTTACATCGTTGGAATCCTTGGCTCAAGTCGGACAACATGGCTATCTCCGATTTTGATGTAGGCAGGGGAAATTTTCTGCTATGTCGAATTTTGTCCAAAACCTACTTTTGCAAACTAGTCCCTGGTTTTTCGCCCGATCGGAACCAAACCAGTCTAGGACAATTCTCTGGACTCTCTAGATCAATAATTATCGAAAAAAAGTTGAACTTTGGCATTTGGGTGGCTGTAACAGGGTCATTTAGAAAAGGGGCGGGGCAAAATACACTAAAAAGCCTATAAATCCCAAATGAAAACTCAGAACTTCACAAAAATTGATGAGCATATGTGTCATAACATGATGAGGAAGCATGCCGAGTTTCATGCAGATCGGACGATAGGTGGCGCTATAACTGTTAAAAGGCTTTAAAACCATATATTTCCTATGGTAAACTGCCTGTATTGGCTGTAAATGGTCTTTTCCATCTCTGATCATATAATTTTCATATCATAATGTTCAAAACTAGTGCAGTACAATTCTCTGGACTGTCTAGATCAGTAATTATCAGAAAAAGTTGAAATGTGGCCTTGACCAAGTGTCCCCGAAAGCTTATATCTCTTCAATGAATACTAATCTTCTTAAAAACACGTTAGAACATGTGAAATATCACTCTGAACAAGCATGAAAAATTTCAGACAGATCGGACAAAATTTGCCTCTATAACAACTGAAATTGATATGAATGTAATGGCATATTAAGCCAATAAGTGTTATTTTACTGCCCTCTGCTGTTAAAAAATAGTAATTTTGTCATATTGTTCTATAATTCATATTTAGACTTTATAAAATCACTTTTTAACATTTACAATCACACGTAGTCAAAATTCATCTATTGAAGTATTACTACTGACAACTGTCACATTTAGAAATGTGATTCCTGAAGGAGACTTTGATCACATCATATAGTTCAAATGTCTGTATCTGCAACATAGTGTTTGTGTTAGGTCTTAGGTTTCTGAATAAATTTAGAATAATCTGATTAATAGTTTACAAAGACTTTGTGAAATGTTTATAGACCATTCAAATATGTTTTCATAATGACATATCCCAATAGCATTGAAAAAACAACATTTGTCTTTGTGTGTGTGTGTGTGTGTGTGTGTGTGTAAGCATGCATTATGGAGTTAAAATGGAAAAAACTGGTTTGCTTTAGTGCAGATGGTGAAAAAAATGGTGAAAATCAAGAAGTTTAAAGTGAAAGTGAGCCAATAAGTGGTCTTCTACCGCCCTCTGCTGGCCATTCTACTTATTAATGAAGTCTACTCACATATGCTTTTGCATTCATTGGACACTAAAAAATCACTTGTATAACAATAAGACACTAAAAAATCACTTGTATAATTACTATTGCAGCAAAATCATATTTTGTCAGAGTTTATCACTTCATTTGTACTGATACTTCACATAATTGCTAGCAATGTGTTAAATCATTGTAAATCACGCTAAAAACATGGTAAATCATAGTAAATAATACTAGAATGTGGTGTATCAAGGTAAATCATACTACAATCCTGGTACATCATTCTAGAACATGGTATATCATGGTACATCATGCTAGAACATGGTAAATCATGGTAAACTATGCTAGAACAGGGTAAATCATGGTAAGCCATGATAAATCATAATAAACTATGGTAAATCATGTTAGAATGTGGTATATCATGGTAAATCATGCTAGAACATGGTAAATCATGGTAAACTATGCTAGAACAGGGTAAATCATGGTAAACTATGATAAATCATGGTAAACTATGATAAATCATGATAAACTATGGTAATCCATGCTAGAATCTGACCGTTAGTCCGATTGACTTGAAAATTGGTATGCAGTGTCTTGGTCCAAGGTGCCATGTATGTCTATGAGGACATTGGCGTATCTCAAAAAACATGGCCGCCATCGGCCAATGAAGTTTGAGCACCGATTAGACAAGGTTAACGGAGGCCGATCGGAACGAAACTCGATGGGCATGTTCGTCTCATGGCCCTAGAGGTCTGTAAGAATTTTTAAAGAAATCGGCCACTAGTTGGCGCTAACGAGTTTTATGGCTCTGTAATCACGTGGTGTTACACTCATCCACACAATATGCATATCATTTGATAGATCTGCTCATGCTGAACAACTTTGCCTCAAGAACCATTGCTGTCAATCAAACCGTTCATTAAATATTCACGAATATGTCTAAAACCTACTTTTGCAAACTAGTCCTAGGTTTTTCGCCCGATCGGAACCAGACCAGTCTAGGACAATTCTCTGGACTCTCTAGATCAATAATTATCAAAAAAAAGTTGAACTTTTGCATTTGTATGGCTGTAATAGGGTCATTTATAAAATGGGTGTGGCAAAATACACTCAAAAGCCTATAAATCCTAAATGAAAACTCAGAACTTCACAAAAATTGGTCAGCCTATGTGTCATAACATCATTAACAAGCATGCAAAATTTTATGGAGATCGGACGATAGGTGGCGCTATAACTGTTAAAAAGCTTTAAAACCATATATTTCCTATGGTATGTTGCCTGTATTGGCTGTAAATGGTCTTTTCCATCTCTGATCATATAATTTTCATATCATAATGTTCAAAACTAGTGCAATACAATTCTCTGGACTCACTAGATCAATAATTGTCAGAAAAAGTTGAACTACTTCATTTGGATAGCTATAATAGGGTCACTTCAAAATGTAGCCTTTACCAAGTGTCCCCGAAAGCCTATATCTCTTTAATGAATGACTCAGACCTTCTTAAAAACAAGTCAGAACATGTGAAATATCACTCTGAACATGCATGAAAATTTTCAGACAGATCAGACAAAATTTGCCTCTATAACAGTTAAAAAGGTGAAAATGATATGATTATAATGGCATGTTAAGCCAATAAGTGGTATTTTACTGCCCCCTGCTGTTTAAAATAGTCATTTTGTCATATTGTTCTATAATTTATATTTAGACTTTATAAAATCACTATTTTAACATTTACAATTACATTTAGTCAAAATCCATCTGTTAAAGTATTAGTATTGACAGTTTGATCACATCATACATTTCAAATGTCTGCATCTACAACATAATGTGTGTGTGTAGTCTTAGGTTTCTGAATAAATTCTGAATCATCTGATTAATAGCTTGCAAAGACTTTGTGAAATGTTTATAGACCATTCAAATATATTTTCATAATGACATATCCCAATAGCATTGAAAAAACAACAACAACATTTGTCTTTGTGTGTGTGTGTGTGTGTGTGTGTGTGTGTGTGTGTGTGTGTGTGTGTATGTGTGTGTGTGTGTGTGTGTGTGTGTGTGTGTGTGTGTAAACATGCATTATGGAGTTAAAATGGAAAAACTGGTTTGCTTTAGTGCAGAAAAATGGTGAAAATCAAGAAGTTTAAAGTGAAAGTGAGCCAATAAGTGGTCTTCTACTGCCCTCTGCTGGCCATTCTACTTATTAATGAAGTCTACTCATATATGCTTTTGCATTCATTAGACACTAAAAATCACTTATATAACAATAAAACACTAAAAAATCACTTATATAACAATTACTATTGTAGCACAATCATATTTTGTCAGAGTTTATCACTTCATTTTTACTGATACTTCACATAATTGCTAGCAATGTGGTAAATCATGGTAAATCACACTAAAAACATGGTAAATCATAATAAATAATACTAGAATGTGGTGTATCAAGGTAAATCATACTACAATCCTGGTACATCATTCTAGAACATGGTATATCATGGTACATCATGCTAGAACATGGTAAATCATGGTAAACTATGCTAGAACAGGGTAAATCATGGTAAGCCATGATAAATCATAATAAACTATGGTAAATCATGTTAGAATGTGGTATATCATGGTAAATCATGCTAGAACATGGTAAATCATGGTAAACTATGCTAGAACAGGGTAAATCATGGTAAACTATGATAAATCATGGTAAACTATGATAAATCATGATAAACTATGGTAATCCATGCTAGAATCACAGTAAACAATGGTAAATCATACTAGAATGTAGTATATCATGGTAAATTATGCTAGAATATGGCAAATCATGCTAG
This sequence comes from Squalius cephalus, assembly GCA_022829025.1. Taxonomy (NCBI): domain Eukaryota; kingdom Metazoa; phylum Chordata; class Actinopteri; order Cypriniformes; family Leuciscidae; genus Squalius; species Squalius cephalus. The sequence continues at coordinate 60,609,751 of CM040792.1, forward strand.
AATCATAGTAAATAATACTAGAATATGCTAAATTGTTGTGGGAGGAGCCTATTTTACTAAAATGGCTATAACTCAAGAAGTAAATGAGATATCTTCACCAAACTCAGTACACATGTGTATGGGTTCAATTTGAGGTCACAGTAAACAATTCTATGGAGATCGGACCATAGGTGGCGCTATAACTGTTAAAAAGCTTTAAAACCATATATATCACATGGTAAATTGCCTGTATTGGCTGTAAATGGTCTTTTCCATCTATTATGTCAGTGGTTACATGCTTATTAAATAAATCTTAATAACTTTTGATGCTTTTGTGCTTAAATGCCTTAAAGACCTTAACTGCTTGAACCCCGATAAATGCTGCTTGCAGCTTTAATTTGTTTTGCTCTCATCTGAAAAATGTCTTTATCTACATTACTCTATAGTGATTCCTCATCATGAACATGAACTTATCCCTGCAAAGCCTGACATATTAAATAATAGTCTGAATTTTTGTGTGTGTGTGTGGAGACAGTTTATCAAACCTTTAGACAAAATATAAAAGACCATGGAAAAATGTTTGCATGTTTTGTATCAATATGATACACCAGACTGTTATGACTTATATAGAATTATATATTAGCTCATACTCATACTTGAGGGGAAAAAAAGTACATATTTTATTCATATACCCAAACTGGGGGAAAGAATGTAATTTGGTACAGATGTTTTTTATATTGCTAAAATGAAAGATGAAATTCTGAAAGGTTATAATATAAAACATTGATATTTTTATAAAACAGGCTACTTAAATAAAGTACATATACATTATCGGTTGTTACTGTATCTCCCTATAATTTTTAATTTTAAATGCTAAGTTTATGTAAAAAGTGTTTATGTAAAAAATGTACATGAATGTGCATTTTAATTAGTGGTGCACGATATATCAGCCGCCGATATAATATCGGCCGATATGGTCATTTTTTTACACATCGGTATCGTTCCGATGTCAAAATAGGGCCGATGTGAACAGGCCGATAGTCATTCCTGTGTATTTGACGTGTGAAGTTGAAGATGAAGATGAAGTTGACGATGCTGACTCACGATCTTCGCAGTAGTGAACGCGCCTGAGAGAAATGCACATTTTATACGGATGACATAAGCAGAGAACAGTCTGTTTTCTTTCGTTTTGAATTGTTCTGTTTAAAAGTACACATTTCAAGCTTTCTATATATGTGGTTTCGGTTCATTTATGAGACAAGCTCCAGGTTCACGCGCTGGCGCCTCCGTGTCATGATTAAATATTTTCTATTTACTTCTTATTTTTTAAATCCAGGCAATTGGTTGATGAAACATTGATCAAATTTAAGATACAATTAATACAAAACGAAATAAAATTTAAAGACAGGCTTTGTGCTTTCTGTTTGAGGTCTCTGTGAAAGTTTTAAAGCAGTCTTTTAGTGCCGCTTTCAGAACGCTTGTGTCCGTAACGGAGAACTGTCCCGTCCATAACATTGTTTTTTTTTTGTGAAATACATTTCTAAATAAATGCGACTTATAGTCCAGTGCAACCTATATATTTTTTTCCTCTTCATGACACATTTTTTAACTGATTGTTTTTTGACTCGTAGATATTCGAATACATTGCTTGATATTTGATACCCGTTCGAATTAGATTTTTCTCAAAAGTGACAGCACATTTGATTTGTGGATTAATGATAAGCGCGAGTCTGGAGAAACAGGCGTTTATTTATTCATTCTCAGTGTTGAGAAACGTAGCCTTCATGTGTTACTTTATTGTGTTAATAATAACTAAATTACCTAATTATGTTACATATTTATTTTGTATGAAAACTAGCGCATTCGTTACTTATAGATTAAAAAATACCGTTGTATCAGTGCTGCGCTCTCTCTCTCTCACAAACACGGACGCGCACACAGAGAGAGAGAACATAATTGTAAAATGAAAATTGATGGGCTAAGTTTAAATTTTCTTCTTGCTTGTTTTGTTTTTCTGTCAGAATGTCAGAAAGCATTTTGTATTATCCATCCGTGTTTTTAAAATTCGTTAAATGACGGACGGTTTACTGTTAACACAGCTCTCATATTATTTTTAGAATAAGTGATTCGTTGTGCTATTATTGGACTCCTGTCTATTCATTGTCAACTGTTTTCTATAAATATGTTTGTATTGGCCAACATTTATTCAGCTAATGCCTGTTTAAAATGTGCAATGTTCAAACACAAAGATAGCACATCACAGATAGAAGGCAAATATCATATTTGGATATTGGAATAATAAATTAGCAGCCTATCTTAATTGTACACAATGTTCCTATGTTTTTTTGTTGTTGTTGTTGTTTTTTTTAAACTTTTTTTCTAGGGGTTTCTTAATTTTAGACAAGTTGACCAGCACACATTATATGCAATGCAATATAATGCATGTGTGTCGTCGTGCATTATATTATAAAAATATGTGTTTTGGAAAATAGCTCTTTATTTGATTATCATAAAAATGTGTTTTCTATACAGAGATATCAACATTGGTAAATATCGGTACCGGCCATAACAGCAATATTAATATCGGTTATCGCTATCGGACACAATTTTCACATCGGTGCATCACTAATTTTAATGCATTATTAAAGGAACACTCCACCCATTTGCATTAAGCTTTGCAATGTTAGAAACCCAGTCATACTATTGAATGGTTGTGCAACATTTTCTCATTTTCCCGAGACGAGAGAAATCGTCTCAGGTTACGACTGTAACCCTAGTTCCCTGAGAAGGGAACGAGACGATGCGTCAATGACGCTTTGAGAACGCTTCTGCGTGATTGCGTCTGAAGCACTTGTATCAACTAGTCCAATGGCGAGAGTGGGCGTCACGGGCGGGTGACGTGACGACCAGGAAAGGATAAAGGACATCCGGTTTAGAACCGCGCTAGCTTCAAAAAGGGCCGAAGCAAGTCGATCACAGGGATGTAGGAAGTATGGCAAAGTGATGCATCGTCTCGTTCCCTTCTCAGGGAACTAGGGTTACAGTCGTAACCTGAGACGTTCCCTTTCGAGGGAACTCGCGATGCGTCAATGACGCTTTGGGAACGAGAATACCCAATACGCCATACGAAACAGAACCTGTCTGTGTGAATACTGCACAACTAAGACAAGAGCTTCTGAGAACCAGGGGAAGCGCCCAGGTCGAAGTTGCAAAACCTTACGAATGTGAGCGGAGAGGACCAGGCTGCCACATACCACATTCTACAGGGATATCTACATATATAATAAGGCTTCTAAGCCGCCATACTCCTATCCTGGTCTAAAAACACCACGGAAGAAACAACCAAAGGTCCCCCCCAATAAGATGTGCCAATAAGACTTTTGTCTAATGGATGTCATCGTCTAGTGTTTTTTCTTCAAAATGATGTGAAAATCACCCTGCCTAATCATTCACATAACACAATACATTGATTTGAATTTTGCAAAGCACTTTCTGTTTGGAAAGGCAATATTCGAGTGGGCGTCAACGATCATGCATATTTAGTGGTTCACACCTGAGGAGACAATGGGGCCCGCATACTTAATGAGCCATTCATTCAGGTGAGTCACTGAGCCACAAGAATGCAAGAGCAACAGTTGGAAGCATCTCAATTCTTTTTTATTTTTCCATAAATTGTGCTTGCAAATTGGCCTATAATATCCAAGGAAAACATGTCTAGTAATTGTGCAGTTAATTCTCATTTTCAATTTTCAGTTTTGGAATATTTATCCTCTCCCCAAATTTGTCACTAATAAAACACAATAAAAATAATTTAAAGAAAAGGCTTATATTTACCTTTTAATAGTTTGTTTACATCTACCTTGTAAATATCTTTTTTTTTTTTAAAAAAGGTTACAATTACAATAACAATTCAAGTGTAATCTTTCTTTGTAAAAACTAAAGTGTACATTTTATCATACATATTTCAAAGTTAAGGATTTGATTGATTATTTTTGACAGAACATACTATATTTAACATATGAGCAAAAATTGGCAAACAAAAGCTTATTTGAGGTGGCAGATATTTTACAGTAAAAATGTATAATCTATCCAAAACTAATCAACGAAATGTTGTCTTTCATATGTCTGTAACATAGGTCTTTCATTTTTATTATAAGAAATATAAATGTTAATTTGCAGTTTAATACGTTGCTTATACAAATACATTTTATTTCAACATATTTCAGTCGATTTTTACTCAGTATAGCAATACAGTTTGCTAAAACCGAAACATTCATTCACACACAGAAATGCCTGACTGTAACGTTGTTTTTATGAAATATTAGGGCATATAAATGTTAATTTGCAGTTTAATACGTTGCTTATACAAATAGCCTACATTTTATTTCAACATATTTCAGTCGATTTTTACTCATCTCAGTATAGCAATACATTTTGCTAAAACATCATCATTCATTCACACACACACACACACAGAAAGGCGATTTAACCCTCTGGAGTCTGAGGTGTTTTTGGGGCCCTTGAGATGTTTTGACATGACCTGACATTTGTGCTTATTTCAGCTACTTACAACATACTATTGGCCAACATGTAATTTTGTTGTATTCAGCACAAACTCTGCTACAATAATATGTGAGCAAAATGGATGTACATGTTTGCATTTTATAGAAAAAAAATATTATGCGTGGTTAGTATGTTTTGGGAAAAACATTGTCACTGCAATAAGGCCATTTAACACATACTGAATAGTTTTCCATAAGACTTTGGAATTACTATTCTTGTAGGCTAGAATTTTTTCTACAGAATGAGGTGAAAATCATTCTGACCACTCTTTCACAAACAACAATATAACGATTTTAATTTTGCATGTCAGTTTTTGTGTCAGCACTGCTGTATGCGTGGGCCATGAATATTAATGTGATTCACACCAGGGGTGTGACTAAAGACACTCCCCCCATGGCTAATGGGCCATCAAGGTGCTGTGAGGCAGCCTGAACAAAGAATGATGACCTAAGAATGATTCACTGATGAATAAAAAGTTAAAAAGAACAGCATTTATTCAAAATAGAAATCTTTTCTAACAATGGAAAGACTTAAAGTTATTACTATCACTTACATCCTTTCCAAAAAAGAAAGAAAAAAAGACCAAACTTTTGTTTTTTTATAAAAAAATATTTTTATTCAAAGAATCCTGAAAAAACTATTACAGGTTATAAAAAATATATATTAAGCAGCACAACGGTTTCCAACACTGATTTAAAACTCATTGCCGTTTTCTGTGACACACCACAGAGCTCTGTTATAAGCTGCTCCATAAACTCTTTATGTTACAAGTTACCATGTAGCTCTTTGTGCACAATGAAAGAGTTGGTGGAAGCAATGTCCAAGAAGTGTAGAAAAATCTTACTGTACCACTTCATGGTTATGTGCTGTGTTGTGTAGTACTGTATCAGCTGATCAGACAGGTCAACACCCCCCATGAGTTTGTTGTATGCAGTCACAGGTGCAGGACATGGAAATGTCTTTGTCCTCCATGTATCTTGTGTTTTCACCCTCATCTGCGCAGTGTCTCCTGTATAAGCAGAATGGATGGTTTTTGTCATTTCACACAAGAATAGGTAGGCTACTTTTATATTATGACGATGTAAACACAATTAGGCTACATTTCATCTGTAAAATATTACGTCTATGCACTTACTCGGTATGATTTCTCGATCGCACTGAGAACTGAAGGTTCACATTCCTAAAAAACAACATCAAAATAAAACTTTTAGCATACATTATACAAAGTAAACTGCTGAGCAAGTGATGGTTATGGACAAACAATGTATAGTTGATGGGCCATAGAACGGAGAAATATCTATTTATGGGCCATAGACCGCGTCACCGCGAGTATCTGTTGATGGGTATCCGCACGCATTTAGTGACACACGCAATGAACGGATCGTTCGCGAACGACACACATCACTACATTTCAAACATTTACACCTGTATTCACAAACATCTGTGCATAAGGCAGTATTGAAGCGTGTCTTAGGCTAACCAAAATCGAGCATTTATATAAAAATATAATGTAGACAGTAGGCTATATCACATATTTTACCGGAGGCTGAAACATATTTGCACTAAATCACATTAGTAGATATTCGCAAACAAGCTACCCCAGCTGGCATTTTAACGTAGAGTCAGCGTTGAATCAACGTCAGGTGTCAGTGTTGGATAACCGTTGGATTTTGTTTAGATTTTGCAAATCTAATCAACGTTGAAATAGCAACGTCATTCCAACGTCAATCTAATCAACGTTGAAATAGCAACGTCATTCCAACATCAATCTAATCAACGTTGAAATAGCAACGTCATTCCAACGTCAATCTAATCAACGTTGAAATAGCAACGTCATTCCAACGTCAATCTAATCAACGTTGAAATAGCAATGTCATTCCAACGTCATGTTTCTCAACATAGGTGAATTCGCCAACGTTGAATCAATATTGATTTTAGTTTAGATTTTGCAAATCTAATCAACGTTGAAATAGCAACGTCATTACAACGTCACGTTTCTCAACATAGGTGAATTCGCCAACGTTGAATCAATATTGATTTTAGTTTAGATTTTGAAAATCTAATCAACGTTGAAATAGCAACGTCATTACAACGTCACGTTTCTCAACATAGGTGAATTTGCCAACGTTGAATCAATATTGATTTTAGTTTAGATTTTGCAAATCTAATCAACGTTGAAATAGCAATGTCATTACAACGTCAATCTAATCAACGTTGAACAGTCAGCTAGGAAGAAGCCAATTGGTCAAAGCAAGACCAGGAAGAAGATTAATAAAGACATTTCACTGACGTAAGAAACATGCTTTATTGCATGGCTGCAAGTGTGCCAACATTTCACACAACATCATTTTACACGTGTCGAACTTTAACCTTTAGAAAAACGGCCCAAACATTGGGCAACATTGAACACGGCTGGTTAAATCTTCCCTTCTTGTTACTTCTTTCTGCCACTGCCACCTATCCTCTCTGGTGCATATTTCAAGTATTTGGCCATGTATTCATCTACTTTTGTTGTAGTTGTATCAAATGAGCTCAAGACAGCGTCTGATGAGGGGGGGAAAAACAGAACAGTATTAGCAAACGTTAACCTCTCAAATTAAAATATTTTGCAAATATCAACTTTTGTGGAATTGCCAATGTTTCAAGTATATAAATTAGTATTGATCAATGTGCAAGGTCATTGATAATCATGTGCTTGGGCAAGCAACAAAAGGCAGTTGGTAGTAACCAGTGCTGCCGGTAGAGAAGTTAGTCTAGAGCCCAGAATGGAGTACTGTATATAATATTTGAGCATGCTCTGTAGAGTCCTCCAACTAAAATGATTTCTTCATTTCTTATGAATTATTATTCTGCTTACTATATTCAATTATTTAAAACACTGTTACAAAACTACTATGTTAAAGCAAACTCACCACAGATTATCTTGTAGAGACGGGTCTTCATGAAGGCAACCTTCCCACTTCTTCCTCTGAGGCTCATTATGGCCATCATTTTATTTGTCATAGTTCTGCCATGGTAAAACAGATTTATATTAGAATATTATATTGCAATCAAGTTCATTATGAAAATGTAGCAGAGAGTGAGTAAGTGGGTGTGTGGGGGGAGTGCATGACAGTATATGACAGGGAACATCACTGTAAACTAATGCAAAAAAGGAACATAAAGTTACTTACGCAGCCATTGACTTCTTCACATGGTCTGCAGCATCAACGCCTCTCAACATCTTCAGATGTTTACTCGGAAAAGAACAAGAAACAAGAAATTAAAATTATAACCAGAAAATGTGGTCAGAGTCAGACCTCCACAAAGCAGGCACATGATGAGGACGAGGAGTTTGTAGTGGTCACCAAAGTGAACAAGCCAATTGTCATAATGAAACTTTGCCAGCACTTTACAAGATTAATTATTTAAAACTTACCAGTTCTGCTCCCTCATTCTTGTCCTCCAAGCGATTCTCTAAAGCTTCAAGCTCTTCTTCAGTGTTTGCCGGCTTCACTTCATAACTTGTTCCAGCAGAGCTCTTTTCCCGCTGTCTTCCCGTATAGTATTTTCCTATAAAATATCCCGAAAAATGAAAATTTCAACATTCATCTTTCTGTTGCTATCCCTCTGCTGACAGCAAAAATTCGTACTACAAAACTGCAGCATTAACTATGCGAGTTGTGAAGCTAGGTCTAACGTGACTTTGCTTACAGATTGGCATGAAATCGTGCTCTCACAACAACCACGCTGTTATCTTAAAAAGGCCAATATCACGCTAAGGTTGACTTCAAGTAAGCAAAACGATGCTTTGAAAACATCTGTTTCGCTGAAAGGGCAAGGGGGGTAGAAACAGGACAACAGTGCAGAGACTGACAGGTCCGATGGAAGGGCTAACATTAATGTTATGAGAGTAAGGTATTAAAATACGGGATATTTTACAGGAAAATTTGTCCACATACTGGTCCCTGGTTTCCCCATTTAACGTATCCCGGTAAATTCCACATCCTTTTCGGGATTCTAGCATCTTTTTTCTTTCTTTTCTTCTCCCTACTCTGTTTCTCCTCGTTCGACTTGCTGTATGTTTACATTCGCGAGGCCATCAACATGGCCGCCACGCCAAGTATGACGTCACGACGCCCATATTAATATATGTGACAGAGTCAGGCACACACAACATTTATTTAGGAATTTTCTAGTTATAAAATGTGACTTCAAAAACTTTGCTTACCGTTTGAGATGTTACCACCAAATTCATTCCGAACCCGTCCAGGTCAGAATCTGCCTGACGATGACGACACAGACCCACTTCGCGCATGCGCAATCGGGTGTTGTCTGGAACCGTCAGAGCCAATAGAATCACAGTTGTGTGATGGACAACCGCCGTCCTCCAATCAAGCTCTTGTGTTGAACGATATTCCAAAATGATCAATCAGACTGGAGTTGCTCTCAAAGTATGCCAGGAGATGTAGAAAGCGTCTCAATTCTCTTTTGGCTGATGTGTATTTATTTTTATTTTTTATTCCTTATGAAAACATAAATTGTATCTAAATGATGTATTACAAGATCAATTTCTTTTTTCGGCAAATTGTAACAAATGTGTTATGCAATAAAAAAATAAAAAAAAGATGTAACGTTAGAAAGCTTTTTTATCACGACTCAACAAACGTTTAATTCAGAGTTGATCTTTCAACGTTGTATCATTATTCATGTATCAACAGTTTTTCAACAGTTAATTGATCAGCATTGTTTGGATGTTGGAACATTATTTTTCTACTGATAGCCTATATTTCAACAAAATTTTTAAAAGTCATGGTTGTAAAAAAATAATGTTGATTTGACGTACAACTAAAAAATTTATTTTTATTTCTATGTTGAATCCGTAGTGAGTTAACAACACCACTTCAACCATTTAGTGTTCAACGTTGTTTTGACGTTGAATTAATGTTACTTAACAAACGTTTAATTCAGAGTTGATCTTTCAACGTTGTATCATTATTCATGTATCAACACTTTTTCAACAGTTAATTGATCAGCATTGTTTGGATGTTGGAACGTTATTTTTCTACTGATATATTTCAACAAAATGTTTAAAAGTCATGGTTGTAAAAAAATAATGTTGATTTGACGTACAACTAAAAAATGTATTTTTATTTCTATGTTGAATCCATAGTGAGTTAACAACACCACTTCAACCATTTAGTGTTCAACGTTGTTTTGACGTTGAATTAATGTTACTTAACAAACGTTTAATTCAGAGTTGATCTTTCAACGTTGTATCATTATTCATGTATCAACACTTTTTCAACAGTTAATTGATCAGCATTGTTTGGATGTTGGAACGTTATTTTTCTACTGATATATTTCAACAAAATGTTTAAAAGTCATGGTTGTAAAAAAATAATGTTGATTTGACGTACAACTAAAAAATGTATTTTTATTTCTATGTTGAATCCATAGTGAGTTAACAACACCACTTCAACCATTTAGTGTTCAACGTTGTTTTGACGTTGAATTAATGTTACTTAACAAACGTTTAATTCAGAGTTGATCTTTCAACGTTGTATCATTATTCATGCATCAACACTTTTTCAACAGTTAATTGATCAGCATTGTTTGGATGTTGGAACAACATTATTTTTCTACTGATATATTTCAACAAAATGTTTAAAAGTCATGGTTGTAAAAATAATGTTGATTTGACGTACAACTCAAATTTTATTTATATTTCTATGTTGAATCCACAGTGAGTTAACAACACCATTTCAACCATTTGGTGTTCAACATTGTTTTGACGTTGAATTAATGTTTTTCCATAAACTGACATTATTTCAACCACATTTAAACGTTTAAGGTCAGTCGAATGCCAGCTGGGACATTACGCATAAAGAAGTATTTTAGCATTATTTCAGTGTCATAAGCTAATCAAAACTGAGTGAAATATATATGAAGTATATAAATTTAGCACTGAAAGGTTGCCTACCAGTCTAGTTCACATTTTAACATGTTTCTGTCTATTTATAGATGCATATACATGTACGATATTAGGCTTAGTTCATGTTTTTACTCCAAACTCATTTCATAACATACATTTTAATCTGGCATGACCAGTTTAACATGTCTTACCTTAAAAATCTTCTCATCTTCAAATCGCGTTCTTCTGAGGTAAATCCCAAGGTAAACAGCACAGCACAGGACAAGGTAAACAGCACAGCACAGCACATCTTCAAACTCGATGAAAAGCAGAGAGGAGTAAGTTACCGAAGTCTCTTATTCTTTGTTTTGAGGTGATGAGGGCGTTTACAGGTCTGCGTTCTGCCGCGTGGATCATTTGCATGTCAATCGCTCGTGCGCGCGTGGGTGTGGTCACATTATAGTTAATTAGGATGTGTTTGAGAAACTGTACATGTCGCTGCTTTCTTACGGATTACTTAAACAGAGAATATTTGTTTTTTATATAATTTACATATTTTAAAAATAGAGACTCCAAGCGTTGTATAGACATGTGTTTTAAGTCTGTGTGACAAACATTCGCTGAGTTACAGTTCATTTTCGGACGCGTTTCAGAATGGATTTAACTGACAGAGAGAAGGCAGAACTCGCATCACGTTTATTTTTCTTTATTTGGCAAAAAGCACAACACTTTGTTTTTATTGTGAGTATACACAAAAAATAATACACATTTAACAGAATCGATTGATGTATGAAACTTGCTTGTAATATCAAAGTCAACAGAGCAAAATTCATTTCTTTTGAACTGAACTGAAAAAAAGCGAGCCTATCGCGCCGGCGCGATTGTCGACCTCAGGGGGTTAATACATAAAGTTTCCTCGTGGAGGGAGCTCTGGAGTGAAGTATGGTCTCCACAACCTCAGTTGAGAGACCAAAGTCAATGAGTTGGGCCCCCTCAGAGGCCAAACCCACGGGATCCAAATCTCTGAGCTGGGTGAAAGATCACCCAATCCACTTGAGACTGAAGGTCCCTCCTGACTGGAATCTCCAAGGGAGAGCCGTCGAGGAGAGACACCAGGTCCGAGAACCAGTAGGCTCTGCCAGTACGGTTCTACTAGTAGTATAATTATCTATCCCGGCGGACCTTCTCCAGAACTCCTGGGAGCAGAGTAATCGGGGAAAGATGTACAGACATAGCCTCGGCCATGTCCATACCACAACATCCAGCCCCAAGGGAGCTGGGTGTGTGAGGGAGAACCAAAGTGGACCGTGCGTCGTATCCTGAGACGCGAAGAGATCCACTTGTGTCGGACCATAAACCCCCTAAATGTGCTCCACCACCTCGGTGTGGAGCTTCCTTTCCCCGGGCCTCAGCCCCTGCCTCAACAGGATATCTGCTCCAACATATTTATGTAAGAGACCACCGATGTGTTGTCTGTATTGACAAGCACATGAAGGTCCTACAAGTCTGGGAGGAATGTCTCAACGCATTGAAGACTGCCATCATCTCCAGGTAATTTATGTGCCAAAAAAGATGACTCCTCCACAGGCCCTGGAATGAGCGGCCTCCCATTACCGCTCCCCAGCCGGTGAGGTAAACATCTGTCGAGATAGCAACTCGATGTCAAAGAGCTCCCAACACCGGAACCTGGGAAATTAACCAGTATTTCCTCCATATAACCAAGGCGCGGAGACACCACTGCGTGATCTTGATCATATGAAGTGGGTTTCCCCTCGGGGAGAACCCTCTGGTTCTGAGCCACCACTGCAAGGGTCTCATGTACAGTAGGCCAAAGGGTATCACAATGGACCTGCTGCCATGAGGCCCAACAGTTTCTCGAACTGTTTTATAATGCGTGACTGCTCATGTGAGATAGGAACCAGTATTTCCTCCATATAACCAAGGCGCGGAGACACCGCCGCGTGATCTTGATCATACGAAGCGGGTTTCCCCTCGGGGAGAACCCTCTGGTTCTGAGCCACCACTGCAAGGGTCTCATGTACAGTAGGCCAAAGGGTATCACATTGGATGCTGCTGCCATGAGGCCCAAAAGTTTCTCAAACTGTTTTACAGTGCGTGACTGGCCTAGCTTCAACTCTTTTGTGGCTGTGAGGATAGCAGCTACACGAACGGGCAATAGTGTGGCTCGCATCGTGACTGAATCCCATACCACACCAAGGAAAGTGGTTCTCTGTAATGGAGATAGCACACTCTTCTTGGCAGTGAGTCTCAACCCCAAATTCTTCATCGGCGCGAGGACGACATCTCGATGCCGAACCGCTAACTGCTCTGATTCCGCCAGAATCAGCCAGTCATCGATGTAGTTCAGAACGCGTAGCCCTGCAGCCTGATGGGGCCAGAGCTGCATCTACGCACTTTGTGAACGTGCGGGGTGATAGAGCTAGACCGAATGGAAGCACCCGATAATGGTATTCTTTGCCCCCAAAAGAAAACCACAGGAACTTCCTTTGTAGAGGGAGGATGGAAGTAAGCGCCTTTTAAATCTATCGTGACACATCAGTCCTCGGATCTGATTTGAGTCACGATCTGAGTGTGAGCATCTAGAACTTGAGTTTCATGACTGCACGATACAACAGACGGAGATCTAAAAAGGGACGCAACCCCCCATCTTTTTTCGGAACAATAAAGTAGCGCTGTAAAACCCCGATTCTCTGTCGGGCGAGTACAGCTGCTCTATAGCTCCCTTCGCTCATAGAGACTCTACTTCTTGCTCCAGTACCAGAGCCTGCTCGGGATGTTCTAACACGAGTAGCACCCGTTGTAACAAGGTGGAGGAGAACGAAACTGGATTCTGTAACCTCTCTGTATTTGCAGGACCCATGGAGATATATTCGGCAGATTCTTCCACTCTGTCAGAAAATCTACTAAGGGTACCAGTCTCTCGAGACTGGCCTCTGAAGTTATTGTAACAGCCACTTCGGTGACCTGAAGCATCCTGGCAGGAAACAACCGAACTGACTGTTTTTGAACCCCCCTAAGAGGGTGCGAGTTTGACACGGTGTCGTGATGACACTGAGCCATGTGCTCGCTGGAGACCGCTGCGCCCCGAGGCACCAAGGGTGGCGGGGTTGGCAGAACGGCCTCCTGAGGGCACCGAGGTGGGGCGGGCACCGTATACTGAGGTGAACACCGCTCCACCCCGGTCGGGGTTGCCCCCAGAGGTCTGACACCAGTGGCATCAGGACCTTGGCCGAAGCCCTTTTTCACAGAAAAAGAGTCCTCAGATCCATCTTCTGCTTTAACCTGTTAACCGTTGCCAGAGCGCGGGCGCACTGAAGCGTTTTTTTTTATAAATAGTTCAAAGTTACTATCAGATTTAATGTTATACCTTGACAAACTATACATCATTACAAAGATATAAGACTCAAGTTTCAGAATTTGACCACTATTGTATTCTGAGAAACTTATAGCGACAGTTATTTCTTAATTTGTGTCAGGAGTTATGAAATGAAAAAATGAGTCGATACCTTTGATATGAATTATGCGCGTCAGCCGCTTTCATTCATAAAAAAACTCCCGTGCCGTCGTCATGACAGCGATACACAAAACAACGTCCTTCCGGGCTTTTAGATAAAAAATGTGCAGATTTGGAGAAATATTGATATATTCTCATAGGTTTACATCAGATTTCTATAGACAGGAATAATATTTATTGAATTTATACCCAAATGCGTCGATGTAATCATTATGAGCGTTTGTATACTCTGTTAATGTGTTTTCAATTCATACCAATAGCCTGAGGGCGCCCTCGCCGCCCTGTGCACAGTATTAGAACATGAAGAAGTGCCATAATCATGTGACAATCCAGGAAGCCTCGAACACACACACAGCTAACAACAGATAGATCGCGCTGTAACTATGGCTGTAACATGGAGATACAGTCGTTTTGAAGACAATAAACATGTTTGCTATGATATTTGAGTTACCTGTGTTTTTCAATCCATGCCAGGTATTTCCTTAATAATAGATTATATTTATAATGTAACGCTAATCTATATAGACTATCATTGTGCAGAACAGTATACAATAGTATATTTTCTGTCTGATTTTTTTTTCTGAAGCCAAATTAGATCACAGAAAATTATTTAAAATACTCGATTTGCTTTATAAAGTAAGTTTTTAAGCACAAACATGGTTTTAATCTCATAAATTGTCGTGTATTGATGGTGTGCTAAGCTAACATGCTAGCTAGCCCTAGGTGCACCTGCCACCTAGAAGTTATATTTTTATTATTTTTTGAATGCTTACTGAAATGTTTCTTTATTCAAGAAATGCATTTAAAACAGTTTAGAATGTAAGGGTGAACTTTGAGAAAAGAAATTATTGACTGAAACCATATGAATAGCATGTGAATAGCCAGTCGTTAGTAACTATAATGCAGACAAAAGAAATGCATATTTCGAGCCATAACCAGGCTGGAGAGGTGTGAATGTGTGCAGGGGGAGACTGAGACTGAATGGGGCTCGTTTGCACCACAAAACAATAAAGACAATATACTGCATAGATGTTAAGAAGATGGCAATAAACATCAGTAGCATTTTAGCATCAAATCAAAATAAAGTCACATGACATGGTCTTGAAAAACATTTCACTAAATACAGAGTTTTGGACTTATTATCTTAAGATTTTAAACATAAAATGTTTAGACATGTGGCATTAGCTGTAGTGCATTTCTAGATTGCTCCAGGGCCAACTTCAATTTTATTTTCATGAGGATGTTTCATAAAAAATAATTTCTAATAACTTTACAAAACTTTGAAGCTATTTATAACAATTTTTGTCATTATGACAATAATTAATTCTACATTACAATAAACTGCCAGGTGTCAGCTTTCAAATGAGATCATACTTGTGCTTTTAGTACAAAGGGTTCATGAACTGTATCTGTTTCAGTTTGGGTATGTCATTTCTTGGGATTTTTCAAAAGTGGGGTTGCAGCTTAACAGGTTAAAGGCTTCTGTTGAGAATGCCATTCTGGTCCCCAATCTTTCTGAGGGGGAGCACAGGAAATGACACTCTGTCTGTACAAGGAGTTTGTTAATGGCTAGTGCTGCTCTACCCAGCAGCCCCATTTACGAAGTTATAAACTCCAAACTCATTGTACACAGGAGATTGAGAATCTTCAATTCCCTTAACTCGATGCTCAGCACATCAACCAGACAAGTTACACAGTCTGGATGAAATGCTGAATACATGAATCTAACTAATGAAAGTCAGATAAGCAAATTTAAATGCAGCCCACTTATTTAATTCCTCAGAATCAAACAGCAAAAGATCAACCAGACAAGTTAATATAGTCTGTGGCTGAATAAATATTTATATATAAGCTTATATATAAAAATAGTTTTAAGATACAATTAAAGAATCCTAAATTCGTAGCTTGCAATATATCTCTTTAATCAATGGATTGCATTTGTATAACCACTGGATTCTTATTGCAGTCTTTCTTTTTTAAATAAACAGTAGCATGGGGAAACTCTTGATAGTGAACACACGTCGGTAATGTTCATGAATGACTATTATTGTTATTGCAGACCCCGTAATCTACGCGCTGCCTCAGCACACGCGAGATCCGAGCCAAATAATCTTTATTGACTTTCTTCCCTCGAGAAGAAAGCCATAGGGAGCAGAGCTAAACTCTTGATAGTGCAAATGTTACACGTCGGGAATTTATGAATGAGCACTGTCAATCCCCTTATTTTACTAGAGCTGACCGTGCATGCTCCACTCCCAAACAAACAACACATCAATCGCGTCCCCACTCGTAATGAAGCGAGGGCAGGGAGGAACACACAATCCAAAGCTGTTTGCTCCCCATACTCCTGTCTAGATATATATATATATATATATGCTTGTGGTTGTGATTGTGAACATGCATCGATGCTCAGCACTCTACCTCCTCAGAGATAGACTGCTGAAACACCGTGCTCTCTAACCAGGACGGAATAAGCCGCGGCGCGGGCTTCCGATCCCAGAGGAAGGAGCCCATCTCTAACCTCTCCGCGAGATCCATTTGCGAACCCACAATACCAACTTCCGTGCTGCCTCTGCAACACGGGGTCGGTACTGCGAGGAACGCGGGCCTGAACACCCTCCTCAAAGAGTGACAAGCGGGAACGGAGCGAGTACGATAGTAACTCGCAATGCTCATAGTCAGCACCCTCGAGCGCTGACAGAACATGCTCCGTTCCAAACAAACAACACATACATCGTGTGTATCCCCACCCGTAAAGACAGAGGGCAGGGAGGAACACATGATCTAAGGTTGTTTTGTTCGCCATAATATCTGTTTGTGACAGACAACAATAAATAACACAGACAGTATAACACAGAGCGCTTGCTGAGGCACAGAAGCTAGCGCGGTTCTAAACCGGATGTCCTTTATCCTTTCCTGGTCGTCACGTCACCCGCCCGTGACGCCCACTCTTGCCATTGGACTAGTTGATACAAGTGCTTCAGACGCAATCACGCAGAAGCGTTCCCAAAGCGTCATTGACGCATCGCGAGTTCCCTCGAAAGGGAACTGTATTTACCTCTTTACACTTCCTCCTACAATGACGCAAAGATCGCCATTTTGCATCATTGTAGGAGGAAGTGTAAGAGGGGGGGATTTCTGTTAAGACTGCAAGCACTAGTTCCCACCCTTTCAAACCCGCCCATAGGGGGTTGGAGCTAATGCGCTAACAGACCTATCACAGATCAGTGCCAGTGCGTTTGATTTCACCAGCAGAAACCTGCAGAAAACATGGACGAAGAAAGCTGAGTAGTAGGGGTTACCATACACTTTTTCCCGGACATGTCCGGCCGTCGAGATCAACAAAAATGTCCGGGATTCAGCTTTTGCTTTCTGCGGTCGCCATGATTGTTTACATGCTCACCTTTTGTTTCAATCTAACTGAATTCATTCAGATTGGTAAATCTGAATGTAGTGTTTACATGAACGCTAAACAAGTGATCGGCTGATGTGCGTTTTACCATTGCTAAGAAGATTCCCGCTCCTCCGTGAGAGATACGAGACCAGTGCCTCAATATGTGAGCAACATGTATACATGTTTGTATTTTTGAAAGAATTTTAACAATATTTCAAGTGTAATCTTTCTTTGTAAAAACTAAAGTATACATTTTATCATACGTATTTCAAAGTTAAGGATTCATTAAGGATTCAGTTTGAATATAGCCTACATTGGAACAAACACCATAATAACATCTTAGTTGATGACTTTATTTTTGACAAAACATAATACATATATATGGCGACGGGCCTGGATGTACCCTGAAAGCTGGCCGAAATCACTGCTGTGGCAGTGAGAAACGAAGTTTACTCTGAAAGCTGGTGTTAGACAAGTAGGTGAAATCACTACTGCGGTAATGAGAGAAATATATTTTGATGAGGGGAGAAAGCACTGCTGCGGCAGTGAGAAATGAAAGTTTAACTGGAGAACCTGAAGGGAAACCCATGCTTTGTGGGCTCGCAGCACTTGAACAGAGATTGGCTGACGGAGCTATAGGGTGGAGGGGGAAAATAAATTCTGCAATTGCATAGGTAAGGAGGAGAGCAGGTGGAATTTATTGATTAATGAACGTGCGCAGCAGCTACATTGCTGAATGGGTAATTGGTGAGCTTGTCTGTGTCATTAGTTTGAAATTATGTTTTGCTCTCATCTGAAAAATGTCTTTATTTACATTACTCTATATTCAGTTGATGATGAACTGAATATAGAGTTCATCATCATCATTACTCTATATCATTACTCTATATCATCATTACTCTATATTAAGTTCATTGATGAACATGACCTTATCCCTGTAAAGCCTGACATATGAAATAATAGTCTGATTTTTTTTTTTTTTTTAAGACATATTTTATTGATATACCCAAACTGGGGGGACATAATGTAATTTGGTACAGATGTTATTTATATTGCCAACAAGTAAGATGCAATTCTGCAAGGTTATAATATAAAACATTGAGATTTTTATAAAACAGGCTTCTTAAATAAAGTGCATATATATTACCACATCATATATTAGTGGTCCCTGTCACATGTCTGTGTTTGTTTGGACTTTCAGTTCGAGTTTTGCTTGGTTCCTGTTTGCCATTGTTCTTTTCCCACCACTACTTTGTTTCTATGGTTATCAGTTCAGTTGTATCACCTGTTTAGTCATCATAGTCATTAGTGGTCGACCGATATGATATTTGGCATTTATAAAATATCGGCATCGGCAGATAAGTTTTTCTGATTGGCTGATGTGTTGGAAGCGGGACTTTTATTTTGACGGGCGGCGCTGAGAACACCAGCGCCTGAGAAGAGAACACCAGCGCCTGATCACACAGCGCTCACTCACATTCTCCGTCTTCATTAGTTTACAATCTCTGTCAGTCATATCTAATACTTTGTTAGACAGAACTGGTAAACAAAGAAAGTAAATGGTATGCGAAAAAGTAAAGCGTTGCTTTTATATTATTTGTAACAGAAAAGTAGCCTGACTTCGTCATACTCATATTCTAGTCAGAATGTGAGTCTGATACTGCTCCATAAGGCTTTGATTATGGGGCGTGTCTCATCTGAACCAGGAAAAAAAAACTCTGCCCTTGGATTGGATATTTCATTGGATTGGATATTATTGGATTTTTCAATTGGATAGACCTACAACCAATCAGAGCAACGGAGTAAATGACGCATGTTCTTCATTCATATTTTCAACCAACATAATGTCGCGACTCTCTGTTCCTCTTTTAAAATGAATGCGCTGTGGATATCTTCTATAACAGATGCGATGGCGGAATCTACACATGATGTTTCATAAACAAAGTTCGGGAGGAACACGTACAAATAATCAATCCGATATCAACTTGTCATCAAACAATACCATGTCTAACGTTACCCTATATCTAGCCTGGTAATACCAAACTCTGCTACTTCGCTTTGCTTTATAGACAGAGTCTGGCATGGCACAATTGAAAAGCGTTTTCTTTCTCGCGGGGGGCGCTTGTCTGAAGTTTAAAATCATTGGTTACCCGTAAGCCAATCACATGACGTTTGGTTATGGCGTGTGTTATGCGCATGCTCAGCCGCATCTAACTTCCACTGTAAACACATGTATGATGCGAAAACAAAACCATCGAGCGAAATACCGGAGTAAACATGGCTGTGAACGACTTTTGCAGATTATGTGAAGTAAATCTACGCATCCACGGTACAATCAGCATCTACGTCACGGCTCTCAGCCCGCCTTCTGTTCGTTGATTGGCCCGGCCGTCCGAAGGCCGCTGGAAAACTGAAAGATAGGCTGCTATCTCAGACTGACTACAGAAGCGAAATGAAATTGAGCGGAAGTAGGAAGTCTGACGTAGTCAGGCTACCCTATATCAGCATGAGGAAGTCTGACTTATTTGTAAGTGTGAACTCGTGAAATCTCAATTCTCCAGCGGCAGTCATCTTTGTTATAAACTAATTCAAATCAAGTGCTCTTTGGTGACGTGGGTGATTACGTAACTGCAGATCATCTGTCCATCATTGATTAAAGCCCGCCCTGGCAATTTGATTGGCTCGGCCTTCTGGGAGCCGAGCATAATTAATTTGTAGCCTGATAAACGTGTGACTGCAAGTGACGGTCGGTCCGTGCGAAGTGAGTGAATGCGAACAGAAGATCAGCTTCACAGGAGAAGCGATCGAAAAACTTTAAATCCTTAATTTTAAAATATGCTGTGCTATATCCAGTTGGCCACTGTGTCATATTCATATTGTTTTCACTGTGTGCTGTATGCAATATTAGCGTTACCTTGTTTTATTTGAAAAAAATATATATGATTACCAGTGCGCACAATATTACCAGATTACTGAGTGCCCTGTTACAGTGTTTGCTTCCTTTTTATTCACATATTCATATATTTTTAAACAATTACTTTATTGGTGAAAAATACTGTAATAGGTTTGCAGATACAAGAAGTTGCCATCTAAAGTATAAGCATGAAAAAGATTTGTTTTCTAGGTTATATATAATTTATTAAATATTGATTAAAATAAATATAAAGTATATAATAATAATATCGGCTTTACATCAGCCTTCGTCATCTATCTCACCTGTGTTCTGTTAATCAGTGTAATCTGTGTTTGTATTTAAGTTCCATTCTGTTCAGTCAGTTCTTGTCCGATCTCCGTCGTATTTAGTGTGTGTGAACCTTCTGCCCGTCTTCTATTTACCTGTATTATTTATATTGTGAGCAAAAGTTTGCATTGGAACTTTTCGATTCTCCTTCATTTCTTCTGCCTGCACCACACCGTGACAGTTCCTCTGGATCTCCCAATAATTAGACATTTTAAATGCTTATTTTTATCAGTAATTCTGTTGTTTAATGTAATAATAATGTAATGTAATATGTAGATTGAGAGATTTACAAATAAACATTTATCAAAAGCCAGATTTTATAACAAAAAGACGTGTACATGTGAATGAAGGCATTTTTAGAATTATAGTGAAATGCCTTTAACTTGCCATAAAAGTGTGAACTGTCTCATCTAATAGTGTCAGTGCAGTCAAGTCAAGTCAATAATATTGTTGAATATTAAGTGTCTCCAACTAAGGAAGCCAGAGGCAACAGTGGCAAGAACCCAAACTCCATCAGGTGACAGAAATGGAGAAGAAATCCTATAGCTATAGCTATATATCCTATAGCCTTAATGCAACAATTTTTTTCAAACATGCTTAATTTTATCTAGGAAATTTGTCACTGAATAAAAAATGCTAATGTACTGGAAATAGTATTTTTTGTAGATGAATGCTGTTTGAATGTATTGTATGCTGTTTATGTAAAAAAAAAAAAAGATGGAAAATGTATTTAATATTTGTATATAGAAAATGTATTGTATGTGTGCCATCTAATTCTGTGTTGTGATTTATTGTAGGTTAAATGATTGTAACTTAACAGAAAAAAGCTGTTCAGCTCTGGCTGCAGTTCTTGGATCAGATACCAATCTGAAAGAGCTGAACATGAACAATAATAATCTGCAGGATTCGGGAGTGAAGCTGCTCTGCACTGAACTGAAGAATATAAATTGTAAATTGGAGATACTGAGGTAAGTTGAGCCACATGAGTCACATGACTAAAGTAAGGTGCAATGACTGACAGGACGATCCCAGAGGCTAAAAGTTATAAATAAAAGTTGCATTTCTTTGTTTAATATAAGTAAGTTTGTCTTTGTTCTATTGTTCTATTGTTCTATCGTGACAGTCCCTCTGGACCTCCCAGTAATTAGACATTTTAAATGCTTATTTTTATCAGTAATTCTGTTGTTTAATGTAATAATAATGTAATGTAATATGTAGATTGGGAGATTTACAAATAAACATTTATCAAAAGCCAGATTTTATAACAAAAAGACATGTGTACATGTGAATGAAGGCATTTTTAGAATTATAGTGAAATACCTTTAACTTGCCATAAAAGTGTGAACTGTCTCATCTAATAGTGTCAGTGCAGTCAAGTCAATAATATTGTTGAATATTAAGTGTCTCCAACTAAGGAAGCCAGAGGCAACAGTGGCAAGAACCCAAACTCCATCAGGTGACAGAAATAGAGAAGAAATCCTATAGCTATAGCTATATATCCTTTAGCCTTAACGCAAATATTTTTTTCAAACATGCTTAATTTTATCTACACTGTAAAAAATAAAATCTTAAAAAAATGGTCAATGACTGTCAGCTATGGCTGCCAAACAAAAACCATAAAAATAAAGTAAAAAATCCTAATTTAAATGAGGTGCAAAAAACTTTTACAGAAATTTTCCTTAAATGTTTTACAGAAAAACACTGTTATTTTACTGCTATTTCCTGAATTATTACACCTTCACAAAATACTTTTACAGAAATCTTCGTTAATCTTTTTTAACAGAAACACAGTTATTTCACATTTATTTTCAGATTTTTTTACTGAAAAACATGCAGTTAATTACATGCAAGATTTGCTGTGACTATACGTCACTGCATCAGCAACTACACAGTTACTGTCTGTTAAATAAAGCAACATGCAGTATATCATCAGTGTTTCTCTGCTCATCCTGGACTGAAGCTCAGGCTCTACTCTTCAACACAACGGTGACAGAAACACTTTAAACCCCAACAGAACATTAAACACTACCAGATCTCTCAGGATCTCAGCATCTTCACTTATTACAATCCAGACTTTATTTATTTCATACTAACATTCTTATTGAGAATTAACAGAGGTTTAAAAGTTTAAGTTTTATTGAAAAGATTAAAGTTTGATGTCACCATGATGGAGATCAGTGTTTGCTTTAGTTGGGCTCTTGAACTTTAATTTTTTAACATGAGTTTTTCTCTGGTTGCTTTAACTGTGTGTCTCTAATGCATATTTGTTATGGTAGGAATCCAAGAGAGACTCAGATCAGATGATGTTGGCCACTTATTAGTGATAATAGTCATCATGTAGTGTCCTGCTTCATTGATACCATCTGAAGTGTAATATCTGATTAAGTCATTAAATATTAGTTGTTAATTTTGCATGACAAAACTGCTATAGAAGAGCCTGCAGTGCTGTGATACTCAGATTTTATGAAGTCATTATACAGAAAATGTTTTGACAGGATCATATAGACTCACTCAGACATCAAGAATCGGCGTATGAATCGCAACAATGGTGACAATGAAAAAAAAAATCTGATCAACTCTGAACTACTATAAAGTCACAAAAAGGCTTTGTTGGTTGTCACCATTGTTTAGATTCATATGTTGATTATTGATGTCTCTATACTACTAAAAAATAATGAACCAGCTCAAAACTTTTTTTGTATAATATATATTTTTTTAAATTTCAGATTGTTATAATACTGATGCCACAATATTTCAAAGGTCATGTGAAAAATTATGACATTAACTTAGACTTTGTATAAAGCTAGATTCCATCTACATATTATTTAATCTAAACTAATTAATTCAGAGATTTTACTGACATATCAGTGAATCAGATCATCATATGATAACTATAATATCACCAATGAATGACCAAGATCATCTGATAGTTTCTCCAGCATTTATTGCTATAACAAATGTGTATCAAATACACAGTTAAAGCAACCAGAGAAAAATAATGTTAAAAACTCAAGGGTCATGAGCCCAACTAAAGCAGACACTGATCTCAATCATGGTGACATCAAAATTATTTTAAAGTTTTTTACACTTTATTTAAATTAGCATATTTTACTTTAATTTTATGGTTTTTGTTTGGCAGCCGCAGCTGCCAGTCATTTGACCCTTTTTTTACGATTTTTTTTTTTACAATGAAGGTATATGATCGTGATTATTCAGGAAATACCTGTAAAATAACAGTGTTTTTCAGTTTATTTAATTTAGGATGTTTTACAGTTTTACAGTCATTTGACCATTTTCTCATTTAACTGTTTTGTTACTGTTTATTTACAGATTATATTTGTAATTTTACATACATTTTTATGTAATTTAAGAAAAGAGAAAAAATACTGTATTAAAAATACGATCACTTTTCTGTATGAAAAATGTGAATTACTAGAATTTGTCATTAATGTCACAATGCCTAAAATAACAGCTGAATTTTTATTTTACAGATATTATTTGTAATTTTACAGTGTTTTGACTACAATTTAAAATTAAAGAAAATGATCGTCAAAAAATCACAGTTATTTTCTGTAAAATTAGGATTTTTTTTTACAGTGTAGGAAATTTGTCACTGAATATAAAATACTAATGTACTGGAAATAGTATTTTTTGTAGATGAATGCTGTTTGAATGCATTGTATCCTGTTTATGTAAAAAAAAAAGAAAGGAAAATGTATTTAATATTTGTATATAGAAAATGTATTGTATGTGTGCCATCTAATTCTGTGTTGTGATTTATTGTAGGTTAAATGATTGTAACTTAACAGAAAAAAGCTGTTCAGCTCTGGCTGCAGTTCTTGGATCAGATACCAATCTGAAAGTGCTGAACATGAACAATAATAATCTGCAGGATTCGGGAGTGAAGCTGCTCTGCACTGGACTGAAGAATATAAATTGTAAATTGGAGATACTGAGGTAAGTTGAGCCACGTGAGTCACATGACTAAAGTAAGGTGCAATGACTGACGGGATGATCCCAGAGGCTAAAAGTTATAAATAAAAGTTGCATTTCTTTGTTTAATTTAAGTAAGTTTGTCTTTGTTTAATTGTTGTTGTGTTTTTCATTCAAAATAATAATGAGCCACAAACTAAGCAGTCCAAAGATCTTTTATTTATTTGTTACAATGTGGGTATAGCATATCATCCTTCTTATCAATTTTGTTAATAAAAGTCCAATGTTTAATATAAGTGAATTTGTCATTGTACTATTGTATTTTTGATGTATTTTCATTAATACTAATGAACCACAAACTAAGCATTTGTTTTAAATTTAGGGGAAAACACTAAGACCTTCATTTATCAGTGT
The DNA here is from genome assembly GCA_022829025.1 of Squalius cephalus. Taxonomy (NCBI): domain Eukaryota; kingdom Metazoa; phylum Chordata; class Actinopteri; order Cypriniformes; family Leuciscidae; genus Squalius; species Squalius cephalus. The sequence continues at coordinate 60,634,703 of CM040792.1, forward strand.
TACAATGGGGGTATACTATGCCATCTGTCCTATTTGTTTTGTTGATAAAAGTTTGATGTTCAATATAAGCGAGGTTTTCATTGTGCCATTTTACTGTTGTTGTGTTTTTTTCAGTGAGTAATACTGAAGTGACATTAAGCGTTCATTTTGTGCTGCATTCATTGGTGCTGCACTGTAATGCACATAATTGCAGGGGATTATAATATTTAATGGATAATGTATTTTCCATATATGTATATTCTACTTCTTATAAGTTAAAACTTAAATTGTGCTGTTTTTGTTTATAGTAATTCATAATTTAGTGATTTAATCCTTGTTTGCATACCTAGTGTTGAGTCAGAATTCAGATGATTCTGTTAGAGCTGGTAAATCTGCCACAGAAAGGAGGGTGAGATCTAGTAGAAATCACTTATCTTAAGATTGTATATAACAGGATTAATGTATTTTAGTGATTTAAAGGAAGCTGTGTATCTTTGATTCTGCTTTCAGCTTTGCAGCTAGTCTCGACTAAACACTTCCGGTAGTGTATGAGTGTTTTACACCACTATTAAGTAGGGATGCAAGATATTGCATTTTGGCCGATATTCGATATGCCGATATTTTCAAACTAATTTTGTCCGATGCCGATACCGATACCGATATATATACACATTTTCCCCCTGATATATTTCACTTTAATTTTACTGAAGAGAAATCCAAGTCTCTCTCCTGTACTACCTTTACCGTATTACACTCATGTGTTGTAGATAAGGCAATACACAAGACAAACAAAACAACATTTGATTCTACCATAAATGTATAATTTTACAAATGTAAAGACATTCAGAGACATTCAAAGACATTCAAAAGACAGACATTCACCCCTGAAAAATAGGCAAATTATTTCACTTGGAGAATAAATGATATGCCAGTGCCACATTTTATTTTTAAGTTCAGACTTCAAACTTCAGTCCTTAGGAGTGAAATAAATAAAAATAAATTTTCAAATAAAAAATGTACATCTTCTACTTGAACAGGTCTACCAAATGCTCCCCTGTTTTCGGTGCTGATGCAATGGTGACCCGTTCATGTAACATGTAAGGGTGGCGCTACCAATAAAGCAATTAAAAGCTGTCACAACGAACCGCAAAAGTAATGATTATGAATATGTCAAATATAGCAAGGAGACATTTTAATTGTTTATTAATAAACAAGTGTTTTCTGTGTCGGCTGCAAAGATGAAGTTGACGATGACTCGCGATCTTCGCAGTAGTGAACGCGCCAGAGAGAAATGCACATTTCATACGGATTACATAGTTTTCTTTCGTTTTGAATTGTTCTGTTTAAAAATATGATTTCAAGCGTTCTGTAGATAATATATATATTTCTCAGGTCTGTGAGGCAAGTAGGCTATGCTGAGTTTCGTTTCATTTGAGACTAACTCCAGTTCAATCGCGGGCGCCTCCGTGTCGTGATATCTATTATCTATTATCTGCTTTACTTATTATTTATTAAATCCATGCAATTGGTTGATGAAACATTGATTAAAATTAAGATACAGTTAATACAAAACGAAATTCACTTATAAAGGCTTTGTGCTGACTGTTTGAGGTCTCTGTGAAAGTTTTAAAGCAGTCTCTTTTAGTGCCGCTTTCAGAGCGCTCACGTCCGTAACCGAGAACTTTCACTGTTTTTCCTCATAAATGCGAACACGAAAAATAAAATAAAATGAATATTTTATGCTCTGTGGTGAGCATAGTAGCTTGGAGAGTTTACATTAGTAAGCTACAGGACATCGTCTTTCAAAACATGACCTGCACGAAAGAGAAAAAAAATGACTGCGTCATTGTACCCAGCACTTCTGAAAATGCACTTGCGAATGCGTCTCTGTCCCCAGCACATTTCAAACCAAACTGACGCCCATGCTGGAAATGCCTCCACATGTTAAGTTGCTGGCCCTCATGCACGGTCGTCACGCACATAGGAAACACGTCACCCTATCAGCAAGGCTCATCGGCAGAAATTATCATATCGGCCGATGCCGATGATGGTCATTTAAAGCTTTTATCGGCCGATACCGATGTTGTGCCGATATCATCGTGCATCCCTACTATTAAGGTATTTTGGTCCGTTTGTCTCACTCAGTGGCTTAAAAAGTGGGTATGCGCTATATGTGGCGCATAGGGGCGCAGCACCATGCGATGGTAAAATAAATAAATAATTACAATTCTTTTTTTGGTATTTTCTATATGTAGCTGCTGTTGTGCATTTCTAAATCATTTATGCATTTCCTCAATGTTATATAACATTTTAGAGGACTAACAGGCTAGAGTAGGCGCCCTCATAAGATTCCATCATAGAATTTTGACATTGAAGATATCGCAAGCGTAATATTGCGAGTGGCGCCATGAGCACTGAGCGAGCAGGTACGAGTAGTGAATTGTCGTTGAAAAAGATGGATAAAGCAAAAAAACAGTCGGGGCTAAAGATAGAAAAAGAAAGAGTGAAAGTGAGATGGCATGTCAAGGGATACCAAAAGCAGCTAAATAAGTGGATGGTGAAAGGCAACAGGTAGGATTTAAAGTATTAAAGTAGGGCTGAACGATATTCTGTTTTAACATCAACATTGCGATGTGCGCATGAGCGAGTCACATCGCCGAAACATGCGATGTGAAGGGTAATAATAATAATAATAATATAATAATAACTTTATTCAGGACTCAAAATGGAAGGTCCATAGTACAGGTTTAAAAACATATTTATTTGTATTTATACTTATTTCTAAGTACATAGAAATAAATTAATAAAAAGTCAATAACTTTCACTTGTAATATACGAACAGGATATAAAGTCAATGTCTCCACAGTCTAGATGTGTACCTGACAGAGCTAAAATCATTATGGGCTAAAGCTTGTATAATTCTGTTTTCTGAGGCAGACATTCTACACATGTATTGAAAAATAAGATTTCTTATTAAGGCAGAACAGGTAGGTACCAGTGATGCGCGGGTTGATCCGAAATGAGTGGGTGCCTGCGGTCACCCGCGGTTACCCGCGGTTACGAGTCATCCAAAAATATTTTTAATGATATTCGGGTCGCGGTCGGTCGGGTCGTTTGAAATAAAGATGCCAATTAAACCTTTGTAATTTATATAGTACTAGAGAGCATATGAGCGGAGTGTAGCGGTGAGAATCTCCGCTCATCATTGCTCACGGAAATGTTCGCTCCCCCGCTCAAAGCTACATCAGGCTGCCGCTCATCGTCGCTCAGCGCTCAACGCAGTTTGCTCCGCCCTCCACTCAAATAAAGGAAAAAAATTAATAATCTACATGTATATCACTTTTAGCTTAGACCACAGCCTTACCTCCTAAAGAACTAATGAGCAACAACAACAACATTTTTCAAATAGAAATGTTTTATTTCAGATTACAAATTAGACCTAGGCTATATGTAAGAAGGAATATAGCCTACTTACACAAAGTCCTGTAAAATTAAACGAATAAATGGGCCTAATAATATAAATAACAATTATATAAACAAAAATATAGCCTAGCCTACATAAAAATTTTAAAAGTAAAATTACTATTAGGCCAGAATTTTGATAAGTGAACTTTTGCGCAACGCGCACGATTAAAATGTAAATGGGCGTATATCCATTGTACACACAAACTGCTGTAAAATAAAACGAATAAATGGGCCTAATAATATAAATAAAATTTATATAAACAAAAATATGAAAAAATATACATTAACGTTTTAAAAGTAGGCTAAATTAGCCTAACTATTAGGCCAACATTCTTATAACTGAACTTTTGCGCAGCGCGCAGGATTAAAATTGAAATGGACTTGTATCAATTGTTTGAATATTACGCTATATTTAATTTACACTTTGTTACAGGTTACCGTATTCAATTTGCTAACCTTTTGCTTTCTTCCCAGCGTGTTCACATCACACTGCATGTTTACGAGAGATGTGTCTTTTTAGATTCCAAAATTAATCTTTACTGACTGGAATGATGTCTCCACATTCGTTTTCTTCTACCACATTATAGCCTAGTTAGTTTTATATTATAGTAGCCTACACCTGTGACTTCTTATTTTCCTTTTTGAAGTAGCCTACTTTTTGAACTCCATTATTGAGCCGAGTTTTGACTGAAAATAGAATCCATCTTGCAGTCATCAACAGTAGACTGAGTCAGGCTTGACTGAGCATGCTTCAGAATCGTGGTGTGCGCGGAGCGAAATTGGAGCAGGAAATAGGGCGACGCTCCGTCTTTTTAAAAATGCCGCTCTGCGCTCTGTCCAAAAATGCGGGTCAGGAAGCGGGTCGGGTACAATATTTTCTACTTTTTTTTTTGCGGTCCGAGTTGCGGGCGGGTTAGTTGAAACCGTCGGTCGGGTGCGGGTTGTTTATACATTGACCCGCGCATCACTGGTAGGTACACCAACATTAACAAACATTTGACTAGCACTACACCATCTTGGTTGTTTTAGAAGCAGTCTCATACCATCATTATACGCTACATTCAGTCTCTGCATGTTCTTTTTGCTGTAAGACCACCACAAGTGGGCAGTATAAGGTGGTGTACAGAATGCTTTGAATAAAGCTACCTTAACATAAGTTGAACACATGCCAAATTTACGTACAAGCACATTAGCATGAGCATATATCTTGCGACACTGTCTATTGATGTCCTTATCATCCGTTAGATCATTTACAATATGATGGCCAAGATATTTAATCTCATCACACACTTTAAGGGCAGTACCAAAAAATCAGGGAATACTAATTTCCTGTCTTCTTTACTTCTAACAATCATGATATTGCTCTTACTTGCATTATATTTGATATCAAAATCTGCACCGTACTGAGAGCAAACCTTTAACAGTTGTTGTATCCCATCACTATATGGGCAAATGATTACCAAATCATCTGCATACATAAGGTGATTAGTGAGAGTATTGCCTATCATACATCCTGTATTACATTTATTTAATTGTTGTGACAAGTCATCCATATACATGTTAAAAAGAAAAGGTGACAAAATACCACCCTGACGAACTCCGTTACCAACAGTAAATGGTTCTGATACGGAACCCCCCCCATTTCACCTGCATAGACTGGTGTGAGTACCAGAAGACTAGAATTCTTATAATTACTTTTGGTATTCCTCTATGTTGCAATTTAAGAAACAATTTTTCATGGTTTACACGATCAAATGCCTTCGAGGCATCTATAAAACACATAAAAGTTGTGGAATTCTGGCTATTATAATGATCTAAAATTTCCTTTAAGGCAAATATACACATATCTGTACCGTGTTGACGTTTAAAGCCAAATTGGTTGTCAGTCGTGAGAATATACTGTTCCAACCTGTTAAGAAGAATTCTCTCCAACACTTTGGATACAATGCTAGCTAGGGCTATATAGGTCTATAATATTCCATGCTGTTTATTTTGCCAGTTTTGTCTTTAATGATGGGCACTAATAAAACAGGCAAAATAGATTCAGGCACAGTCCCATGAACTAAGAAACCTGTCATACAAATAGCAAACAGAGGAACAAGTTTCTTGATTGCATATTTTAGATGTTCAGCTGTTATTTTATCGGTCCCACACGCTTTATTGTCATCTAATCCCAATACTGCAGATTGTACCTCTTCTGAATGAATAACCACATTTTCATAATTGTCAATATTTTCCACCTCAAAAGTATTTCTCCCAATGCAGTTAAACAGCTCATGATAATGTTGCCGCCACATCTTGCAAATTACATCAGAGCCACTGACACCCTCAATATTTGAGGGTAAAGACATTTTAATACTGTTCATGGCTCTAACCTCTTTCCAAAAGTCATTATAACTTCTGTTATGCATCTTACATGCCAAAGAGTCAGACAAATCTTAGTGCATATTTAAAATTTGCATTTGCCCGTTTCTTCTCTTCAAATAAAGGGCCCTGTCTATCTATACCGGACTCTATCCAGTCTTTAAATGCACACCGAGCTTTGGCATGAAGTTCTGCTACATGTTCGTTCCAACCAGGCTTGATGCTATATGCCATTCGCTGAGGTTTATAAAAATGCCTGCTGGCAATATTAAGTGTTTCCACAATTGAGTTATATAAAACACATAAATCTTTACTATGTTGTGGATTCTTACAATTAATATCACCACATCTTATGGCGTCTTTGGGCAGTGCAATATTTCCCAGCAACCCATCAGTCCTGACATAATGCTTCTGGAAATCTTCCATGGTTAATTTAGTCCAGTCTAGTCTTCCTGTGTTAATGCTGTTAGCCACCGAAGTTAACATTGGTAAGTTTTTAACATTTAAAGACAGAGAAAACGGTATATGATCGGCAATGGCAAAATCATAATGAATCGTCATAGCATCCAAAGAAGTGTGTGCATCAGTTGTACATACACAATGATCTAACCACGAGGTGGTATGCCATGCCTCACTGATGTAAGTATAACTATTATTAGGCAAAAGGACCTCGCTTGACATTATCAAACCAATATCAGTGCAAAAATGCGTTAAGTGATTAGCAAACAGAGAGTTTGCATCAGAAATATCAGCATTCATGTCTCCTACAACAAAAATACAGGTTGAGGCATTATCCTGAATAAAAGAGCCAACAAATGCTAATCTATTTAAGTATTCAGCTTCATTTTGATAACACTCATACGGAGTGTATATATTCAAGATAATAAACTTTGTATCATGACAATTAAACTCGATACCAACAGCCCAATCCACACCCAATCTTACCACTGATATTAGTGAATCATAGTTCTTATTCCAGAGGATAGCCACGCCCCCAGATATCCTACCTTTAACAATTTTTGTACTTAAATCAGTGGTAGATTCCCCAGCCCCATAAAATCCATTATGTATTGTATTTAGACCCTCCAGATCCTGTTTAGCTAAAAAAGTCTCTTGAATACACACAACATCACAATTGTCAAGAAGCTTATCAACCACAAAGATGCAGGCCACGCGCATTATATGACCCAACCCGAAATTTCATATTAGGCTTTTTATAATAACTGCGCTGTGCTCACTTGCCCATTGTCTTGAGTCGTAGTAATCACCCAGTTGCGACCACCAGAAGGGACTGCAGCTGCTTGTTCTAGCCGCTGACCTGTCTCTGTCTCCCTCTGCTTCATGCCCTCCATCAGCTGACGTGAGGCGGGGCAGACGAGCTTCATAGTAACGCCGAACATAAACTCCTGCTGGCCAAAGTTGTGGATCATACATTTCATTTACTTCATTGCATTCAGCAGAGACATGAAACGAGCTGAACCTGATTCTTGACGATACAATCTTCCGACACTTGACTGATCTGCCCAGTTTTTTAGACAGATAGTTACTTAAGGTGTCAGCTTCAAGATCAGGAGCAAATCTAGTGGCACATCAATACTGCTAAATGTAACAGGTGGAAGCTCATCCAGATAAAACAAAACAAATCTTGGGATATCTTCCCCACACTCGTTAAGGACCTTTAGGCACGCTTTAACGTTGTTAATATCCTTCTGAGGACCCTTGTACGAAACACATCGTTGAGTTGTTTTCGGACAAACTTCAAAGAGTAGCTTCTTTGACTCCTCAATCCACTCAGACGGAAAATTAGTGGAGGCCAGCATTACGATTTCATCCTGGTTTAGTGTCCTCATTTTAGTAACAACACAGTTTAGAAATTCATCTTCCACTATCAGTTTGCCATCAACAGTTTTAAAGATCTCAGGCTTTGTACGTGAGCAAACTTTTCTGTCACCAGCTCCACGCGAGTGAGCTGCATGCGCCATCTTGCCTTCGCGCCATCTTAGTAGCACCCATGGTGTATTAAGAGAACGGTAGCACCAGGGTAGCACACAGTAAACACGAGTTTGTTGTATGTCTTGTTGCTTGGGTGACATGCACGTTCCGCATGCCTGCACAGTGATTGATTCGCTGTGCCGCTGCTCACCGCTCACAGCCAACATTCACATCTTAACAGATGTTTGTTTTTTCATTAGGCTATAATTCCTCAAAATAAGTAAAAAAAATCGTATTCTCTCTCTCTCTCTCTCTCTCCCTCTCTCTCTCTCTCTCTCTCCCTCTCTCTCTATGTTTTCGTTGCTGATGCAGTGACGCATCATGTAAACGGCACCTAAAAGCTGTCACAAAGAACCAGCAAAACTTACTTTTTATTTATTAAATCTAGGAAATTGAATAATGAAACACTGATTAAAATTAAGATACAATTAATAAAAAACGAAATTCGTTTTAAAGAAAGGCTTTGTGCTTTCTGTTTGAGGTCTCTGTGAAAGTTTTAAAGCAGTCTTATAGTCTGGATTGATGGCTCGCAATATCGCAATATATATATCGTTGGGAAAAAAAATACCGCAATGTAATTTTTTCCCAATATCGTGCAGCCCTAATTTAAAGTGTGATGTCTGTGCTTGGAGGCTTTCAAATGTTCATGTTAACAGACATTAGCGCTCTAAAGTTCTCTGAAGTGTGGCTGAAAAAGCCAAGTAAAACTTTAAATAACCATTGAATGAAATTAACATTTTATTCTTATCTGTGAAATAAGCATGTAACCCGTTTCAACTCCACCACTCAAAGAATTGGTAAATTGTTCTCCAAATTTGTTGCTTCATACCCCTCTGACACTGGGTAGTTGCGCCCCTGGTCTCACTCATCCTTGCAAAGCTGCTTCAGCTCAGTGACATTTGTTGGCTTTCCAACATGAGCTGTGTTTCAAGTCCTTCCACAGCATTTTAATGGAATTGAAGTCTGGACTTTATTGGGCCATTCCCAAACTTTAATTTTCTTAATTGCAATCTTGAAAGGGATGTTGATGTCTAACATATTAAAGTTCACTGAGCCTTTTGTTTGCCTCCATATTCAATTGTCAGTTTTTGCAACTGACTTTCAATACATTTGTATGAAGAATAAAATTAAATTCAGTTTAAGGATTTATATCGTTCAGGTTTAACTGATTAATCAGCTGAATGTTTTCCTCTCTGTTCTAGACTCTCTAACTGCAGTGTGACAGAAGAAGGTTATAAAGCTCTGGCTTCAGCTCTGAGATCAAACCCTTCACACCTGATAGAGCTGGATCTCACAGGAAATGATCCTGGACAATCAGGAGTGAAGGAGCTCAGTGATTTACTGCAGGATCCAGACTGTCAACTGAAGACACTGAGGTGAGACGGGATCAAATAATTAACTAAATTAGCTATATGCAGGCTAAATATTCATAACTAATATATTATTTTAGTTATATAATAAGCTGTACAATTTGTTGCATCAAAATGATCAAGATCAGATCAGATGCTGCAGGTTCTGTCATGATGATGATGATAACCGTCAACACAGTTTAGTTGTGATACGAGCTACAGGTCAAATAGACATTATGGGTCAGTATATGTGTGCTGACATTCAGGAGTATACCTTGATAATTAACAATAATAGTTTTCCATCAAGCCCAGATTCACTGCATCTCTCTACACCAGGTCTATGAGTCTCCAGATGTTCTCAAACATGCAGTTTCACAAGCCAGTTTTCTCTGTGCTGACGTTTCTCACTCCTCCTGCTTAAAAGACAGAAAGATCTTAATTTCACACTCTGTATTCATACTGAAAATCATGATCTAGTGAGCTTTTGCCCTTCTGCTCTGTGAGACCTTTCTGTTCTTATGCTTATGTTTGCTTTAGGACTGAGTGTTGCTCTAGTTTCTTTTAAATATATATTTATTTGTGTATTTAAATGTTTAAAGAAAAATTTGACATCTAAATAACTAACTTAAGCTTGTCTTTAAAACAATAATTACGTTTTTTATCATATCAATCATTTTTTGTAATGCAGTGGACATTTAGTTGATACCTGAATTGCCTCTTCTGCAGGTTTGTGAGTCCTGCTGCTGAGGAAGCCTGTCAGTATGTGAATAGAGTTGTGGGTATAAACCCGTTACTCCAGAGAGAGCTGAATCTGAGTGGACGTGAACTAGGAGACACACGAGTGAATCAGATCGCTGCTCTACTGCAGGATAAACACTGTCAACTCAACACACTGACGTGAGTATTGCTCATTTATTTATTATATTACTTTTAAGCATTTTTTTCCCTCAGTCACACAGAGCCAGAACAATTTAAAGTAATAAAATTAAACAGTCAATTAAAATATTAAGCTGCAACCCCACTTTTGAAAAATCCCCAGAATGTCACATGATTATGGCACTTTTTCATGTGTTCCATATTATATATATATGGACTAAAACTGCGTCCGAAATCGCGTACTATGGGAGTAGGTACTACATTTAAATTAGAACATACTTCGCGACCGTTTATCATTTAGCCAATACATTTTACCTCAAAAAAAAAAAAAACACACTTTTGGTAAGGAAAAAGTTATTTATTTGCTTGTGATATTACCATCAATGAATAAACATGAATGAATCAATAGTATGCGTGTGTGTGTATCTCTGTTGATGCATTCATGGATGGCAATATCACAAGCAGTGTGTGTATATATATATATATATATATATATATATATATATATATATATATATATATATATATATACATACATGTAGGGTAACACACTGAGATCAGATACAATACACACATATACACACACACATTCATATACATGTGTATACATGAAGACTTCAGATGTAAAAGAAAAAAAAAATCTTCTAAAATGAGCATTTTTATCAAGCTTGTATGTTTAGGTTCAGTAATTTCACTTTAATGACAATTAATAGGTCCTTTTCATTGCCATTAAAGTGAAATAACTGAACATAAACATACAAGCTTGATAAAAATGATCAAACTAGAAGAAAATTTCAGATGGCACTTAGAGGCTTTTACATCTTAATTATTCATATATGTGTGTGTGTGTGTGTATATATATATATATATATATATATACACACACACATAAGAAATGGATCATATACATAATACATACATGTACAGTACCAGTCAAAAGTTTGGAAACACTACTATTTTTAATGCTTTTGAAAGAAGTCTCTTATGCTCATCAAGCCTGCAGTTAAAAAAAAACAAAAAAAAAACACAGTAATATTATGAAATATTATTACAATTTAAAATAATGGTTCTCTTTTTTAATATACTTTAAAATGTAATTTATTTTTGTGATGCAAAGCTGAATTTTCATCAGCAAGTACTCCAGTCTTTGGTGTCTTATGATCCTTCAGAAATCATTCTAATATGCTGATTTATGATCAATGTTGGAAACAGTTGTGCTGCTTAATATTTTTTTATAACCTGAGATACTTTTTTCAGGATTATTTGATGAATAAAAAGTTAAAAAGAACTGTATTTATTTAGAATAGAAATCTTTTGTAACAATATACACCACCGTTCAAAAGTTTGGGAACAATAACTATTTTTTTTTAAAGAAATTAGTACTTTAATTCAACAAGAATGCGTTAAATTGATAAAAGGTGATGGTAACGATTTATATTGTTAGAAATGTTTTTATTTTGAATAAATGCTGTTTTTATGAATAAATGCTGTTAACGTTTTACTCATCAATGAATCCTGAAAAAAGTATTCCAAAAAAATATATTAAACAGCACAACTGTTTCCATCATTGATAATAACTGAGTATCAAATTATCATATTAGAATGATTTCTGAAGGATCATAAGACACCAAAGACTGGAGTACTTGCTGATGAAAATTCAGCTTTGCATCACCAAAATAAATTACATTTTAAAGTATATTAAAAAAGAGAACCATTATTTTAAATTGTAATAATATTTCATAATATTACTGTTTTTTTTTTTGTTTTTTTTTGGTTTTTAACTGCAGGCTTGATGAGCATAAGAGACTTCTTGCAAAAGCATTAAAAATAGTAGTGTTTCCAAACTTTTGACTGGTACTGTATATTATGTATGTATTATATACATACATAATATGCATACTAAACAAAAAAACTATAAACACGTTTACAGATTGTGAGCCCTACAACCTACTGCGCCAATTCTTCATCTATATTTTAAAGATGGAACTGACCTCCGCCCTGACCTCCGACTCTCACGGTAGTCCATCCAGTCACTGATTGCGACCATGGGTGGAAAAAAAGCACATCGAGGTGCTGGTGTTCTAGCTACATATCACATATTTGAGCTTAATTTTTTACAAATTATTTACTTTAAAGAGGCTACATGCAACTTTTTCCCCAAAATAAACGTAACAATAGCCTTTTTATTTGACCATTTATGACTCAAACATATTCTGATGAGCATACTGACACCTTGTCAGCTCACAGTGGGTGCACCTATAAGCCTGTATCCTATTTTTCCTATTTTCTGTCGGGTCGGATTTTTCGCGCGCTGTCTGCGGATGTGACGTCAAGCGCGTTCATGTTAAACGTTTCAGATCACTCTGCCACCACCGCTAGTCAGCAAACAAACTTAGTTTCTCAAACAATATATGTATTTGACTGTTCTTACCTCTGTAAACATAATGTTGACTTCTTTGCAGCGGATGACTTGTGAAGTGTGCATGTACGAGAGCGAGCAGAAAGGAAGAGCAGTTCCGTTTTTTGGCCACAGGTGTCAGTCGCGAGTTTAAATTTCAGAAAATCGCATGTAGCCTCTTTAAATTTGGGTAGGAAAAATTCAAGTGGAAATCCAAAAATTACTATCTTGTACACATGCTTTTAAAGAAACAGATTTTGAATTATTTTAAAGTGATGCCCTACAAATGAGATTGTTAGTAAGAAAGTCCCTTTAGATCTTTTAGAAACCTGTGAAGGTTCCCTTACTGAAGCTGCTGACGTTCATTTTCTTCCCTCAAGACGACGTTTTAAAACTTTTGCTTTTGGTGGTGCTTTAAGCTATATTATACTACTTTGTGCCAAAGTTTGGTGATTTTGTTTTAAGCTTTGTATTCTGTATCCATTTAAAAGTTAAATAATATACGAAAATAAAGCAAATACATTTTAAAGGTGTCTGGAGTGTGTGGGTATTTCTCTATAGTGCGGCACTCATATTTTTCAGATATACCTGCAATTTGCTTGTTTCAAAAACCATCTGGAATCTGCCACAAAATAAGTGCACACACAACACCCTTTAAAAATATTAATTACTCAATTCCACATATTAAACACTTTACAATCTTGACAATCTAACTACTGTAAATCCCTGGGAATTAAGTGTTTTGTAATAAAACTTGCTAAAACAGCATGACAAAATGAACTTACTAACAAATAAATGGAAAGAGAGTGTGTAACATTTGTTTTCTTTATTATTATTATTATTTTTTTAGCAATTATTTCTAAAAGCTGAAGGAATCTTTCCTCTCTCTGGCCTCCTGTTCTCGTCTCTCCTCATGCTCTCGTCGCTCTTTCTTTTCTTTCCTCTCTTTCATTAGCCACTCTCCACTCTACCAGAACACAGGTGTGTTCATCAGCCCCCTGCAAAATCAACACAGAATTTAGCATTAGTGATGAACCATGGTCAATCTATATTATTATATTAATATTAATGTTACATGGACAAGTTGAGGTACACTTGATAACAGTAGCTTGCTACGTAGCCAACACATATTACATATCAACACTGGTAAAGGAGAAATAAAATCGCTGTAAAATAAAAAATAAAAGTTTTGTAACTATCATTTAACTGAGAAACAACGTCGTTGTTTAAATAAAACAGTGTTAACTAGCTGACAGGCATTAGCTCATTCTGTTCGGAAATAATAATGATAAAATTGTCAATTTTGCAGCCAATTCACAAAATTGTACCCTCGATTTACATTATTTAAACTTTTAACAAGTCAATCGTTTACTTATATGATGTTAAACAAATACAATTTAACCACAAAGAAACAATAAGTGTTTTGTAAAGTATTTACACTTGAAAACAGCCGCGTCTCCATTTTCTGCCATTTTCGAATATAACGATGACAACTCCTCTCCCGTGGCATCATGGGCAGGGCCTGAAATTAACACCCGACCACACGCCAAATGCGGGTGAATTCTGCAATTGGCGGGTAACACTGTCAATCTACCTGCCACATTGGCAGGCAGCCAATGAGAATCGACCCTTCGCGGGGAGTTTGATTGACAGGCGATCTGGCCAATCATAATCCCCTGAATCCGCATTTTTTTGTCCGACAAAGCAGTCAGGAGAGTTCAACGTTGGAGGATTTGAACTTGAAAAAACAAAGTGTACTGAGTAGGCCTACTGACATCTTTCCGCAGTTAAAACTACATTACTTCTTATGTTCATTCATGTTTATTTGATGCTATAAATTAACTAGAAGGAAGAGATGATCGGTTCATGAGCAGCTTTAACTGAGGCACCACAGCGATCTGTCAAGACACATTACAGAGCCACAAAACGGTTACGGTAGTCTAAATTTCTTTAAAAATGACCAAATTTTAACGTTGAGACTTTGTTTAATATCAAAAGTAACCTGGACTGTCTTGTCTGTCAGCGTGTTGTCAGTGTCTCTGCTGCGCAATGTTTTTCATTGCGTGAGATCATGGTTTGGCGTGAGCGCGGTGTAGCTTGTCGGACATAGCAACAGTAACTAAAGGGGCCGGGTCTTTGCGTTTTTTTTTTTTTTTTTTGCAACTGTTGTTCTTTGACATTTAAACGAAGTCAGACATTTCGTTGGATTTTAGCTAAAAAATGTGGCGGCACATTACTGGAGTAGTAAAGAAAGCATCTGTGAAAGCAGCGCAGTTTGAGTGTTTCGGAACGTATATGTGGTCGGAGAGAAAGATGAGACTGCACTTCTCTGACTACGTTTGAATGTGTGAGTTAAGTATTAAACTGTTGGTGAGATGAGATGAGATAATGCAATGCTGACATAGGCTACAGTACAATGACAGTTGAACAGATGTTGGGAGTTGGGAACCGGTGAGAAAATGTCCGGTAGCCTACCCGGTAACTTTACCAGTAATAACCATAGATATCAAAGGCTAGATGTCTTGTGCGCGCTGCTGGCCAATGGAGGTCGACGTCCGCACATGGCGGCCATCATACCACAGTGTGCTCGCTCACTCGTAACATGGTGCATGTACTTTTAAATAACCATAACTTGCTCAGAGATGTAGCTATGACACTGCATACATATGAATAATTATAACATAAATGTTCAAGCATTCGGAATTATAGCCACGTTAATAGTGTTAGTAAGAAACCAAACCGTTTGTAAATCCGTCAAGATTTCAGCGAGATAAGAGGATTTGTGTGCGTGCTGATCACTCACCTTAAAGGAGACATATCATGCTTTTAAATTGTTCCTTTTTACATATAAATCATACATTTGTAGTCTATATAAAGCGGAACTACAATGCTTGGGTCTGAATTCCTCATTATTATAGCTCCACAGGCCCCTTTTCTACCCCTTTTCTGATGTGCGTCTGAGAGCAACTCGTTTTGGTGCGGTCTCTTTAAATACAATTGAGGTTGCAGCGGTTCAACTCCACCCCGTTCGGCCATTTTTGTAGTTTGATAGTAGAGATACGATTATCTAGCGGCACAGAAACTTTTTATTCACACATTATTAACAAAATGTCAACAACGGAAGACTTGTCCAGCCAGCCTTACATGTTCGAGCCAGCGTCGGAGCCGGAGCGAGATGAAAATGAAGACGACGAACCTGCAGAACAACGTCTTCATATGGATGTATCGCAATGGTGTGTTACTGTATTTACACATGAAACTTTGGTCTTCCAACCTTTTACCACCGTGTCGATTTATTTTGATTAATATGTGCGAGGGAGAGAGAGCAAGACAGCGTCTAGTTTGGAGATGGTGAAGTCTTGTTTACACTTTCGCCTGGCTCTGAAGAGAGAGAGTGAGCGTGCGCGCGACCGGGTCTCTCTCTCTGCTCGTTCTTTCAGTTAAACATGCTCCCTGTCACAAGCGCAGCAGTTCATCTACATTAGACGGTGTAATGAAGCGTGTGGGTTACTACATCCAACAACCGAACATTTTAACTTACCCTCTCGTAACTTCTGCATCCTATTCACCTTATTTTTAACGGAAATACGGACGCAGCCAGTTGACGGTATTTTGTGCGAGACTTCCGGTCAGGCACTTCCGGTCACTGGCGAACTAACTCACTTTTCACCGTAGCGGTTAATCAAACAAGTGTTCATAACAACTAACTCATCGTTAAGGCTTCGAGGAAGACCAGGATTGTTTGTGCAGTTAGAGGTTGTCATAATAACTGGTACAAAATAAATATTTACTTGGAGCAGGAGTGTTTTAATAATCGAAATCATTGACATTTTAATCATCAGGCGCCCTACGACCGGCGACACACTGGCTGCGTGGCGTGAGCGTGGCGTTTCTGTTGCGTGGCGTTTTCCATGTCTTTGCACAACAGAAACGTGTCTGACCCGGTGCTGCTGCTAGGTGACATGATAAGCCTCATTGGTGATATATTCGACATATGGGGAGAGAGTTGTGGAAGGCCTATACTACATGTTAAACATAAATATATAGCAGCAAAGACAACGTCGGCAGTGTTGACGGCAAAATAGGCTACAGAATATTTCGTTCTGTATTGACAGGTGTAATATTTGAAAATCGATAATATATATTTTTTAATTACATTTATATCTGTATTTATGTCAAAACCTAAACTTTCAAACATCAAAATGTCATTTATTAATATGTATTCATGTCAAAATTACATACAAACATATTTTCCTATTCTATTTTGCCTGGAAACGCTTCCAAAACGCTTGCGTGCCGCGTGAAAAATAGGCGTCGATTCTATTTCTAGCATGCACACGTTTTAGACGCGCGCGTCACACAGGCAGTGTGCAAGCTCTAACCTGTTAACATTAATAACATGGGAGCCGAAATAAAAACGGACACGCACGCAGCCAGTGTGTCGCCGGCCTGAGGAATCTTCGCCTGTGGTTAAAAGAAACCACCGAAACGACCGTATGTTTGTTCTTTTCATTTCGTGAACACAAGACCTACAGAAGACCACCCGATACCAGAAAAGTGGCTGGGCTACGAAGTCTCAATAAAAACTCCAAGGAGAAACAAAATCATTAACCCCTGTATAAAATCTAGTCATCATGGCATGATCATGGCATTTATTTTGTATGATTTACAATTATTTATAACCAGCCATCTACTTATTGCTATCCTGTGCTTTGGTTGCATTCTGATGGCATTATTAATACATTTGACATGACAAAATACCTCCATATATATTAGTCCAGCGTTGGCTCAACCGTGTTTAGGGCGGGGCTGAAGGCGCCGGCGAAGTTTTGGCAGTCTGCCAGCTAGATGCATGGGTGTTTCAACCAGGTCCGGTACCCGAACTGGGTGAGGCGAGGCTTTAGCTCTTTGTTGTATTCATCTGATACGGCATGTGTAACATTTTTCTGTCAACTCTGCATAATCCTTCGCGATCGATATCATTAGTTAGCCCATGGGAAGCGAGGAAACGGAAGTGCCGCACAAAAACCGGAAATTGGACCCATGTTTACTTCCGCGTTCGAAAATAAGGTGAATAGCTTGGACTACAAAATTGCAGCGAGAAATAAAAATGGCGGATTGCTCGAAGTGTTGGGCCGGAAGTCAATGTCCTTATTTGGCAGTTCCGCTGCAAATACTGTGACGTAATAGTTCAAAAAACGTCATAGATAACAGAAAAATCGGAACAGGTTGAAAAATATGACCAAAACAGAATATAAAGATATCAACGAAGCACCTGAAAAGAATAATTTCATATTTTCTGTACTTCTAAACACTCCAAATATACAACAAAATGCATTTAAGGGCTAAAAAAGTGCATTTGGCATGATATGTCCCCTTTAATTCACTGCTCCACTGTGGTTAGATGGCCGCCGGTGATGCCGGAAGTGACTCTGCCTTAAGACATCTAGCCTTTATATGATATATATGGTAATAACAATATTAATTTAGTTCTGCTTAACGGTTCCTGAACGCTGTAACTAACAGCTGCCCAGCCATCAACACAGCCGCGTGTGATTTGTTTTTAATACGAGCTGCACTAGGTCTATATCTGTATTCTAAGAGTTATTATTACTTGTATGGATCTCGTTAATAACTTGACAACACTTAAATGTGTATTCTTACAAGTTAAAGAACAAATGTTTGTGCAATTCCTTTTTTTTTTCACCTTTTATGAGGCCAAAAAAAAAAAAAAAACTGTCTGGTAAAAAGTCACTGTGGCGGGTGGTCAAAAAAGTTAAAGTCTGCGTGAACCGGAAGTTGCAAACGACTTTTCTCCAGTGTTGTGACGTATTTCCCAGTGAAAAGGCATATTGAACAGAGGGCAGGGTTTTACTCTAGCGCTCCTCCTCTCCATCTCTCGCTCATAGCAGACTAACGGTTTGAGGGGAGTGGTTAAGCGTTTCCCAAACCAAGCCGCCAAACCTACGTCATCAGACAAGGAACTCCATTCCAGACCGGAAGTAACTTTTCAGACTTTTTCTTAAAGATTACGACGGCAAACCATTTTTTTGTGTGTTTTAACTTGCACGGATTAATTTTTCACCACAAGACTAGTAATATGTGCTAACAAATTAAATAGGGTCAATTTTGATTTCAGTTGGACTTTAACTTCAGGCCCTGATCATGGGATAGTAAAGTGTCCATCAAATGCGCACTTCAGAATCTCGCCGGAAGTAGTAGAATCTAACCCTAACCCTAGTGGTCAAATACTGAAACTTGAGTCTTATATCTTTTTAATGATGTATAGTTTGTCAAGGTAATAACATTAAATCTGATAGTAACTTTGAATTATAAAAAAAAAAAAAAAGCTTCAGTGTGCCGGTGTTACGGATCAACTGGGGATCATGTTAACTGCGGGAACGCGCGTGCACGCAGATTTTTTTTTCCAGTTTTACCTGGATTTACAGCAGATGTTAGACTGTAGCCGATTCGTCGCAGCCATTTTTCACGGATCCATGATTAAAAACGTATGTTTCACCAGTTGTATACACACTGGTATGCATAATAAAGCGATTTTTTTTAAGTGTATATTCCTGCGTATTTGACGCAATTTCAAAGACGTTTAACATACTTTAGTGTCAAGCTCAGAAACCACGCCTATGTTAACATGGGGCATTCAGTTTCATTGGATGAACAGACTTGTCAGCGCACTTCAGAAGACTCATCTCAACATTAGTGTATCATATTTTCTGTAGTGTGTTGTCATGAGTTCTAATCACAAATAACAACAGATGTAGATTAAATGAAAGTAGCTAGACTACCTAAAAGAAGCATAAATTGCAAAGTCATTTACATTTTTTTCCAGTTGCATTTATTGATCTGCATATAGCCTAATTTTATAATGGATCTATTATTTTTTATATAAAAACACTTATCAGCTTATTTTACTCTGCTGATTATATTAAGATCTCTTTTCTGTACAACCAGCTCTGACACCTGTATCCTTTTCCCTGGACATAAAGCAGCTATGCTTATAGGGTCATGAAGTTAATTTTCTCATGAACTTGTAACATTCAACAGATTTATAAAATAAAAAATAAAAAAATAAAAAATTATTTTGACTCTTCTCCTTTCAGAACAATTCTATATAGCAAATATAGTAATATTGAATTGTACATTGTGTCAAGCTTTCCTGTAGCTCAAACAGTAGAGCGTTGGCGCTTACAACACCAAGGTCATGGGTTTGATTCCCAGGGAAAGCAAGAACTAATAAGAATGTAAATGTGTACCTTGAAATGCAATGTAAGTCGCTTTGGATAGAAGCGTCTGCCAAATGTGTACATGTACATTATGCTCAGTAGGAGCATGAACTTGAATGTTGTGTATCTAATGTCTTGTATTGGACATGTAGAACACTTTGTCTTTAGTGATTAAAGTCCTGTGAAAAACACTGAGAGGCAACCACAAATTGTATTACTGAAATAAGCAAAACATATGATATAGTGATAATGAATTATTACAAATATATACTGATATTCTCTATGGCTAATATACTCATAGGCCTACATCACTAACCTCTTAATCATTTGTCACCTCACACGAATAGCATGACCCTCTCTAAAACAAGAGGAAATGCTTTATTGTTTACTTTTTTTGCTGACCTCTTTAACAAAAGAAATATGACACAATCTTTTTATGTACTCAAACCCCTCCACCACGGTAAGGTGGCAGTTCAAGGAGTACCCGAATGACCCTAGGAGCTATGTTGTCTGTGGCTATATGCCCCTGGTAGGGTCTCCCAAGGCAAACAGATCCTAGGCGACGGGTCAGACTAAGAGCGGTTCAAAAACCCTTATGATGCAAAAAAAAACTGAGGACCGTGACGTCGCCCGGTATGGCGCAGCCGGGGCCCCACCCTGGAGCCAGGCCCGGGGTTGGGGCTCGTATGCGAGCGCCTGGTGGTCGGGCCTCCCCCCATGGGGTCCGGCCTGGCTCAGCCCGAAGGAGCGACGTGGGGCCACCCTCCCGTGGACCCACCACCTGCAGGAGGGACCGTAAGGGGCCGGTGCTAAGTGGATCGGGCGGCATTCGAAGGCGGGGGCCTAGACAGCCCGATCCCTGGACGCGGAATCTAGCTCTAGGGACATGGAATGTCACCTCTCTGGCGGGGAAGGAGCCTGAGGTTGTGCGTGAGGTTCAGAGATTCCGACTAGAGATAGTTGGGATCACCTCTACGCACGGCTTGGGCTCTGGAACCACACTCCTCGAGAGAGGATGGACTCTTCACCACTCTCGAGTTGCCCATGGTGAGAGGCGGCGGGCTGGTGTGGGTTTGCTTATAGCCCCCCAGCTTAGCCGCCATGTGTTGGAGTTCACCCCGGTGAATGAGAGGGTCGCTTCCCTGCGCCTTTGGGTCGGGGATAGGTCTCTCACTGTCGTTTGTGCCTACGGGCCGAGCGGCAGTGTAGAGTACCCGGCCTTCTTGGAGTCTCTGGGAGGGGTGCTGGAAAGTGCTCCGACTGGGGACTCCGTCGTTCTACTGGGGGACTTCAACAACCACGTGGGCAGCGACAGTGACACCTGGAGGGGCGTGATTGGGAGGAACGGCCCCCCTGATCTGAACCCGAGTGGTGTTCTGTTATTGGACTTCTGTGCTAATTACAGCTTGTCCATAATGAACACCATGTTCAAGCATAAGGGTGTCCATCAGTGCACATGGCACCAGGACACCCTAGGCCGGAGGTCGATGATCGACTTTGTGGTCGTTTCATCCGACCTCCGGCCGTATGTCTTGGACACTCGGGTGAAGAGAGGGGCGGAGCTGTCAACTGATCACCACCTGGTGGTGAGTTGGATCCGATGGCGGGGGAGGAAGCTGGACAGACTCGGCAGACCCAAACGTACTGTGAGGGTCTGTTGGGAACGTTTGGCCGAATCTCCTGTCCACCTCCACCTCCGGCAGAGCTTCGACCAGATCCCGAGGGAGTCTGGAGATATTGAGTCCGAGTGGACCATGTTCTCCACCTCCATTGTCAACGCGGCCACTCGGAGCTGTGGCCGTAAGGTCTCCGGTGCCTGTCGAGGCGGCAATCCCCGAACCCGGTGGTGGACACCGGAAGTAAGGGATGCCGTCAAGCTGAAGAAGGAGTCCTATCGGGCCTGGTTGGCTTGTGGGACTCCTGAGGCAGCTGATGGGTACCGAAGGGCCAAGCGGACTGCAGCCCAGGTGGTTGTGGAGGCAAAAACTCGGGCCTGGGAGGAGTTCGGTGAGGCCATGGAGAAGGACTATCGGTCGGCCTCGAAGAGATTCTGGCAAACCGTCCGGCGCCTCAGGAGGGGGAAGCAGTGCCCTACCAACGCTGTTTACAGTGGAGGTGGGCAGCTGTTGACCTCGACTGGGGATGTCATCGGACGGTGGAAGGAATACTTCGAGGATCTCCTCAATCCCGCCGTAACGTCTTCCATTGAGGAAGCAGAGGCTGAGGGCTCGGAGGTGGACTCGTCCATCACCCAAGCTGAAGTCACCGAGGTAGTCAAGAAACTCCTCGGTGGCAAGGCACCGGGGGTGGATGAGATCCGCCCTGAGTACCTCAAGTCTCTGGATGTTGTGGGGCTGTCTTGGCTGACACGCCTCTGCAGCATCGCGTGGCGGTCGGGGACAGTGCCTTTGGACTGGCAGACCGGGGTGGTGGTCCCTCTTTTCAAGAAGGGGGATCGGAGGGTGTGCGCCAACTATAGGGGGATCACACTTCTCAGCCTCCCTGGGAAAGTCTATGCCAGGGTACTGGAGAGGAGAATCCGGCCGATAGTAGAACCTCGGATTCAGGAGGAACAGTGTGGTTTTCGTCCCGGTCGTGGAACACTGGACCAGCTCTATACCCTCTACAGGGTGCTGGAGGGCTCATGGGAGTTTACCCAACCAATCCACATGTGCTTTGTGGATTTGGAGAAGGCATTCGACTGTGTCCCTCGCGGCATCTTGTGGAGGGTGCTCTGGGAGTATGGGGTCCGGGGCCCTTTGCTAAGGGCTATCCGGTCCCTGTACGACCGGAGCAGGAGCTTGGTTCGTATTGCCAGCAGTAAGTCAGACTTGTTCCCGGTGCGTGTTGGACTCCGGCAGGGCTGCCCTTTGTCGCCGGTTCTGTTCATAATTTTTATGGACAGAATTTCTAGGCGCAGCCAGGGGCCAGAGGGGTTTGGTTTGGGGACCACACGATTTCACCTCTGCTCTTTGCGGATGATGTTGTTGTGTTGGCCTCATCAAACCAGGACCTCCAGCATGCACTGGGACAGTTTGCAGTCGAGTGTGAAGCGGCTGGGATGAGAATCAGCACCTCCAAATCCGAGGCCATGGTTCTCAGTCGGAAAAGGGTGGTTTGCCCGCTTCAGGTTGGTGGAGAGCTCCTGCCTCAAGTGGAGGAGTTCAAGTATCTTGGGGTCTTGTTCACGAGTGAGGGAAGGATGGAACGGGAGATTGACAGGCGGATCGGTGCAGCTTCTGCAGTAATGCGGTCCCTGTACCGGTCTGTCGTGGTGAAGAAGGTGAGAGCTGAGCCGCAAGGCGAAGCTCTCGATTTACCGGTCAATCTACGTTCCTACTCTCACCTATGGTCATGAGCTGTGGGTCATGACCGAAAGGACAAGATCCCGGATACAAGCGGCCGAAATGAGCTTTCTCCGCAGGGTGGCTGGGCGATCCCTTAGAGATAGGGTGAGAAGCTCGGTCACTCGGGAGGAGCTCAGACTAGAGCCGCTGCTCCTCCACATCGAGAGGGGTCAGTTGAGGTGGCTCGGGCATCTTTTCCGGATGCCTCCTGGACGCCTTCCCGGGAAGGCGTTCCGGGCATGTCCCACCGGGAGGAGACCCCGGGGAAGACCTAGGACACGCTGGAGAGACTATGTCTCCCAGCTGGCCTGGGAACGCCTCGGTGTCCCCCCGGAAGATCTGGAGGAAGTGTCTAGGGAGAGGGAAGTCTGGGCATCCCTGCTTAGACTGCTGCCCCCGCGACCCGGCCCCGGATAAGCGGTAGAAGATGGATGGATGGATCTTTTTATGTAATATAAATGACAGTTCTTTTTATGCCAGTTCTCTTCATTTGACTGGTACCATGAATCTCATTAACATATTCTCTTTACTTGTTATGAATCATCACATCATGTACTTTCATTATTGTTGTCTGCTAACCGTTAGGAACAGATTAAAAGGTCTATAAATGAAGTGTCATTGTTGTTAGGCCATATACTGCCACAGCAAATGGATGCAATTAAAGTTAGACAAATCAAAAACTTTGCAGGATAACCAATATCCCGACCGCTGCTCAAGAAAGGAGCGTGATTATATAAAGAGGAGATGTGAAAATTTCACAATGAAGGGTGATGGTGTGTTAAATTGTTCTTAGAAAGATAATACAACTGTGACATTTATTTACTAATATAACTACATTAGATGGAGAGCAGCATAGGTATTAAGGCCAAACTGGCCAATGGGTAAGAAAAATGTATACATATACATTACAAAACAAGTAACTGTTCTTCATAAACATGTAACTTAAGTCTATAGTTTGTTCTCCCTTCCTTAGATTGAATGTTCAGAATGTTGAAGGTGGGACTGTGTGGTCAGATCTTCCACTGTTGGCAAATACAGCTGTCTTTCATGCACATTTGCCTATTTTTTTTTATTTTTTATTTTTTGTTATTGTTGCTTTCATACCTGTTAGCTAATAAATATGTTTGTTGAACATTCCCTGAATAAATGCTGTGGGTAATTCACTGGATCCATAAGCTATGGCTTCTCAATTTTCAACACTCTTTGGGAACATTTATGGAGTGTAGCCTACTGTATGCTTTATGCTTTAATTCATTCCTCAGTAACATTAAAATAAATAATAAATAAATGCTTGACATCCCTTTTACCACAGCAGTATTGCTTCTCAATTTAAATTAAGCCACAAATTGGCATCATAACAATAGTCTGCGAATACACATGCACTGCAAATACACAATATCAATAGCATGATTTATTTAATGTACTTACAGTTGTCGTCAGATATTCAATTTCATTGAAACGAATGTAACAAAATAATGTGGGCGTGGTCTGTGAAATCTTCCCTTAAAGGAGAACTCCGGTCAATTTTAACATTGAGCTAATTTTGTTGTAAATTTGGAGTGCTGTCAGTACAGAGAACAACGACAAAAATCGGTGTTGCCTACACCGTGTTATCCTCTTTTTAAAATGTGCACCCTGTTGACTTCAATAGGGCAAGTTTTATACCTGCTGTTACCCTCTTAACATCCTTGATGTGTCATTACAAGTGCACAGCCATGTGAGTGATTCCTTCAGAGTGAACACAGGTGAATACATACCTGTATTTCGGTCGAAGTCCAAAGTAGTCGATTGTCGAGTTCACGCGCGTGATCATACGTACTAAACCTATGCGTGTGAACTCGACAATCGACTACTATGGACTTCGACCGAAAACAGGATGTAAATACAGGTATGAGCGCTGGCTGAAATAACATCATTTTTATTCATATCTTTCACATCTACTGCAGTCAGATTCACCCGTGTTCACTCTGAAGCAATCACTCACATGGCTGTGCACTGTAATGACACATCAAGGATGTTAAGAGGGTAAAAGCAGGTTTAAAACGTGCCCCATTGAAGTCAACAGGGTGCAAATTTTAAAAAGAGGATAACATGGTGTAGGCAACACCGATTTTTCTCGTTGTTCTCTGTACTGACAGCACTCCAAATTTACAAAAAAAATGAACTCAATGTTAAAATTGACCGGAGTTCTCCTTTAAAGGCGTCTAAAACATTCAGCGGAGCAGCAACAGAGTAAACAACAGTGTCCCAATATGATACAAACATTTACCAATAACGTGGAAAGCTTTTAAATCTGCTCAGAGAAAGATTCGCTTTGACATCTGCTGGAAATCCAGGTAAAATTATCTGCGTGCACGCGCGCGTCCCCAGTTAACATGATCCCCAGTTGATCCGTAACACCGGTGCACTGGCAAAGGTTAACAGGTTAATAACAAAAAATTAAAAAGGTGATATCAAGCTTTAAATATTTGATTAAGACAGACAGTTTGATCATGGGTCAATAATTATAGCAGTTTCTGTAGAGGCAGAACAATGTTTTTTTTCAGACATCAGGATCAGAACTGTTCATAACTGCTTTCAATTTAATCTTTGTATTTCACAAATATCTAATTTTGGTGCAACATATACTGTAACTTGTAAAAACCGAATAAGTGCATTTTAAAAGTCTGTGATCAGTATCTGCCTGTAATAAGATCCACTGAAGGTAAGTTGACTGAACGCTAGTGATGGGCGCTTTTGAAACACGCTTCATGAAGCTGTGAAACCTTTACGAATCTTTTGTTTCGGATCAGTGGTTCGGAGTGTGTATCAAACTGCCAAAGTCACATGATTTCAGTAAACGAGGCATCGTTACGTCATAACTGTTTCAAAACTTTTAAAAATGTCAATGGTTCACCACTGGGGGGCGATGATCTCTGTGAACCCATGAATCATGCAGATTCACTGAGATTGAACAAGTGTTTGTGGGTTTTACCTGATCTCTGATCAGTTTTATACATTTGTAGACATTTTAATTAGACATTAGTATAATTAAAAGCAATAATAGTAGTTAATAGTCTCTTATTGGCCTTTTAGCTGAGCCATCCATAAAATACACGACACTGCCTCACGGTGCAGCACTAAAGCAGATGAACTACCTTTTACAAAACTTGTTTGATTGTCTTCTGCTTAAGGAAATACTTTTAGTCCTTAATCTGATCATGTTAGTTTATACAGTTATTCTTTGTTCATGTTAGTTCACAGGGGATTTACTAATGTTAACAGACAACTTTTGTATTTAAAAATGTATTAGTAAATGTTTAAACTTAAGGTTATTAAATGCTGTATAGTATTGTCCATCATTGGTTCATGTTAACTAATGTAGTTAATGTTAACAAATGAAACCTTACTGTAAAGTTTTAGCAAGTAGACAATGTGTCTGAAAACAACCGACATAAACACATTTGACCCAGTGAGCAAACCAAGGGTAACATTGACATGAAAGAACCTTAAAGATTAAATGAAATGAATGTGTAAACTAACATAAATAGATCACCGCTTTCAACCTTTTTATTGTTACAATGTTGGTAGTATATTTAAATGAACAATGTGTAGTCTTTCTCCATGTTACCTTTACCTTGATATCCCTGTTTATTTGTCAGCAAAAGTCTGCTGGATGAAGATGAACACGTTAGTTGATCATCATAGATCTGAGTCATTTTCTCTTTCTGTCTTCAGTCTGAATAGATGCAGTATTACAGAGAAACAGAGTCTCATCCTGACTTCAGCTCTGAAATCAAACCCGTCACACCTGAGAGAGCTGGACCTGAGCGCGAATAAACTAGGAAACACAGGAGTGAAGCGCTTATGTGCCGTACTGAAGGATTCACACTGTAAACTGGAGAGATTGAGGTCAGTCACATTCACATACAAGAATCAAAATGCTTAAAATCACTTCAACAGTTTAAACTAAAACACTTTATACCATGGGCTGTTTAAATACTCGATTCTGATTGGCTGGAAGGTGTGCAGTAAAACCGTTTAATGCACAGGTAGTTCCAGTCAGTTTGATTACAGTTCGAAATTAATCCGCTACATTGGTAACCATAGTAACACAGATACACTTGCAAGCAGAGTGAGAGACGCATATGAAAACGTTTATTTAGGTAGGCTAAATGGATGATTTTTGCATATCGTTTAATTTGTATGGTGAATATGGCAACTCTGAGAAATGGGCCCAGGCACAAGATGAAATAGAAGACTTGGAGAAGACGTTGAATGACAAAAAGCGGCACAAAGAATTAACAATAAATAAATGACATGATTAGTTCAAATAAAGATTGCCTTGTCACTGTCAGTGTTGCCTGTCATTCATAAATAATTGTAATAAATCCATTAAAGAATCATTAAGTTAGCTATATGCTTAAGCAAAGAGGGGACGTTAGCTGCTAACGTTAGACTTTAAAGAAGAGACGCACACAGGTAACTCGCGCACGCATCTCTCTCTCTCTCTCTCTCTCTCTCTCTCTCTGTTCCTTCTCCTTCAGTTCTCTGTCTCTCTCTTTTAATAATGAATTTAAATAAATGTGAATTCATTCAAATAAAAGCAATCCGATGGCTCTACTTTATTTAAAGCGGACAGAGTGCAATAACTGACGAGCCTTAACTTAAGAAATAACCGTCATTTTTACACGTCTGTTAAAAAATTACACTGTAAACATCAGTTACAGCTTTAACTTATTTTTAACTTGGCAAATAACCAAGGTAGAAGCGGGATAATCCACGGCTAGCCATGCATTAAAGAATTTTAATGCACTCCGCTTCGCGTCGGGTGGTTCTTCGCCTCTACGTCGTGCATTAAAATCCTTTAATGCATGGCTAGCCGTGGATTATCCCTTACTTAACACTGTATTTGTGCAAACGTAGTATTTTGTGATCTGGTGAAATAAAGATGAAGATCTCTCTTCCTCTCTCTGTTTTATTTGCTTATGAAGATGATGTGACTTTACAGAATAAAGAGTTTTCTTTTCTTCTGTCTTACTTTCTTCTCTCTCTCTGCTAATGTAGTTTAAGCTGCTGTAATATGACAGATGAAGGTTGTTCTGATGTGACTTCAGTTCTGAAATCAAACCCGTCACACCTGAGAGAGCTGGACCTGAGCTGGAATAAACTAGGAGACTCTGGAGTGAAAAACCTCAGTGATCTACTGATGAACCCACAATTCAAGCTGGAGAAACTACAGTTAGTATCATTATACTGTACAGCAATTACAGTGTGACTGAAGTTTATTTATTTGAAGACAGCAGGGCTTATGTTTCATTGTTTATAGCAGTGCACTTTCTGGGTTTCCCCTATTGCTCACAGGGGGTTAAAGTGGGATGTGAGTGTGCCGTATGGACTCTTATTCTGGCTGTACTGAAGACAAAGCGGTTTGACCAATCAGATGAAAGGGGCGTTTCAGCGCCGCCCACATGTGCAAACGAAATATCAAAGCCATAAACCGATTTGTAAACCACAAACGAAAAATTAGAAATCGAGCCGAAATCTCATTTTCCGTTTATTAAACTAAACGAAACACCGAATAAACGATCTGTCTTTTCATTTCTCGTTATTCCATTCCAAACAGGAAATGAAATGATCAGATGATACACGGACCGTGAATCCGTGTATCATTCGTTCAGTTGTTTTTTATGTAATATTGAAAGTAGAAAAAATTTGAAAACTCTTCCTTTTTCGATTTTTCATTTTTTCCAAAAAAACTAAAAACAAGTATTCAGCTTGATTTTTTTGTTTTTCGTTCTCAGGTAGAAACATTTATAAACAGCTTGAATAT
Organism: Squalius cephalus; assembly: GCA_022829025.1. NCBI lineage: Eukaryota > Metazoa > Chordata > Actinopteri > Cypriniformes > Leuciscidae > Squalius > Squalius cephalus. Next base: position 60,663,526 of record CM040792.1, read on the forward strand.
TTGATTTCTACACGTAGGCGGGAATGAAACGCTCCTTTCCTCTGATTTGTCAGCCGAAGATCAAACTGTCCCGTCATCAGTTCTTCCTCAGTTCTGCACTGCAGAATAAGAGTCCTCCGTTGTGTGGATTCTTAAAGGGATAGTTCACTTTGAAATTAAATTTTGGTATGTTTTAGCTTACCTCAAGGGCATCCAAGATGTAGGTGTCTTTTTTTCCGCAGTAGTTTCAATTTTGATATTTTTAGGTTAAACCGTTCTTGTCTGTCAGTCATATAATGCAGGTCTATGGTCACTCTCTCAAAGAGCATGCACAAAGTCCAAATTAAAACAATTCCCCATCGTCCAAATTAAACAATTCCCCATCGTAAGTACACATTGATGGCCTAAGACACGAAACGAGCGGTTTGTGTGAGAAAACGAACAGTATTTATATCGTTGTTACCTCTTGAACACAGCCGCGTCCAAATGATCTGAGGGCGCGGGCGGGTATAGATATATACACTAGATGTCGCCTTGGCTACTGCAGTTCATTGGAACGAAACCGTAGCCAAGCGACATCTAGTGTATATATCTATACCCACCCGCGGGCGGGTATAGATATATACACTAGATGTCGCCTTCGCTACTGCAGTTCATTGGAACGAAACCGTACCCAAGGCGACATCTAGTGTATATATCTATACCCGCCCGCGCCCTCAGATCATTTGGACGCGGCTGTGTTCAAGAGGTAACAACGATATAAATACTGTTCGTTTTCTCACACAAACCGCTCGTTTCGTGTCTTAGGCCATCAATGTGTACTTACGATGGGGAATTGTTTAATTTGGACGATGGGGAATTGTTTTAATTTGGACTTTGTGCATGCTCTTTGAGACAGTGACCATAGACCTGCATTATATGACTGACAGACAAGAACGGTTTGACCTAAAAATATCAAAATTGAAACTACTGCGGAAAAAAAGACACCTACATCTTGGATGCCCTTGAGGTAAGCTCAAACATACCAAAATTTTATTTCAAAGTGAACTATCCCTTTAACACGTTTATTGCAACTTTTTCATATGTTTTCCATCAACCAGACTAACGAATGGCTCGACACAACCCGTACTGGGGAATAGACTAGACAGGGCTTTCTTCTTTGTAGACCAGAGTTCTCAAGTGCCAGGGGTTTGCTATTTTCCTATTTTCCAAATTGTAAAGTCACGTTTTTTTTATTTTATTTTTATCATGAACCACGCTGTGTTTTATTCCTAAGTGACTATATAATGCATTTTACTTCAAATAATCTAAATGTTGACTTTGAAGAGTAAGCGCGTCAGAAGGCTATTCACTCTATTTTGGTTCATTTTTGGTGTGCGCCAGAAAGATGTTCAAGGAGACTGAGCAGTTGCTAAAGCAGCGTGACATTTTGTAGTCATTTTGAATGTACACAAATAAAAATATAAATTTTACTGTTTCAAATGACAGATTATGAAACGACAGAATATTAAGTTATTTCCCCTGCTGAGCAACAAATCCAAGTGATGGCGCTGGCGCATCAATCGCTCACACAACTTCTAGGCTATTATAAGTTCACTTCTGGCATTGCTAACTTGACATCGCAGCCTATTCATTATTAAAATAAAACACAGTCAACCAAATATATAAAAAGATATTCTGCTTAATTTAATTGGTCTTTTGTACAATATAAAAGCTGTGCCGCACAGTCCTACTTGCTGTTATTCCAAACTCATTTCCCTTGCTGTGAAGATTATGATTTAGCCTAAACGTGTATATTGGGACTCGGCTGAAGTATAAAGCCGTCTTTACATTACTAGTTAGCATCCAAATGTTACATTGCAAATATGGAAACTTTGGACCGAATGAGAGAAACCAATGTCGGTAGCCTACAGTTTCAGTTTCGATTCAAATAAATTTGTTTAGGCTTGGCGTTTAAAATGGGCTAAATGTTGTTTATAATAAAGGACACAATAGGCTATTATTATAAGCTATTATAGGTTATAATTTTATTATAGTCTACGTGGCTACTTATTTTTCATTCTTGTTGTTTTCTGAAAACCATTCATTTAAAGGTTTGACATGGGCTACAGTAAGGAGAAGTAAAATACGCATAGACATAGCCTATGTTATTAATAGTGTTTATAATGTTAATGATGTATTTTATTTACCGGTCTTTTACACTATTTCTGAATAGGCTAATAATAAAATGCGTTTGTTTCCCTCTCAGCATGACCGGTGCGCTGCGCACAAGCGCACATAAATTAATAAATTTTAATAAAACACAAGGCCTACATTAGGGATGTTAACCGATGAGAGTTTGACCGATGGTTGACCGTATCAACGTTAACCGATCAAAGTTGTTGGTAGTCGGTTAAAAAAAAAGAAGTGATCTCTAAATTAGGCTATTATAGACAGTGGACTAAACGCTACTACAGTTAGCCATCTCATTCCAAGATCTTTTTGTGTGAAGTGAACAAATACCTCACACTCAATTTTCCATAACTCGCCTGTTTGTACTTAATAAACCAATAAAAACATTTGGCGCGAGGTCACAGGGTTTGTGTTCGCGCGCTCACAAGGTTTGCGAAAAGAAAAGGCTACAGGCTAAAACACTCGAGGTTAGAGCCAGGGCAGACGACAGGATGAAGCGTGCAAAGAAAAGTAGTGTGTGGGACCATTTCACCAAAAAGAATGACACAGATGTAAGTTGCAACTTGTGTGATACAGTGCTTAAATACAGTAGTAGCACATCATCTATGATGTATCACCTGAAAACGCGACACCTGATGATCATCATCTTTCTTTATTATTGTTAGCACTACCTCAAACTAAAGCGGCGTCTCTTCGGAGCTGTCATTTTCTTAAATGAGCCGCGGCAATGTTTCAAATGAGCTTCTAACGCTAGACAAACGCCTTTATTTTCAACGCGATCACCTTGTACCCAAACCATTTCGAAACTAAGGAGCCATTTCTCCTCCGATTACATACAAGCTCCTTACGTGAGTGGAAGGGCCGGGAGGCAGAGCGGCAGAGAGATGCGACAGTTGCGAAATTGCAGGCGCGGCTCGAAATGGCTGTTATTTCAAATAGCGTAGCATATTTTAAACTAATCGGTTAACCGGTTTCAACCGGCTAATGAGGCTCGGTGGTCGGTCAAGAATTTTTTTAGTTTTCGCCATCCATAGCCTACATTATAAAACTCAGAAGAGTATGTATTTTAATATCTCTGTTGTTCTCTGTTCTCCGGTTGTTAGATAGTCAGTCTGAATGACAGTTCATGCGTTTACGTTAATATAGGCCTATTATATAGTCAATGCATTATTCTTTTCTTTTTGTATTAGTGGTAAAAATATTTAATTTACAACTAATTATTAGGGATGTCCAGATCCGATCACGTGATCGGAAATCGGGCCCGATCACGTGGTTTCAGACTCGATCGGAATCGGACGTTACCTCCCGATCAGGACTCGGATATATGTATATATATTATCATTATTTTTTAACACATCTATAGTTATGCGGTGGCACAGAGTTAGACCCTTTTGACTCCACACAGAAACAGCAACGCGTGCGGCATGACATCACTTTGTTGCAGAGACGTATGATGTGTAAAACCAAGTGGAAAGCGCTGGTGCACCGCTGTCTCCTTCTTTCCACAAGCGCTTGCTCTCTGTGGCGTCTGTCGTTGCAACCATGAACTGCGCTCTCCATGATGACAAGGAAGTATCAGAAAAAGATTAATAGATTTCTAGCCCTTGCATTAGCTTTACTACTAGATATATTTATGGAGATGAAAAATAATAAGGCGCCCTGTAGCTACAGCTATGATCAGCTGTTCGGCCGAGCATTCAATGTTGTTATGCTGCGAGCTGATCAGTTGGTTCGTTGCTGCCGCGCTCTATCACTCACACCATAAAGAAAGAGCAACATGTTTTTTAATGTTTCAGTTTCTTGATTAAAGTGGCATAATTTGGAAGCGGATAATTTCTTCACAAACAGCTCATTATGACTCAAAATGATAGAATGCTGCACCTACACTCGATAGTGTGAATAAGATCAGCGCAACGCAGACCACTGCATTGACAACGTGAAACAGCCAGGGCTCAGCGAAGCGGAAGACAGAGAAAGAGAGAAAGCCGGTCCAGCGCTGATTGAGGAATTAAATTCGAAAATAAAAGACAGTTTGACATTTTTTCTCGCATCTGTGAATTTTTTTTAAATCATTTGCTCTGAGATGAAGCAAATATTTGTGCGGGAATTTCTCGCACTATAAAAGCGAGAAAAAAGCGACTAATAGCTTTTATAGTGCGAGGAATTCCTGCACAAATATATTTGCTTCATCTCAGAGCAAATGATTAAAAAAAAAAATCACAGATGCGAGAAAAAATGGTTTAAATTATGCGCAACCCCCGCACTCACGCACCGAAAATTCAAGCCCTGCAAAGGTGAAGAATTTATGTTATTTATTACATAAATGATTGTTCAAGCTACCTCACAGAAGTGCTCTGTTTGTAAGAGTTGTTGAATGTTAAAATAAGGTGAATTAAATAAAAAAATAAGGAACATCCTGGATCTGTTTTTTTTTTTTGCTCTTCTTTATTCTTTTTTATCGAAGTATCGGATCGGGACTCGGTATCGGTAGATACTCAAAATCAAATGACTCGGACTCGGACTCGGAGGCAAAAAAACCTGATCGGGACATCCCTACTAATTATATTGATTTATATCTTCATTTATTATAAAAAAAAATAAAAAAATACTGGGCAAGGGCGACCATAGGCTAACAGCCGACATTTAGGCTACCCTGCATACCCAGCTGATGCAAAGCGTAGGTGAATCTACAAAGAAGAAAGCCCAGTCTAGTCTATTCCCCAGTACGGGTTGTGTCGAGCCATTCGTTAGTCTGGTTGATGGAAAAACATATGAAAAAGTTGCAATAAACGCGTTAAGAATCCACACAACGGAGGACTCTTATTCTGCAGTGCAGAACTGAGGAAGAACTGATGACGGGACAGTTTGATCTTCGGCTGACAAATCAGAGGAAAGGACCGTTTCATTCCCGCCCACGTGTAGAAATCGAATATCGAGCTGTTTATTCATTTTTCTACCTCAGAACGAAAAATCAAGCTGAATACTTGTTTTTAGTTTTTTTGGAAAAAATGAAAAATCGAAAAAGGAACTGTTTTCTCGTTTTTTCTACTTTCAATATTAAATAAAAAACGACTGAACAAATGATACACGGGTCCGCATACTTTTTGATAATTTCATTTCCTGTTTGGAATGGAATAACGAGAAATGAAAACCAGTTCGTTTATTCGTTTTTTAGTTTAGTTTAAAAAATGAAAAATGAGATTTCGGCTCGGTTTTTCATTTTTCGTTTGTGGTTTACAAATCGGTTTATGGGTTCGATATTTCATTTGCACACGTGGGCGGCGCTGAAACGCCCCTTTCATCTGATTGGTCGAAACGCTCCGCCTTCAGTAAGCGACGAGCCTTTCTTCTGTCAGGCAGAATAAGAGTCGGTACGAGTGCGGCACTGACAAATGCACTGTAATAAAATAATGTCCGAAACCACCACTCACTGTTAACTACGCACAATATTTGAAGCAGAAATATGTTGCTGGTCACGTAATTTGCGCTGCTGAGACTTGCAAGCGACCCCAATAATGTGAGCCACAGTATATGACAGATTATTTTAGCATGATGTATTTCCCATTGCTAAATACAGTGCAAATAGTTCCGTTTCTTTGGGTAAAAGGGAAGTGGAAATAAAAATCAATAATAGGCTGAACTGTACCATGGTAATATGTCCTTACATCTATCTGAGCTTCCTTTGAGAAAAATAGCAGACCACCTTTTTTAAACTGTTATTTAAAACGGTGCTCTGCTATATTTCACAAAGGAAGCCCATTTGTGCGGTCGTTGGCGTTATATGAGAAGGACATTTTGAATATAAGCCTACTGTAAAATTAGCTGGCTTAAAAATGTGGATTGATCAGTGCAGAGTTACTCCAGACGCCTCCCAGTGCTGTTCGTATTGGAATTGTGTAATCACAGATTATGAACAGATGTTTTCAGAGCTGGACAAACAACTTCCTTACTTGAGTGAAAGTACAGATACTACTGGTCAAATATTACTCCGTTACAAGAAAGTTGTAAAGACTGATTTTTACTGAAGTAAAAAAAAATTAAAGATTTTTACAGAAGTACTCGTTTTTAAAAATACTTGTGTATCAAAAGTAAATGTCAATGCATTGTTTTATTATTGTTGCATTGTTGTGTGTATTACTTACAGTACCTTATGCCTCTGAATCTATGCCTGCCCTCATATCAATATCACATTTATTTCTAGAACACAGTTCCAGTAGTGGGATTGAATGTGAGATTGAATTGAAGTCACTCAATAACGTCCACAATGGTTTCGGACACCCAAATGGCTGTTCCCTCAAATAGTGCCATATTTAAAGTTTTTTGGCTTTTAGTATGAATATGTTTGCCTTACTGTTATCTATAAGCTAGTGTGCTCCAAAACAATGACAAAATTCGCATTTAGAAGACCAAATCCAAAGTTGAAAATGAAAATCAGTTTCAAGTACAGTAAAATCAAGTAAAGTACAGATACTCAAAAAGTGTACTTAAGTACAGTACTCAAGTAAATGTACTTTGTTACTGTCCACCTCTGGATGTTTTACACAATAAGGATATATTCCCATTGGGTTGTTGGGTTTTCATGTTTAATGGGAACTTTAGACATAATGATTTTTATACTGTACAAACTGTGTTATCCCCTAACTCTAATGTAACAGTTATGGATAGGTCATCTACGGCCATCTAATGTTACGGACATATTACCATGGTACAGTTCAGCCTATTATTGATACTGTGGCTCACATTATTGGGATCGCTTGCAAGTCTCAGCAGCACGAATTACGTGACCAGCAACATATTTCTGCTTCAAATATTGTGCGTAGTTTACAGTGAGTGGTGGTTTCGGACATTATTTTATTACAGTGCATTTGTCAGTGCCACACTCGTACTGACTCTTATTCTGCCTGACAGAAAGAAAAGCTCGTCGCTTACTGAAGGCGGAGCGTTTCGACCAATCAGATGAAAGGGGCGTTTCAGCGCCGCCCACATGTGCAAACGAAATATCAAAGCCATAAACCGATTTGTAAACCACGAACGAAAAATTAGAAATCGAGCCGAAATCTCATTTTCCATTTATTAAACTAAATGAAACACTGAATAAACGATCCGTCTTTTCATTTCTCGTTATTCCATTCCAAACAGGAAATGAAATGATCAGATGATACACGGACCGTGTCGTGTGTTCATTCGTCTTTTGATTTAATATTGAAAGTAGAAAAACGAGAAAACACTTCCTTTTTCGTCTTTTTATTTTTTCAGAAAAACTAAAAACAAGTATTCAGCTTGATTTTTCACTTTTCGTTCTCAGGTAGAAACATTTATAAACAGCTTGAATATTTGATTTCTACACGTAGGCGGGAATGAAATGCTCCTTTCCTCTGATTTGTCAGCCGAAGATCAAACTGTCCCGTCATCAGTTCTTCCTCAGCTCCGCTCAGCAGAATAAAAGTCCTCCGCTGCTGCAGTTGTACGGATTCTGAACGCGTTTATTGCAACTACTACATTTCATCTTTTTCTCATCAAACACCCAGACTAATGGCTCGACACGACCCGCACCGGGGAAGAGCCTCGACAGGGCTTTGTTATGAGGCTTTCAGTTCTCAAGTGCCAGGGGGTCCGTGAAATAATTTACTATAACCTACTGTATTTTCCGGACTGTAAACTAAAGTCACGTTTTTATCATGAAACATGTTGTGATTTATTCCAGAGTGACCTAGGCCTTTACAATGCATTTAACTTAGTTCACATAATCTAAATGTTGACTTTCAAAAGTAGGCACGCCAAGAAGACTATTCGCTGTATTTTGGTTTATATATATACAGTATATACTTTTTTTTTCATCAATCTCTTTATTAAAGTTTGAACATGAAATAAGAACAAACAAAGTTCCCTTCACATACAAAGAAAAATACAAAACATAAACACCAAGAATCAACAAAAATAAACGACAAACAACATAGTAACAATGAAGGAAAAAACAAAACAATAAAAACACATTAACTAATAGCTGTGAGTGACGGTCCAAGAACTACTGCCCAGTCATTTGCAGCAAAAAAACGTGGGACACTAAGTTTACTCAGGATTGTCTGGGAAGGTCAACTTCCCAACATATTCAAAAAAAGGGGGTATATATATATATACATATATATATATATATATATATATATATATATATATATATATATATATATATATATATATACTTTTTAACCACAAATGCCCGTTTTGTACCATCTCTGAGATGTGCCACGTATTACATCATCACGTTGGAAAGGTCACGCGTCACATCATCAAAAAATGTGTTTTGGGGTTTCATGACCCTTTAAAAATGAAATGAAATGAATGTGAACATGAATACATCAACAATTTCAACCTTTGTATTGTTACAATGTTGGTAGTATATTTAAATGAACAATGTGTAGTCTTTCTCCATGTTACCTTTACCTTGATATCCCTGTTTATTTGTCAGCAAAAGTCTGCTGGATGAAGATGAACACGTTAGTTGATCATCATAGATCTGAGTCATTTTCTCTTTCTGTCTTCAGTCTGATTGATTGCAGTATTACAGAGAAACAGAGTCTCATCCTGACTTCAGCTCTGAAATCAAACCCGTCACACCTGAGAGAGCTGGACCTGAGCAGGAATAAACTAGGAGACTCAGGAGTGAAGCACTTATGTGACATACTGAAGGATTCACACTGTAAACTGGAGAGATTGAGGTCAGTCACATTCACATACAAGAATCAAAATGCTTAAAATCACTTCAACAGTTTAAACTAAAACACTTTAATACTGTATTTGTGCAAACTTAGTATTTTGTGATCTGGTGAAATAAAGATGAAGATCTCTCTTCCTCTCTCTGTTTTATTTTCTTATGAAGATGATGTGACTTTACAGAATAAAGAGTTTTCTTTTCTTCTGTCTTATTTTCTTCTCTCTCTCTGCTAATGTAGGTTAATCTGCTGTGATATGACAGATGAAGATTGTTCTGATGTGACTTCAGCTCTGAAATCAAACCCGTCACACCTGAGAGAGCTGGACCTGAGCGGGAATAAACTAGGAGACTCTGGAGTGAAAAACCTCAGTGATCTACTGATGAACCCACAATTCAAGCTGGAGAAACTACAGTTAGTATCATTATACTGTACAGCAATTACAGTGTGACTGAAGTTTATTTATTTGAAGACAGCAGGGCTTATGTTTCATTGTTTATAGCAGTGCACTTTCTGGGTTTTTTAAACTAAAACACTTTATTCTCAATATCTCACAGTGAGTCTGAGTTCACATTATATTTGTGTAAAATTCTTCACATTCATGATTTGTTTATAAGATAATCTCTCTTCCTCTGTTTGTGTCTTTCTAGTCTACGGAACTGTGGCATTACAGATGTTTCTTCTCTAACTCAGTCTTTGACTAACTCAAAAGCACTGCAGTTTTTAAAAGAGCTTGATCTGAGACACAATAAGATAGGAGACTCACAGCAGCGGCTCAGAGACGAGCTACGAGACTCAAACTGTGTCCTGAGGTGAGGAAACATCACTGAGATATTAAAGAGATCTTCATTTACCTCTGATATGTGAACAAACCTTTCAAACATTCGTGAAAGGAAATTATCATTAAGCTTTATTGCAACACAGGGTTTGTGTGAGAACAAAATGTGAAGTTATTGAAATGTTTAACACAAAGGAGGAAAGAGAACAAAAGCTCACTGTCACAGCTTTATACATTGTCGTAGAAATTTTAAACTGTATATTAAACTAACCATGTTTCTAACATCTAACCTTATTTAACATCTAACATCTGAACAGGATGTACTTTACGAAACCAATGGAAAACTTGTGTCTTTGAGTGTGTGCATATGTGTGTAAAAATAACATAGTTTGGGAAATTAAACTAGACAGTCTGTTAGAATCTTGTGATTAACAAATGAAGTCATCATTAAAACAAAGTTTGCTTTACCTAGTAACAGAGATTACCTAGTATTTACCTTGCATATGAAGAACCAGTCAAATAATGGGGAAATTATGTAATGCAGCCTGACATTTATGCCATACCTCGATTCTATAAAAACTGTTTTATCTGTGTTTTACGCTGGGAGTCTCAATGGAATTTGTCTGAGATCCTCCGGCCTTGATTCTTCTTGGGAGAGTTTCTCTGAGAACTGCTCGAAGACTCTCCCGGCCGTTATTAAAGCATTTAAAGGACATTTGCTGAAAGTCTGTCTGTTAATTTCTGCTTAAACTGGTCAGTTTAGGGAAGCAAGTTAGTTAGAAACTCGGCCAGTTGTCGACGGAAGACGCAAAGAGCTTGAGTATAAAGGTTATTAAGTGTCGATTGTAGACGCAACAGTTTTATTTATTAAGTGTCGATTTGTAGACGCTAGATAGTCGGGATTAGGAAAAAATCCACTACAACATCAACACCTGCTTTATTAACAGTAGAAGTGAATCATTTCAGTGTGAAAACAGACTTGGTCAGACTGTAGGAAAACGCTGCACTCCTGCTAAAATCAGTGCAGTTCCAGCTTCAGCTCACAGCGTCCAGCTCACATGAGGAATGTCTCTGTCTCTAGTGTGTTTTTACTGTGACAAGCAACACGTCACACTACTTTACACTTACTTTACTCTCAGTTATTTACTAAGAGCCTACAAACATGTTTAAACTAGAGGACAAACGGCTTTAACTAAAGGTTTGTGTTTGAACTCAAAATAACATTTGTATTTACTCCCTGTGGTTTATTCCATACGCCGTACACTCATTAGTTTCTCCTTTACAGAGACTCAATAGGAGTCGCACACACACACACACACACACACATATGAACATGATTCATGCTTTACATCTATTATATTTAAAAACACAAATATCTAGCCAAGATCATGTATTGTCAGTAATTAATCTGATTACAGGAATTCAATTTAACTTATTTAAAATAAAATAAAACAGTAATTGAAATATAATAATTTGCACTTTGTTCCACTGAACTCTGATTGTTTTCTCTTCTGTTCCACTTTACAGAGTATATGAAGATCGATCACCAAACATCCCTGATAAAGGTCGATCACCAAACATCCCTGATAAAGATCGATCACCAAACATCCCTGATAAAGGTCGATCACCAAACATCCCTGATAAAGGTCAATCACCAAACTCTGATGGATGTGTTATATCGTAGAGTTTTAGAATTGGGAATATATTGTTGATTCTGATTTGTATATTTCATTTATATTTTATGTGAAGTTGTGCATGTCTTATATAAAAAAAATATTATTTATAGATTTTTTTTGTAAAATCTATGTTTTGGAATACATTTGTGACTCTGATCTGTTATATCAAATCAAATCAAGTATATTTGTATAGCGCTTTTCACAATACAGACTGTAAGCAGCTTCACAGTATTAAATTAAAATAAAATAATACAACAAGGTTTGTTTCTAGTGGAATTTATTGATTGATAGAATAAAATTAAATATCCCCAAAATATCCCCAACTGAGCAAGCCAAAGGCAACAGTGGCAAGGAACCGAAAAAACTCCATCAAGTGACCTAATGGTGTCCTAAAACTCCATCAGGTGACCTAATGGAGAAAAAAAAAAAAAAACAACCTTGGGAGAACCCAGGCTCAGTCGGGGGCCAGCATTGGTCAATATGCTTGCGTCGACTTCAATGTAGCCTATATGTGCCCAGCTTCCTTTCCGTGAGTTCTGACCGAAAAATGGAAAATATCAAGCGCTTCCGTTTCAGAGTCCCTGTTTCATGTTTGTTAGCCCAAGACATTTTACAAATCCAGACCAAACGATGTTCTACGGCCTTGTCCGGAATAAAGAGTAGCCTATCCATGTCACACAGTAAGATTTAGGATTTTGACCATATACCTCGCAGTCACAGACCGTATCAACGTCAGTGAGCTATACTTATTGTATTTCGCCACAGGGTGTCACTGTGGCCTCAACCCTTCGCCTTCGCTTACTCTGAGCTCGATTGCTATGTCTGAGGTAAACCAAGCCCTCCTCATTACCCTACGCAGGAAGAAATGTAGGAAGAAATAAATGAAGAAATAAATAAATGTAGAAATACATAAATGTATAAATACATAAATGTATAAATAAATAAATGTAAAAATAAATAAATGTATAAATAAATAAATGTATAAATGTATAAATAAATACAAGAATAAATAAATAAATATGGAAAAATAAATTATACATAAATAAGGAAATAAATGTATAAATAAATATTTATTTTCGTTTTTTTGCTTTTCTATGTATATTTATTTATATATTTTTTATTTCTTTTTTCTTTTTTACATTTATTTGTATATTTATTTATGTATTTATTTATTTTTAATATTGGCAGCTTTGGAATTCCATATTGAAGTTCTATCACACCACATGTGGCCACTAATATGTTTTCTTACTTGACATATGTAACTCTTTAGGTTTTTTCAACACCACTGGTCACTATATGATAAAAGTGTGAAACATAATCGTAATAAGAAGTCTGAATTACTGTTTGAATTATACGCTGTTCCATTAACCCCCTGGGGTAGGTGCAATAGGCTCACTTTTTTTCTTATCAGCGCAAAATACTCTGTTGACTTTGATCTTGCATTCAAGTTTCATACATTAATCGATCCTGTTAAGTGTGTATTTTTTGTGTATACTCACAATAAAAACAAAGTGTTGTGCTTTTTGCCAAATAAAGAAAAATAAACATGATGTGAGTTCTGCTTTCTCTCTGTCAGTGAAGTCTATTCTGAAACGTGCCCGAAAATGAACCATAACTCAGCGAATACTCAGTCAAACAGGCATACAGACACACAGGCATGAAGCTTGAATTCTCTTCTTTTAAATGAAGTAATTTTTATAAAAAAAACAATATTCTCAGTTTATGTAATATGTATGAAAAGAGAGAGATGTTAGTCGTTCTCATCTCTGCTCATTATGTTTTAATGTGACCGTGCCCACGGAGAGCGCGCGCTATTCAAACGCAAATGATCTGAGGCAATCCATGCAAACCTGTGAATGCCCACATCAGCAGATAACACACACCGCGAGTTCACTTTCAGACTCATGTACTTTACGACGCTGTGAGGAATAATACTATCTTAATAATAATCCTGGAAAATTTACCTCAGAAGTGCTGGAAGTTTCATTTCGAGGAGAAACGGGTCCAGCTGAGGAATAGGTCAGTTCTATATTTGCTTTTTTCTAATCGCAATAGTGTCTGTACACGCAAAAAAAAAAAAAGTTTAAATATGAATCGCGTTTCTTCGTATGAATGAATCACTGCACAGATGCGTGCGGTTGTGTAGCTACTACAGCTGGCAAAAATACTGTTTCAAAATGAATCTCGTTTTTGTGTGTGAATGAATGAACAGCTTTTACCAAACTCTATTGCTATACTGAGATGAGTAAAAATCGACTACAAAAATCAGACAGATTATAAAGTTTTTACTGTAAAATACTGCCACATCAAAAAAGCTTATAATGTTGCCAATTTCTGCTCATATATTAAATATATACAGTATATAGTATGTTTTGTCAAAAATAAAGTCATCAACTAAGATGTTATTATAGTGTTTGTTCCAATGTAGGCTACATTCAAACTAATGAATCCTTAACTTTGAAATACGTATGATAAAATGCATACTTTAGTTTTTACAAAGAAAGATTACACTGGAAATATTGTTACAGTTTTAATTGTTGTTGTAATTGTATAACCTTTTTAATAAAATAGCAAAAAATATATATATTTACAAGGATAGATGTAAACAAAATCTTAAAAGGTCAATATAAGGTTATATTCTCTTTAAATATTTTTTTATTGTGTTTTATTAGTGACACATTTGGGTAGAAAATATATTCCAAATCTGAAAATACAGTATGAGACCAATTAACTGCACAATTACTAGAAATGTTTACCTTGGATATTATACAATTTGCAAGCACAGTTTGTGAAAAAAACAACAACTGTGTTTCCAACTGTGAACCAATTATATATTGTTGTGTCCTTGCATTCTTTCTTGTGGCTCAGTCACAATGATTTTCAGATCATTTTGAAGAAAAAACTCTTGGCGACAAAATGCATTATGCAGAAGGCTTGTGGACACATATTTAGTATGTGTTTTGTGGCCTTATTTTTTGTGGAAACTTTCATTTTTAGTTTTTTCAAAAAACATGCATAAACATTATTCTCTCAAAAATACAAACATGTACATACATGTTGCTCACATATTATGGTAGCCCTGTTTGTGCTAAATAGAGTGTAATTACACCTTTGCCATTAATATGTTTATAAGCAACTGAAAAAAAGCACAAATGTCAGTGCATGTCAGAACATCTCAAGGACCCCAAAAACACCTTAGGCCCCAGAGGGTTAAAGAAACAGGAGACTGTTGATTGTGTTTTTAATCAGTGTGATTTCAGGACAAATGTGTATGGCACATTTACTACCCACAAAAGCAGAAACCATATGCCTCATTGTGTCACCAATTTTAAACCGCAAGTTTAGATTATGCCTCAGGGAACTACACTGCGACCAAAATGGTCGCATTTGCGACCCTTTGAAATGCAATTGCAACCCCAATTATTAATGGGTCGCAAATGTATCACTGATTATTTTTATACCTATGTTTTAGGCAATATGCTATAATTTACTATGAGCATTTATTAAAACAGAAATGTGTATTTTAAGAATACGTTTTATAACGTGCTCTGAGCATTCAACACATCAAGTTGGCTTCAGCCCCGCGACCGTTACTTAGATTAAAACGTAGCCTACCATTGTATCAGTGCTGCGTGAGCTCTCTCTCTCTCACACACACAAATACGGACGCGCGCACACAGAGAGAGAAGATAATTGTAAAATGAAAATTGATGGGCTATAGTTTAAATTTTGTTCTTGCTTGGTTTTTTTTTCTGTCAAAATGTCAGAAAGCATTTTGTATTATCCATCCGTGTTTTTAAAATTCGTTAAATGACGGAGGTTTTACAACACTGCCCTCGTTATATGTCGGATTCGTCTAACTTAGCCTACTTGATATTATTTTTAGAATAAGTGATTTGTTATGCTATTATTGGACTCCTGTCTATTCATTGTCAACTGTTTTCTATAAATATGTTTGTATTGGCTATCTATGCAGCTAATGCGTGTCCAGTTTAAAATGTGCAATGTTCAAATGCAAAGACAGCACGTCACAAATAGAAGCCATTTTCCCTGTGGTATTTAGTATCATATTTGGATATTGGAATAATAAATTAAGTAGCCTATCTTAATTGTACACCTTTTTTTTTTACTGTTTTCTAGGGGTTTCTTAATTTTAGACAAGTTGACCAGCACACATTATATGCAATGCAATGCAATATAATGCATGTGTGTCCTATCTGTGACATATTTTGCACACAGGTAAAGGTGCCCAACATAAGTCATTTCTAAAGTAAAAAAAAAAAAAAAAGAAAAGAAAAAAGAGTTTTGGAAAATATCTCTTTATTTGATTATCAGTAAATTTGTTTTCTATACAGAGATATCGGTCTCGGCCATAACAGCAATATTAATATCGGTTATTATCGGTATCGGCCACAATTTTCACATCGGTGCATCACTACTTAAGAGTTCAGGAGTCTGCCCATCTGTGCCAACCATAGCATGTTGAAATCCATTTTGCACTTTATTGTGTACTGTATTTTCTATTGCAGTAAATCTATCCCAACCAATGTTAAAGAAAACAAAAACAAGAAGGCATGTGGTTTAAAAGATGGCAAGTAAAATAAAAAGCACATCTGTATGCAATACAGTTTCATTATTGTTCATTATTATCCAGAGCGGCTTACTATAAATAATTTGTGCGACCAAATCATGTTTTGCGCCAGTAACTGAAAAAGTTAGTAGCACAAGTGCCACCAGTGGCTGTGCCTGTTGCCATTCTAGCAGCATAACTCGTGAGGAAGAAAGTGAAGAAGAAGAAAGCAGTCTGCCACTGAGGGCAGAAAGTGAACCTTTGCCAGATTTTATGGTAAAAAAAAAATGGTTCTGTGCTATTTAAGTTGGAAAGCCTGTTTCTTGTATCAGGCAAGTGCATTGACCAGTTGGTGGAAGACTTACTCTTCATTTCAACAGAAGGGTCAACTGAAGCATTTAGACGTGTTATTGAACAAACCCTGAAGAAACATGACTGTGTTCTTGAAACATCAGTAGTCACAGATTTGGCAAAGGAACTTTGTGAGTCAAGTCCATTGGGCAAGTCACTTAGACTGGAAGGTCCTTTTAGTTCCTCTTATATGAGGAAAGAGTATTATAAAGAGAACTTCAAAATTGTGGAGCCTGTTGAATATGTTATTGATGCAAAGGAAAAACAGAGTTTTCAGTAAGTGCCCATTCTCAAAATCATTCTCATTTAATGAATGACACGGATATTTCTCAAAAGGCACTAGAAAGATTTCAGATCTTTGAACAGGATGTACCAACATACAGATCTTTTCATGATGGGCTACATTTTAAGCAAAACCCTCTTCTATCTGAAGGTGAAGATAAAATTTCCCTGATTGTATACATTGACGACTTTGAGATATGCAATCCACTTGGAACGTCCCGGAAAAAGCATAAAATCACTGCAGTGTATTGGGTGCTGGGAAATGTACCATCACTACTCTGTTCTGAGTTGTCGTCCATTTATTTGGCAGTTCTTTGCAAAGCAGAAGATGTTAAACGGCATGAATATTCAGTTGTGCTATAACCCCTTTTGAAAGATCTAGGAGTGTGGAGAGAGAAGGCATTTTTATTTCTAGCCTTGGAAAGAATATTAGAGGTACAGTGATGTGTGTTATTGCAGACAACTGAGCAGCCCATTCACTTGCTGTGTTTGTTGAAAATTTCTCCGGATCATATCCCTGCAGGTTTTGCCTTGGCCCGCGTTCAGATTTTCAGCTGAAAGAAGTACATTCAGGCGCATTTCAGAGAAGGACAAATGAGCAACACACTCTACATGTTCAAACAGCATTAGAGGATACAAGTGTTGGCCATTCATTTGGTGTCAAAAGACAATGCATCATGACTGACAAACTGGATTATTTCCATGTTTTATCAGGATATCCACCAGATCTCCTACACACCGTTTTTGAAGGGATCGTTCCAGTAGAACTGGCTTTATGCTTGGATATATTCATCAAAAAGAAATACTTGACAGTGAATGATATAAATGCTGCAATCCAGCATTTCCCATTTAAATGGACCGACAAAACCAACTGTCCAAAGGCATTGCCTCTGTCTTTTGGAACTTGAAAGAGTATCGGCGGAAATGCCCATGAAAACTGGGCCTTGGTCAGGTTTCTTCCATTTCTCATAGGTCCAAAAATTCCAGTGGATGAACCTGCATGGTTAATTCTTATGGACCTTAAAGAAATTGTGGAACTGATAGTGTCACCAGTGCTTACTCAAGAGTCCATTGGCTACCTTGATATCAAAATATCTGAGCACAGGCACAGATTTTTGAGTGCATTTCCACAGCAGAGGTTGCTTCCTAAGCATCATTCCTTGGAACACTATCCGGAACTGATCCAGGCTTTTGGTCCTCTGGTGGCTATGTGGACCATGCACTTCGAGGCGAAGCACAGTTTTTTCAAACGTGTTGTGCGACACACCCATTCTTTCAGAAACATCTTGCTTACGCTTGCAGTGAAACACCAGTTGTTGATGGCTTTTAACTGTCAACCTTCAGAGAACTTTCAACCATCACTTTCTGTTTCACATGTGTCCAGTGTCAATTTGGATTTGCAACATAGTGATGTACAGGAAGCAGTTCGCAAAAAAATCAAATGATGTTTTATTAACAAGGTTCGGGAGGAGCACGTTCAGATAATTAACACAAGTGGAAAGCACTCAGCAATCAATGGTGAGAGGTATAAATACTCAGCAGTCTCACCTCATTTCATTGACAGTTTTTGCAGCATCCCTCCACCACCCCTTCTCCACACTTCTAGTACTAAACACTTACATACGGGGGGAGTACTCTGGGTTCGGGCTGAACTCCGAGCTCGGAGCCCTCCCTCCGGACAGCACGCCATATACGCATTAAACTTACCCATTCAAATTATATGTAAGTGTGAACTCGTGAAACATCAGTATTGTTGGCAAACACCGTATCTTGTTACGGAACAAAATACTGTAAAGGTATGGTTCTGGCTCATGTTTCCACTGCAGAACTTCCTGATTTTGTTCAGATAAACCAACTGATGGTTGTAAACAACTCTTTAGGGTTCATGGTGAAAACACGTAGAGCCTGGTACAATGAGCACTTGAGGTCTTTTGAACTAGATGCACCTGACCATGTTGAAGTACTTCTCCATGAAGACTTGAGTGATGTTGTACCTCTTGCTGCATACATTGTTAAGGGGAAGTGTATGGTGACTTTGAAGTGCTTCATTTCTACACAGTTCTAGGTAATCATAATGGGTAATTGTTAACAGGGTATGGCTGTTAAATTATTTATTACCGAAAACAGAAATTTTCACCCAGAATAAAAATTTCCCAGAATAAAAACTTCTTCACTGAGAAAATAGAAAACATCAGGACCACAATTGTAAACGTTCAATCCTCAATCGCACCTTATAATTCAGCCTCAATTTTCCCCCCGCAAGAACAATTACAGTGCTTTACAACTATAGAACAAAAAGAGTTAAATAAACTTATCACTTCATCTAAAACAACAACATGTTTATTAGATCCTATACCAACTAAACTACTGAAAGAAGTGTTACCTGTAGTGGAAGAGCCTCTCCTCAATATTATTAACTCGTCTTTATCTTTAGGTCATGTTCCAAGAACATTTAAACTGGCAATGATAAAACCTCTCATTAAGAAACCACAATTAGACCCGCATAATCTAGCAAATTATAGACCCATTTCAAATTTACGTTTTATGTCTAAAATACTAGAAAAAGTTGTGTCCACTCAACTGGGCTCTTTCTTGCAAGAAAATGATATCTATGAAAAGTTTCAGTCAGGATTCAGGCCGCATCATAGCACTGAAACTGCGCTCGTTAAAATCACAAATGATTTACTTTTAGCTTCTGACCAAGGCTGTATCTCAATACTAGTTTTACTTGATCTAAGTGCTGCGTTCGATACTATAGATCATACAATACTCTTAGATCGACTACAAAATTATACTGGTGTTCAAGGACAAGCATTAAGCTGGTTTAGATCATACTTATCAGACCGCTACCATTTTGTCTATTTAAATGGAGAAAAATCGATCATAATTCCAGTAAACTATGGAGTACCACAGGGATCTGTGTTGGGCCCTCTGTTATTCTCAATATATATGCTGCCACTTGGAAATATTATAAGGAAACATGGAATTAGTTTCCATTGTTATGCTGATGACACTCAAATATATATTTCATCACGGCCGGATGAAAACGCTAAATTATCCAAATTGACAGAGTGTGTTAAAGATATAAAAGATTGGATGACGCGTAATTTTCTTTTATTAAATCCAGACAAGACAGAGGTAATACTTATCGGTTCAAAAAACCGCCCACAGAACCTCTCACAATACAACTTTGAAATCGTAGGATGTCCTGTTACTTTATCCTCTACAGTAAAAGACCTGGGTGTTATACTCGACGGTAACCTGTCTTTTGAAAATCATATTTCGTATGTTACAAAAACAGCCTTTTTCCACCTTAGAAACATTGCTAAGCTACGTAATATGCTATCAGTTTCTGATGCAGAAAAGTTAGTTCATGCATTCATGACCTTGAGACTAGATTACTGTAATGCTTTATTAGCCGGTTGTCCTGCATCCTCAATAAACAAGCTACAGTTAGTCCAAAATGCAGCCGCTAGAGTTCTTACTAGATCAAGAAAATATGATCATATAACACCGATTTTATCATCACTTCATTGGCTACCTATAAAGTTCCGTATTAATTATAAGGTATTGCTACTGACTTATAAAGCCCTAAACGGCTTAGCTCCAGTCTATTTAACGGATCTTCTATCACCCTATAATCCATCGCGCTCTTTAAGATCAATAAATTCGAGGCTTTTGGTCATACCTAGGATATCCAGATCAACCAAAGGAGGGAGAGCATTTTCACATTTGGCTCCAAAACTCTGGAAAGCCTTCCTGATACTGTTCGTTGCTCGGACTCACTCTCCCAGTTTAAAACTAGATTAAAGACGCATCTTTTCAGCCAGGCATTCATATAATATTGTTAATCTCACAGTTTCAAACTACAATCCGGCCTCTAGTTCATAAATGCCAGAGGAGAACTGGCCCCCGACTGAGCCTGGGTTCTCCCAAGGTTTTTTTTTTCTCCATTAGGTCACCTGATGGAGTTTTAGGACACCATTAGGTCACTTGATGGAGTTTTTCGGTTCCTTGCCACTGTTGCCTTTGGCTTGCTCAGTTGGGGATATTTTGGGGATATTTAATTTTATTCTATCAATCAATAAATTCCACTAGAAACAAACTTTGTTGTATTATTTTATTATACTGTGAAGCTGCTTTGATACAATCTGTATTGTGAAAAGCGCTATACAAATATACTTGATTTGATTTTGATTTGATGTAGCAGACCTTAAATAAGTAGTGTTGTATAATATGTATATACATTTTAAAAGAAAATATGATTATCTAATTATTACTTAATTTGTAAAAAGATACATGTTGCGGTAATGAAAATGCCGTTTCGGTAATGAGGATCAATGTTTCGGAAATGAGATTTAGCTCACACATTCACTGTTGACAAAGGGGTTTGATGCCTAACCTTATTTTACATATTTAAAACACAAACAATTTTTAAAATAATATTTATTTTATAAACAGTTTCATTTTCTCATTTATCTTAATCATCACAGTACCATGCCTTGTGTTAACAAGTGTTGTGTATACAAGTTACAATCTTATGCTCATAAAGAATCATGTCATGTAGCCTACACTGTAGTACTAACAAATATACAACCATTAGTAAAAATATTATCATTGTAGTAAAACATATAATCATGTGTTCATGAGAACGTTTTAAATGTAACATACTATCATTTGGTTCTGAGAAACATTTAAATGTAACAGCATCATGTGCTCTTGTAAAAAGATTTTAGTTTAGCTAAAACACTTTGGTCCTGACATTCAACCACACAACCTTTTTCTGAGAATAATTTCATGTGAAGAACTTGAATGGCAGCAACTCGGTTTATGATTGGTCAAACAACTAAAACAGTTTTACAGCGACTGCTTTATACCAATCACGTTTTCCCCCAACTGTAACTCATTCATGAGCGTTTTTTGTGTTTTGCCCATATGTTAGGTAAAATGCAGAAATGTCTAGCAGAAATGTCTAGCAGAGGAGATGACAGAAAGTGGTTCTGGGATTATGTCCCGTATGTCCTGACGATAGTACCAGACCCTTTCTCCTGGAAATCTGATGCTCGGTACATAGAAGCGGTTCTCCCCAGCACAATTCATGGTGTCGACTTCATACTGCCCTTCAGCAATCTGTTTTAAGAAACATTTTTATAGTCTCTACACATTTTGGCTGGACAGCATGTACTATAATGTAACTGGAGAAATATTCACATATTAACATAAATCTTGAAATTAAATTCACCTGTGTGACTGTACCAGGGAACAAGTCACCATCGTATTCAACCAGGACCCACTGTCCAACCTCGATGGTGGCCTCTGTTCTGTCAGGGTCCTCATCTCTTCCCTCAGAGAACATGTGGCAATTTGCAGAAAAGCACTGGCAATTTTTTCCACAAAAGCATGACACCTCCCGTGTATTTATGACTCCTGGTTTTGTGGATGTCAGCTGTTAGGGTGGAATTCAAAAAGACAAGATGAATTGGAGTATCACACATTGACTCAGTTACAGACATTCTTTTGTGAGATTATTTCAGATACTGGTGTGGTCTGCTTTCCATGTTAATTACATGGAGAATTTAACTTATTTAACTTTTGTAACTACATACTACTTCACATTTACTTATTTAACTACATTTCTTCATATTTACTCATATAATTAATATAAATATTGACTCACTTGGTGTATTTTCAGTGTCCCAGGAACTGTTTTCAGGTTGGGGGGGAACCAATTCACAGCTGGCCTTTATTTTCTCCTCTGGCACTTTGTACAGAGTCACTGATGAATTATTCTTCAGCTGCTCATACAGAGAGTCTGCATCAGGAATACTGGTCCCATAAGAAACAATTCTGTCTGCAAGATTCTTCAAGGCCCCACCTACTCCATCTGGTGCACCTTTGCCATGTGATGCCTCAGTATAGTTCCAGGTCACCCATTGAAATCCATGCATAAAGGGCACAGTGGAGGCTAGATAGAAAGATGTTTTGTTTCTATACTGGGAAGTTGGGCCATCTGAAATGAAATGTATGTTGAGGGCTTCAGGATACTTTCCTTGTATGTATCTCAGCACTGGGTCAAGATGAGCCCAGGTTGCCACTGCATCGTGCTCTAGGCAGACTGAAAGGGATGCAAAGGCTTCCACTCTGCCCCTACTGAGATAGGGTACTCTATCTCAGTAGGGGCAGAGTGGAAGCCTTTGCATCCCTTTCAGTCTGCCTAAAGCACAATGCAGTGGCCACCGGTGTGGTGGGTTACCTGATCATTCCCAGTTCCAAAATGGGTGTCCTTGATTTCTTTGGCATATTTGCAGCTGTAATTTTCTCTGTAATCCACATGCACAGCAACAGCATCATCTGTCAGGGTATCTTTCATTGCTTTCAATGACAAATATTGGTGCTTGACATTAAACATGTGAATGGCAAAACCTGGAAGGTGTTCTCTTGTTAGGGCCAGCAACCGCTCAATGGATGAGGTACGCTTTTCGAGGACAGTTTTCTTTGTCTGCCTTTCCTCTGTAGATCCATCCTTGAGGTTCTTTGTTACAGTGACAGACCTTGTGATCCACTCTTGCCAGATGACAGTGTTCCCCTGAGTGAGAGGATCTAAGGATGTGGGAAAGGTCTTTTCAATGCATTTTTGACATCTGCCATACATGCAGGACATGTTGCCAGTGTCACACACACTGGACTGCACAAGATCCTCTGGGCATGATGTTTCAATGATACCCAGTTGTTGCATTCTTTTTATTTTAAAGTCAATGTTCTTGTGCATTTTACAAGCACACGTCTCTCTGTCTTTAACTTTAGGCCTAATAAAGTTAGAAAAAGAGCACTCTGTGAGTGCTCTTTTTCTATAAATTTGTCCCTTGCGACGAATTTCTCCAGCCTTGCCATATATGACAGTTGAGACATCATCCCGATGTAGGAACATTCTCACAACCTTGCCAAGTTGTTTCCGCCTGCTATTGATTGGCAGTCCTTTTTTAGACTCACTGATCCTGACCCTCTGTGAAATATTTGCTGGTAGCCTTGGCATTGCACTTTTTGTTCTATTAGCCGCCAGCCTTCTAATTTTTCTGTTTAGTGTCAGCAGTTGTTTTGTCTTTGCCCCAAGTTTTTTTCAACATACCTTAGCTTTGCTCTTAATTTGGCCACAGTCTTTGATGCTTACTCTCTTTTTTCAATGACTGGCCATGTTCTCTGGGGGGTGGATGCCTCATTTGGCCCTGTCAGGTCTAAACTTTCTTCTGCTGGTGTTCTGTTCAGACTTTCATTATTTGTGTCTAGTTCCTGTCTGTTATTTTCTTCATTTGCAAAGGAATTTTCTGCCTCACTTAATGAAGATGCTGGGGTTATATCTCAAAGTGCTTGCTCTTGATTTTTTTTCTGTAATATTTTGCTGAATTTTTCTTCCAATTTTTTTTTTCTCTCATGCTGTCTACTTGTGAGGTCCTGAGTAGTCTTAATTTTACCATTTTCCTTACGTTTCCGAATACCTGGAAAAGTAAAAATGAATAAAAGGTGAAATGCAGTAAGCACTGACATAATACAAACTTTTGACTATTATCAAAAACACATCAGGGACACGTTGCGGTAATGAGAATTTTCCCCTTAAATGTGGAAAAAACAACAAAATTGGTATTTATGATGTAATTTGAAATCATGTGCAAAATAGTACATAAAGAGATGTTTATAACTGTATTCTTCTTATTTTGATAGCATTTACTTTTATCATCAAAATGCTTCATGACACCTCATAAGTCTAATTTCGCGAGAATCACCCATTTCCCCTCTTTAGTTGACATTCTGTGTCATAGGAGAAGAGTGGGATTGGGAACACTTTTGGCCACTGCTGTGTTCTCAATGATTCTGGGGAACAGCTGCTAAGAATTATGGTGTCATCTGTATGTGCAGATCCTGAGGAGGAATCTTCACTGTCCTGTCCACCTGAAGGGATGCTATTATTGTGGGATCAACTGGGTACAAGACAATAGTTGTGGTATCAGGGTCTAATTGGACAACTTTGATAACTGAGAGATCCCTTAATTACAGTTGTAGAGGTCCGATTCACAAATATGTTCCCAAAATCAGTGTCCTTGTACTGCAGCCTTATGTGTCCTCCTAATCCGCATGCATTCTTGACCTCTTTGATGAGTTCTTCCAGTGATTTGGGAATCCCATTGCGTAGCTCCATACTTACACTGTTGTCTTCGTTCAAGATGATCAGCAATCGAACAGTTGCAATGTCTGCCATGGTGCCCTGAGTAAGAGAGACAGAGGGGAGGCAGAGACATGGTAAGAGGGAATGAGTGACGCAGCTTTACACTTTATAGCCAATGACGAGCCGACAAGCCTTTCTGATAGCCGACAAGAATAACCTGCATGAATTTAATTGTACTTGTGTTGTTTTCCACTGTAAGAATCCCTGTGTCATGTCTTGTCATGTTATGTCTTGTTCCTGATCTTTCTCTCTACTCTGTCTCCCTCTGCTGGTCTTTTTTGGTTACTTTCTCTTTCCCTTCTCCCTTCCTCCAGCTGTTCCTCATCTTCTCTGACTACCTCATTTACTCTCATCCCACCTGTTCCCTCTCCCCTCTGATTAGGTCCCTATTTCTCTCTCTGTTTCTGCTTCTTTCTTTGTCGGATTCTCACTTGAGTTTCTCATGCAAGAAGCAAACTACAGTCCTGTTTGTCTCTGTCCGAGTCCTGTCCTGTCCTGTTGGCATCCGCCTGGTGAGCGCGATCTGTTCCCTACTAATCATCTTGATCTTTGTATTCTGTCCAGTTCATCTGACGCTGAAAGAGATCTGGTAACCGCAGTAGGGATGGGGAAATGAAGCCTCATGAATCACTGAGGCTTTCCCCTGACTGTTCCGGGAAAAGATTCAAAGCTTCGAGAGTGTCGAGAACTGGTCGAGAACAGCGCCATCTGGTGGTTATTTAAAAATAAAGCAGCCAGAAGCCTGTGTTAGAAGCTCTGGCAGATGAAGCAACCAAAACACACTCCATAGTTTCAATGTTATGTGTACAAATAAAAGCCTTACATGTTTGTGTTTGATTTGTTCATTAAATAAATTCCTTTTCCAATTAAAGTGTGACAATAAAATGTAATATAAGCTTATATAATTCAACAAGATTTAATGTAGGCCTTCTCTCTCTCTCTCTCTCTCTCTCTCTCTCTCTCTCTCTCTCTCTCTCTCTCTCTCTCTCTCTCTCTCTCTCTCTCTCTCTCTCTCTCTCCACACACACACACACACACACACACACACAAAATGAATAAGGACATTGTCTGATAGGATCATCTGTTATTAAATGTGCTTATGACACTTGTTACTGATAATGAAACTGTAGGAATGACAGAAAGGTGATAAAGTTTTTAATTATATTTATTATTTTTAGCTGTTGCCATGCTCTAAATACAAACCCTTCACCAGACAACAACACCCTATCCCTTCCCCCCTAATCCCACCCTAAACCCAAATACCAACACCAAATTTCCTAAAATCACCAAAAAGTGCAAAGATTTTACAAAAACAAAAAGACACAAAAACAACAAAAAATAATAGCCGAAGTAGTGAAAAATAAATGTTGGTTATTTAAATTTAATATATTGATTAACTTTTAAAGTACAGCACTCTCCTCACAAACGCATCAACCAGACTGAGGCAACAGACTCGTTGGAGTTCGAGCCTTCTGACACCCAAAGCGAAACGCGCACATGATTTGACAGAAAGGGAGGCTTCGTTTGTCATCGATCACGTGACTCTAGTAAACTGATACACGCCCCGATACGAGGCTTCACTAGAAATTGTGTCGCTTGTGTGATACGCGCATCGAAGCTTCAGTGTCATATGTAACATCACTAAACCGCAGTTGTTATTTGAGCCTTGTCATCCCTGAGAGACCTGCAGCCTGTCGCCGCAAACACAGCCTTCTCTGTCTGCTGCCTAAAGACTCTTTTTGAAGTTTTCTGAAGTTTCTTTTGCTTAAATATTTTTGTTTAGTTTTTTATCGCCCTCTCTGCGGGTTGCCTGTTTTGCCATTATCTCTCAAGAAGAGGAATTGTGTTCTACATTATTGCCACCCTGTGTTCTCATTAAAGACTCTATTTTTGTTAATTCGCTATTGGGTCCTCTCTTACCTGCATAACACCCTGTGCATCACTTTAAAAAAATGTTGCTCTGATGTCCTGAGGGGACAAAAATGTCCAAAAAAAAACCTGTGTGAACTAAATTATTATTATTTTTTTTATTTTTTTTACAACTACAATTTTGAAGACAGGGCTCTAGATTGAAAGCCTGATATAATATAATTCATGATATTATGTTACAATGACTGTGAGATCACAAAATTTGGTTTAAATGTGTTACTACGGGGACATCGAAATATTAAAGGGAAAAAAAAATCCCTGGTGAGGCACAAGGGTTAGGACTGTTACATGCAAAAGTCATACAACCACTCACTAAATTCTGACCTTAAACATGTATGTATCTTTTGAGAGTAATCAGCCGCATCCCCAAACTGTGTAGTCAGCCAATGGATATGGATCTGTCAGTTCATTGGGCCAAGAAGTTCCACCTCCTTCATAGGACACATTTTCAGTTCATAGGCTCTGTAATGTTCCCTGTACCACGCACTCAGCTTTCTGACAATAAAAAGCAGCTTATACTTAACAACAATCATCTGGATTATTTCAGTAAATACCGGCAGCCCTGCCAATGAGCCATGTGCAAGTCTCCATTCCATTCCTGTAGTTAAGGCCACTATACTTTGCATTTTTAGCCAAGCACACACATACCAAGTCTGGGTGCCTCAGTTTAATAGCAAATGCAATGTTGTCTTTCAAAGCGTCTATGGGAAAGGTTGAAACATTTGCTACTTCCAGGGGGGATTTAGGAAAGTTGCACATGTAAAGGTGATGTGCCATGAGAAACTGGTGTCTTTCTGCTAAGGACAGGAGCACATTTTTGAAGCACGTTGTATGGCGCACAACTTCGAAACGCATGGTCCATAGTGCAACTAACGGTCCAAACTCACAGATTAACTAAGGATAATGCTCCAGGAAATGGTGTTTAGGCAGAAGATTTGTCTCCGGGAAAAGCTCTTCAAATCTAACTCTGTGCTCAGAGATCTTAACCCTCAGACGGTCCTCGGTCATTTCTGACCGAAGAATTTTCTGTTTTGAATTTCCAAAAATCACAGCTTCATCGAAATGTTATGAAACTTGGTGACTTTTATAGCATTAGGTATGTGAATACAAAAAAAAAAAAATTGAGGTCATGATCCGAGCATGCTAAGTGGTCATAAAAAAAATAGTAACGATTTTGGTCTTCGGTCAAAAATGACCGACCCATAGGAAATGAATGGGAAATTTACAACAAAAAAAAAATAATCAATTCTTCGAATTTTTGTGTGTACAATCTACAAATCGGCCACAATCCTAAAAAAAAGTACACAGCTGTAAAGGGGTGACACTCTACAACATCAAGAGTGCAAAAAAGACACACCCACCCACACACGCACACATACAAACACACTTTTATACACATACACACCAATACATTTTGATTACAAAAAATCTGTTTTGAATTTTTAAACACACAGCTTCATCGGAATGTTACAAAACTTGGTGACTTTTATGGCATTAGGTATGTGAACACACAAAAAAAATTAGGTCATGATCCTAGCATGCTAAGTCGTCATGAAAAAAATAGTCACACTTGTGGTCTTCGGTCAAAAATGACCCCCATAGAAAATGAATGGGAAATTGACAAAAAAATGTAAAAAAAAATGTAAAAAAAATAAAAAAATAAAAAATAATATTATTTTACATAAAGTGTTATAATTGAATGAATTGCATTTTTTGTTGCAAATTCTGTAAAAAAAAAAAAAAAAAAAAAAGTAAATGTGTCCATAAACAGCTGGGGAATTCACATGCTTCTCCATAGAGAGCTGTACATGCCATCTAGTGGTTACACCATGGTTCTACGCTTTCTCTCCATACTCTCACCAGATGGTGCTAATCTGCTTAAAACATTTTTTTTTGAAGGCCTAGATTCTATATTAAACTAAAATACTGCATTAAAAAAAAGAAATAAATACACACACATATATATATAAAATGAAGACCGTCTAGTTCAAAACTGGAGAAACAACAAGCTCCACAATGTCCTTTATGTCGGCAACGAGATGCCAGGCTGGTTCATCAGTGGGAACTTTCTGTCCAAGTAGTAGTTGAAGAAATTTTATTAAACTCCAGTTTTCATGTGCGTTTCCACCAATTGTTCTCCTGGATGAATAGGTCAGTGGAACAGGCTGGGGGCAATTTGTTTTATCAGTCCATTTAAAGGGAAAATCTTCTATTGCCTTGTTCAAAGTGTCCAAAGTAAAACTTTTTAATGTAGGCTACTGTATTTTCGAAAAAAAACTTTTTGGAAATCAATACAGTCAGACAGAGAGATATTTCAACAGGAACAATTCCCTCAAATAAATCATGGGCAATGTCTGGAGGAAAATATCTGCCAGCAGTTTTCCCCAACTTACTAAAAACCCATTTTGTTCTAATGCAGGGGTGCCCAAATCCTGCTCCTGCCGATCAACTGTCCTGCACAGTTAATCTCCAACCCTAATCAAACACACCTGAAGCAACCAATTAAGGTCTTCAGGATCATTTAAAAATTAAAGGCAGGTGTGTTTGATTAGGGTTGGAGATGAACTGTGTAGAACAGTCGATTGGCAGGAGCAGGATTGGGCACCCCTGTTCTAATGTTATTAGATCACTAGTCAAAGGCTCTAAAACTTTGTCATAACCATAAACCTTGACATCATTGCTATTGATCAGTGCAGCCAAATAGATAGAGGACAACAATGACTGAAAACCAGGTGGTAGATTGCCTAAAATCCAATACAAGGCACATATTTTGTGTTTTTTATGTGATGTACCAAGGGGATTGCATATTTCAAAATCGTCAGCATACAAAATCAAAGAAATTGCACACTCTTTTGAGAGAATAGCATTTATTTTAAAAGAGAAGTCCATCTCAAGATTATCTGTATACCTGCCTATCACTATTCCCTGGTTGATGTTTTTCTTTCACATTTTTAGCCTTATTTAGTATAGGTTCACAATTTAGAAGTTGCTGCAAAGATTTTAGTAAAGGCACATACTGAAAAGACTTTCCATTCTTTCGATCTAACACATATTCAACTGGTTTCACAACACTGAAGTTTTTTCTATAGTATGTCTTCGTTTCAAAGTGGTTGACAGTGGACCATGGTTTCCAATTGCAGCTTGAATGGGATTTGAAGTGCAAAGTACAGTGGCCAACTCTTTCACAACTGATTCATCAATCTGGCAATTGTGATCCTTTAAGAAGTGGATTATAGTCTTTTGGGTGGCTGGCACAGAGACAGTACCAATTAAATATTGCAACTCTTCAAGTAGTTCATTCACAGCTGCACTTGGCACCAGAAAAGCATTTTCTAACTTAAGTTCAATAACAGGTAGACAACTTCCTAGATGAGAGAAAATTCTACACTTTAGGATGCCTAATTATCACAAATGCCCTCATGACATTGTAAATAGAACTTACCACAAGCAATGATCACTGGCAGGAGCCTCCAAATAAGTTGCACAGCAGGAACACAACTGATTGGTGGCTGCTTCCCTTAAGTTGAAAGAGAAAACATGATTAAGCTTTAGCTGTTAGCCATCAAAGTGTGTTAACTACTAACATCATGCACAAATTAAGAATACCCATCATTTAACATAAATAGATATATACTTTATTTTATGATTTTAGGAAAGCTGGCTAACATTTTGGTTCATTTCTACCATATGTAAATGCTGTTAACAGTGTAGCAAACGAACATTACCAGCTAGAAATAGCTGGGCCTTGTAATATTATGGCTGATAAATATTGAACACAAGATAATTAGGAGTGTAAATAAAAGATCACATATGACCTTATGCTATTGACAGCAGAAGTAACCATCAGTCAAGTTTGCAGCTTGAACCTGGGGATTAACTACCACATTTCAAGTGTCAAAAAAAATAAAAAATAAAATAAAGTAAAAGCCTAGCATTATTTACCCCCCTTCATGACAAGCTAGCTAGCATGTCATGGTTGGTACTAATTGATGCCTAATGTCGTTTAGTTTAATATGATACTGATATCTTCACTAGCTAGCTTTAAAACAGAGCCCGCAGAGCTCTTACTGTGCGTTCATACCAAGCGCGAATAGCGCGTCAAATTCGCATCTAACTGGACGCTTGAACATTTTGAATCCATTCGCGCATCCAGAGCGAAATTGACGTGCGTAAAAAGCAAAAGTTTTATGTGAAATTGCGCGTCTGAGGCGAAATCCACTTGTCTGTTTGCAAGATGTCTGATGTTGATCGAGCATTCATCGAGAGAGTTACCGCATTGGAGCATGGATTCTCTATCCCAGCTGCAGAGCGCCTGTCCATCTATCTTCAGTTAGAAATTGTATATGAAATTTTAAATACAGTACATTAAATATTGAAAAACTATCAATGTTTTTCAAACTGTGGCACGGATACCACTGTTGATGCTCTTTCTAGTGATACTCACTAGTATATACTCACTTTCTAGTGATACTCAGTTAACTGCTATATTTAATATTATATTCTGCTTTATTGCTATACTCCATTTTGAATGAGTGACTCCGGGCGGGAGTTTATCCCGTCACTTCACCATGTGACAGCAGCAAGCAGGCTCCTGATTGGTTAACGGCGTGAACAGACGCCAAAGTTCAGATTTTTCAACTTGAGTGTCAGACGAGAATTCGCATCAAACGCGTGAATGCACAAAAAGCACCAAATAAAATAGGGCTGGACCCGAATATTCGAATATTCGTTCGGTGGGTTGGTATTCGATTTGAAAATTTGAAATTTGTTCCAGCAACGGGAGTGTTCTCTGGCTGGAGCGCAGAACAGCGGAGTTTATATGGACAGAAGTGCATGCCTGAGCTTGTGTTTTGGGTTAAGCTGCGTTGCTTTGACATTGTGGAAAATAGAATAATAGAAACAAAATGTATTAGCCTTTTTACCTGTTATTATCAATCTAAATTAATCTCGTTTTTAATTTAACTTAATTTCGTTTTTCTTTATTTAAATTTCGTTTTCTCTTTATTTAAATTTCATTTTTCTTTAGGCCTATTTAAATTTTGTTTTTCTTTATTTAAATTTTGTTTTTCTTTATTTAAATTTCGTTTTTTCTTTATTTAAAATTCGTTTTTCTTTGTTTAAATTTCGTTTTTCTTTATTTAAATCTACCCTTTACTGTGTCAGTAATTTGTTAGTCAGAAAAATATTAGACTACCTTAAAAGTAGGCTATTGCTTAAGTTAACAGACCTGTGTGTGTGCGTTTTATATCACTAGTGCAGACAGTGTCATTCTCGAAGCATATAAGCCCTGCCCGCTTCCCGCTCGCGCTGTTCTGTAGTTTACTAAAAGTTTATTCTGAATGTGTTGGGTCTCGCGTGTCCATCTAAATTGCACCTGCACTCCCTTGTGAAGTCGATTGGATGAACGGTTCTCGAAATAATCAAAATGCAAACGGACATACCGACACAGAGATTCCTGCCTTTATTAGAGAGAAGAATATGTTCAGCACCCTCTCTCCGAAGCTTCGAATATTCGATGTTCATTACTACCGAAGCTTCGAAGCTCAAAAAATGGTATTCGGACCAGCCCTAAAATACAATCATTCGCACATCTGGGGTCGGCAAACGCGTCGGCGCATTTTGCAGGATTTTCTTCACATAGTAGCACAATATACTTAAATTACTCTGTAATTTATTTATAGCCATACAGAAAAAAGAAATATGAAAAAAAAATCTGTGAGATTTACTACTACTTTTATCTACTTTTGTATGTGCCCACTTACAATCAAAACAAAACAGTGTGCTTTTGTAAAATAAAGAAAATAAACAGGGTGTGCTTTCTGCCTCTGTGAACTTTTTTTTTCTTGAGCACGTCTATAAACTGAAACAAAATTCAGCGAATACTTGTCACACATTTATGAGCCATATATCTTTATAAACATTTAATTGTGTACTTTTAAATCATCTGTTTCAAAACAAAAACAAATGATTCTCTGTTTAAGTAATTTGTATAAAACCAACAAGATCTCCAGTTTCTCAAACTCTTGCTCATTAGTTTTAATGTGACCACGCCCACACGCGAAAAAGAGATTGACATGCAAATCGTCGGCATCACGCGATTACGCTCATTACCTCAAAAACAAAGCACCAAACTTCATCATTCCTCTGCTTTTCGTCGAGTTTGGGAGACACGCTTACATTGGATTTACCTCAGAAGAAGAAGAACGCGATTTGAAGACAATAAAGATGTAAGGTAAGAAATGGATTCTTAATTATATTTGTTAGTGTTATTGCTGTATAAACTTCACATTGCAGTTGAACTGTTGCTAGACTAAAATGTAGGAAATTGACAGAAACATGTTGAAATATGAACTAGACAGGCAGGCTATCTTTCAACGCGAAATTCATGTACGACACGAGGATGTTTTTATGTTCGATAATAAAACACAGCATGATATAAAAGTAGGCTAGTGTGAGTGTTTACTCTAATATGGTGAATACTACAGACATCCCAACCTGCAAAAGTTCATTTCAGGGAGGTACCCCAACCCCCCCAAAAAAAAAAAAAAAATGGAAGGAGGACAAGGATATGACATTTCACCACAGAGTTGTTGTCCCTAAAATAAATAAAAGCATAATACATCATTTCTATAGGCTATAGGCCTATGCATTTATTTGTTCATAATGTTACAATTTGTAGATTACTTTTACTATTTATAAGCTGCTTATACTATTCATGTAAACTGCTTTTATTTATATTCCATTGCAGCTTTAAACAGGTCTAAGGAATAGGCTAATATGCACATGAATGAAATGAAACTTGTTGAACTCACCTCAACATGTCTTTTACAATAATTTAACCCGCCATGGGCAATGCTGAAGTCACTGTTACAAACTTTACAGCGTGCAAGACTATCATTATGTTTTACTCTTATAAGACAGGGGTACACTTTCATGTAGTCTGCCGTAAAATGTATCTTATACTTTCGTTTTTTGCATGTTTCTTTGTGGCACTCTCCCGTTGCCATGGCGCTCCTGTTTCTAGATACACTGAACTGATTAATTCGGTTCGGGAGAAGCGATAAAATTTGGTTGATTTACCGAAACAGGCCAATCAGATGCTCTCTATCTTACGTGCGCACACACGCACACACGCAAGGTCTCTCGCTCCCTCTCCCTCTCTGCTGTGCACGCGCGCTCTGGCTCGCTCGCTCTAGATTCCGGGAGATTTTAACTCATTTGCGGGTATCAGGGAGCCGCTATTTCATAACGTCATAACGATTTTAAACATTTGAAGTAACATATGATAATCAATATATTTTTCTCTAGTGTAGTGTTACTGAAGTGTTCCTTTTTAACGATTGATAGGCCACCTGATATAGGTTATTGTTATTATTTTATGCAGCACTGCACGTATATGCCTACAAGGCACAACAGACCTGGTGTTCATTATTTATATTTATATATATATATATATATATATATATATATATATATATATATATATATATATATATATATATATATAGGCTATATACTATGTGTTTGTGTATTTTGTCAATTTTAAAAAGCAATTTTAACCAGACAAATCTAAAATGTATTCCCAAAATCGTGCAGCCCTATAGTTTCTCTTGATATCAGCATATTCACAGCTGTTGTTTTTTGTTTGTTTGTTTTTTACAGGGACCAGGTGCCCCACTGATGAGTTCTGCTGACTTCAACATGAACATGGTAAAGTGAAAAATCAAACACCTTGGAAATGACAGGTATGTTTCAGGAATGGCACAAAGGTGTGTGACTGGTTAAGTCTCTGTTTCTTTTTCAGTGTGTTAAATAATGTGCTTTTTTGTCATTTGTTGTGTATCTTTGGATTATGTTGTGTTGTAAATAAATCCAAACAATCAAAAAGCCATTCTTTTTTTAAATCTCCTCATTCTTTGTGCAAGGTTGCTCAGAATGATAGGGCCTGATAGCACCTGATAGGGCCATTATGGGACGGTCTTTGTCTTTCTCAGGTGTGAAACCCATCAATATTCATGATGTATTCACGCCTACTTAATGCTTTCTCACACAAAACATGTTTAAATTAATATATTGTCTTATCTGAATGAGCAGTCAGGATGATTTAAACATAGTTTTGGAGCAAATATTCTACAGTATACAATTTTCAAAGGTCTTGTGAAGAAATAATCATTATGGGTTTCATGACCTTATTTCAGTGACTTTTTTAAATTTTTTTACAAACCATGCATAAACGGCATTATCTCAAAATTACAAACTTTTACATACATGCTGCTGACATATTATTGTAGCAGAGTTTGTGCTGAATACAGTGTAATCAGACTTTAGCCATGAAAATGTCACAAGTAACAGAAATAAGCACAAATGTCAGAGCATGTCAGAACACCTCCAGGGCCAGAAAACACCTCAGACCACAGAGGGTTAATCTAATAAAAATGCTCTGATCAAATGAATAAATTCAGTTTAATGTCCCGCTGCCAATTTATATTGTATCCATGTAAAAAACTGGATTCAACCATAAATATAAACTAAAACGTTTACTTTAAATTAGTGCTGCACGATTAATCGCATCGCAATCGCAATTGCGATGTCAGCCTGTGCGATTATATGACGGCAAAATGTTGCGATTATATTAAATAAATAAGTGTGTGGACTTGAGAACACAAACTTTCTGAGAACAGTTTGCCGATTTTCCTTGCCGCAAAAAAAAAAAAAAATTGAAAAAACAAACAAAAAAGATCTGACAGTCTCAGTAAAGGCAGTGCGCGTGGTCACTTGTGTGCGCAGCACGGAGATACCAGAGCGAAGATGGATGCTGAGGAGATCAACACTGATCTGGTAGCCAAAAAAAACTCTACCTCTGTTATATGGCGGTATTTAGGATTACTGACACTGAGCAGAGAGAGGTACTGTGCAAGATTTTCAAAATTAAAGTTGCTACATCACGTGGCAATACGACAAATTTATATCAGCACCTGAAACAGCACAGAGAAAAATATGATGAATGCATGACAGTGAAAACCCAGAGTAGTAAAGAGACAACTGAAGGAGACAAGGCACAAGCTGTTCCCCGAACAAAACAAAACACAATTACAGATGTGTTTGCGAGCCTCATGCCATATGATAAGTCTTCGTCTAGACATAAAGAAATCACCGACGCCATAACGCACTGTTTGGCAAAAGACATGATGCCTATACACACCGTTAGTAAAGTGGGATTTCAGAAAATGATCCGCACACTGGACAAGAGGTACCAGCTGCCCTCTCAAAACTATTTCTCTCAAATAGCGATCCCTAAACTTTATAACTCGCGCTGTGAGGAAGTTCAAAAGGAAATGGCTACGGTGACGTTCTTTTCAACCACTACGAACCTGTGGTCAAGCAGGACAAGAGAACCGTATATTAGCTTGACTGTGCACTTTGTCGACGAGGAGTTTGAATTGAAAAGCCGCTGCCTGCAAACATTGTATTTCCCCGACGACCACACAGGAGAAAACATAGCCTTGGGCTTGAGAGTGGCACTGGCTGCGTGGGACCTCTGCGAGGAGCGTCAGGTCGCCATAACAACAGACAACGGCACCAACATGGTCAAAGCGGTGGAGCTTAATCATTGGACTAGAATCCAGTGTTTTGGGCATAGACTTCATTTGGCCATTGGTAAGTTAAATTGATTTCATATTTGGTTATTACACTACAGCAAATATTTTAAACTACTGTACTTTTAAGAGCAATTAACTTTGGGGTTAGGGGCAGTTGTACCCTTGATTTATTAATGAAATAACTTTAAATACAATGTAAAATTATGTGTGCCACAAAAGATACTAGGAGTAGCCCATTTCATTTAGGGCTATTAATTAGCATTAAACATAACTCTGTAAGAGCTGGATGAATCTGCCAAATCTGCCATTTCTATTTGCCTGCTACTCCAATATAATTAATTAGGCCTAGAGTGGTGACATGATTTGATAAAAATATTAACACTGTGTGTGTGTGTTTTCATGTTTGTATTACTGTTTTATGCTATTCATATGAATTGGTCATGTAATCAGAATGTGAATATTAGACGTTTTTGCAATGTCACTGTATTGAGTAAATGTTTTTCATCTTATCATTCACAGAAAATTCTCTGAAAAATAATGCACAATGCATTAACAGAGCTACTGGTATATGCAGGAAGATTGTGGGCCACTTCTCCCATAGTTGGAAGAAAAGAGTGGCCTTGAGGGAAGCACAACGAGAGCTCAACCTCCCAGAGCATGCCATGGTGACAGACTGCTCAACACGATGGGGTTCCACTCAATGTAACAAATTTCTAAAAATAAAATGTATATTTCTAAAACATGTGCATTGTTTATTTGTTTCAGGAAATTCACGGCCAGCAGTCTGTAGCCCAAAGCACTGCAGTGATGGAGAATGATAGCATGGATGTGGAAAGTCCACCTGCTGCTAAAGCCAAGAAGAAAACTCTGGCCAGTTTCTTTAAGGAAACCACATGCACAGCACCAAGAGCACCATTGTCATCCACATTTGATTCCATGGCACAGTTAAGAGAAGTAGTGGCCTCTTAACTCAATGCTTACATGTATATTCCATGTGTAGACCATGGAGAAGATCCACTGAAATGGTGGAAGTTACACAAAGTAAACTTCCCTAGGCTATTCAAACTAGCACAGAAATATCTGGGCATACAAGCAACAAGCTCTGCATCAGAGAGAGCTTTTAGCGCTAGTGGTAATGTTGTGTCAAATCATCGCTCCTGTCTGAAACCAGAGAAAGTCGATATGCTTGTGTTTTTGGCAAAGAACCTCTAATGTGATAAGTTTAACTGTTTAGATTTAGTGGTTTGAGTTTGATTGAGTGCAAATGTTATTTCATTTTGTAAAAAAATATTTTGAAAACATTTCTAGTTTTACAAATACACTTTTTAGCATAATCACTAATCTGTGTGTGCATTTTCCTTAAAAACCCATCAAGTTGACTCATGATACCATTTATTATATCTAAATCTAAATTAAAATTCGAAGCAAACCAAGAGACAAATCAAAATGAAACAAACATGCCACGGTTGGCCGCACACACACTCAGAGCAGAACAAGTCAGCGAGGAAACAGCCCCGCACTCGCACACTGCGGCGAGCAATCGTCCCGGCTCGCTGTTATGCAAGTTCAAGTTCGCTCCAACGAAAAGACGACAAAGCTAAGCTCAGGCAAGACAGCAGTGCGTTACGTCAACAGACGCGCATCTCTTCCCGCAATATAGAGGTGAAACCCTTGCTCTCGTCACTCAAATCTGTCGAACATGAAACAGAAAAATTACTAATTAAACAATAAAAGGGACAAACCACGCGAATAGCTCTCATACATACCGGAAACGTTCTCAGCGCAGCACTATGCGTGTTCGCTGGCCTCAACATACCGCCGGTTGCTCGTCAATGAACTACACAGACTCAAAATAGTAAATACACATTCCATTGATGAAAATCCTCAAAACAGACGTAGGTTACCAACCTCAAAGCCCGGGGCAGACTGTGCACGGCCGCACAGAGCCGAAACAGCACTTCAAACTCTCCATTCATAAATGGCGGCCTCCGTAAAGGGGCGGTACGAGTGTCGACGACGCATCCCAAGTGACAGAAAACCTCCCCATTTTATACCATGACACCAGACTGTTGATAGGTTCAATGGTTTCACATGACACTGGCCAATAATCAACACAGATACACTTCACCCTGCTACATTAACATGCACACCTTTTGTTTCAATTGGACTGAATTCATTGCGATTGGTGAATCTGAATGTAGTGTTTACATGAACACTAAACAAGTGATCGGTTGATGTGCGTTTTAAGAAAATGTAAGAAAATTCCTGTGTTTTCGTCTCGGTCGGGATCTGTGTGAAGCAAAATGCATGACCTGCAAAGCTGGCACGTACGTGTCAGTGTCAAATATTGAAAATGTAACGAGGTTCGTTTGTTATGGGAAGAAGGAGGCGGGAACCGGCGAACATTTAAAGACTTAAATGACATAAAATAAAACAAATACAAAACGAAAGTAAAAGACAATTGAGCCCCTCACGGACGACTGCTGTCACATCAAATAAGACATAAACATCTCTCTCGATCTCCACTGTCGTTTCTCCTCCTTTTGCTTCCGCTCCTCCGTGAGAGATAAGAGACTGGTGCGTCTCACAGGTGTTGCTAATCAGTAATCACGCCACCGGCCTCACGCCGTTCTCCCACGGCCCTCAGCCTCGTCCTGCTCGCCACAGTAAACATGATGAATGGCGACTGTAGAACGCAAAAGCCGAATCCCGGACATTTTTGGCGATCTCAAAATCGTCCCCCAGGGCAGCATGGCAGTTTCTTGGAAGAGCTTGATGTGCTACTCTCATCCTTCCCTGAGGACGGTCCTCCTCTCATCCTACTTGGAGACTTCAACATCCACCTAGAAAAACCTCAGGCTGCTGATTTCCACACTCTGCTTGCCTCATTCGACCTCAAACGAGTATCTACTGCGGCTACTCACAAATCAGGTAATAAATTGGACCTTATCTACACACGCTACTGCTCCACTGACCATACACTGGTCACTGCACTGCACACTTCCTTCTCACTCTCAACCTCAGCCTGCCTCAGAACACAACACGCACTCCTCCACAGGTCATCTGCCTCAGAACACAACACACACTCCTCCACAGGTCACCTGCCTCAGAACACAACACACACTCCTCCACAGGTCACCTGCCTCAGAACACAACACGCACTCCTCCACAGGTCATCTGCCTCAGAACACAACACACACTCCTCCACAGGTCACCTGCCTCAGAACACAACACGCACTCCTCCACAGGTCATCTGCCTCAGAACACAACACACACTCCTCCACAGGTCATCTGCCTCAGAACACAACACACACTCCTCCACAGGTCACCTGCCTCAGAACACAACACACACTCCTCCACAGGTCACCTGCTTCAGAACACAACACACACTCCTCCACAGGTCACCTGCCTCAGAACACAACACGCACTCCTCCATAGGTCATCTGCCTCAGAACACAACACGCACTCCTCCACAGGTCACCTGCCTCAGAACACAACACACACTCCTCCACAGGTCACCTGCCTCAGAACACAACACGCACTCCTCCACAGGTCGCCTGCCTCAGAACACAACACACACTCCTCCACAGGTCACCTGCCTCAGAACACAACACACACTCCTCCACAGGTCACCTGCCTCAGAACACAACACGCACTCCTCCACAGGTCACCTGCCTCAGAACACAACACACACTCCTCCACAGGTCATCTGCCTCAGAACACAACACACACTCCTCCACAGGTCACCTGCCTCAGAACACAACACGCACTCCTCCACAGGTCATCTGCCTCAGAACACAACACACACTCCTCCACAGGTCACCTGCCTCAGAACACAACACGCACTCCTCCATAGGTCGCCTGCCTCAGAACACAACACACACTCCTCCACAGGTCATCTGCCTCAGAACACAACACACACTCCTCCACAGGTCATCTGCCTCAGAACACAACACACACTCCTCCACAGGTCATCTGGCTCAGAACACAACACACACTCCTCCACAGGTCACCTGCCTCAGAACACAACACACACTCCTCCACAGGTCACCTGCCTCAGAACACAACACACACTCCTCCACAGGTCATCTGCCCCAGAACACAACACACACTCCTCCACAGGTCATCTGCCTCAGAACACAACACACACTCCTCCACAGGTCATCTGCCCCAGAACACAACACACACTCCTCCACAGGTCATCTGCCCCAGAACACAACACACACTCCTCCACAGGTCATCTGCCCCAGAACACAACACACACTCCTCCACAGGTCACCTGCCTCAGAACACAACACACACTCCTCCACAGGTCATCTGCCTCAGAACACAACACACACTCCTCCACAGGTCATCTGCCTCAGAACACAACACACACTCCTCCACAGGTCATCTGGCTCAGAACACAACACACACTCCTCCACAGGTCACCTGCCTCAGAACACAACACACACTCCTCCACAGGTCACCTGCCTCAGAACACAACACACACTCCTCCACAGGTCATCTGCCTCAGAACACAACACACACTCCTCCACAGGTCATCTGGCTCAGAACACAACACACACTCCTCCACAGGTCATCTGCCCCAGAACACAACACACACTCCTCCACAGGTCATCTGCCCCAGAACACAACACACACTCCTCCACAGGTCACCTGCCTCAGAACACAACACACACTCCTCCACAGGTCATCTGG
The DNA here is from genome assembly GCA_022829025.1 of Squalius cephalus. Classification (NCBI taxonomy): domain Eukaryota; kingdom Metazoa; phylum Chordata; class Actinopteri; order Cypriniformes; family Leuciscidae; genus Squalius; species Squalius cephalus. The sequence continues at coordinate 60,704,491 of CM040792.1, forward strand.
CTCAGAACACAACACACACTCCTCCACAGGTCACCTGCCTCAGAACACAACACACACTCCTCCACAGGTCACCTGCCCCAGAACACAACACACACTCCTCCACAGGTCACCTGCCCCAGAACACAACACACACTCCTCCACAGGTCACCTGCCTCAGAACACAACACACACTCCTCCACAGGTCACCTGCCTCAGAACACAACACACACTCCTCCACAGGTCACCTGCCCCAGAACACAACACACACTCCTCCACAGGTCACCTGCCTCAGAACACAACACACACTCCTCCACAGGTCACCTGCCTCAGAACACAACACACACTCCTCCACAGGTCGCCTGCCTCAGAACACAACACACACTCCTCCACAGGTCACCTGCCTCAGAACACAACACACACTCCTCCACAGGTCGCCTGCCTCAGAACACAACACACACTCCTCCACAGGTCATCTGCCTCAGAACACAACACACACTCCTCCACAGGTCATCTGCCTCAGAACACAACACACACTCCTCCACAGGTCACCTGCCTCAGAACACAACACACACTCCTCCACAGGTCACCTGCCTCAGAACACAACACACACTCCTCCACAGGTCACCTGCCCCAGAACACAACACACACTCCTCCACAGGTCATCTGCCTCAGAACACAACACACACTCCTCCACAGGTCACCTGCCCCAGAACACAACACACACTCCTCCACAGGTCATCTGCCTCAGAACACAACACACACTCCTCCACAGGTCGCCTGCCTCAGAACACAACACACACTCCTCCACAGGTCATCTGCCTCAGAACACAACACACACTCCTCCACAGGTCATCTGCCTCAGAACACAACACACACTCCTCCACAGGTCATCTGCCTCAGAACACAACACACACTCCTCCACAGGTCACCTGCCTCAGAACACAACACACACTCCTCCACAGGTCATCTGCCTCAGAACACAACACACACTCCTCCACAGGTCACCTGCCTCAGAACACAACACACACTCCTCCACAGGTCACCTGCCTCAGAACACAACACACACTCCTCCACAGGTCATCTGCCTCAGAACACAACACACACTCCTCCACAGGTCACCTGCCTCAGAACACAACACACACTCCTCCACAGATCACCTGCCTCAGAACACAACACACACTCCTCCACAGGTCACCTGCCCCAGAACACAACACACACTCCTCCACAGGTCATCTGCCTCAGAACACAACACACACTCCTCCACAGGTCATCTGGCTCAGAACACAACACACACTCCTCCACAGGTCACCTGCCTCAGAACACAACACACACTCCTCCACAGGTCACCTTTCAGCGAAACCTACGCTCACCCTCACCTTCTCGTCTATCCTCTCTGGTCTCATCCACACTTCCTCCACCTGATCAGCTTTCAACACTAGATACTAACAGTGCAACTGATAATCTTTTCTCCACTTATATTATCAAATATCTCCACAAATTGTAATAATTGTAATATTTAATTATAAAAAAGTGCAAAAAATAATGGACTGGGGCCTACTCGTCCAGCCATTCCAGGTCTAAGCCTTCCCCGCGGAACGACTTTCGACTCACCCCATAGTCAAACTTGAGTTCCCGGTCAACGGGGATGTCCTCCAAAGTCTTGAAAAGGACGACTTCACGCTCTTCCCCATCTGATGTCATTTTGCAGCACATTGGTTTAAGATTTGGCAACTTACTTGAGTGATTATTACGTCGCCCAAATGTGTCTGCATGGGGGTGACAGCGGCACGGGAAGGTTTGTGCATCATTTACAAAGGCTTTTGGTTCCTGATTTAAAAAAAAAACAAGTACCCTGCCTCATCTCTCAGGTCTTCCATCATTGCCCTCCCTTCAGATGCTGTGATTATATGGCCGTGATAATCACAGACTATATAGTTTTTTTTGCAAAATTTCGGGTTGCCACCACTCCTGTAATTAGGAAAACCACCCTCTAAACATTTTTAGAGGACATTTTGAGTTACTGAACATACTTTACATGCAGACAAAAAAAAAAAATCAGGATTTAATTCTACTTCTTGGTGAAGTAAATGGCTGTTAAAAGGTAAACTTTTCACTTTAAAAAAAAAAAGTTCTGCCCTTAAAAATTACTGAAATGTTTTCTTACCGAAACCTTTTGGTGGACCAAAGTCCTTAACAGCAAGGCTTGTCCAGGTCTGCTCAGCCACACAGCGCTGGATAAAAGGATCTGTTTCAACCCCCTGTTTAGAGGGTGGCCTCCACAGCTTTGCAATGTCATCTGAAGTTGGGCAATTGGTCTTCCACCCCTCCTGACCAATCACCCTTGCCACTTTAGCTGCAGAAGGCTTGCGAAGACTGAAATAACCTGAAAGACAGAATGACAAGACTTTACTTATGCAAGTCATTTGTCACTGTGAATGAATGTCCAATGAATGGGTGCCAATGCTGTATTGATGGATTTGGAGACTTACCAAGTAGATATTCTTTTCTTTGCCCATACTGTGAGAGGCGCCACTTATCATAATATAACTGGTCTCCTGCAAACCCACGGTCCATCCGCTGCCTCTTAGTTGGAGGCTGGCCCTCCAGTGAAACAGGAAATGTTTCCAAAAAATCAGAAAAAGAACGCCGCATGCTGGTTCCAGCAACTGCTTGCTCTTCGTCTGAACATGTCCTGTATAAGTGAGGAATATAAAGTTTAGAGTAATATACGATAAATTTAGACAAGTTGCTAATCTGCTGTTCAAATAGTTTGTGTTATGTCTTTGATAAATGAAGAGACATACACGGCCAAGGAGTGCAAAATCTCAGCTGCCTCTACCACCTTCTCACTTTGCGCTCGCGCCAGCGTTACGGGCCCAGTAGAGGCTGATACACTCCCGTTGGTGTGCTGTCAATTCTTTTGCAGCCACCATAACTGCCCTCCTCACATCCTGGATTGTAAACATGTCCACTTTATACCTGTAGAAATAAATATAAAAGGAAATGTTAATCGTGGAATGACTGTGACTGACAAGATGTAACTAAGTGTATACATTCACACACGTGTACATTGATCTGTGTATGTACACTGAATGAAGGTGGTTCATGTCCTGGGAGCTGCATGTGTGTATAGACAAAGACCGCCTCACAGTAATACCAAGTTCCTGCCCAAGTTCAGGTCCTCTTGGATCCTTTGTACGTAATTTTTTGCGACCTTCAAAAGCAGAAGATGCAATAGAATGTTTATTTGGATTAAACACAGGATACTTAAAACACAACCCTTAAGTTTATGTGAGAGAAGACAGGTGAATGTGGATGATAACAGTGTTATTACAAACTTTTATACTGAGATGATGAAGTCGCACTGCAAACAATGCTTGCAAACTACACTGCACTTACTTTTCCTTATTCCAGTGATCTCAAACTCAATTCCTGGAGAGCCACAGCTCTGCACAGTTTACCTTTACTCAGGACATGCTAGCTGGCAACAAAGGATTCCATTCATTATGCTAAGCTAAGCTAGCGCCGACCCTGTCAAACTAAAACAATGCATGCACTGAGACAAAAATGCATTTGCCCACCTATCTAAATGTAGGAAAGAAGGTGATTAAGCCCTATTTCAAAAAACGGTGGAGTGTTCCTTTAAAAGATAGAACATCCAAAAACAAATAACCTATTCTTTAAAATAGTACCTGAGCATCAACGAACACACCAGTAGGCTAAGAAACCCACAAACCCACAAGCCATAAGACTAACAAATAACTCAACTGACTGTACAGTACACTGTATTACCCTGCTTCTCTGGATAACCCTGCTTCTCTGGTGCTAACTCCAACATCTCACTGCATATTCAATGTCATTTTCACAGCTGCTATAAACTATTTCAGTGCTGCTAAATCTGTACAGTGTGTATAAAAGCCATGAAATCCAATAGCACTGTGTATACAATTTTTAATTCAGTGCATTCTTACCACAGTAATTTGTACATATTCATATTTCTTGAGCATTATATAGATGTATTCTGCTACTTTTGTTTTATTATTCTACTACAAAGATTTGTATCAACCGAGAAAGAAAACATAACCAAGGATTGCACTATAAAAGTACAACCTGATTCTGAAAAAGTTGACAGTATTGAAAATGCAAAAAAATAAAAAAATAAAAAAATCCTTTGAAAATTCAGTTCACTCTGTACTATACTGAAAACACATTAACAAATTACATGTCTTTGAGTATTTAATTTATTTTAGAAAATATACACTAATTTTAAATCTGATGACTGCAACACAGTCAAAATATTTGCGACTGTTTACCACTGTTTTATGTAACATCACCTTTTCTTTTAATAACATTTAATAAGCTTTTGGGAAGTTAAGATGCCAGTTGGTTCAGTTTAGCAAGAACACTTTTCCCCATTCTATTATACATGTCCTCTGGTGAGTTTTTAATCCAAGCAGACTGTGGTTTGTCATTGTCCTGCTGGAAAATGCAAGGACGCCCCTGGAAAAGATGTCTGAATGGCAGTTGCTCCAAAATGTGTACATATATTTCTGCATTACAGGTGCCCTCACAGATGTCTCACAAGCAGCCGCGGCCGGTGGATCTTAATTTGGTGGGGCGGATTCATGTTATGCTCGAGACTGGAACGAATCCGAATGGTATCGCACACTGGGTTTGTTGCGTTGTGCACAGTTCATTTTGCACCAGTCCCAAGCATAACATGAACCCTCCCTGGCATATTAAGATCCACAGGCCACGGCTGCTCACAAGCGCAATGTTGTATAAGCAGAGTGTGCAGGTGCTAGCATGGCCTGTCTCCGATTGAGAATGTGTGGCTCATTCTGAAACGCACAGTAAGGCAATTAAGGCCCGTACAGTTGTGTAGCTGAGGACATCATGGATGAATGGAAAAAAATTATGCTTGCTAAACTGAAACAACTGGTGTCTTCACTGCCCAAATGCTTAATAAGTGTTATTAAAAGGAAAGGTGATACTACTGTAACAGTCAACTGTCCCAAATGTTTTGAGTGTATTGCAGTCATCAGTTCTGAAATTAGTGCTTTTGGGTTGTAACATGTTTTAACTGGCAGAAGTGACAAATACAATAATTCTTATATCTGCTTACTCTGACAATGAAAGCCTGCTGACATTGGCTTGATTTGTGCAGCAAACACATTGGGACAAACTAATCTGTGAATACTCTGCTATAGCCTTTTTGTAGACAAGGACTTGGACCTGATTGTACCTCCTGAGTAGGGATGTAACGGTTTCAAGGTTTCACGATATACCACGGTATTAAAACAGACTGTTATCATACCGTGGCATTTGTCATATCAGGTGCATTCCTGAATTGGAAAAAGAATTAACATTCCCATTGTAAATATCAGTCCTCTTGAGAGAGTCAATTACATTTACACAGAATCATATAAACTTCAGGCAACCAAAAAAAAAAAAAAAAAAAAAACTCAAAACTTAGGGCGTTTTCACACACCTCATTTGGTCCGGACTTTCTCACTTTTCATTTTGTTCCGAAACAATATTTCAGGTGTGAAAGGTGCCTCGGACCACGGTCCAGATCAAAATACTACATTTTGGTCCAATCAAAATAGGTGGTCTTGGACCAAACTGAACCATGGTTAGGTTCGTTTGCAGTGTGAAAACACTTTTTGGATGGTTTGGACTTTTGGAACAATTACAGGAAGTAAGGCAAATACGTACCATAGAAAAGAAAAATCTGGAAAAAAATCTTCTAGATCATACTGTCGCTGGCTAGAACAAGCAAAAATGAGTTGTGGAAGTACATGGGGAGAAGAGATTACCGGTAGATTTTTAATTTCAATTTGGTCAGACGAAAACTTTAAAAGTAAATTATAACCTACATTTCTAATGTACAAGTACTGCGCTTCAGAGGTGGGTAATTACTTGAGTAAAGTACTTTTCTGAGTAACTCTGAGTTCACAAGTTTTGGGAAGTCCCTAATTAAGACCAAAATGATCATGTAAAGGGAGTTGATATTTTAACAGTGACCTATGAAACAAATAGAAAAAGTAAAGAAAATATCAATCATGGTTTTTGGAAAGATATGAACTCCCTTTACATGATCATTTTGGTCTTAAGTAGGGACTTCCCAAAACTCTTGAACTCAGAGTTACTCAGAAAAGTACTTTAACTCAAGTAATTACCCACCTCTGCTGTGCTTATAGTTGGTACTGCGCTTGTAGTTGGTGCTGACGTTGTTGCTGCTGGTAGTAATACCATAATAACGCAATCAGGATTTGATAATTCATTTGTTAATTCATTTTCATTCATACGGAGAATACTACATGCCAAAATGACAACACGCCGTCAGACGAACGCCTGTCTACTCACCAATCAAAGGGATTACAAAACACATGTACGTGGTGACGACACACTGTAGGTATGTCATGGAAAGTTCTTTAGTGTGCTAGCAAAATTACTGTGAAACCAAAAAAACGTATGTATAATGTCAAATGTATAAAATGTACTTAAACACAAATGTTGGTCCGGACTTTTAGGTGTGAAACTGCCCTGAGACGTTTTCACTACTCCAGAGCCCAGCGGGAGTGTGCTTCACTATCTTATGCCAAAGTTTGCAACCAATTATATTTTTACCTATACTGTGAGACCGTAATACCGTGATCTTTCTCTAACGGTTATCATACTGTGAACATCTCAAACCGTTACACCCCTACTTCTTTTTATTTATTTATTTAACCTTTATTTAACCAGGTGAGCTTTTAGAGAGCAAGATGACAAAGAAGTTACACATGAAATTACACAAAATTACACATTAATTGCACGGAGGGATAGAAAAAGAAAGAAATACAGATAAGATACAGGATGAGAGGGCAACACAGTAAAGGTGTAGGTATATGTACAATTATTGCAGCACAATCAAACAGAGAGGTAGAAGAAGTTGATGAATAAAGTGGCAAGGCAACTACCTTAGTAGTAAATTAACACTGGGCGTAATTGTCCAAGTCGAATGTAGTGCAAATGGCATATACGATGAACAGGCAGAAGCTCTAATAGACTCCTTAGGAAATAAAAAAAGTACTGACTGCTAAGTATTGTTAATCACAACTTTTGTCAGCCAGGAGCTAGTAGGAAAATACCTGAGCATTAGGAGAAGCTTGCAGGGTTTTATGGTTAGTGATCTAGTACATTATTTATCCTCACTCAGTCTTCATCGGATGAATCACTGTCATCATGGAGGTAAGGAAATTCCTCACTCTTCCTCATCAATTGAGAGAACACTTGGATCCACCACAATCTGCCTGTGATAAAGTGAACACAGGTTCATTGAAATGATCAATATCTTGCATCCTCACTTTCTCAGTCCTGTTGACCTCATAAAATGACACCATCATTTTAGTAACAAAATATTTTACTTTGTAACTTTCACACAATGCAATACCAAAAGTATGTCTACAAAAAAAGATTAAGCTATTTTACAAGGTACAGTACAAGACAGGGACCGAACATGCAATATACATGTACTGGTACATATACCTACCTGCAAGTCCATAGATAAGCACCCACCTATATTTTGACTTCACCTCACTCATTTGATGTTGTACGTCACTCAATCTTGCCAGCATAATGCAGCACAGTCCCTCGTATGCCTCCACAGACATGTTAGTAGGACAGACTTAAAACGTTTTAAGATTGGTTAGGGGCAAATGTATCCTACTGCAGCTTTTTACAGAAACATACAATGTCCATATTTCTGTCCTGATGATCTTTGCTAGGTTAATGTATCAGCATTAATACCAGTCATTAGCTCATCCATTGAATATGGCTACATATATCTTACTTAACAAGTAATTATATGCATATATTATATATTTTTTTTTAGACCAAATGGCATGAAAAAGAAACAGTAATGAATACTTACTCCCTTCTTTCAAGTCACCTCTGACCAACTTTATATCATCACCTAATGTCTTGGAGACACCAGCCAGGAACTGCCAGTGTTGTTTCATCTCTTTAATGAGAATAGTCTTTTCTTCTTTTAAACGAGACAACAGCATTATCTTGTCAAACACAATCTTCTTTTGTCTCAAGGGCACAGTGGATTCTGTAAAGATAAATACTGGTAATAGCAAAAAAGACAAAAAAGATTGACCGACAGTAAAAGGCCTTGCAATGTGATATAAAACTACATACCGTATTTTCCGGACTATAAGTCGCACCGGAGTATAAGTCGCACTTATATTTCAAGGCCCTTTAAATAAACACTTTACTGGTCACCAAAGGCATGGTTATAATTTTATGCTTGTCTACTTACAACTTAGATGTTTAAATATGTTCATTGATATTTACAAAGTAGTTAAAATGAGTGTTTTCCCGAGTGCCAACCAGGAATGATTTACAGAGAGAACTCAAGATTGATGCTTTGGTTCCTTAAGGGCATTTTAAACCCATGCCACATTAGAGCATAAACTCTCGCCGAAATTTAACCTATGGTGTTTTTTTTTAACCTGTTAAGCTGCAACGCTACTTTTGAAAAATCCCCAGAAATGACATACCCAAACTTAAACAGATACAGTTCATGATCCCTTTGCACTAAAAGCACAAGTATGTTCTCATTTGAAAGCTGACACCTGGCAGTTTATTGTAAATGTAGAATTAATTATTGTCATAATGAAAAAAATTGTTATAAATAGCTTCAAAGTTTTGTAAAGTTATTAGAAATTAATTTTTATGAAACATCCTCATGAAAATAAAATTGAAGTTGGCACTGGAGCAATCTAGAAATGCACTACAGCTAAAGCCACATGTCTAAACATTTTATGTTTAAAATCTGAAGATAATAAGTCCAAAATTCTGTATTTAGTTACATGTTTTCCAAGACCATGTCAATGACTTTATTTTGATTTGACGCTAAAATGCTGCTGATGTTTAGTCATCTTCTAAGGCCCCGTTTACACGTACATGGTTATTTTGGAAAACGGAGACATTTCCCTTCGTTTGCACCCTTCGTTTACACGCAAACGGAGGATTCGCCAATGAAACCGCTTCTTTCTAAAAACTCCGGCCAGAGTGGAGATTTAGAAAATCTTCGTTTGCACGTTTGCATGTAAACAGAGAAAAACGGAGTTTTAGGTAGCGACGTCACAGAATGTGACTATTTTCGGGATTCTGATTGGCTAAGGTGGGCTTGAGCTTCTCGTTACATTGCCACCTACAGGTTTGGCATGCTCTTGACAGCATATACACAGGTTCGTGTGCACGATGTTATTTTTGAAAACGAAGAGGGGAGAAATGTCCGTTTATGAAAATAGCCATCCACGTGTAAACGTAGCCTAAGTCATCCATTCAGTCTTATTGTCTCTATTGTTTTGTGGTGCAAACGAGCCCCATTCAGTCTCAGTCTCCCCCTGCACACATTCACACCTCTCCAGCCTGGTTATGGCTCTAAATATGCATTTCTTTTGTCTGCATTATAGTTACTAACGACTGGCTATTCACAGGCTATTCATAGGGTTTCAGTCCCTAATTTATTTTATCAAAGTTCTTACTTAACATTTAAAAACTGGATCAAATGCCCTGCTTGAATAATGAAACATTTCAGTAAGCATATTTAGAAAAAAATCATAAAAGGATAACTGCAATATGTGGCAGGTGCACCTAGAGCTAGCTAGCATGTTAGCTTAGCACACCATCAATACACGACAATTTATGAGATTAAAACCATGTTTGTGCTTCAAACTTAATTTATAACGCAAGTCGAGTGTTTTAAATAATCTTCTGTGATATAATTTCGCTTCAGATAAAAAAATCAGACAGAAAAATATTTTTTTTTTTATTCTGCACAATGATAAAGTCTATATCAATTAGCATTACATTATAAATATAATCTATTATTATGGAAATACCTGACATTACTCGAAGAACACAGGTAAACCAAATATCATTTCAATCATGTTTATTGTCTTCAAAAAGTCTTTATCTGCATGTAACAGCGATCTCTGATAGCTTTGAATGTGTTCGAGACTTCCTGGAATGTCACATGATCATGCCTCTTCTTCATGTTACATATATGGACTATTATTGTGCATAATAGCGCCCTCAGGCTGTTGGTATGGATTGAAAACACAATACATAACAGTATCCAGCGCTCATAATGATTACATCGATTACATTTGGGCATAAATTCAATAAATATTATTCCTGTCTATAGAAATCTGATGAAAACTTATGAAAATATATCAATATTTCTCCAAATCTGCACATTTTTTAGCTAAAGCCCTGAGGGACGTTGTTTTGTGTATCGCTGTCATGACGACAGCACGGGAGTTTTTTTATGAATGAAAGTGGCTGACGCGCATAAATCATATTAAAGGTATCGACTCATTTTTTCATTTCATAACTCCTGACACAAATTAAGACATAACTGTCGCTATAAGTTTCTCAGAATACAATAGTGGTCAAATTCTGAAACTTGAGTCTTATATCTTTTTAATGATGTATAGTTTGTCAATGTATAACATTAAATCTTTTTTTTTTTTTTCCACAATTTAGCACATATTACACAAACAATAGTCACAAAAAAAAAAAAAAAAAAAAACATCAGGAAGAATATTACCAGACACAACAACAACAACTAAAAAAAAAAAAAAAAAAAAAAAAAAAAGGGAAAGGAAAAAAGAATCTACACTACCACAGTGTGTATTATCTATTATTCCATTTGAGTTTATCATGTTATAGTCTCTATATAATTTAGTACTAAGGCCCATATAGATTGGAACTCTTGCAGTCTTGAATGCTGTTTACTTGCAATTTCTTCAATGGACAAGAAATCTATTATCTGCTCCACCCATTGATCAAATCTGGGTCCTAATTGGGAAATCCATGCAGTAAGTATAAATTTTTTAGCAAAATAAGATAACATTGTAAACACACATTTTCTTATAGAAGGACACTTATTTTCCAAATCATAATTCAGTAAATATAACATAGGGCATAACTCAAAAGTACTATTATACATATCTTGAATTATTTTATGAATCTTCTCCCAAAAGGACAAAACAGCTTTACAATACCAAAATAAATGCATAAATGTTCCTAACTCAGTTCCACATTTTCTACACATAGGAGAATTTGTATCGTTAAATTTATTAAGCTTCACTGGAGTTATATAGTATTTATACAAAAATTTATAATTAGTTTCTTTAACTTTAATGTTCACACTCAATGGTAAAGTCAAATCGGTACACAGAATTAGCCATTCTTTTTCACTAAACTTCCTTTTAAGCTCTAATTCCCAATTTGTTGTTAAAGAAGAAAAAGAATTCTGGGAGTTTTCTAACAAAATTTTATACAGATGAGATATCTTCCCCTTAACCGAAGTAGCAGAAATAATAGATTGTTCCAACTCAGTAGGATATAATCTAAGTTGTCCCTTTTTATATAGGGATATAATAATATGACGAACCTGCAGATATTTAAAAAAATCTGTTCTAGGAATTTGATATTCACCGCAAATAACAGTAAAAGATTTAACAGTCTTAGAGTCGGCATCAAACATATGCGCAAAAGTTTTCAGCCCATGAAGTGACCAATTTCGAAAATCAGTTTGGGATAGTGCTATAAAGTCAGGGTTAAATGCAATAGGAGAGTTTTTACTTATATGACTTTTTATGCTCAAATATCTATTACAGTCCTGCCAAGCTTTCAGTGTAGCTGAACCCCTCTACACTCATCAGAAACTGCAAATTATTAATATAAAGTGTAGTTGTGATCTCCAGTGGATAACATTTTTGTGATTCCAAAGTTACCCATAGGGAACTATTTTCCAGCTTCCAACTTATAATATTCCTAATTTGGCAGGCCCAATAATACCATTGAAAATTTGGAAGTCCTAAGCCCCCTTTTAGACATGATTTTGTCAAAGTGGACAGCTTAATTCGCGGGGTCTTATTGTTCCATATAAACTTTGTTAAACATCTATTCATTAATTTAAAAAAAGAAAAAGAAATATAACATGGTAACATATTAAAAGCATAAATAAACTTAGGGAGTATACTCATTTTAATAACACTAATTTTCCCAATAAGAGATAGTGGGAGAACAGACCAGGTCTGAAGTTTCTTTTTACATTTCTCCAGTAAAGAATTATAATTGTCCTTGAATAGTTTATCCAAAACGGGTGTCACTTGTATTCCAAGATATTTAAAACCATATACGGACCAAGAAATGGGGCATTCTTTCCTAACATTTTCTTCATTTGGAATATTAAGAGGGCAAGCAATTGATTGTTATAATTAATTGTATAAGTTGACCTTATACCCTGAAATCATAGAAAATGTTTTAATATCTGCCAGAACATGGCGCAAAGTTAACATAGGCTCAGTGACAAACAGTAAAGTATCGTCCGCATAAAGTGAAATTTTGTGATGTTGTGTGCCTGTGGTCACTCCTTTTATCATAGAATTATTTCGAATCAACTCAGCAAACGGTTCTAGAGCAATAACAAATAATAATGGAGAAAGAGGGCAACCTTGTCTAGTACCTCTTCCTAAATACATTAGGGAAGATTCTACATTATTAGTGCAAACAGTTGCATTTGGAGTATCGTATATTGCTTGGATCCATTGAGTGAAGTTATAACCTAATTTGAATTTATCTAATACTAAAAACAAAAAATCCCATTCTAAGCGATCAAACGCCTTCTCGGCATCGAGAGATATTAATAGTGAGGGTGTTTTCTGCTGATTCAAATAATGAATAATATTAAACAGCCGTCTAGTATTATCAGACGAATGACGACCTTTAATGAACCCAGTTTGGTCTAACTTTATTAACTTAGGGAGAATGGTTTCTAATCTCTTCGCTAACAGCTTTGTAATAATTTTATAATCACAGTTAAGTAAACTTATAGACCTATATGAGGCACAGTTATGAGGGTCTTTACCTTCTTTCAAAATGACAGAGATTCTAGCTGTTTTCATAGATGCAGGAAGAGTATTGTGACTAGCAAAATCATTAATCATTAACATAAAAACCAATTTAAGTTGTGGCCAAAAAGTTTTATAAAATTCTCCAGAAAACCCATCTGGGCCTGGTGATTTATTTGCTGACAGTGAGTTAATTATAGAAAGCACCTCTTCCTCAGTAAAGTTTTTATTAATAGTTTGTTGATCGGAGAATGTAACTTGAGGTAAATCTAAACGATCTAAAAAAGCTATTGCTTCAGGAATTGAAATATTTTGTGATTTATATAAACTACTATAGAAATAAAAAAAGTTTATTAATTTCTAATGAATCATATGTTACATCGTTTTCAGTTTTAATGGCCATAATAGTTCTCTTAGCTTGTTCCTTTTTTAAATAATGTGCCAATAGTTTACCCGGTCTGTTACCAAGTTCATGTATTTTTTGTTTCAAATACATACTTTTTTGTTTAATATGGTTTGAATGGTCTAAATTAAACTTTGTTCTGGCTAGAACTAATTTATGCCAATTTTCTTCAGATTGATCTTGCTTATGTAGCGCTTCTCTAAGTAACAGTTCTTCCTTTAGACCATTAGTAATTAATTTTCTTTCTTTATTTTTATAAGAGGAGTATGATATAATATGTCCTCTCAAAGTAGCTTTTTCTGCATCCCAAAGTATGGATGGGGCTATCTCAGATGATAAATTAAAAGTATTAAATTCTTCAATCCACTCTCTCATTTTCTTACAAAACATTTCATCTTCTAGTAGCGAGTTATTAAATCTCCACATTTTAGATTTGTGAACTTCATTTAAGGTAATTTCCAAGGAAACTATTGCATGATCTGATAAGGAAATTTCATGTATTTCACAAGATGAAACCAGCTTCATATATTTTTTAGGAAGAAAGAGATAATCTAGACGAGAATAAGATTTATGCCTATTGGAAAAATAAGTATAGTCCTTTTTTTGAGGGTTAATTTCTCTCCATTCATCTATTAGCCCTGTTTCTAATCCCAAAGCCTGCAACATTTTTGCAGATTTAGGGTTAGAACCTACAGAGTGTGAAGAAGATCTATCTAATTTTGAAAGAGTTAAATTGTAATCTCCTCCCATCAAACCAAATGTTGTATATTGCGTATTTAGAAGAGAAACCATATCAGAAATGAATATAGGTGTGTCTATATTAGGCGCATATATATTAAGTATAGTTATCTGTTTGCCCCAAATTTTCCCGTTCACCAAGATATATCTTCCCTCTGTATCTGAAATATGATCAATTAATTCAAACGATATATGTTTATGAAATAAAATTGCCACTCCTCTACTATTTGATTTAAAAGATGAAAAGAAAATCTGTCCAACCCAATCTTTCTTCAATTTAAGATGTTCTTCAGGTAAAAGGTGAGTTTCTTGTAATAAAGCTATTCCCACTTTCTCTCTTTTGAGAGCTGTGAGTATTCTTTTCCTTTTAATAGGATGTCCTATACCCTTAACATTCCATGTAATTAATTTTAATGATTTATCCATAATAGTCTTTTTAAGGAAAAAATAAAGAAAAAACTATTGCAACCCTTCAGGCTTACATGGCAGGTAGAATCCATCAAATAAAAACAACAACAAAAGAACAGAAAGAAAAAAACATTTAACACAAACAAAACCCACCCACTCACATACATATAGACAAACAACAAAAAGAGTTCCATCTGCACCACCCAATTTCCGGGTGATATCTTTTGGTGACTGTTGTTTTGTATAAAAATTAGGGTCAATGTAACCAAGTTTATAGGCTACATATCCTGATGCAGCAAGTAGTGTCCTCCTCCCCCATTCCCGTTAGTTATAATAACCAAACAGTTAGGCATATAGGCTACTAAGTACGGTAAGCTTGCTCAGCTTCATAAAACAATATTATCCCTGCATATCGAAGAGGATACAATCAACTATTAATCTCTTAACACAAACAATGGTTTCCCAATGCAACAAATCTTTTAATAAACACCTTTTATTTCTTCTTTATTATTGTCTCTTCAAAAATAACAATAATAATATATAAACAAGAAAATACCCCAAAAATAATATTCAAGAACATAATTAGTATATTCTTAAATAACTAAGTATAAACTAATCAAGTCGAGTCAATGTCCAAGCCATTATATTTTCTAATCATACCTCAAGTGTGCAGTTCAATAATCAACGTAGATTCTCAAGCAGTTTTGTATAATCCTTTTTCTTCCAGTTCTATCATTGCTGCAGCTGGAGTTGGGAAGATTGTTGTAGTCCCATCTTCGTTGAAAACTTTTAGTTTAGCAGGAGCCAGAATGTGGGTTTTGATATCCTGGGACTTTAACTGTACTCTGATGGGCTTGTACAGAGATCTTTGTTGTCTCACCTTGAAGGAAAAGTCGTGATCAAAATAAATCCGTGTGTCCTTTAGCATTACTTCCTTCCTTGTCCAGGCCGCTTGCAGAACTCGTCTTTTAGTACTGTTATTAAGGAAAGCAACAATAATCGGCCGAACCGAGTCTTTACGTTCTTGATAAGTGCGATGAGCACGGATAATGTTCAATTCTCCCGGTACTCTGAGCTCTTTTCCAATCAGTTGGTCGAGAAATGATATAATGTCATTTCCTTCACTCTTTTCAGCTACATTATAAATGCACACATTATTTTGTCTCGACTTATTCTCCAAGTAGTCCATCTGTTCGACAAGTTTATCAATTCGAGACTTCGCCCCTTTTCGTAGTTTTCTGATTATTAGCCTCGGCATCATCCAAATCACTCACCCGGGCTTCCAGCTGATCAACGCGTGTTGTTATTGCGCCGAGCTTTTGGTTCAAATCAGCTGTTTGTTGCATGATCGTTCTTATATCACGCTCAGTTTCTTGGCGAAAATCTTTCAATTCATCTTTTAGTCCTTTGAACTCCTTGCTTAAAGAATCTTTTAACTCAGCAAACAATTTGTGTATTTCACTTGAGTCAGCCATACTGTTCGCGTCTTCAACAGTTTTTCTTGTTTTCTTCTTTGACTGATGCTTATTAAACTCCATGTACATTCCTGATCGAAGATTCATACCTCAGTTTTCATCACCAAGCATATTTTTGATCTTCTTTAGAGAGAATAAACGAAGTACAAGGTAATTTCGGGGGAGAAATGAGGGAGCACAATCAAGCTGCCGCCATGTCACCGGAACTCGGTGAAATCGAAAAATGTATGTATAACATTAAATCTGATAGTAATTTTTAACAAAAAAAAAAAAAAAACGCTTCAGTGCGCCGACGCACTGGTGAAGCTTAACAGGTTAAGCAGAGGGTGAACTACAGCATGTTTAAAACTAGCAGGGACAATTCCGGTGGCTAGAGAACTTTAATAATATCTGTTACAGCTGGGCACAAAGTTTCGAACACTTCCTTAAAGAGACGAGTAGGAACAACATCAGACTCACAACTGGAACATTTTGCCTTAGAAACAATATCAACCAGCTAAGAAGAGGAAACAGGGTGAAAAAAAGTTAGTGAACCGATTGGTGAACAGGTCAAAGGTGGATTATATATTGCTGGCTTAATGGAACCCTTGATCGTCAAAACTTTTTCATTAAAAAACGGTGAAAAGTTCTCACGTGTTTCTCGAGATGGAACAAGAGTAGGGCTGGGCTATAGGGAAGTGTGTGTGAGTGTTGGACTATAGGGAAGATGAGAGAGGGGCCACTGCATGGGGGTTTTCTGGATGGGGAGGGGGATGCAGAGATGAACGAGGATATAAGTTTGGGCAAGGCGGTGTCCTGTACTCTTTCTTTGAGGTCTTCTCTCCAGGGGTGTGTTTTATTGTTTTACTGTAGGGGGTTTTGAGCTCAGCTTTTGTCTTAGCAGGAAAATCAAGTCTTACCCTTTGTACAGGATTAATTTCCAGTTACAACCGCGTAAATGTGCCTTTGGCTCTCATTCATTTTGTCAACTATATTCTAAATAAACTATATATATATATATATATATATATATATATATATATATAATATTTTTTTTTTTATTTTTTTTTTTTATTATTTTTTATTTTTTTATATTCTTCCTATAGTTTCCTCTCAGTGACATATCTGACTGAAAGGCTCATTATGCAGCTCATTATGCGGGTCATTGTCTTCTCAAGTGTGAATCACAGCATTATTCATGATCATTCACGCTCCCATGCATATTGCCATTGTAAACAAAAATTGTCTTACAAAATGAAAGCGTTTGTGCACACACATCAACCAGAGCAAGAGCAACACCCATCAACATCATCACCCTACCCCTTTAGCACCACAGTCCACCCTGAACAACTGAAAATGCTTTTTGGCAAACTGTGCAGAAAAACCCATTTCTTTCTTTAGAGCTTCTTTTGTTTGAGGTGTGGGTTTGAGCTCGACATGGCTATAAACAGAGCGGGTTCACAGCGCATGATCTCGAGACTCGCCGCTAAACTCGCGGAAATGAGCTTCGCTTCTACTTTATTGTGAAATTGATTTCTTTATATTTGTTATTGGTATTCTCCACACTGCAAAATGTGGGCCTAAAATATGGGACAAATTGCATCCCGTATAGATTTGATACGGGACACATAATTTCACCTGTAAATACAGGACGATCCTGTATTTTATGGGACAGGTGGCAACCCTGCATCTTTTTCACTGGTAATAATTTACTTGTGTAATATAGCTGTGTAATATAAAATTCTGTTTGTAGGCATATTTAACTAGATTTGCACAAAAACACAAACGGGTTGGACACATCAATGTTTAATTTATTCATTTTTATTTATTACCATCACTGAAACTGAGGACAATCACATGGGTATCAGATTAAGATGCAGGCAAGTGAAACATCTTTGCATGTGAATTGATGCATATAAATGTGAATGGTCTTTTCTAGCATCTTTCGTGTACAAGTTTACATAGATTAATGCATGTTCTGAACACGTAATCGATCTGGATGAAATCCCTGTTAGGGCTGCACATCGCCCAGCTGTATGTCTCCCCAAATTCCCCAAACATCTATATCCTCCAGTTTAGTGAAGCGATGCTTGTAAGTGTGAGTTTCTTCACCATTGACAAACACCTTGTAATGATCACGATGGCAGAAAATGGTCAACTGAAAAGCACAATGAGAAAGATTTCATGAACTTTAAAAACAGATTTCCCCATCCTCTACTGTACAGTCTTTGTCCAGCATATTTACAGTCTTATCGACACTGTTCATTTGAACAGAAAGTGAAAAACAGGCAATAATAAATGTGCATGTTTACCAGAACCTGTTCCCCTCTTCTAAATGGCATGGGTCCAGATCGTTCCTCCATGCCCCATTTCCCATTCTCAAAAGTGTTGCGGACAACCACATTCTCATCAAAACAAATCTTGTAGTGAAATGCAATTCCAAGATTGTGATGCAGGTTAATGTCAATTCTGTTGGAGAAATAAAAGCAAAGGGAACTGTAAGAGCCTCCTGTAAATCTCCCATGTGTTCTGTGTTTATGGTATCATTCATAATATTTACTGCAATCGGAGTGTAGGTGGTGGGCGTGTCCACCGGGGTTTGGGTGGGAGTGATAGTGGTCTGTTTGTTTGCTTCACCTGTTCACCAGAGTTCAGGGGCTTTGACAGAAAGAGGGAGTGAGCCTGGGAGCGAACACTTTCTGTTGACCGCACTTTCGCACTCACACAGCACTTTTATGACCTGGTGACTGCAGTACCAGTTGTATATTTCCGTGTTGAAGTGTAATAAATGATTGAACTGAGTTTCTGCGCGTCGCAGTGTTTTCAGTCTCTCAGTGTTTAGTCCCTCGCGGCTGCAAATTTTCTTTTGCCTTGTCTACAGCCGCTAATAGGATTATACTTTTAAAAAAACATCTCAGGGATTCAAGGATCAGGTAGATGTGTCATTATGATGTTCCAATAGTGTTAGTTTGAAGCCCAGCACATGGTCAAAAATCTGAGTGTGATATTGCAGTATATTCCACGTTAATAATTGCAGGACTTTCACAGTAATTCCACAGCAGGACTTCTCTGGTATCTAACTGCGCTCTATGAAGTACTATGAAGGTACCCAGCATGCAGTGTGGCATGAAAAGATTATGCTGTGAAGTTTCTTAATTCTTGTTGGTTTTATCTGTGCTGCTGAACTTATTTTTGGATCACTTTTAGCAGTTTGTGTTTATTTTGTGATGTTCAGAATCAATCTTTATTATTATTATTATTATTATTATTATTAATAATAGTGTCACCATTGTTGTGTTTTATATTTCTGTGCATCATTAGGTGATGGAAAAAAATCTTGTGTTGCAAAATGATGTCATATCTTTCAAAGAAAAATTCTCAGCAGCTGCTTTGCTATTATGAAATATCCATCTACAAACAACTACGAATTTAAAATAATATATTGGTAAATATTTATGCTTAACTCTAATATTACTATTTAACAAAGCTTAACTTAAAACCAGCCAATTAGCTTTTTATATTCTAGCTAATTCACAAGACAGATCCACACACACACACACACACACACACACACACACACACACACACACACACACAGCAGTCCACAAATGCACACGACGAGTGCAGCAGAGTTATTAATGGAAGAATAAACATTGTCAAACCTATTCGCTTGAGTATTGATGATTCCTTGGATGATGATGGCTTTGCCAGGCTGAAGTCCGCCACGGATGAAGCTTTTATACGGGACCTGATTGTGGGTCAAAGTAATTCAAGATCATTTGTATAATACAGCAAATGTTTACAGCATGCTAACATGTTAATTAGGTCAAATCCACTTTGAACAATCCGTTAAAAAATCATTCTATTTAAGATACTTAAAAAATATGATGTCCAAATCATATCAATCATCCTTTCAATATAATTGGTGACTTACTGGGTTGAAAAACAGCGGTTGCAGAGCCATTTCGACAGATGTTGTTCTCCTGCAAATCCTAAAGTTTGTACTGTATTCAAGGCTGACACCACTTACAGAAGTTATCATCTAGGGGTGGACCGAGATATTTATAGGGTGGCGACTCAACCCTCAAACATACAGTGTGCGTAGGTGTTTACTTGAAACTCGATTAGCAAATAACAGTTCTACCATATCCAACACAAGTGGAATTATGCAGTTTTATTTTGAACATTGATTCTTGAACCGAGACATATATTTTAGGAAATACAGCAGAAAGAAAAGAATGTTGTGGTCATGTAAAATACAGAATAATACTATCAACTCTGGAAAAGAATTCCACAGTTTTTGGCATGAAGCCTGTATTTTTACAACACACAGATCATTCACACTTTATAATGGCTGTTTGAAATCTGAAAGTCAAACATCCATGATCTCCTAAGTATCAGATAATATTATATCTGTGTCATGTGTTACAGATAGGGGTGAAAAACATTAAATGATTATGGTTATCATTCTAAAGCCTGGGTTTGAAGTTTCTCGGCTGCTGCAAAATTTATGTTGCGGTGAATGACACAAATACCAGTCCAATTAATGAGGAAACGATTCTTAAGAGATGATGCTTTTAACATGTTGTTTTAAGAACACTTTGAAAATGGTTTCAATGCTCATTTTCGCAATACCAGCTTTGTTTTCTCACCCTCTCTTCTCTACTAGTTAATGAGAAGCTTTTCCAACAAAATGCACATTTATTAATATATTTTACTCCAAACTCACTTCATAACATCACTGTTCTGATCTGATGTGGCTTCTGATCAAAGAATATTATTTTATAGTATTCTAACTGTTGATCAGCATTGCATTATAAATATACTTTATTCTTATGGAAATGTCTGAGATAGATTGAAGAGCACAGATAAAATATATTGTGGACGTGTGTTCATGTTTGATTCATGTTACTAATTAATATTCCATGTTAATAATTGCATGACTTTCACAGGAATTCCACATGTTTGATCAGTTAAAGCGTTTCTGTCTAATCTTTATTCATCTACAGCAATAGCCTGATGACTTTGTCCATATTAGGGATTGCCTGGAACGTCATAAGTTTTACTACTTCTGTGAGGCATATTTGGAGTTTCTGAGCGAGGGCGCCTGTATGAAAGAAACGTACATTTCAGGTAAAAAATAAACCTCTTTGTCATAGTTCTAGCTTTGTCATATATACCTTTCCATAAAATTATACAATTTTACATCCTTAATGTTGTGACAGTTTTCCCCACGGTATTAAAAGTGGTAACAAATATTGACATTTTTCAAGTTATTGTAACAAACTAAGAGATTCCAGTACTGGAATGAAAAAGTTTGGGAACTCTTATTCTCTAGAATCCTTACATTATTTCCAACAAACGGTTTTCTCCCACACAGTTTAAATATTATCTATGTATCTACGTTATTGTCAGCTTATTTTACCAGATATGATGACAGAACATTCTCTAGAATTATTACAACATTTCCAACAAACAGTTTCCTCCCACACAGTTTAAATATTATCTATGTATCTACGTTATTGTCAGCTTATTTTACCAGATATGGTGACAGAACATTCTCTAGAATTATTACAACATTTCCAACAAACGGTTTCCTCCCACAAAGGTTCACTTTGGGGCAGTTTAAGCTCTGAATATTGTAACAAGTTAGCTCAAATGGGAAATATGAATAATAACTCTTAACTATGTACATTTCCTGAAGAAAATGTGAAGTAGTGCTTGCAGTGGCAATATTCGCCACTGGGCAGATACTAACACAATTAACATGATATATCACGTTTTAGCATTATTTACCACGATTTACCATGTTTCTAAGATGATTTACTACGAATTATCAGTTATGATTAATTATTAATATTTGGGTCAGTTAATATTAATATTTGGATTAACTTGAGGTAGCTAAATTAATATTACAATAAATTAATCAGTTCCAACGAACTCTTTTGATTATTCATTTATTCTAAGAAAAGCGTATCTGTTGGAGAGGAAAGGATACTGCTAGGCTCTAGTTCTAGCTGTTAGCAGTATACACCCCTGGGTGTCGGTCAGGACACAAAGAATAAGGAGACTGTTGCTTCTTTCCAAAGTGTATTGAATATTAGTCTAAAATAACAAAAAACATATTACATTAGTAGAAGTATAAATGTGTACATTTCACAGATGAATCAGTCACTTCTTAATGAAGAATACTAACATCTTCAGTATTACCTCTAAATCACAGTTAAATCTCACAATATAAATAGGATGAGCAATTGAAGACAATAAAACTATTGGTCTGGTAACAAAATGGCTTTGGCATTAACATATTAACCCCCTGAGGTCGGCAATCACGCCGGCGTGATCTGCTCGCTTTTTAGCGCAATTTTCCACCGGACAAAATTGCGATTGTTAACTCATGATTTCTGTGCGTCTGTGCGCACCAATCTTGCACTTCTATCTACTCCTCAACCAGACCACCTAGAGACTTCGGGTTTTCGGCATTATTTTAAGGAAGGTCTAATCTCGTGAACGCACAAAAAAAATCCAGGAAAAGATTTACTATCTCTTAGTGTTGTGATCCCATGACGTCAGAAAATTGCGCTAAAACACTCACTTAGTTTTTATTACTTGTTTCCTTATCAGTGCAAAAGAGACTCAAAATACTCTGTTGATTTTGATCTTACATACTTGTGTTCAGTGTTGAGAAGGTTACTTTAAAAAAGTAATTAGTTATAGTTCTTCACTACTTGTTCCAAAAAGTAACTGAGTTAGTAACTGAATTACTCTATAATAAAAGTAACTCGTTACCAGGAAAAGTAACTATTTGAGTTACTGTAAAAAAAAAAAAAAGGTTGCTATATGTCAAAGAATTTGGAAACACTTTGTGGTTTGAATGTCCTGTATAAACAATTTATATGTTTCCACTGTTCGATCACGTCCACGCATCGCACACACAAATGTTCTCTCTCTCTCTCTCTCTCTCTCTCTCTCTCTCTCTCTCTCTCTCTCTCTCTCTCTCTCTCTACATTCCAGCATTCCAATCTTTACATCGTAGCCAGCCTGCTCCAGAGCCATGTTCAGAGCTAAGGCTTACCGCTATTGCCTGGAGTCGAGTCCATTACCTATCAGTGGAGCTGGTACCCTGCCTGACTACGCCACATAATATCACACCAGAATGTAGTTTGTAGTTCATACTGTTTTAATACCCTGTATTTTCTTTCTCATTTGTAGGAAAAGCACTTAATTACCATTGTTTATTTCTATACCAAATGTCATACACTTGCAATGAAGCTAAAAATCTAAACAACTACATAATTTTGTTGATATCCTATATTTTTACAATAAAACGACAAACATGTCTTCTAATATCCTCAGTTGTTGCGTATACCGAGCTGCATCGAACACATGTAAATTACTTTCCTTGAACCCATTGTGCGAGTTCACTTTAATAGCGCGTGCTTTATATACATGTTGCTGCTGATTGGACTGCAGTTCTGACACACCCACCAAACAAGAGAAAACGTATCTCAAACCCTGTTGCACACCGGTGCACGTCGTTTCCAGGAAACATGACGTTCAACCCGGAAACCGTAGCAAAATGTCACAGGTCGGGGTGGGCCAAGCCAGACTTTACTGTTAGGGGTTAACAGTTTAGGACCCATGGACTAAATGTTTGAAAGAAGACCCGGAGTCAGAATTATAAAAAATTGAAGAAAAGTTTTACTGAAGATAATTTGCAGTTTCATCAGCAGAAGTTCAGCTTCAAGACTCACACAGGAGTTCGTAGGCCGCCCCGCTTACAGTTACAAAGATCACAGCAGTTATACCATTTCCAAGGTCTAAGCTACGTCATTGAATGATTCTGATTGGCTAAGAAATTGATAAACATAGTAATTTTCCACACATATACAGATAGACAGAAGCATATCTCCATAGATTATGTCGCTGACACTCAGACCCTGAAGTCAGGCACGTCGTGACCTTCCAGGTCACAGATTTGGGTTGCTGGGTGTCAGCATGTCTCGAACAACAACTCAGTCCATCTCCAACAATGCCAGTGGTTCCTTAACCTGTAAGCAAGAAGACTAACACACACACACCGACACACAGCTTTTCCAAGGCTGGATTTGGCCAGGCTCTAACTATAAACAGGAGTCTCGTCTCAAAACATTAAGATAACAAGTTCTTTCTCTCAGGATAGGACACTTTAGTCTAAATGGAAAATATAGGCTTTAACTGACAAATGGTCCCTTAAACTATAGACTTCAATTACCCCTATATGTTTTAACACGTTGAAGACCTTTCTAAAAACACAAAACCAATCCCTATTTAATTTTTGGAAGCTGGGATAAATAGACAAGCAATGTTACTGCATTCAAATATCAAATACAGACATTAAAGAATACATGAAAAGAACATTTCAGTAATCACACTGGTAACTTCTATAACAAAGTAAAATCTCCAGAGAAGTCATTCAACTCATGTGATATTTAGAAGGAAAAGTATTGATTAATACCTTGATTATAATCACTCATTACATATACATTGAAGCAGCAGTGGATTCCAATCCACTCCCTTCAGCACCCACCCCTGGAAACCGGGTACCACCTCGAGGAACGTGTCAAGGACCAGACAGACAAGGGAATAAAGGAATAACAGTTTTCTTTATTAAGTTAAGAGCAGTAATTTGAAAAATCCTAATTAAAATCTTCTTTCTTGTCGCCAGAGGGAATTCGATGGCCCCCTGGGTCGTAGAGGGGAGAACGATCGTGGCGGCCCTGCGGCTCGTTGGAGAGGGATCAGAGGGAAACTCACACCGTCTAGGTAGGTCACTGGGTAAGTACTCTTTACAGGACTCAAGAGGAAGTCGTGGTTATACGGACCCCATTCGGACTGGGACCAGGTAAGTACTCATGGGCGGGAGTGGAACAAGTCCCGGATGCTGCCCCAGAGGTAAGTACCCAGGGAGCGGTTGCCTCAGACTCGGACGAAGCACAGGGACACAGGTGGCGAGCGGACCGGGCCAGGAGGGGAAACAGGTAAGTATATCCCGGTAGGTGTCTTTTATACCAGACCAGTTAGAATGGGAGCCCTTAGCCGGGACGTGAGGGAATCTTGGACAACAGGAAGACACTTCGATCGAGGCACGTGCCGCAGCTATTCCTTTTCCTTCTCAACAGGGGCAGTGGCTTGCAACGTAGGCATGGAGGGCCACCAAGCAGAAGAACACTTTGAGCGAGACGCTCCTCTTCGGCTGTGTACTGCAACAATACAACAGAGTTCAACGGTTCAGCGGTATACAAGCGCTCAACAGTGATACCTTCTCTCCTTCTGAACAGGGCGGAGGCCTTCAATGGGGCATGTGGAGACCACCAGGCGGGGAGGGCACTTTGAGCGAGACACTCCACTTCGGCTGTGCGCTGTAACCAGGTAGCAGGGTTTAACTATTAAACAGCACAATAAAAATTCAGTTGAAATACCTTCTCTCTTTCTGAACAGGGCAGAAGCTTTCGATGGGGCGTGTGAAGACCACCAGGCGGGGAGGACACTTTGAGCGAGACACTCCACTTCGGCTGTGCGCTATAACCAGGTAGCAGGGTTTAACTATTCAACAGCATATGAAACATTCAGCTGTAATACCTTCTCTCGTTCTGAACAGGGCAGCGGCTTTCAATAGGAGCGTGTGGAGACCACCAGGCAGGAAGGATGCTTTAAGCGAGTCACTCCACTTCAGCTGTACACTGTAACGATGCAACAGGATTTTAACCATTCAACAGTAGGTGAAACATTCAGCTGCAATACCTTCTCTCGTTCTGAACAGGGCAGCGGCTTTCGTTAGGAGCGTGTGGAGACCACCAGGCGGGGAGGATGCTTTAAGCGAGACACTCCACTTCAGCTGTACACTGTAACAATGTAGAAGGGTTTAACAGTTCAACAGCATATAAAACATTCAGCATTAACAGAGCCGGGCTGTCTCAAAATGGTAAGTTGGGCGCTTGATATATCAAAACCTTCCTTGGAGACGGCGAGTGAAAGACTGTAAGGAGAGAGTGCACAGCAGACTACTATTACTTCTCCACACGATGAACCTCACTCCATAACACAAACCGTGTGAATCGTCACTTCAGGCACTGCATTCCACTCGCACACCGTGCATTCGGGCCAGCACTCACCCACCAGTCTTTCTCCCACCAGATCAACTCTCGTCTCTCGCAAGGGCTCAACTTCTTTCCAGAGACAGCAGAAAACGGGTGCAGCGATCGTCACATTCAGCGAGGAGCGGACAAAAGTTGGAGACAGATCAACAATTCACTCGGTGTACTGGTTCACTCGTGCCACACTCTTTCCAAACTCTCCACACCACTTCAGTGTTAGTGCATATAAACAACGAATCCGATACTCATCACTTTGCGTCTTCCCCACTGCTGACGATATTCCTTGGGTTTTCGTTGATAAATACTTCACTCTCTTCTTTCCGCTTCTCAGCTTCACTCTTCGCCCGCTCCACAGCCCAGCCTCGAATACAAAACAACCTGCCGACAAACACAGTAACACAGGAGAACCACACGACAGTCTGCTTCCTCTCTATTTTTAAAGCCCCATCTGAATACGTGTCCCCCTCACAACGCTCTCTGTAATTACTCCACACCTGCTGTCAATCGGGCAATTGGCCTTGCTGCCATGGCAACAGATTCGCCGTGCAATAGAGACGGGTGTCCGCTGGAGGTCTCCACAACAACACTGCATTCACAAGGACTTTAGTCTTCTCTCTAATTTTTGTCACACCGTGACAAAAACGTTGCGCACCGTTATGAACTTGAACGTGCTGGTGTGTGTGTGTGTGGCGCGTGTGCTGGCATGTGTGTAAAAACACTGGCTCTGATTGGCTACCATGAAACACATGACTGCCTTAGCCAATCATAATCGCTTACCTCATTATTAACCCACCTCCTCACTAGCTGTGCAAGCCAGGGGTGCGTTCGGATTACACAGTTTATTCAATCAATGCATAGTAACGCACCGCATTTAACATCCAGTAATGTTAACGGCGTTGTAACGATGGGAAAAGTAATTAGTTAGATTACCTCATTAATGAAAAAATAACATCATAACCTAACGCCGTTCTTTTAAACGGCGTTATTCCAAACACTGCTTGTGTTATACATCAGTCGATCCTGTTAAGTGTGTATTATTTTGTGTGTATACTCACAATAAAAACAAAGTGTTGTGCTTTTCGCCAAATAAAGAAAAATAAACCTGAAGCGAGTTCTGCCTTCTCTCTGTCTATTCTGTGAAGTCTATTCTGAAACGCGTCCGAAAATGAACTGTAACTCAGCGAATACTTCTCACACAGACACGTGCGACATGTCTTTATGAAGCTTGGATTCTCTTCTTTTAACCTGTTAACCGTTGCCAGAGCGCGGGCGCACTGAAGCGGTTTTATTTATATATAGTTCAAAGTTACTATCAGATTTAATGTTATACCTTGACAAACTATACATCATTAAAAAGATATAAGACTCATGTTTCAGAATTTGACCACTATTGTATTCTGAGATACTTATAGCGACAGTTATTTCTTAATTTGTGTCAGGAGTTATGAAATGAAAAAATGAGTCGATACCTTTGATATGAATTATGCGCGTCAGCTGCTTTCATTCATAAAAAAACTCCTGTGCTGTCGTCATGACAGCGATACACAAAACAACGTCCTTCTAGGCTTTAGCTCAAAAATGTGCAGATTTGGAGAAATATTGATATATTCTCATAGGTTTACATCAGATTTCTATAGACAGGAATACTATTTATTGAATTTATACCCAAATGCGTCGATGTAATCATTATGAGCGTTTGCATACTCTGTTAATGTGTTTTCAATTCATACCAATAGCCTGAGGGCGCCCTCGCCGCCCTGTGCACAGTATTATTTAGAACATGAAGAAGTGCCATAATCATGTGACAATCCAGGAAGCCTCGAACACACACACAGCTAACAAGAGATCGCGCTGTAAGGCTGTAACATGCAGATACAGACATTTTGAAGACAATAAACATGTTTGCTATGATATTTGAGTTACCTGTGTTTTTCAATCCATGCCAGGTATTTCCATAATAATAGATAATATTTATAATGTAATGCTAATCTATATAGAATCGTTGTGCAGAACACTATCCAATAGTATATTTTCTGTCTGATTTTTTATCTGAAGCCAAATTAGATCACAGAAAATTATTTTAAATACTCGATTTGCTTTATAAAGTAAGTTTATAAGCACAAACATGGTTTTAATCTCATAAATTGTCGTGTATTGATGGTGTGCTAAGCTAACATGCTAGCTAGCACTAGGTGCACCTGCCACCTAGAAGTTATATTTTTATTATTTTTTGAATGCTTACTGAAATGTTTCTTTATTCAAGAAATGCATTAGATACAGTTTAAAATGTAAGGGTGAACTTTGAGAAAAGAAATTAGTGACTGAAACCATATGAATAGCCTGTGAATAGCCAGTCGTTAGTAACTATAATGCAGACAAAAGAAATGCATATTTACAGCCATAACCAGGCTGGAGAGGTGTGAATGTGTGCAGGGGGAGACTGAGACTGAATGGGGCTCGTTTGCACCACAAAACAATAAAGACAATATACTGGATAGATGGTTAGAAGATGGCAATAAACATCAGTAGCATTTTAGCATCAAATCAAAATAAAGTCACATGACATGGTCTTGAAAAACATTTCACTAAATACAGAGTTTTGGACTTATTATCATAAGATTTTAAACATAAAATGTTTAGACATGT
Organism: Squalius cephalus; assembly: GCA_022829025.1. NCBI lineage: Eukaryota > Metazoa > Chordata > Actinopteri > Cypriniformes > Leuciscidae > Squalius > Squalius cephalus. The sequence goes on from CM040792.1 coordinate 60,733,178, forward strand.
GGCATTAGCTGTAGTGCATTTCTAGATTGCTCCAGTGCCAACTTCAATTTTATTTTCATGAGGATATTTCATAAAAAATAATTTCTAATAACTTTACAAAACTTTGAAGCTATTTATAACATTTTTTGTCATTATGACAATAATTAATTCTACATTTACAATAAACTGCCAGGTGTCAGCTTTCAAATGAGATCATACTTGTGCTTTTAGTACAAAGGGTTCATGAACTGTATCTGTTTCAGTTTGGGTATGTCATTTCTTGGGATTTTTCAAAAGTGGGGTTGCAGCTTAACAGGTTAAATGAAGTAATTTATATAAAAAACAAATATTCTCAGCTTATGTAAACCGTTAGAAAGCAAGGAGATGTACCGTTTTTTCGTTCTCCCTTCATTATCTCTAATGAGCTGAGGCCGCCCCGCCCCCGGCACTATTCACATGGTAAATAGTCTAGGTGATCTATGCTTCGCACACGCCCCCCCCGATCAATGCCATACAAACACAAAGTTTCATCAGATCAGATTCACTGATAGTTCATCGCGTTTTGAGTATGGCACGCTTCTCCGGTAAAGACGCCCTTCAGATGATTCTGGACAGCGAGGAAGAGTTCACCTTTTCCTCAGAGGAAGATTGTAACTCGGATGACGAACGGCTGCATTTTGAAGAGCGAATTGATCCCGCTGAGGATACAAGTTCAGAGTAAGTTGTTTACTGTTATATAATTCCTTGTCTGATAATATAGAACTCATGTGAATTTTCAGACTATATTTTGCCTAGTTTTGGCTAGCTTTTGACATCTTAAGGTGATGATACACAGGGCAACTTTTTGAGCAATGTTGCTGGGCAATGTTGCCGTCAACAGGCAACCAGATGAGACACAGAGCCCACGAGCCATCTAAATTATCCAGATAGAAATGTACTGCCCATTTTCAATGTGAAAGTGCCCAAGGAACAATTGCTCTGCAAGATTATGAAGGACTAAAAATGACAGAACGAAAAATAAATAAATAAATAAATAAAAGTAGAAATAAATAAATAAATGCAGAAATAATAGTGAAAATAAATACATTTTGGTAATATAAATGTCTATTTCTGTATTTTTACATGTATTAATTAATTTATTTATGCATTTCTATATGTATTTATTTATGTATTTATACATTTATTTATATATTTATTAGAGGTGGGCATAGATTAATTTTTTTAATCTAGATTAATCTAGATTAATTTTGAAATTAATCTAGATTAATCTAGATTAAAATGGCTCATTTGAATTCTGCCGAAGGCATTCAGAATATGTGTGCTACCCAAATAATGACTATAAAAGTAAGTCTTTGAGAACGGGTTTCTCAAGCCAGGTGGCGCATTAGACCAGGGGCTCATCTCCTGTTTCCAAAATGCATCACAAACTGCTTGAGAAAGCTGTTCTACTCACTGTAAAAGGTTACTAAAGTACTGTTACCGTCCTTAGGCAACATTAGGTAGGCCTATTATCAACTACTATAGGCTATCAATTAGGGATGGGCGATATGGCCTAAAATCTATATTGTGATATACATTGCAGCCTCTTGTGATAACGATATACAGTATATTATAATAAAATTAAAACCATTTCAGAACAGATTACACTGACCCTGCTAAACAACTGGTAAATGTATTTTTTTTAAAGGGTGTATGTAGTTTTGAGAACATATATTGTGCAAAACTGTAAGTATACAACATCATTTTGCAGATAAATCAATTTTAAGTACACTAACGTTAGCTGTAGAGGTTATGTTAACGTTAGCTGTAAATTAGGTCTAATGTTTATTATGGCTTGGAGTTTATGAAACCCCAAATTTAAAAATAGAATATTGTCTAACTGATGATTTTTCAGTTAAAAAGAATTAACACAACAACGATTCTTAAAATCAGGCGCAGACAGAGATTATGTGCTACACCACTAAAATATATTGGAATGGGAATAATACGAGCGCGCTGGTATTCAGTGATATCATGTTTCGTTTTGAATTTGAGGTGGTAGAACGGATTAGTCGTGTGTTAACTTACCGAACTGTTAGGCCTAGGCTACCCCACACACTCTGTCTATAGTTTCCTGCTGCTCGTCGGACGGCTTAAATCCGAACCAAGTCCAAATAATGGATGTTGCACTTTCACTTTCAGCCGTTACTTAAAGGTGCTCTAAGCGATGTCACGCGTTTTTTAGGCCAAAACATTTTTTGTCACATACAGCAAACATCTCCTCACTATTCGCTAGCTGCCTGTCCCCTGAACACACTGTAAAAAAACGCGGTCTCTGTAGACACCACAGGCTCCACAAACGGCAACAAAAACAAACTGTGCTAACCCGCACCACAAAACATAACAAACAGTGCTCCAGCCAATAACCGACAAGAAGTGTTGGAGGGTGGGTTTTGCGCGTTTGCGTGGTTAGTGCGCGTGCACATGAGGTGGGTGTGTGGAGGAGAGAGATGAAGAGGGAAGTTTGAATTATGGCCGACACGCGACCAAAGAGACGATGTTCCGATGAACAGAACAACTTGCAAGAGGGACAAGGATAAGGAACACGCGAAGTCCCGAATTTACATCGGAAAAACCTTTGAAATGTGGCGAGACCTCCGCCGGCAGAAGGGATTAGCTACTATCCGACATTCAGTTGCTCTGTTTTTGCAGAACAGGTAAATCCACTTTTCTTTCTAAACTGACGTTCATGTTCGCCAAACCAACACAAGGATGTAATTAGCTAGATTTATGCAGTCAGCGTTAACTTTGGTGAATACAACATGTATGTTTCTAGCATCGATCAATCTCTATTGTAAATGATCAAGCAAACTCACAGTAGGGCGACAATTTGTGTAAGTTAAGGGTTGTTTTCACCCACGGTTTGTCGTGAATTTGAATGTTCATTTATAGGCTATTGACAACTTTGACTAAATTGGTTTACAACGCCGCCGTTGTTTATGCTCACTGGGAAACGCGAAGCTAACGTTATCATGCTATCATTGCGTCCTTGTATGGGAGCTATTTATAACCTCAGGTGGCAAAACGATTTTAAGATAATGTTTCTCTTTTTCTGCATTCTGTTCTGCAATATATAAAAGCATTTATCTAACTTGGCGACATTACACATTGAATGAAGTATCAGTAAAACTTAACTTTGTAGTGACTATTTTGACTTTCCTTTATGCTGGAAGGGAGGGGAGGAGGGAGGAGACGGGATGAGGAGGAGGGAGGGCCTAGCCAGCCTCCGTTTTGTTTGACAATAATTCTAATGTCAACAAGAAGAAACGTCTCCCGGGATCGCTTAGACAACCTTTAAAATGACGACGAAATATGCGTTGCAGTCGCGGGTTTACCTCGCGGCCGCGGGTAGATTGCGTCATCATAGAGTCATCTCCCAACCCAACTTGGAGAATAGATTAACGGCGATATTTTTTTTATCGCGCGATAAGAGTCTCGCGTTAACGCAGCACGTTAACGCCGATAACGGCCCACCACTAATATTTATGTATTTATATATTTATTTCTTTAAATATTTATATATGTATTTATTTCTACATTTATTTATTCCTACATTTATTTATTTCTGTATTTCCACATTTCTACATTTATTTATTTCTGTATTTCCACATTTCTACATTTATTTATTTCTGTATTTCCACATTTCTACATTTATTTTTCCTTGCGCATGTATGCTAATTGACCTATGGCTAAACCACGCCCCCGAACGCGATGAGCCAATCACAGTACGCATAGCTAACCCAATACACTCTGCATTCTCTGCTTCCACGTCCATTGCAATGCATTGCAGTTAGTCCGTTTTCATTCATTCGTTTTTATGTTTTTTCTTGTCATTTTGGCTTTTAAACAGCGTGTGTGTGTGATTTTGGTTGGGTGACAGTTGTAGGTTACAGTTTGACAAGAGTTTACAGTTTGACAAAAGCACAGTGTTGTGTTTTACACAAATATAAGTAGGCTAAACACTTTGCAGTTTTAATTATGTCCTGTATGAACAAAATGGAGTATGTTTTTATGTTTCCACTGTTCGATCGAGCCTGCTTTCTGACACACACACATTCCAGCATTGCAATCTTGACAACGCAGCCTGTTCATTATTCTGCGCTCACACCAAATGCGAATAGATCGTCAAATTCGCGCGTATCGCGTCTAGTTCGACGCTTGAACATTTTTAATCCAAAGCGAATAGGACGCGTATAAAGCGAGCGTTTGAAGCGAAATAGCATCAAACTATAACGTTTACACTGTGAACTGTAAATCTTTGTCTGGAGCTGAAGCTTATCGACCTTCTCAACAATAAAATTATTAATATAACCCTCCAATGCATATTTAAGGCCCTTTTGGTGACATCGAGATGATATATAATCTTTCTGTCTCCAAAAAATCATCAGTTGCCTCCTGTGAAATGTCTCCTACTGTGACAGCTGCCATAGCGCCTGTTACCGAATGTTGAATGTTTGTCTGAGTGAGTGGAGGGGGCGTGGCTTAGCCATGTCAATTAGCATACATGCGCAGGGAAAAATAAATGTAGAAATGTGGAAATACAGAAATAAATAAATGTAGAAATGTGGAAATACAGAAATAAATAAATGTAGAAATGTGGAAATACAGAAATAAATAAATGTAGAAATAAATTAATGTAGAAATAAATCCATATATAAATATATAAATAAATAAATAAATATATAAATACATAAATATATAAATAAATGTATAAATACATAAATAAATACATATAGAAATGCATAAATAAATAAATAAATACATGTAAAAATACAGAAATAGCCATTTGTATTACCAAAATGTATTTATTTTCACTATTATTTCTGCATTTATTTATTTATTTCTACTTTTTTTTTTTTTTTTTTTTTTTCGTTCTGTCATTTTTAGTCCTTCATACAAGATTGCCCAGCAACATTGCTCAAAAAGTTGCCCTGTGTATCATCACCTTTACAGGAACAATTGCCTTACAATATCCCTAACATTTGTGTATATGCTCAAGTGTAAACTTTTTTAAATGTGATATTGCTCTTTAAACATATTTGCATATTAAATATATTTCACTCAGTTTTGATTAGCTTATGACACTGATTCATGCTAAAATACTGCCTTATGCATAATGTAGCTTGTTTGCGAATATCTGCTTAGGCTATATAATGTGTTTTAGTGCAAATATATTTCAGCCTCTGGTAAAATATGTGATACTGTCTAAATACATTATATTTTTATATAAATGTTCAGTTTTGGTCAGCCTATGACACTGTTTATCATGCTTCATACTGCCTTATGCACAGATGTTTGTGAATACAGGTGTAAATGTTTGAAATGTAGTGATGTATCGTTCGCGAATGATCCGTTCATTGCGTGCGTCACTAAATGTGTGCGGTCTATATGGCCTATAAACAGATACTCGTGGTGGCGCGGTCAATGGCCCATAAATAGATATTTCTCCATCCTATGGCCCATCATCAATCAACATTGTGCGTCCATAACCATCAATTGCTCATCAGTTTACTTTGAATAATGTATGCTAACAGTTATATTTTGTTGTTTTTTAGGAATGTGTCTGCATCAAGCTCTCCTTCTCCAGCACCCCGCAGAGGGGCACGCAGGTGTCGTTCAGTTCTCAGTGCGATGGAGAATCATACTGAGTAAGTGCATAGACGTAATATTTTACAGATGAAATGAAGCCTAATTGTGTTTACATCGTCATAATATAAAAGTAGCCTACCTATTCTTGTGTTAAATGACAAAAACCGTTGTCTTTTTTTATCCATGGCCATTAGTGATTGATAATGATAATACAATTTCTTTAATTGTGTTATCAGCATGCTCACATGTTTCTTTGTTTGTTTTTTTAACAGATGTGACAATGAACTTGTCCAAGCTAACCAGCAGGCAAGCAACAGGCAGTCCACTCTGGCATGGAAAACAGAGACTGATGTTGACATGGTTCCACAGACTGTGCGATTCCATCCTGCACGGCAAACTGGACCACAACTGAGCTCTGTTGACTCACATTCGAGTCTATTCAAACATTTTTTTTCAGAAAGTGCTGTGTCAACTCTGTGGCACAACACCAATTGCTCAGGCTGCCAAGGCAACTGCAAAGGGCTGCAAATATAAATGGACAGATATTAGCATCAGTGAGATGTACCGCTACATTGGGTTGCTGTTCTACATGGCCATGGTGAAGGTCAGCTCCAGGTAAAAGACAATTAACACCATGGAAATGCCAGGCATGCAATGTTCACTTATGTCTTCAGTTGAACAGGAACTGTTTTCAAGAGTGGCATAAAGATGTGTGACTGTGTTCAGATGTGTGTGCTCTGCTGAGCACCTTCCACTAACCATCAGCCTTCAGAAATCATTCTGATATGATGACTATTTTTTTAAATCAATGTTGGAAACCGTTGTGCGGTTTAATATATTTTTTTATAACCTGTTATAGTTTTTTTCAGGATTCTTTGAATAAAACATTTTTTATATATATATATATTAAAAAAAAAAGTTTGGTCTCTTTTTTTTGAACAAAGAATGAACAAAGGATGAGGAACTAAGAATGATTCACTTTCTTTCTTTCTTCTCCATTGTTGGGAAAGATTTCTATTTTGAATAAATGCTGTTCTTTTTTTTATTATTCCTCAGTGAATCATTCTTAGTTCCTCATTCTTTGTTCAGGCTGCCTCACAGCACCTTGATGGGCCATTAGCCATTGGGAGAGTGGTCTTTAGTCACACCCCTGGTGTGAATCACATATTCATGGCCCACGCATACAGCAGTGCTGACACAAAAACTGACATGCAAAATTAAAATCGTTATATTGCTGTTTGTGAAAGAGTGACCAGAATGATTTTCACATCATTTTGTATAAAAAATTCTAGCCTACAAGAATAGTAATTCAAAAGTCTTGTGGACAACTATTCAGTATGTGTTAATTGGCCTTATTGCGGTGACAATGTTTTTTCCCAAAACGTACTAACCACGCATAATATTTTTTTCTATAAAATGCAAACATGTACATCCATTTTGCTCACATATTATTGTAGCAGAGTTTGTGCTGAATACAGCAAAATTACATGTTAACCAATCGTATGTTGTAAGTAGCTGAAATAAGCACAAATGTCAGGGAATGTCAAAACATCTCAAGGGCCCCAAAAACACCTCAGACCCCAGAGGGTTAACCAAAAGTGGTGCTCGCAATTCTCTGTGAGAGAGCTGGTCTGTAACTCCGACATTGAACTGGTATATTTAAGCCTCAGGCCTTTTTATCTTCCATGTGAATTTGGGAACATTTTAATATGTACTGTTTATATTCCACCAAGTGGGAATGCTGCAAACACAGCTAAGCTCACAGCAGACTGTGTTCACAGACAATTAAGACGCACTCCTGAAGCACCTTGTTTTATTTTAGGGGATTTTAATCATTGTACACTTGAAGCTGTGTTGCCTGGATTCCATCAATATGTGGACTGTAACACTAGAGGCAAAAACATCTTGGACAAATGTTATGGGAATGTTAAGAATGCCTATACAGTTAAGGTTAAATCGCCACTAGGCTCCTCTGATCATAATGCTGTCCATTTAATTCCTATGTATAAGTCCTTGCTTAAGAGTAGTAAACCACAAACCAAAACTGTGTATGTGTGGAACAATGATAGTATTGAAACCTTAAAGGGATGCTTCTCCTGTACCGATTGGAGCCTCTTTCAAAGTTTAGATTTGGAGGAGGCTGCAGAGACTATGACAGATTATATACATTTCTGTAAAGATAATGTGTTAAACCAAAAAATAATAACTATATATCCAAATAACAAATCTCATGTCTCCAAGGAAATTAAAGAGTGCATAGTATGGAAAAAAAAGCCTTTTAGGAGAGAAGACCTTGTAGCTATGAAAGATGTACAGAAGGAATTGAATTTTAAAGGAGTCATAACCTAGTATTACCTTGGATACCTACTGCTGTATTATAGTCTTTCAGGCCCTTCTAAAAAAGAAAAGTGGAAAAAAAATAAACACAGAGCTCCTCAGACCCTTATTTCTGAAGGCATTATTGTCTCGCGAGATCTGATGCGATATTTTGGCTGTCGTGGACGGTCATTTTAATAATGCAAATGAGGGGCGCGTTGATTGGTGGCAGGAAGGAGGGGGGTTGACACCGCAGGTAACGCTTTAGCATATCATTCCAAAATGACATCATGGCGCAAGTTATGAATGAACCCGACCTGGCCGCGACCGGCTTCCCGGCCAGTGTACAAGTATGAGGCGCCGTTTAGGGTTTAAATCAAACTTCATTCACGCACACATATATGAAACACGCTTGCATACATACTAAGTAGTCACACATACATGTATATGAACTCTCCACGCACATACTCATATGAGACGCGAGCACACACACACAAACTCGCGCACATACTCATATAAGACGCGAGCACACACACACACAAACTAGACGGCGCCTCATATAAGCGTTAGGCAATCAATAAAAAATAGCCGAATTCATGATGATCTCAGTCATTTGTTGTTTGCTAAGTAACGTTAGCAGCCATTCCCCATGTTTACCTCGAAGCTAATCAGGTATGTACTCGTTTCTCCATCTTTCTCGACAGAACTAATATGAGGGGGAGAGGGGCGGGCTTCCCGCGGCATAGGTTTGCGGTGTCCATATATAGTATATCCTGCCCTGTCATGACGTCAACACAGAGCTGAAATCAAAATCTCATATTTGAGTGCGCGTGCACGCGCGCTGGTTTATTTACCCTGAGGTAAAAAAACGCTTCACTTTTAAATATCGGCTTCCCGGCCAGTGTATAATCGTTAGGCAATCATAACATACATTAGCTGTGTCCCAAAGTGAAGGCTGCGTCCTTCGAAGGCCGTATTTGAAGGCCGGATGGCCGTATTTGAAGGCCGATTGCGTCACCGCGGCGCGACGAACGTCACAGCGGCGCGACGAAGGACGTCCCAATTCAAAGGCTGCATCCTTGGAAGGTCGCATTTGAAGGCCGATTGCGTCACCGCGGCGCAATGAAGGCTGTCCCAATTCAGTTCTGGATCCTCCGAAGGCCGTATTCGAAGGACGGTTGCGTCATCACGCCGCGACGAAGGCTACCCTGATTCAAAAGCGACGCCAAATGCGCCCTTCGTTTCCCCGTGAAAAGAAGGATACATAAATGGACACTTAGCGGCCTATCCTACCCTATAGGGCTTATTCGCAAACACCGGAAGTAGCTTGCCGCGGCCATATTGTTGACATGACATCTGACTCCTGCCGCTAGCCGCACGCAGATTTGAGTTGAGGAGAGCAGTAGCAGCTAGCCTAATGGCTTCATCTCGTCGATATAAAGATAAGATCAGCTTGATTGGTCTGGACCCATATCAAATAGACCCAATAGCTTTAAGTAAAGATCCGTCCTTATTGCCATCCGTAACTTATCCGGATATTTATAACTATCTCGTGCATACAGTATCCGCATACACTTCACAGGAGCTGAAAGCCTTCAAGTCACTCGAATCATACAACTACTTCATCTCTGGCAAAGTCGGCAACCTACTTACTTTTGTTTCACCAACGACATCGTCAAACATTGTCGTGATCGCAGAGGTATGTAAATGTTTATTTTTATGTGATGCTTAACGTTAACTTACTTGCATAAGTTAACCTGATGGTGATTTATAGCTAACGTTAGCATACCAGCACGGGGTTGCATCAGCTGTGTGTGATTTCTATCTTAACAGTTAACTAACTTACTACTTAGTTTGTAACTACATTAGCAACTATAAATATTTATTTACTACAGTAAATGTGGTCTCTACTGGATTGCTGACGTGCAAAACAACATGCAGTGAATAAAAAAGTCTGTTTAAGATTAGTGAGTATAATTTTATGATGTACACAGACAGACCATATTTGTTTCTCAGAGTAATGTTGTAACTTATCTCCGTGGTGCAACATTCTATTTTAGTAAAGCATAAATCACAACTTGGTAATCATTTACGTTGTAATTAAGATACCTTTGAACCTACACACAGCTGGTGCAACAGGCTGCAGAATAACATTTGAAGCTATTGTGTTTGTTGTCATTATACTTTCTTTCTGTTCCTTGTTCAGAATCAGATATTATACCACAATATCTGAAAACCTTTTGAAACTGTGTTTTGTGAAAATAATAACCTAGGCATGTGAATGTTTGAAACTTTGAACTCCCAATTTGCCATTAAATAAGAATAAAAGCTGTCATATACACAATTACAAAATTAATGTCATGCATGTAACTTGTCTGAAATCTTGAATGCAATTCTGTGTTTTTGTGTTTTCATAGGTTCAACACAGTCAGAAGTTATCTGCCCCACCTCTGCGCCCATGGGTTACTGCCCAGAAGGATGGCATTATCTTGGCTGCACACTGCACCTGCATGGCGGGATTAGGTGAGACATGTAGCCACGTTGGAGCGGTTCTTTTTGCTATCAAGGCAGCGGTTTTGCTTCGTGAGTCCCAAACTGTGACAGAAAAACCTGCATATTGGTTACTTCCAGGCGGACAACAAAAGGAAAAGTACCTTGAAGTAGAAAACATTGACTTTCACTCAAAAGCTACAATCAAACACAGACTGGACACAACACTTTCAGAAGGGAAACCATTACAATACAAGGACAAACAGAAACTACCTGATGTGTCAGAACCAACAGATGCTGAGGTTGCTACTTTCCTGGGAGAGCTGCATGCTACAGGTGATAAACCAGTCTTGCTGTCTGTCATAAAAGACTATGCCGAGTTTTATGCTCCAGTGTCGAACACCGATACTGGCCAACCCCTGACTGAGCTATTCGATGAACAGTGCATTTCTATGACAAGCAAACAGTTAGCCTTACACTGTAGTACCATTGCAGTTGACATTTCTCAAAGGCAAGCTGACGCAATAGAACAGCAGACAAGAGAACAGTCTAAAAGTAAAGCCTGGTATAGATTTAGGGCTGGCAGAATTACAGCCTCACGCATGAAAGCTGCTTGTTCCACACCACCTGAGAATCCATCAAAAAGCCTGATCAAAAATATTTGTTACCCTCTAAGCACAGGCTTTACAAGTAAAGCAACAACTTGGGGGTGTGATCATGAGCAACAGGCACTAACTTGTTATCGTCAGCAAATGCATTCACACACCAATTTCCGATGTGACACCTCGGGTTTTGTAATAAATCCAGAACTGCCTCACATAGGTGCTACACCAGATGGCATAGTACATTGCGACTGCTGTGGTGATGGTGTAGTGGAGGTTAAATGTCCATTTTGTGCACACGATAGCGTAAGCCTCAAAGAATGTGTTGATAGTAGATTCTGTTTGGAGGAATCTAATGGAAAATTACAGCTCAAACATTCACATTCCTACTATTTTCAGGTCCAGACACAGATGCTTGTATGCAATAAGGAGTTTGCTGATTTTGTTGTATGGTCAGAAAATGATGTACACATAGAGAGGATAGAACCAGATATTGAACTCTGGGAAGTAATCAAGTCGAAATCTATGGATCTTTTTTCCAAAGCCCTTCTCCCAGAGCTTGTGGGCAAACTTTTCTCAAGGCCATGTCCATCAGCAATGCCGACTGACACAGCTAATGTGACTGAAGTGAATCCCTCTGAAAGCAGAGAAAAACCTATCCCATTAGACATCATCTGTGTGTGCAAGCAACCATACAAAGTTCGTGACCGTGTGGTGCGTTGTCACAGTGAGGACTGCCTTCATGTATGGTTCCATCTCTCATGTATGAACATGAAACGTATGCCTAATAAGGGGAGCGAATGGTACTGTTTGGTGTGTAGAGCTGGAGTGTGATGGTAAAGTATTACATATGAAATGAGAATACTGATGTAACAAGTTTTTATTTGTATTTACAGTTCATTGTGTTTTGTCATTCTATACAGAATATGAAATTTATAATGTACCATTTATAATGACTGCCTTAAATGTAAAATGTAAACTATTTAAATAGCTTTGTCTTTGTTAAATCCTGAACCTGACTTTTGTGATTTAAGATGTTCATGTAACATGTTTTTATTATAATTTGTATTTACAGATTGTGTTTTGTCATTCTATACAGAATGCCCAAATGAAAGATTAACTATTAAAATAACTTTGTCTTATTCCATACTGAACCTGACTTTTGTGATTTTAAGGTAACTAGTTTTTATTATAATTAGTATTTACAGATTGTGTTTTGTCATTCTATACAAAATATGAAATTCAGTACCATTTCTAATGATAACTTTGTCTTATTTCATACTGAACCTGACTTTTGTGATTAAGATGTTAACACTATACATGGTGTATTAAAGGAATAGTTTAAAATTCGGTCATCATATACTCACACTCAAGTTGTTTCAAACCTGTATGAATTTCTTTCTTCTGCTGAACACAAAGGACGATAATCATACAGGTTTGAAACAACTTGAGGGTGAGTATATGATGACAGAATTTTAAAGTGAACTATCCATTTAACAACCCGTTTTACTCCACACATCTAATCAAAGGGTACAACTGAGGAGCACATGTTGGTAAGGCAACAACACACTGTAGTTATCTTATCAATAACTGCTATCTCAGATCCTGATGTCACCAGATAGGAGATGGGTATCTTCTCTGACAGTATCCCATACTTATTGCGCAACAATCCTATCACTCTTTCTACATGTATGCGGACATGTGCAATTTTGCGGGTGGCCTCAACTTCAAGAGCAGACAACTGTAGCTTTCCTCGAGTATAACTTGGTGTTACAACTTTTGCACATTTTAACCCTACACACTCTTGTATATTAAAACCTCTGTCTGCCAATATGAAATCACCGGGGTTAAGTAGCTCGAGTAAGCCTGAGTTTTCTGTGACGTGTTTATCTGTAGTACGCCCCCCCCATGCCTTAGAGAGGAAAGAGATGGATCCCTGAGGTGTAATGCCTATAAGGTATTTGATAGTATTATGGTGTTTGTATGAAGACCAAGTGAGACTGCGTGCTGTCAAACTTGAAGGCCTCTCTATAAAAATTTCAAAACAATCAATTATCACCGTCACTCTTGACCCAAAATGTTGTTGGAAGGTTATTGGCATAGACTTAAAAAGCTCATCTCTCCTCGGCCAAAAGATAAACTTCTTAAGTTTTACATACAAAACATGTATGACAGAAACAAAGGTTTTGGACACAGTAGACTGTGAAATGCCAAATCTGTAAGCAAGATCCTGTTCTGGGAAGTTGTGGCGGAGTCTCATCAGTACCAACACAAGTTTTTGAAACTTGGTTAGTGACGTTTTAATGCTGTCAGTAAGGGAGCCTTCAATGAAATTAAAGAGAACCATTAATGTAGCAAAACTGGGTAAACCTGTATAAAATCTGACTTTTTTCTCATCATCTCTGAGTGTGTCGATGCTTATTTTTTCTGTAGCTAGCTGACATTTCAAAGTAATATTATCAGTAAGCAATCTCTGGTGATCAGCTTTTATTTTGGAGCACACTTCAGATGTGCACGTATCTTCCTCAACAGTCTCAAAATCCTCTACAACCTCACTGTAAGCCTCTGTAGTGTTCATCCCTGGGCTTTCTTGTTCCTGTGCAACACTCCCTGAACTTGATGCCTGTGTTCTTCGCTGCTGCACCCTATTGTACCTGGCCATTAGACATTCTTTTCTGGGTCTCTTTTCTGGGATGTCTGTTGCTCTCTCAGCCTTTCCTGTCTGACCTGTCTCTCCTGCCAGCTTCAAGGATGGGGCCCAATCAGGATGAGTGCTGTCATGAAGATATGATGGCTTTCCTAAATGAAATACAAGTCAGGGCTCCAGGGTAACTTTTACTAGGAGCACTGTAACAAAATAACACTGTATCATACAAGCACTAATTCCCTACCAAGTATCAATGCCAGACCTATATGTTCATAGCAGGTGACCTACACTAACTGCAAATTACTGCATGATACTTATGTCTGGTCATGCCTGGAAACTCTCAGTGTAGCTGCTATATAATGTTAGCTGCTAAACTGTTTTGGGGATCTAGCTAACTTAAGCCCACGAAGGACATCATATTAATACAAATTTATTAATTTATTAATAATAATATATCTGTATTTAATACTAATTAATACTAGTATTATTAATACTAATATATCTGTATATAATGTATTTGTACTAATTTAATAATCATCTCAATTTATGGCAGCTTCCTCTATTTGAAAGATCAGTTTCAGCCACTGTTTACACTCACAGCTTACACTTACAGCTGTGACAAATTGATGGGAACAACAGACTTTGCTGTAAGGCATATATCCCTAACATTACCTGTGGCAAAATGATGAGAACAGACTTTGCTGTGGGCAGTTGGCTGAAAGTTTAGCCTATTTATTCTAGCAAGCCACAAGTCTCTCCTGCGCTGGCTCAACTCCTCTGTCTCCTTCCCTTCAAATGTTCTTACAGTTGGAATTGCATGAAAACTCACTCCTGGGTTCTTATTACTGCTGTTAGAACAGCCGTGTATTACACAACACACCATCGCGCCGGTAAAAAATAAATAAATACAGCGATAATACCGACGACGCTTTGCTTCTCAATTGACAGACTGACAGTTGCCGTGGTTACTGTGTCAACAAAATGGCCGCCGCGAACATTCATGACGTAGATCGAATAAGCCCTATTCTACCCCATAAGTCATTGCGTGCCGGTGACGACAGGATTTATTTATTTATTTTTAAAGGCGGCCAAGACTAGAGATCGGTGGTGGACAGCAAATTCACATTTAAATGTAAGTATTATGTTTTCATTTACTCAAATAGCTAGCGAAACCAGAGTTAAAGTTTCTTATAAACTTCGTCTTAACTCCTTAGTCACTATTGCATGGCTTCATTTGTCAGGTAGATTTAGGCAAAACTTGTGGTAATAACGTTATTAGTTTAACAACCTATTTGTAACATTTGCACTAGTCTATCTCACTTGTGTATTATAAGAAATATCACTCACCCTATAAAGCCTAAAACAATGAGAAAAGCAGTAGATGAGGCAATGGGGTTTCCATTTTATGTGTTTTTGTAGTGCTGTCATGCAAGCTATGTGTTTTTAACCAAATTTGAGTATACAGAAATATTAAGTATATTTTGCATGTCTTGATGTGTCATATTTTGCAGTGTTAACAGTGCACTTAAGATTGCACCCCTGTGTTAAGTACCCTTTTCTGCTTTTTTAGAACAATTCGGGGAAAATGGGTCTGGGGAACGTAACTCCCATACAGACACAAAATAATATATATATTATTTTGTGCCTGTATAGGAGTTACATTCCCCAGACCCATTTTTATTTATATATATATATATATATATATATATATATATATATATATATATATATATATATAAGAAAATTAATACACATATCTTTGCTGAAATGTATTGTGCTGTTGTTGTTAAGCCATGGTTGATTTACTCTGCCTTAGGATTGCACGTGTCCTGGGACAGGAGAGGGTGTGAGTGGGAAACCCACTGCTGAAACTTGGCCCTGGTTTGTCCTCATGGATGAGGTGTTGGGACAGAGGCATTGCACCAACCCCCTGTCCTCATTGCCTCAAACCCTGAGGACAGACCAGGGCCGAGTTCAGCAGTGTGTGACCAAGAAGAGGAGGAGTCAGGGGCAGCACCAGCACCAGCACGAGCACCTGCACCCGCACCACGAAGAAGGCGAGACAGAGAGAACGAGTTTTTGGACTTGATTAGAGAAGACATGGGACTTTGGGACTGCAGAAGCGAGGAGAGGATGGACAGGCTGTTTTCCCTTCTTGTTTAACTTTTTTTCACCTATATTTTTTAAAAGGAAAAAAAATCTGTACATTTATTTATTTTTATGCAACTTTAAATGTGTAAATAAAAGAGAATTCATTGCTCTGGACATTGTTTATTTTTGTAATGACAGTCATAATTTCTACGTAAAACAAAATCTTCTATACCTTTTTTTCCCCCAACTATTTACAACATATGTTAAACATCTCAGAATCAACATAAACATTTAAATTTACAGTACATGAAATAAGAAAAAATGATGTAGACTTTTATTGAGCTGAGTGGGAGACCATGGTGTGCTGCTGGACCGGGATGGGCTCCACAATAGAGACCCTGGTAAGGCTTCTGCTGGTGGGACATCATCTGGGATGCTCTCCAGAGTGCTTGACTGCATATTTTCACTATCCACTAAATTGTCTACCAACAGGTTTGCAGGGCTGACTCATGGAATAAATATTGAGATACTTTATTACACTAAAGTACTTTTAATAGCCACTAATACCGCATTGGTGAAAAACTACTAGTCTATACTACTACTAACATATATTTTAAACCTTAGTTAAGCAATTTTTTTATTTATTTTTTTCATTATCTTGCATACTCTAATGTACTTAAGGCATCAAAGCAAAGGAATTCTGCAGGAAAAAAAAACCTTGTCAGGGTTTTTATGATGTTTTGCATTTCTATTACTGCATGTTGCATTTTACTTCTGAATATTTTCAAGGTTGATACATTTAAACTATACTTTTGTGTAGTTTAATGTAAAACAATGCATCATATTGTAAAATAACAATTTTGTAGTGTTGCTGTCCCGTGTGGGAAAATTACTTCGAGTATTAACGAAGTATGTAGTTCCTTACATACCACCACTGGTTATTTTGAAAATTAAAGTAACAAAATGTAGGCCTATTGTCACAACAATATTAACAAATTGTTGCTAACTACAGCTCCGTCACATTTGGCGCACCTGAAGCGCTCGGACCGGTCTAACCTACGGACGATTGTTCTTGTCGCCTGGCAACAGTGACTGACAGCTGCCGATGAAGAGCGGGAGTAACATTCGCACTGGACTTTTTATATTCAACTGGGTTTTATATTCAAATGGGGTTAAAAACCTGTGTAAATATATTTACCATGGTCAATTTATGTGCATAATAAAAAGAATACACTAGCCTACAAAATCGCATCAAGGTAAGATATAAATTAACATTTGAATCTTCGGCTAAGCCGAAAGTATGACCTGAAACATCCTTAATACCATGTCCTCCAGTAAAATATAAAACATAAAAATGACAATAGCCAATTCTGGCTCCATAGCATATCAAATGAATTATCAGGATGGCAGCATACTCTCGCACCGTTGCTTGGCGCCTGGAGCGGTAATCGGGAACACCTGGCTGCGCAATTAGGAAATCCTAAGGAGGCTACATGGTACGTCCTTCGGAGGACGCATAGGCTGCATCCTTGAAGTCTTCAGTCCTTCGAAGGATGCAGCCTTCACATTGGGACACAGCTATAGATTCTCGTGGAAAAGTGAAAATTGCAGGTTATGACTCCTTTAAACTTAAGGCAGCTAGGAGGAAGGAGAGGGAGAAATTTGAGGCCTATTGTTCGACTATGAACACCAAAAAACTATGGGATTCTATGAAATGTATGACAAATATGGCTCCAGCCAAAAGATCGATCAATGTGATAGATAGATGAGGGGGCAAAGGCAAATAAGTTGAATGATTTTTATTGTAGGTTGGAAGTAAGAGACTTCTCACGGAGCAGGAAACTGCACAGGATGCCTTATCTGTACTGGATTATCCTAAAATAAATATTGATCAGCATATGGTGGAGAGACTATTTTCACATGTCTGTCCTAACAAGGCTTCTGGGCCAGACGGCATCTCTGGGCGAATATTGAAATCTTGCAGTGAAGAGCTGGCAGAAGCCTGGTGCCCCATTTATCAGAAATCTGTAGACACCCATACAGTTCCCTCAATTTGGAAGAGTTCCACTATTATCCCTGTCCCAAAAAAGGTTAGCTGTAAGGAGAATAATGATTATCGTCAGAGACTATTTATATAAGAGACATGCCACTTCCTCAATCCTCAATACAACTATATAAGGAAAATCCGTAATGGCAAAGATGGCGGTTGTATGCACATGTCCTGCCCCTCCCGCTGGAAAGCCAATCATCTGCTTTTAACAGTCAAGCTGGGAAACATTTAAGCCTATCGTCTGGTTCCACTGACGCATGCGCACAGTTGAGGTTTTGCGACAGTGGAGACGATTTGGCAACAGCGAGTTGTGGTGTGTGCAAGATCAGATGGAATCCACATGGAAGAGGGTGATAACAACGCGAAGGCACCGGACTACCAAGGTAGTTAAAGCATTTTATATCGACCACAAATATGTTACCTTACATTCTAAGTAAAAGACACAAAATATGTTGTGTTATCAAGGTACGGCGTAGCTAGTTAGCCAGCTTTATTACATAGCTAACGCTAACTTAGCTAACGTTAACGATAAGCAGAAACGTAAAATCGAATTGACTCTAGATAACTGTAGTTAAATACCTAATTTGTGTGGAACAACTTAAATGAAGATGTAGAGCAGTTATAGTTGTACAAATTGAGTATTTATTTTGACCGTGCTTAATTGGTAAAGCACGTGGTGTCGGTTTTTTTTACTGTGTGAAGCTTGGTTGCGAGCTCTGAGCTCGGCCCCCATCCTGCACATCGTGTATTTGTTTAAGGCCACCTTTTCGATGGCATTTGAGTGGGCAGGGTGAATGCGGTGCAATGTTTACGTATGCATTAGTGACAGCTTTTTCGTTATCCAGGATTCAGATTGGTTGGATCGGTTTGAGCATAGTGGCAGGGTGGTGATCGGCATAGGGAGGGGCACGGATACCAACACGCTGCTTGCCCTGACCCAATGGGAGGAAGCTGTGAGTTGTAGTATGACATAAACAGCCGATGACTTGCTACCATTGTTTATACCATTTAATAATCTTTTGGTCGCACAAACATTTTTTCCCTTTTTTTGTTTTTGTTTCCCATAGTGTTTGTAGGTCTACTTCAGCAAGATAAGGCCAGGGAACATCTGTCACGAGAAACCATGCAACGCCTTCTTTCTTGTATCCTCCGGCGAGGTGGTCTCCAGTGTATCGCGAGGCCTCAAATGCCTACATGATCTGTATGTACCTGCACATATGCATGTGTGTGTGAGTGCAAACCGTTAATTACATTTTGTCAGTCACAGTCATTTCACAGGCAACCCTTTGTGTTCCATTTTGTTTCTGCAGGCACAAACTGTCCCACTTTACTAGCCAGGATGTGCGCAGGGCCATTAGTATTGCTGCGCAGAAGCTAACGGAGCCCCAACGGCAGACGGTGCAGTTTTACCTGGACCGTGGCGCTCGTGATGTCGGACCACAGGACGCTGTTGACGCAGCTGTGCTGCTGGACTCTTTGTGCGTCTAAGTCTCTTCATGCAACAAGGACCTACAGTAACATGTCACAAACAATTTTTACATCAGAGTAGCCATAATTTTGCCCAAGTTACAAACCTTTTTGTTCCTCGCCTACAAAGCAATTCTTCGGACGACGACCACCAATCATTTGCTGAATTGGCTACAGCCGGAGGCAGTTTGAGTCAGCCAGCTGCCCGCAAAGACTTCTCTGCATTTGTGACCAGTTTTCCTATTTCACTGGATGGGCAGCCACCCTCGAAAAAACAGCGTGTGAAGTACGGGTTTCCTGAAGACCGCACCTTCTACGATAAGTGGCGGGTCTCGCAGTACGCCCAGAGACGGGAATATCTTCTGGGTAAGTGTCCGAATCCACCAATACAGCAGTGTCCCTCATTTTAACATGCAGACACTGCAGGTTGCTGTGTTTTTTTTTTTTTTTTTTGTAAACAGCCGCCAACAAGTTTTTACCAATGCTTAAGGCAATTTTTTTTCTAAACCCCTTAACACGGCAACACACCCACATCACACAATTAGCCAAGTGTTTGATCTCCTGGTTTTTTAATTTTTTATTTATTTATACAAACTCCAAACCCAAAAACCTTTTTCTACCACACACTATCTATCAAAACGCAGCAATGTCCGACTCAAAAATAAGTCAAAAAAGTGATCAGTGTGAGTAAAGTGGTTTCATTTTGGCTTTCAGAACACTTCAAAGTCCGTAAGCCTTCGACCGGAAAGTTGTCGAGGCTGATTAGGCAGGAGGGGTGGAAGTCCAACTACCCGAAGCCAGAGGAGATTCAGCGGTTGTGGAAACCATCTCTTTCCAACCTCGCCATAGAGTCGGATGAGGCCATAATGAAGTGCCTGTCTAAGCAGATATGGATGGGGCTGGCCATTAAGAAACCCCATTTGGATCCATCTCTCCTCAATAATTTTAGACCTATATCCAAGTTGCCTTTTATTTCTAAACTTTTAAAGAGAGACGTGCATTGCCAGTTGAATACCTATCTCAGTACATCCAATATTTCTGATACTTTTCAGTCTGGCTTTAGATCTATGCACAGTACAGAAACTGCTTTGTTGAAGGTCAACAATGACCTTTTGCAAATCTTCGACACCGGATCACATGCTGTGCTCATCTTACTAGATTTAAACGCTGCTTTTGATACGATTGACCATAGTACCTTGCTGCATCGGTTGGAAAAAGTGGTGGGCATTCAGGGTGTTGCCTTGCAGTGGTTAGCCTCATATCTCAAAGACAGAACCTTCTCAGTAAATATGGGGAAAATGACTTCTGCATCTGTTCCCCTACTTTGTGGTGTGCCCCAAGGGTCCATTTTAAGCCCGCTCCTCTTTTCACTCTATATGTTGCCACCGGGTGCCATATTTGAGAAACATAGGATATCCCTACCACTGTTACGCTGACGATACACAGTTTTATCTACCGGCAAAACCTGATATGTCTTATCCCCTGGAAGCACTGTGTGACTGTTTTGAGGAGATCAAATGTTGGATGGCAAATGGAAGACATTTTTCAAAACAGATCCATTGAACAAATCAGAAAAAAAATGTATTTTGTTGACTTGGCTACACAAATAAATGGACTAACTAAATAGTAGCCTATTGCTTTCAATATAAAAACCAATGAAAATGTTAAAGAATATTAAAATTAAGTTTAAAACCCCATCGCACATTTCAAGGTTTAAATAAAGTGTCGGGACAGTTTAACACAGAATCTTATTCTTGCGACATTTTAAATTTGTATTGCCAAAGAAATTGCAGCTGAATTAAATAAATAAAACAGTACAAAACGAAAATAGTTCAAAGCAACATAAAAATGTGTTTTTCTTGTTTATGTCACAGGTCGGGGTGGGCCAAGCCAGACTGCACCCACCCCTGGAAACCGGGAGTGGAACAAGTCCCGGATGCTGCCCCAGAGGTAAGTACCCAGGGAGCGGTTGCCTCAGACTCGGACGAAGCACAGGGACACAGGTGGCGAGCGGACCGGGCCAGGAGGGGAAACAGGTAAGTATATCCCGGTAGGTGTCTTTTATACCAGACCAGTTAGAACGGGAGCCCTTAGCCGGGACGTGAGGGAATCTTGGACAACAGGAAGACACTTCGATCGAGGCACGTGCCGCAGCTATTCCTTTTCCTTCTCAACAGGGGCAGTGGCTTGCAACGTAGGCATGGAGGGCCACCAAGCAGAAGAACACTTTGAGCGAGACGCTCCTCTTCGGCTGTGTACTGCAACAATACAACAGAGTTCAACGGTTCAGCGGTATACAAGCGCTCGACAGTGATACCTTCTCTCCTTCTGAACAGGGCGGAGGCCTTCAATGGGACATGTGGAGACCACCAGGCGGGGAGGGCACTTTGAGCGAAACACTCCACTTCGGCTGTGCGCTATAACCAGGTAGCAGGGTTTAACTATCCAACAGCATATGAAACATTCAGCTGTAATACCTTCTCTCGTTCTGAACAGGGCAGCGGCTTTCAATAGGAGCGTGTGGAGACCACCAGGCGGGGGGGGGGGGGGGATGCTTTAAGCGAGACACTCCACTTCAGCTGTACACTGTAACAATGTAGCAGGGTTTAACAGTTCAACCGTAGATGAAACATTCAGCATTAACAGAGCCGGGCTGTCTCAAAATGGTAAGTTGGGCGCTTGATATATCAAAACCTTCCTTGGAGACGGCGAGTGAAAGACTGTAAGGAGAGAGTGCACAGCAGACTACTATTACTTCTCCACACGATGAACCTCACTCCATAACACAAACCGTGTGAATCGTCACTTCAGGCACTGCATTCCACTCGCACACCGTGCATTCGGGCCAGCACTCACCCACCGGTCTTTCTCCCACCAGATCAACTCTCGTCTCTCGCAAGGGCTCAACTTCTTTCCAGAGACAGCAGAAAATGGGTGCAGCGATCGTCACATTCAGCGAGGAGCGGACAAAAGTTGAAGACAGATCAACAATTCACTCGGTGTACTGGTTCACTCGTGCCACACTCTTTCCAAACTCTCAACACCACTTCAGTGTTAGTGCATATAAACAACGAATCCGATACTCATCACTTTGCGTCTTCCCCACTGCTGACGATATCCCTTGAGTTTTCGTTGACAAATACTTCACTCTCTTCTTTCCACTTCTCAGCTTCAATCTTCGCCCGCTTCACAGCCCAGCCTCAAATACAAAACAACCCGCCATTTGTTCATTTGTTGTCATTCAAGTGGCTTTCGGTTCATTTTTCTCAGATAAACAGATAAACTTTTGTCGCCTAATGTGAATAAAAGTTTACAGTTTTGAACGATGTAGGCTACTCTACTCTTATCTGTATGACAAAAAATTACGGAGTAGCCTATTAAGTTATTTTAGCTGTTATGAGAAAGAAAAAATCTAAATGAACTCTCGCCGCCGCATTTGTTGAACACTTCAACATGCCAGAATAAAACTCGACTTTATAACAATGCATAGCGCCACTCGGCGTGGTGGGCCAAAACACTTCATTATAAACTTAAATATTTCATTCAAAACGATCTCAAAACGCTTTGTGACCTTTTGAAAAGCCGTGCATGCATTAAGGCCACTGGAACCATGACTGAAACTGGTTCTGATTTTATTGTTTGTCGTTTAAACGTGCCTGTTGCATATCTTCATTTTATATAGCCTATTTGATGTGGTCTATTGGTGAAGTAGCCTATAGCATTGATTTCTTTTTTCTTTTACAGAACTGCTTTTGTAATTACGATTGGAATTATTATACAGATGTAAATTCATTCTGTTGGATAATATTTGTTCCTTAGTGTAAAGCATGGTAATTTTATTTTATAAACATAAGCAAAAAACTATATGCCTATGGTGTAACAGTTTTAGAGACAAATCTCTCTGCATCAATAATAGGCTATAAAATGCATTAGTAGGCTCATATAAAATTGACTGTCGGCCATGTTTGTGCAGGATTTGAACCCATGTCATAAATGATCGTAACGTAAGTTCTACCACTCGGCCATGAATTTCCTCAACGAGAAATGCCCAAACGCTGATAGTGTGTTCGCTCACATGAGCGCGAAGCGCTCTTCATTCGCCTCATTCTTCAATAGAATAGTAAAAATGATCAGCTTCATTGCACCTAATTTATTTTTGTTTGTTTATTTTTGATATTTATTTATTTATTTTTTGTTATGTCGCCAACGTCTAGGCCTACAATATGAACTATTGATCTCATCTCTATTTTTAACTTTTGATTCTATTTTTCTGGCCTAAAAATGTTCTATTCTGTTTACTATTTACTAGTAGTATTTCATCCTTACTGTTAATGGACATTAACCCCACTGACATTTCAAAATGTGGCATTTCCTGCTGTTTTGCACAATGTCCCTTTGCGACACCTGGCCGTCATTTCGCGAATGACTTTGAAATGCGACTACTGGTTGACTACCTACTGCCGGGCTATTCAATTGGCGGCCCCCGGGCCGGGTCCTGAGGGATTTTGTACCGGCCCTTGGAGTGAAGTGTAGTCATAGGCGTGGTCGATATTGTCCCTACCACTTTTGAAACATCTCGCCGCACGAATGTACCAATACAAATAAATAAAACATCTCCAGTGAACTAGCAGAGCACCAATTTTGTTCGTTGTTAAATAGGAGGCGATCTAGCGCTGAAATGTGTTGTTTTTAAAATCAAGTGATCAAAGTGCTCGTTGCCGCTGCGATCAGTGGCGTGGATACTGTGTTCTCTTGTGGCTCGCGCACAGTGACAGTCTTCACTCGGACGCGCGCTTCAATCCGTTGTGGAGACTTACTATTCGTTCCGGTGAAATTACAAAACAAAATGCACACAAATGTGTCCCTGCCTGATATTCAACCACATAATTGGTTTTGATGAGAGAAAAAAAAAAAAAAAAAAAAAAAAAAAAACTAACCCATGTAGGGGACAGGGATAGTGTAATGTTGGAAGTGTGGGGGGGAGAAACTGGAAAAAATGTGAGCACTGTTGCATATTTATAATGTACTGTTTCTCATTGTGTGCATTTTGTATTTTGGTGCTCAATAAACATATTTAAAAAAAAAAAAAAAAAAAACTATTCGAGTGCAGATTAGAACCCAGATCCTCTGACACGCTTGGCAAAAGTTCTGCCACTTGACCATTTAAACACACGCTTAACACAGTCGGATCTATGTATTTATTCATGTGAAAATTCTCGCCACTAACAATATATATTAGACCTCATTAAACGACAAATTAAACCCAATGTACTATTTAAATCGATTGCTGGACATCGTAATGTTATTGTACATACATCTGATTTATGATTTAGCATAATGTTAGCAATGTCCCACCCATTTTTTAAAACAAGGTTACGCTACGTTATTACATATGGGAAGTCTCATACAGCGCATGGCTACGGTTAATTGTACATTTTTTCGTGAAGTATGAGGCAGTATGCACCCCTTTAAGCCATGGTGGCAAAACAGGTAGTATGTAACTTTACATGACCAATCAAAATAGGCCATTCGCGAGGTGCTGTAGTGTCGCGCTCTAAACGCTTTTATTTTCTTTCAAGCCAAGCACAAAGTTTGGCAAACAAGAAAAAATGTCTCTCTCTACCTTAAAAAAAAAGAAAAGTTGACTCAGAGAACAGGCAGTTCAATAATGAATGGACAGAGAAATACACGTTTATTGCCGTTGATGCGAATCCTGTGTGCTTAATCTGCAACGAGTGCCTCGCCGTGTCCAAGGAGTATAATTTGAGAAGGCATTTCAAGACAACGCATGCTAACTTTGATGCTACTTTACCACCGGGCTCTGCTCCTCGGAGGCAAAAGTTAACAGGGCTTATATCTTGTTATGAGAAAAGACGTCACATTTTGTTTCGGGCCTGTACGGATCAAGAGAGAGCAACTGCGGCATCGTTACGAGTTGCATGGATATTGGGCAAAAAGAAAAATCCATTTACAGAATCAGAGACAGTCAAGGAGTGTATGCTGGCATCCATTGAGGAGGTGGTAACAGATGAGAAAACCCGAAAAAACATTACTGATTCGATCAAGCAAATTCCAGTTTCTGACACGTCAAATATGAGGAGAGTCGAGTCCCTTGCATCGGACGTTTTCGAGACACTTTTGGACAAGCTGAGGAAGGCTGAGGTGATGTCTTTGGCCGTGGATGAGTCGACTGATAACAGTGATGTTGCACAGCTGTGCCACTATGTGCGTTTTTTTGATGGGGAATGTTTTCGTGAGGATCTGCTTGGACTAATTCCCATGGAGGGGCACACTACCGGTGAGATTCTCTTCACCAAAATTGCTTCATTCTTTGAGGAGAACAACTTGGATTTGGCGCGCATCAACATGTTGGTGACGGATGGTGCGCCCTCGATGGCGGGCAGGGATCAGGGGCTCGCCGGAAGGATGGCAGCTGCGGCTCCGCAGGTGAGATCTCTGCATTGCCTCATCCACCAAAGCCTCCTGTGTGCCAAACTCAGTGGTGAGTTAAAAGAGACCATGGACTCTGTCATGGCAATTATAAACTTCATCCGTTGTACCTCCAGTTTACAGCACCGCCTTTTCCGCAAGCTGTCGTCTGACATGTCTGCTGAATATAAAGATTTGCTCATTTGCTCAGGAAATCTGGCCTGCAAATTACAGAGGTGATGTCAGGGTTTATTGACTCATTGAAAAACAACTTTTCCACTAGGTTTGAGGATTTTAGCATCTCCAGTGAAGTGATGAGATTTGTGAAGAACCCGTTCTGTGTGAATGTTGAGGCAGACTTTGCATTGAAAGGGAAGGAACTGGTATCGTCATTGGATGAGGGGTCTTTACAACTGGAACTCATTGACATTCAGTCGTCAGATGACTTGCGACAGTCATTGCTGCAGGCAGGTTTTGAGAAATTATGGACCCATGAAGTCAGCCGAGAGAAATTTCCACATTTAAGGAGTCTTGCACTTTTTCTTCTGACAATGTTTGGCTCAACATACACTTGTGAGTCGTCATTCTCACACATGAATGCCATTAAAACTCACAATCGCATATCCCTCACTGACCAGCATCTGCAACACTGCTTGCGCATTGCCCTGACAACATATACACCTGACTTCACTGCTCTTGCCAAGTCAAAAAAATGCCATTTCTCTCATTAGATGGCAAATGTTGGCAAACTATTTTGAACAGTATGATGCAATTAACATGTTATTCACACCATATTATGCACTTAATGTTTTTCTTGATGTGGTATTATTGTTGAATGCCGTTTGAAATGTTTTGCCTTGATAAAGTGGCATGCGCTGTTGTGTTGTTATAATTCTATTCTGTACCATACAATGCACTTTGGTTTTATTTTTGTTGGTGCACTTGGAATTTAAGATGTTTGTTAGTTAAATTAATGAAATTCTAAACAACTGAAATTGTGAGAGTTGGCAGGCAAGCAAGCTTGTATCATGCGTCTAGTGAAGTTTCTTTTGCAAGTGTGACATTAAACCACAAACACCTTAGTTGCAAAGCAAGCTTGTGTAACTGACCTCGTCTTGCACAACAAAGAAATTCCCCGACACCACTGGCTTCGGTGGACCACGTCTGCAGTTTTTTGACAGTGTCAGGGACACACATTCACCGTGAGACTCGGGCAATTGACACTTTTCATACGCACTCACGCCACACATCCATTTCCTCACGCAGAGAACAATAGCGAAAGCAAAGAGGACACGGAGACCGACAGACTTGACAGAGCTGGGTACTTTTGATATATATATAAAAAATTCAGCTCTCAAATTCTGTCAATTCCATTACGAAATTCAAACAATAAACACTGTTTTGGCGCTTGTAAATGTGACATGACCGATCCCTAGCGTCTCAGTTCTAGCGGCACGTGAACAGATCATCTCTACTAGCTAATAGTAAATAAACACGAATGAACAATGTTGAAAGATACAGTACAACTTACCGAAATGTATATTCCTCGTACATAATATCGACCAATTAGTGTTTTTCATCAGCATGAAGAGGTCAATAACACAGCTCGAGAACAATTATGTCACATTTACCTCAGGAAAGCCAATTAATGAACATAATATAGGCAATAGCATGTTAGTTGGCTAGAAAAAAGAGCTATAGAGAGTATTTTGCTAAATATGTGTACTATATTACATATGTATTATATTTTTACTTGCATCATTAAATAAAGTTGTTATTATAATAAAACACGCATTATATTTTAATTTGAGTTATTTTTAACCTTAAATAATACTGCCAGCTGATAGGGCTGTATGTTTACAGCATTGGTGAGTTTTTTTCTTGAGAAAAATGTATGCCTATCTTGTGTACCTAATATTTATCCAAATGAGTCAATATTAAATCAAATCACAAGAACTGAATTGAAATCGTGAAATTTGTGTTAAGCAATAATAAAACACCGTAGCTTACCAGAAATTGTACCATGTAAACATTGAATTGAATTTATTTATTTAAATAGGACAGTTGCATATTCATGAACGTACAATCAAAGTTGAACGTAAATACGCCGGATTTAGCACAATGCTAATTTCCATCCGTAGTCCCAAACATAGACAAATACAAACCAAAAAACAAACAATATACATATCAACAAATATACGTATAGAGATAAAAAAAAACATTACAAGTTCCTATACCTTATAGAGTACTTATTGTAATATTTATTTAAAGTGCATAAATGCCTGTGCATAGACATCCCAAAGTGCTAATTATAAATATATAAATAAAACTACCTATCACACTTTACCTTCATATTTAATGATTACATTTTTGATTGTTATTCGGCCATTTTTTAAGATCTTTCTTAAATGAAACAAAAGTGGGGCTATCTCTAATTTCCGTTGGCATACTGTTCCAATTTGTGCAGCCTTTAATAGAGAGGATATTTTGTGCAAACGAGTATTTTCTAAATGGTACTTCACAATCCCCCCGGGTAAATGATCTAGTCCTAGTCTCGCTATTTCTCTTTTTGATAAAATCCCCCAGGGGTGGTGGGGCGATTCCATTCATTGATTTGTAAATAAGACAGCTACTTTTAAAAATGTTAAGATTTTCAAAATTTAGGAGTTGATACTTGTCAAGAATTAGACAAAGGTGAAACGACTGTGGTTTCCTGTCAAATACCTAAACTGCTTTTTTATATAGCTGAACAATGGGTTTTAATGCAATAACTCCAGCAAAAGACCAAACTGTGAAGCAGTATTCAATGTGGGAAAAAATCATACAATGGAGATATGATTTAGCAGCCTCGGTTGTAATGTAGGACCTGATTTGTTTGTAATTTTGTAGATTACATTTTATAGCATTGGTTACCTTTTGAATGTGCTTTTTGAAAGTGAGGTTTGAATCTAGTATAACCCCAAGGTACTTGAACTGGGCTACAACTCCAATTCCTCCCCTACCAAAAACACAGAAGATCTACTTCTTGTTGGTGGTTGTTCAGTGAGTGTCTTACATTCAGTTTTTAAAGTATTTGTCTTCACAGGTTTTTTTTTTTGTTTGTTTTGAACATCATCACAACGGTCTTTTTGGTATTAAGAGTGAGACAGATTTGATTTAGCCAGTTTTGAAATTTAGTTAGTGAATTTGTAAGGTTTGTAGCTGTTATCTTTGTATCTTTACCATGTATGAAGATCACAGCGTCATCCGCATACATCTGCACATTACAGTCCAGACAAGCAGCTGGAAGATCATTAATGTACATTGAGAACAATAGAGGCCCGAGAATTGAGCCCTGCGGAACTCCAACATGATTGCTAAGGGAAGGAGATTTAACACCATCTATATAAACACATTGTGTTCTGTTTGATAAATATGATTGAAACCATGATATAGCATCTGTAGAAAAGTTAAAATGTGTGAGTTTGGTCAGCAGTACTTGATGGTTGACTGTATCAAAAGCCTTTTTAAGGTCTAAAAATACAGCTCCTACACAAGGACTCTTATCCAATAAATACTTGATCTGTTCAATCAGAATAGCAATTCGCTGTCTCAGTGGAATGATTGGGCCAGAAACCGAACTCCATACGATGCAGTGGGGTAAAACCTTTATCCAGATGTTCAACAAGTTGTTTTGCTATCCACTTTTCAGCAACTTTAGAAACTATTGGCAGGATGCTGATTGGCCGGTAGTTGGCGACCTGTGTTTTTGATCCTGATTTAAAGATGGGGGTAATAATGGCCTCTTTCCAAGTTGCCGGAACTGCCCTTTGACTGATTGATTGATTAACCATAAGAGTAATAGGTTGTACCAAGGCATCGTTATGGGTTTTTAAAAAGTGTCAATACCATGGACATCCATAGCTTTGGAGTTTTTGAGAGCAGCAATGATCTTTATTCCCTCTGCCTCTGTTATGTTTTGTATCTGAAAGATGGGCTGATCTTCATTTAATAGTCGAGGTAAAATATTAGAAGGAACGAAGGACCTTATTTCGGATATACTGTCTATAAAATAATTATTAAAAGTGTTTGCCACGATCGTAGGATCTCTAATCAGGGCATTATCCACGGCTAACTCAATGGCTTTAATTTCCTTTTTATTGTGTTTACCTAATAATTTATTTAAAATTTGCCATGTTTTTTTTTTCCATTACCTCTTGTACTTTCTATAATGGAAACAAAAAAAGTCTGCTTTAGCTTTTCTTAAAGTTTGTGTAACTTTATTACGTGCATGTGTGAATTTTTCCCTGTCAGTGGACAAACCAGATTTCAGATATTGTTTAAGCAGCACATCTCTAATTTTTAATACATATTTACAGGTTTGATTTACCATAGTAGATTATTTCTCTTCTTGGCCCCACCACTCCCCCTACGGGTGAAGGAGGACATTACCTCTTTAAGCTTGTTGATAAAAGAGTTACAACTACTTTCTATATTATTTGAGCGTAATATTTCCTCCCAATCAACCATTTTCAAGGCTGTATTGAGATTCTGTGTTTGATTCTTAGGTATAAAATTTAATTTAACATCGGAGGAATGAAGAGCACTATTTAATTTTAGATACCTTTTTTTGAAAGCTTCCTAGAAAATAAAATAATGTTGTGGTCTGATAAACCAGTAAAAAAATTAAACGTCTTAATAATTAAGTTTGGCTTATTGCTGAACAGAAGGTCTATTCTTGTCTGGGAGTTATTTGTTATTCTAGTTGGCTTTTCAATAAGTTTTTCTAAGTTAAAATAATCTGTGGATCGTTTGAGATTTTTCCTACCATGTTTATCATCCCAATTTATATTAAAATCACCTATGATTATAATCTTGTTGTTCCCTTTCGAGGGAACTCGCGATACGTCGATGACGCTTTGGGAACGCTTCTGCGTGATTGCGTCTGAAGCACTTGTATCAACTAGTCCAATGGCGAGAGTGGGTGTCACGGGCGGGTGACGTGTCGACCAGGAAAGGATAAAGGACATCCGGTTTAGAACCGCGCTAGCTTCTGTGCCTCAGCAAGCAGCAAGACTGTCTGTCTTATTTATTGTTGTCTGTCAACAAGCATAAATATTATTTACTATCGTACTCGCTCTGTTCCCGCTTGTCACTCTTTGAGGAGGGTGTTCAGGCTCGCGTTCCTCGCAGTGCCAACCCCGTGTTGCCGAGGCAGCACGGAAGTTGGTATTGTGGGTTCGCAAATGGATCTCGCGGAGAGGTTAGAGACGGGCTCCTCCTTTTCTCTGCCTTTATCCGGGGGATCCAGTGCTCTCTGTCTGGGATCAGAAGCCCGCGCCGCGGCTTCTTCCGCCCTGGTTAGAGAGCCCGGTGTTTCAGCAGTCTATCTCTGAGGAGGTAGAGTGCTGAGCATCAATGCATGTCCACAACCACAAGCATATAATATATATCTAGACAGGAGTATTGGGAGCAGACAGCTTTGGATCGTGTGTTCCTCCCTGCCCTCGCTTCATTACGAGTGGGGACACACGCTATTCATGTGTTGTTTGTTTGGGAGTGGAGCATGCACGGTCAGCTCTAGTAAAAGGGGCTGACAGTGTTCATTCATAAATTCCCGATGTGTAACATTTGCACTATCGAGAGTTTAGCTCTGCTCCCGATGGCATTCTTCTCGAGGCAAGAAAGTCAATAAATATTATTTGGCTCGGATCTCGCGTTTGCTGAGGCAGCGCGAGGTACGGGTCTGCAATAAAGATTCTGTTACTCGATCTCGGATCTTGCGTGTGCTGCGGCAGCGCGTAGATTACAAGTTTGCAATAACAATAATAGTGGACTGGCTACATTCATTCATGAACATTACCGACGTGTGTTCACTATCGGGAGTTTCCCCATGCTACTGTTTATAAAAAAAAAAAAAAAAAAAAAAAGACTGCAATAAGAATCCAGTGGTTAACCCTCTGGGGTCTGAGGGATTTCTGGGCCCTGGAGGTGTTCTGACATGCTCTGACATTTGTGCTTTTTTCAGTTATTTATAAACATGTTAATGGCAAAGGTGTAAATTCACTCTATATAGCACAAACAGGGCTACCATAATATGTGATCAATATGCATGTATATGTTTGTATTTTTGAGAGAATAATGTTTATGCATGGTTATTGAAAAAACTAAAAACTAAAGTTTCTAAAATAAGGCCACAAAACACATACTAAATATGTGCCAATAAGACTTCTGACTAATGTATGTCGTCGCCTAGATTTTTTTCTTCAAAATGATGTGAAAATCATCCTGCCTAATCGTTCACATAAAAACAATACATTGATTTAAACTTTGTAAGTCAGTTATTTTGTCAGAAGAGGTTTATGCGTGGGAGTGGTAATGGCCTATCAATATTAATGAAATTCAGACCAGGGGTGTGACAGACACTCCCTCTATGGCTAATGGGCCATCAAGTGAGGCAGCCTGAACAAAGAACAAAAGAAGTAGAGGAGATTCAAAGGTTTTGTTTTTCAATCTGTTTTATTGTAATTCCTCTATGTGGAGGAACTAAATGTTCTATATTTGCTCTAAGCATATCAAATGTGAGCAAAATAAAAAAAAATAATCAGTCTGCTATAAACAAAGCAATTGTGAGCGATAAACAAAAGTAAAGGCAGGTATCTCACAGTAAATGCTTATGCCCCGTTGATGCGGGAACCATGTCAACATCAGTCTCTGTTTTCCATGCCAGAGTGGACTGCCTGTTGCTTGCCTGCTGGTTAGCCTTGGCTCTCTTCGGGACAGGTGCTTGGACAAGTTCATTGTCACATCTGTAAAAAACAAAACAAAACACACTGGCCCTCAATTATCAAAAGTGCGTACACCAAATTTCCAGCGTACACCTGGCGTACACCCAAAACCACGGTGACTTTGAGATTGATCAATATGGACGTTGGCGTACGGCACGCTCAAATCCTACGCCAGCTCAGGAGGTGGTGTACGCACGTTTTGAGTGCCGGAATGCGCAGAAAAACAATTCCTAACACCACAAAACGCACTGACAAACTAAAAGATATGATATATTATGACCCACTGTAAAAAAACAACAACATAGTTATTATAAACTTCAGTGTTTATTTTTGTGCAACATGGACTTCAATGTTTAATTTGTGTGACTTTACCAAAGCATTTGAATTGTAGGCATATGTATTCCTTAAGTTGCGAGCCTGTGCGCTTTACCTGACGTTTCAAGCCTTGTTTATACTTTCGCCTGGCTCCGCAGCGCGAGTCTCAGCAGACTGCACGCGCACCTCCCCAAACGGACGAGGCGTTTATACTCGACGCGCTCGCCGTTGTACTATTCTTTGAAATGATGGTTAGGCCAGGGTTAGGCCCAGCAGGTGTGCACGGACTGGGTTTAGTAATGAAAGGCTTTCAATGACCAAAAAAATAATTCAGACTGACAAAATAATAAATAATAATAATAATAATACAAATAATAATAATAATAACGACATTCTTCTTCTAAATAACAATAAGCGTCATTAATAATAAAAATCTAGAAATCAATTTTGTTTCTTTCCACTTCCCTGGTTTCGCTTTCTCTTTCTCAAAGAAGTTTCTCTTCTTTGCCATCTTCCGTGTGTCCATGGCGTAAAATGAGGGCGTGGGGGGAGCGGAGACTTGAATATATAGGGGCGTGTTATTCTAATGACGCTCGTTTTCAGCCGTGGCATTTATCAAGCGCAGATATTGCATACACCTGGATTTCAAAGGTACGCACAGCTTCATAAATCAGGCGGTGAGAAGAGTGTAAGCTTAATCTTACGCCAACATATACGCCCGTTTCTACGCAAGAATGATAAATGAGGGCCACTGTGAGCATACTGATAACACAATCAAAGACACTGTATTATTATCATTATCGATCACTATGGCCATGGATAAAAAAAAGACAACAGTTTTTGTAATATCACACAAGAATATGTACTTTTATATTATGACGATGTAAACAATTATATTTCATCTGTAAATATTACGTCTGTGGACTTACTCGGGAAGATTCTCCATCACACTGAGAACTGAACGACACCTGTGTGCCCCTCTGCTGGGTGCTGGAGAAGGAGAGCTAGCTGCAGCCACATTCCTAAAAAACAACAACAACAAAAAAAAAAAACTTTTAGCATACATTATCCAAAGTAAACTGATGGGCAATTATTTGTTATGGACGCACAATGTATGTATATATCTGTTGATGGTCCATAGGACAGAGAAATATCACCGCGAGTGTCTGTTTATAGGCCATATAGACCGCACGCATTTAGTGACGCACGCAATGAACGGATCGTTCGCGAATGACACATCAATACATTTCAAACATTTACACCTGTATTCACAAACATCTGTGCATAAGGCAGTATTGAAGCATGATAAGCAGTGTCATAGTCTAACCAAAACCATACATTTATATGTATAATGTCTAGTATTTAGACAGTAGGCCTAGGCTATCACATGTTTTACATTACACTTAAGTGTACACATGATAATCAGTGTTATAAGCTAATCAAAACTGAGTGAAATATATTTCATATACAAATATGTTTAGAGAGTAATAGCCTATCACTTTGAAAAAGTTTACACTTGAGCATATACACAAAAAAAAAGAAACAAAAAAAAGGCATAAGTGTATTGTGATTGTCAAAACATTTTAGTAACTAAACTGAATTGTATTAGGTTTAGTGACAACATGTTACAATGTTTACATGGTACAATTTTTGGTAAGCTACGCTTTTTTTATTATTTCATTTCAATTAAAGTATTGTGATTTGATTTAATATTGACCCATTTGGATAAATATTAGGTAGGCTACACAAGCTAAGCATTCATTTGTCTCAAGAAAAAAACAACTCACCTAATGCTGCAAACATACAGAGAGCCCTATCAGCTGGCAGTATTATTTAGGGTTAAAAATAACTCAAATTAAATATAATAGCCTACATTTTTTTATTATAATAACAACTTTATTTAATGATACAAGTAAAAATATATAAATATGTAATATAGTACACATATTTAGCAAAATACTCTCTATAGCTCTTTTTTTTCTAGCCAGCTAACGTGCTATAGCCTATTTTGGTCATTAAATGGCTTTCCTGAGTTAAATGGTATGTGACATAATTGTTCTCCAGCTGTTTTATTGACCCTTTGTTTAATTGATTGGTCGATATTATGTATGAGGAATATACATTTCGGTAAGTTGTACTGTATCTTTCAACATTGTTCATTAGTGTTTATTTACTATTGTAGAGACGATCGGTTCACGTGCAGCTAGGGATCTGTCACGTCACATTTACAAGCGCCAAAACGGCATTTATTGTTTGAATTTCGTAATAAAAGTGACAGAATCTGAGAGCTGAGATTTTTTTTATATCATAGGTAACTGCTCTGTCTAGTCTGTCGGTCTCTGTGTCCTCTTTACTTCGCGATTTTTCTGTGCGTGAGAAAATGGATGTGTGGCGTGAGAGCGTGGAAAGTGTCAATTGCGTGAGTCTCACGGTGAATGCGTGAGAGTTGGCGGCTCTGGTCTTGCGTTTAATTTTATTTCAGTTCATGAACTATTGTGAATTTATATTATGTATTCAAATTAATAGTACCCATTGCAAAATAATACTAGGGGTGGCACAGGGGTGGCCAGAGTTTATACAGTGGTGGCCGTGGCCACCCCTTGGGGGCTCCCCTGATTGTAAGGCAATCTTGTAAGATGTCAAAAGCTAGCAAAAACTAAGCAAAATATAGTCTGAAAATTCATATGAGTTCTATATTATCAGAAAAATAATTATATAACAGTAAAACTTACTCCGAAATTGTGTCCGCGGCGGGATCAATTCGCTCTTCAAAATGCTGCCGTTCGTCGTCCGAGTTACAATCTTCCTCTGAGGAAAAGGTGCATTCTTCCTCACTGTCCAGAATCATCTGAAGGGCGTCTTTACCGGAGAGTCTGATGAAGAAACTGTGTTTGTATGGCATTGATCGGGGGCCGTGTGCGATGCAAATAGATCACCTAAACTATTTACCATGTGAATAGTGCCGGGGGCGGGGCGGCCTCAGCTTATTAGAGATAATAAAGGGAGAACGAAAAATAGGTACCTCTCCTTGCTTTTAAAGGGACTACATAAGCTGAGAATATTTGTTTTTTATATAAATTACTTCATTTAAAAGAAAAGATTTCAAGCTCCATAAAGACATATCTCACGTGTCTGTGTGAGAAGTATTCGCTGAGTTATGGTTCATTTTCGGACGCGTTTCAGAATGGACTTAACTGACAGAGAGAAGGCAGAAATCGCTTCGTATTTATTTTTCTTTATTTGGCGAAAAGCACAACACTATGTTTTTATTGTGAGTATGCACAAAAAAATACACATTTAACAGGATCGATTGATGTATGAAACTCCTATGGAAAATCAAAGTCAACAGAGTATTTATGAGTTTCTTTTACACTGATAAAAAAAAAGTGAGCTGGTATCGCCGGCGATACCGCCGACCCCAGAGGGTTAAACAAATGCAATGCATTGATTAAAGAGATAAACATTGTATTGCAAGCTACGAATTTAGGATTCTTTTATTATATGTTGAAACTATTTTTATATATAAGCTTATATACAGTATATTCAGCCACAGACTATATTAACTTGTCTGGTTGATCTTTTGCTGTTTGATTCTGAGGAATTAAATAAGTGGGCTGCATTTAAATTTGCTTATCTGACTTTTATTAGTTAGATTCATGTATAAGTTCAGCATTTCATCCAGACCGTGTAACTTGTCTGATTGATCTTTTACTACATTTAATTTGGAGGAATTAAATGGTAAAATGATGTGCTGAGCATCGAGTTAAGGGAATTGAAGATTATCCATCTCAATCTCCTGTGTACAATGAGTTTGGAGTTTATAACTTCGTAAATGGGGCTGCTGGGCGGAGCAGCACTAGCCATTAACAAACTCCTTGTACAGGCAGAGTGTCATTTCCTGTGCTCCCCCTCAGAAAGATTGGGGACCGGAATGGCATTCTCAACAGAAGCCTTTAAAGCAGAAGATGGATCTGAGGACTGTTTTTTCTGTGAAAAAGGCGTCGGCCAACGTCCTGATGCCACTGGTGTCAGACCTCTGGGGGCAACCCCGACTGGGGTGGAGCGGTGTTCACCTCAGTATACGGTGCCCGCCCCACCTCGGTGCCCTCAGGAGGCCGTTCTGCCAACCCCGCCACCCTTGGTGTCTCGGGGCGCAGTGGTCTCCAGCGAGCACATGGCTCAGTGTCACCACGACACCGTGTCAAACTCGCACCCTCTTAGGGGGGTTCAAAAACAGTCAGTTCGGTTGTTTCCTGACAGAATGCTTCAGGTCACCGAAGTGGCTGTTACAATAACATCAGAGGCCAGTCTTGAGAGACTGGTACCCTTAGTAGATTTTCTGACAGAGTGGAAATCAGAGTGGAATCTGCCGAATATATCTCCATGGGTCCTGCAGATAATAGAGAGAGGTTACAGAATCCAGTTTCGTTATCCTCCACCTCGTTACAACGGGGTGCTACTCGTGTTAGTACATCCCGAGCAGGCTCTGGTAATGGAGCAAGAAGTAGAGTCTCTATTAGCGAAGGGAGCTATAGAGCAGGTGTACTCGCCCGACAGAGAATTGGGGTTTTACAGCGCTACTTTATTGTTCCGAAAAAGGATGGGGGGTTGCGTCCCATTTTAGACCTTCGTCTGTTGTATTGTGCAGTCATGAAACTCAAGTTCAAGATGCTCACACTCAAACAGATCGAATGACTCAAATCAGATCCGAGGACTGGTTTGTCACGATAGATTTAAAAGGCGCTTACTTCCATCCTCCCTCTACAAAGGAAGTTCCTGTGGTTTTCTTTTGGGGGCAAAGAATACCATTATCGGGTGCTTCCATTTGGTCTAGCTCTATCAGCCCGCACGTTCACAAAGTTCGTAGATGCAGCTCTGGCCCAGCCAGGCTGCAGGGCTACGTGTTCTGAACTACATCGATGACTGGCGGATTCTGGCGGAATCAGATGAAGGAATTGGGGTTGAGACTCAATGCCAAGAAGAGTGTGCTTTCTCCATTACAGAAAACCACTTTCCTTGGTGTGGTATGGGTTTCAGTCACGATGCGAGCCACACTATCGCCCGTTCGTGTAGCTGCTATCCTCACAGCCACAAAAGAGTTGAAGCTAGGCCAGCCACGCACTGTGAAACAGTTCGAGAAACTGTTGGGCCTCATGGCAGTAGCGTCCAATATGATACCCTTTGGCCTACTGTACATGAGACCCTTGCAGTGGTGGCTCAGAACCAGAGGGTTCTTCCCGAGGGGGAAACCCACTTCGTACGATCAAGATCACGCGGCGGTGTCTCCGCGCCTTGGTTATATGGAGGAAATACTGGTTCCTATCTCACATGAGCAGTCACGCATTATCAAACAGTTCGAGAAACTGTTGGGCCTCATGGCAGCAGGTCCATTGTGATTCCCTTTGGCCTACTGTACATGAGACCCTTACAGTGGTGGCTCAGAGCCAGAGGGTTCTCCCCGAGGGGGAAACCCACTTCGTACGATCAAGATCACGCGGTGGTTTCTCCGCGCCTTGGTTATATGAGGAAATACTGCTTCCTATCCCACATGAGCAGTCACGCATTATCAAACAGTTCGAGAAACTGTTGGGCCTCATGGCAGCAGGTCCATTGTGATTCCCTTTGGCCTACTGTACATGAGACCCTTGCAGTGGTGGCTCAGAGCCAGAGGGTTCTCCCCGAGGGGAAACCCACTTCGTACGATCAAGATCACGCGGCGGTTTCTCCGCGCCTTGGTTATATGGAGGAAATACTGGTTCCTTTCCCAGGTTCTGGTGTTGGGAGCTCTTTGCCATCGAGTTACTATCTCGACAGATGCTTCCCTCACCGGCTGGGGAGAGGTAATGGGAGGCCGCTCATCCCAGGGCTTGTGGAGGAGTCATCATCTTTTTGGCACATAAATTGCCTGGAGATGATGGCAGTCTTCAATGCGTTGAGACATTCATCCCAGACCTGAGGGACCATCATGTGCTTGTCCGTACAGACAACACATCGGTGGTCTCTTACATAAATATGTTGGAGCAGACATCCTGTTGAGGCAGGGGCTGAGGCCCAGGGAATAGAGGCTCCACACCGAGGAGGTGGAGCACATTTGGGGGGTTTATGGTCAGGCACAAGTGGATCTCTTTGCGTCTCAGGATACAACGCATGGTCCACTTTGGTTCTCCCTCACACACCTAGCTCCCTTGGGGCTGGAAGTTGTGGTATGGACATGGCCGAAGCTACGTCTGTACATCTTTCCCCGATTACTCTGCTCCCAGGAGTTCTGGAAGGTCTGCCGGGATAGATAATTATACTACTAGTAGAACCGTACTGGCCAAGCCTATTGGTTCTCGGACCCGGTGTCTCTCCTCCCTTGGAGAATCCAGTCAGGACGGACCTTCAGTCACAAGTGGATTGGGTGATCTTTCACCCAGCCCAGAGATTTGGATCCCGTGGGTTTGGCCTCTGAGGGGGCCCAACTCATTGACTTTGGTCTCTCAACTGAGGTTGTGGAGACCATACTTCTCTCCAGAGCTCCCTACATGAGGAAATTTTATGTATTAAGTGATGGGTTTTTCACTTCATATTGCGTGTCTCGGACAGTGGGGCCCAGTTTACTGCCCGATTGGTACAGTGCTGGAGTTACTGCTGGTTCATTTTTCCGCAGGGTTATCCCTTTCCACACTGAAGGTGTATGTGGCGGCCTTAGTGCCAACCATGTCCCTTTTGGTTTGTGCCAACAACCTTTGGTTGTTTCCTCCGTGGTGCTTTTAGACCAGGACAGGAATATGGCGGCTTATGGCACCCGCCCGTGACGCCCACTCTCGCCATTGGACTAGTTGATACAAGTGCTTCAGATGCAAGCGTTCCCAAAGCGTCATCGACGCATCGTCTCGTTCCCTTCTCAGGGAACTAGGGTTACAGTCGTAACCTGAGAAGTTTTGGTCACAGGATTTCAGCACGTTTTTTAGCTGGTCATAAAAATCTACCTTCATGGATGGGTGTCGATATAGGCATATTAAAATAAAAGACATTTCATTTGATAGAGTGATTTCCACACCGACACAATCAAATGTAATATCAGTTGACCATTCTAGCTGTCTACAAGTCCAAGTATTTCTAACATAAAGCAATACTCCGCCACCTTTGCCTTTCTCCCTGTCCTTTCTAAACACATAATATCCAGGCATAGCTACCAGTGCTTCAGCTGATGCTAGTTTAAACCAAGTTTCAGATATTCCTAAACAATCAATATTTGAATCACCTAGGATGTGCTCTAGTTGTTCACGCTTATTTCCAAGACTTCTCACATTTAAATGTCCACATAGCAGTCCCTTAGCTTTATAGGTAGAGTCCCAGATTGTTCTCGATTGATTGAGAGTCTGGAATATTTTAGTTCTGATATGTTTTTTTAATACAGGGTTTCTGAGTTTTACCTTTGTGCAGTCATTGATGTTTGAGTAGTCGCTGCATACCGCTAATGGAGATAGCCTTGGCACTAAATCGCTGCTAGCCTCTGATGGTGTTAGCAGCATAGTTAACATTGGCGACGGGGAAAACCTCTCAACTGCTGGGCTGGTGGCTACCATCGCGACCCCACTGTAAGCCTTTGATGGAGTTATCCTTTGGGCTGGTCTGCTAGGAGCTGCCGGTGATATTTTTTCCCCTGCTGCCAGGCCGCTGGGAGCCGCTGGTGTTGATAGCCTTAGTGATGATCCATTGATAACTGCTGGTGGTGCTAACTTCCCAACAAACACCGTTAACCTCTCAGCTACTGGGCCGGTAGCCGCCGGCGCGATCCCACCGAACGCCATTGATGGTAATAATAATCGGCTGCCAGTTCTGGTCCGTGTAATGCC
Source organism: Squalius cephalus (assembly GCA_022829025.1). NCBI lineage: Eukaryota > Metazoa > Chordata > Actinopteri > Cypriniformes > Leuciscidae > Squalius > Squalius cephalus. The sequence goes on from CM040792.1 coordinate 60,773,800, forward strand.
GCTGGTTGTCTTTGTCCCCCGGCTAGCGATGCTAGTCTGCTAAGAGCCGCCAGTGAGGTCAGAATTGGTACTGGACCACTGGAAACTGCTGATAGTAATGGTTTCGGCTCAAGCCCACTAAGACCAGCAGGTGTAATTAATCTCAACATAAGCTCGCTTAGAGCCGCAGGCATCCTCCCTGGAGATACCGGTGAGGTTAACATCTCGGGTACGAGAGGCCCAGGGTTTAGCTCGACATCACCAGCTAGTAAAAGTATCATGGTAAAATGCAGCAGCCCCGTGCAGGAGTCCAATGTTGAGGCGATATCGCCCTTTGTTGTCGTTTTTGCTCTCGAGAGGCTACTGTTCAGGAAGCTAGAGAACAAAAGATGTTGGCTTCTTGCGTCCGGAAGGAAAATTCCGCCGTTTTCCTCATGTACCCGAAATGTAGCGGTACGAGCAGATAATAACACACAGTATTAGCAAGGCAGAGGGCGTCAAACCAGGTGTTGGAGTGAAACCAAAAGTAGGGGATTCGTTAAACCTTCTACCTTGCTTATTAATAAGTGAAGAAGGTTTAGAAATCTTAAGTTTAGGATGCAATGTTAGACGCACTGCCGTTTCCCGTGTCTGTGACATGGCGGCCAAACAAACATTGTAACATGTTGTCACTAAACCTAATACAATTCTGTTTAGTTACTAAAATGTTTTGACAATCACAATACACTTATTGTGATGCAAGATTTTTTTTACACCCCCCCCCCAATCCTGTTTCCTGTTGCTCGGAGCCGCATTTCGAGGTGAAGACCTATACACATTTCTGTTATTTTTTCCTTTTTTAATTTATTGTCTTTGTATAATTCTGAAACTTTAAGTAATACGAAACCATTTTTTTTGGTGTTTCGAAAAACTTTTAAAACAAGTCTCTTTCCCTAGAAAGATCAAGATTTTTTCCCTAGAAGTATCTTTACTTTGTTGTAGTTTAGATATTTATACTAAGCAAAATATATATATTTATAAAGCACTTTTTCCTACAGACTACTATAGCGTAACTTAACCCTCTGAGGTCGGCAAACGCGCCGGCGTGTTTTGCTGGATTTTCTTCACATTGCAGCACTATAAACTTACAAATTAGCTAAAATCACCCGGAATCTAGAGCGAGCAAGACGTGTAACGGAGCACAAGGCAGAAAGGGTGAGGAAGCGAGATATCAACATATCAACCTAAAATATGGAACACACCTAGTTCAAATTTTTTGCTTTCATTTTCTTGCAGTTCTAAAGTAAAATATATTTTGTAATATATATATTTTATATAAAATATAAATAATTATATTTTTAAATTTGTACATTTTAATAAACTCAAACTTATTTAACTTTTTTCTGTTTCACTTTCATAATTTATTTCACTTCAACAATAATCTGACAAATTAAAACAAGACCAACCATAGGTCTAAATTCCAAAGCATTCTTGAATTAACGTTACAACCATTTAAGTTTGGATAGTGATTTTCATGTTTATGCGAAAAAAAGGTGACAGCTAAAGGGTTAATTTAGTGATAACAATGAAATAATAAAGCGGTCATTTGCCAGGTTAGGTGATCATATATCTCTGAAAGTATGCGATTTAAAAAGCCCATTTCGAGTCTTGACAATTTCGACCAAATACATAACATTAGCAAACTGTTACTGCGGTTATGGGATAGCTTACATTAACGTTAACTTACAGCACCTGTTATCGTTGACGTTAGCTCACTTTAAAGTTAATAAAACTTTTTCTACTTTACATTTTTGGGGAATCTATGAAATGCTAGTTGATTGGTTGTTGACTGGTAGTTGTTGCAGTTGATGGCAGTACACTGTTTTTTTTTTCTTTGTTTCCAAATTATTTCCAGACATAATGTTAATGCTGTACAGTAGTTGTGCTAACGGTAAAGCCGTTGGTTCAGTCCAAAATGGCGGCCGCGCTACCGAAGCGCCACCTAGTGGCTGTTGTCAAAACTGCAACGGAGTTTCGCCTCTTGTTACTTCTATACTCTTTGCTGCGACGCTGGGCAGCTGACGCCATTTACTCTGCTTTCCTCACGACTGTGTACATTCAGGTAAGTGATGTTTTGGCATTTTAAAGTCATATAATTGAAATATGCAGCATTATGTGTCAATATTGCATGTTATTATGCGTTTAGTTATTCGTTTAATCGAGGAAGGGGTTGAACTAGCTAATATTTTCCTCAGTTTACTGCTAGGCTATAGCTTACAATAAAGTTTAATGTAACTTTAGGCTATAGCAGTTCGCTGGTTTGCCGTTTTAAATTAAGATGTTTTTGTTTATAAATCAACAGCACACTCTCGTACACATATAAAATGGTATAGTTTGTCATGTGTAACGTTAGTAGCCTATTTGTGAATTAAGGTGACGCGGTCCAATGTCGGTGTTATTGTTTGTCAAAAAACCTAAATCCTAATTTGTGTTCACAATCATTCAACTAATCATAATAATATAAAAATGCCAAGAATAAACACATTAATACGTGTGCATTATTGTATGTATCTTTTTATCTTTGTATGTATCTAACTCTGAAATTATATTATTCAACCAAGACTTTTTCTCATGGCTTTTCCCTCTTTAAAATTAAAGTTGTAACATCTTTCGATACAATACCTGATTAAAATACCTTGTTAACATGAACTAATAATGAACTGCACTTCTACAGCATATATTAATATGTGTTAATGTTAATTTCAACATTTACTAACACATTCAAATAAAAAATTGTAGCCTACTTGTTAACTTTAGTAGGCCTATGCACTGTGAACTTACATGAACAAACAATGAATTGCTGTATTTCTATTAACTATCAATTAATTGAGCGGCCATTCACTGCCATTATAAAGCTTGGGAGAGGCAGGAAATTTTTATAATTACTCTGATTTCTAACGATAGAGATTATATACCATGCTATGGTATACTGTCATACCGCCCAGCCCTAGTGTGCGCTATGCATGCGCGTAATTTGCACGGGGGTTACGGGGGTCATGACCCCCTCAAAAATCAGATCCAGCTAATATAACCCCCCCAATATCATCACATCATTCAGATTAAAATAAATATTAAATATTCCGAATTAATACTTTTGTTCGTTTTCTTTTTTAATTTCATTTGCCAGCAAGAAAGACAGTATCATATTTTAAATAATCTGTAATGTCCCCCCCGCCTACCGCACCGACTACTTGGTATTACCCAACTCGCTTTCTCTACCAAGCAGGGGCGTTTCTAGGTTTTAAAAACATCAGGGGCTGAGCCTGAAACATCAGGGGCTGGTGTGGGTAATAAGATAACATGATTCGATACAGAGAGTAATGTATATTTTAGGCCTATATGCAGGGGGCAGTCTGGTTAAAAAATTCAGTCCTGGCACTGTTGCCACACCAGCCCATATTACCACACAGACGCACACATTAAAATGTGAGGTAGTTAGGGGGGTTCGGGGGCATGCTCCCCCGAGAAAATTTGGATTTCTCGGACCTACATATGTGCATTTTAAGGTGTTTGAAGGCCAACATTTTTTGATAACAATTATAGCTTTAAAAGCATGTCAGTGGGCAGTATACATAAATTATTTGTCAAGCAGATAACAGATTCTTAAACATGAGAATGAGGATAAATGTTGAAATGAATGATCCACACTAGAAAATGGAAATGCAAAATGTTTCTGCTTATAGTTGACAATACATAATCACATATTCCAAACAGGAATGGCCTTAAATGAGAAATCTTTCAAGGATTATTTTGCATAGATGTAAACTTTTTAGTATTAAAGTTTGGTTTCAGCAACTTGTTTCTTTCTTGAGTTAATCAATGTTTTTGGCACTATTAAATCAGTTAAATTAAATTTCAATTGTTCACTCATAAAGACAGTCACGTCACCACCTACTGGCTTAATGATGCAAGTTGCGCAAACACAGACAAGAGGAGTGATACAAACTGTGAAAAGGCTGATGCTGGTGACATATTCGAACACATTCGAGGACCTTATATATATAGGCTACATATCAGAGTTAAATAGGAATACATAATAATGTTAATCAAGCAGCCTAAATCATACGACTGCGCAGCAATATTTAAGCTCATTATACAAATGAAATGATACAGATCTAGACAAATTGGGTTAAAAGGATGTCATGAACGATCATTTAGGTTAGATGTAGGCCTATTTTTCACATTTTTGGTCACAAAATATTTAGTCAGTTTTGATGACTTTGCAATATTGATAAAATATTAGAATATATTAGTATATATTATATACATATATATATATATATATATATATATATATATATATATATATATATATATTAGTATATCTAATATAATTAATATTAGAATGAAAAATGAGTAGGGCTACGCCAAAACTTATGTAGCCTACAAAGGAATGCAAAAGCCCCGACATAGAGTTTTGACGCAGCTTTAATCTCCCTTTTGGTTATTTCAATACTTAATTGACGACAGAACACGACGTTACATGCTAGTTTATTTTGCGTGATACAGGGCGCGCCGCATTTGCGCGTGATTGAAGAGTGCGCGCCGCGAGCAAACGGCTGACACGACAGTAGGCTAAGTTAGTTTTTCTGAGTTATACTGACATATAGCCTGACAACATCTGGTCTGACAGAAGACTGTGCGGCGGTGCTGACTGCGTTTTTTTTTTTTTTTTTTTTCATTGCTGTGAGATTGTTTGCTGTTGCGCGCAAATCCTGGAGATGAACTTGGATACCTAAATCGCTCACGTGGTGCGTCTCTGTGTGAGAGTAACCATAGTAACTTTGATCTGCTTGAACACATTTTAATCGTCTTTAATACATGATTGATTCCGAAGGATATATTAAAAGACCCGGTCAATTTTTTTAAATACAAAATTAATCAATAATAATTATCAATAAATTCAATTTTTTGAGATCCGGGGCTGAAGCCCCGGATGCCCATGTCTAACGACGCGCCTGCTACCAAGTTTGTTCACACTATTTTGCGCAGTCGCTGGGATGGTTGGAGAAAGCTGACGGTGCATGCTAACGGATGGAAAGATGAAAAAGAACACTGAAAGCCAGCTAGACAACGATTTTTCATTGTTGGTCGACACCAGCCAAAAAGAGGAAAAATCTTGACCAAACGGAGGTACCCCTATTGCCATTTCTCAAAGGGCGCGGGCGCGGCCCACTGGTGGGGAATAGAAACATGACAAGTGGGGCGCGACAAACAGGTTTTGTGCCCATCTATTTAATTTCTTTATTTATTGACCATACACTCAAAACATAGGCTAACAAAGACACATTTTAATGTAAGCCTTGCTTAACCTTTTCACACGTAAGTTTAAAAGTTGTTCAAGGCGACCGTTATTGATCGTAGTATCACTTTATGGTTCCCATGGAGACGCGTCATTCATCGCTTGTCACACCGCAGCCACAATGATCTGCTTTTATTTCCTTCTCTATTCAAAATTTCACAAATTTGTTAGCTATAGCAGGATATATCATATGTTTCGATTGTCAAATATGTGCAAGTGGATGTGTTTTGTTGTTCAAACACCTTTATAACGATCGCGTTAGTTGAGCTGTATGTGCAACGTATTTAAGGTAACGTTATCTTATTAAAAATACTTAAAAAAATAAGTACATTATTAGGAATTTACTACCTCCGGCTCAATTTGAGATTATATTATTATTATTTTTATTTATTTTTTGTTCGTTTTGCATGGAGTTTGCAAAGTGACAAAATGAATCAAAGCAAAACTAACGTTAGTCCACACTTGTAACGTTATTTTCTCAGTTTCTGAATTTGATATTATCAGAGGCTAAATGCAAACACAATTTTTTTTATCTACTTTTGAGTCTTATTTCATGCAAAGTGATAATATAATTGCACTTTCATTTTCTCTATTTGAAAGTTTTTAATGCTTTTATTTGATGTTAAGTTTTTAAAATGTGATGTTAATAAAATACATTTTAACAGTTCAACTTAAAGCCTAGTTTATTAACATTTTGTTGGGGTGATTGGGGACAGGTGGGGCTCGGACCCCTTTCCTACCTCCGAAGTGGGGAATGGCAGAAGTAGTTTGAGAAACACTGAGTTTTGGTGATGCCCACCAATATGTGAAATCTGTTCAGAATAAAGGTGCAAGCTGCACTCCAGTGTGCCACCCTGTATTGTGTAATGTATTGAGAGTTGAATTGTGCATAATACATTTGCTGCATGTAGGTGCCAATACAGTGATGCAATTGATTAGCCTAATCTTTAAGTTCTTGTTTTTGTTTTTTTCATAAGATATTGAACACACACAAAAAATCAATTAAATGGAAGCTGCCACTGCTGGCTAGTGCTTAAACACTTAATTTAACTACTGTGTGTCATTATGGCATAAATAGTCGTGAACAGCTGCATCTAGGGCTGTCGCGATAACTGCAATATCGCAGTACCGCGCTACTGACAAGCCAACCGCAGAGGAGTTCAAGTAACCGCAGCAACCGCGATATTCGCGTGTTTTCTTTTTTCAAAAGGCTATACCCTTTTGGTTTTGAACTTCGTGCATGTGTATTGAATGATAAATAAGTTAATAATTATAATAAGACGTGGTGATAGATCATGGTTTTATCATGGTGATTTGTACAGAGGCTTCGTGGATTTGCACGTAAGCCTAAACAGACAGTGAATGAGAGAGATCGACTGAGCGCGTGCGATTACCTGCGTCTGTCTTTTAGGTCAAGTCATACTCGTGAAAAGGTTGCCGTGTACAAGCAAAGTTAAATATTTGTCCTGTCATCCTTTTAACGTTTAAAATAAAGGGTATTTACCATGAATGGCATCAGCGACAGCGCTGGTCAGCATCCACAGCGCGAGGAACTCGCGGTCGCAGGAAACAAAACTCAGTGAGTCACGCATTGAATCAGTCCCAGATAGCAAAATTGTTCCGGGCCTTTTATGGCCCAAACACTGTTCTTAGTTTTGGCAAACATACCGCGTGGAATGCAGGCCCAAAACCGGCCCAAACAGTTTTGCCAAAAGCATGCCAGAAAGCTGCCAGAAAAATGCCAATGCCTTACCAGACGAGAGCCAGAAGACCCGAAATTGGCCCATATTCATGCCATAATATCGCCATTGAAAAGCCAGATGTCTCCCGAGCACAGGCCACAACTCTGCCAGATTATATTAAACACTAATTTGGCCCATATTTAATATCTGCGCCCAACAGCAACCATGCAATTCAAAGATAAATCAAACCAGGAAACCATAACTGCTGAAAATTAGTGTTTATTTTCAATCAACATAAACATATGACCTAAATAGGTTAACATTTACAATTATTCATTTTTTTTATACAAATAAAATGTAAGAAAATGAAATCTAAAAACATTTATAATACAAAGCATGGTTTTAGAAATCACACTAGTAAAACCTTGAAACCATGTGTAAACCATGAAAGACCACAAACTTATGAACGGTAGTGTATGTTAAAGTGTGGCCAGAAACGGGCCAAAGTGGAACGTATATGTGTGTGTGCCTGACTTTGTGTTACTGTACGTTCACACCGCCGCCGGCGAGAGCGGCAAAATTCGCTCTCGCCGCCCTGCCACCGACGCCGTAGAAAGATTCGGGGACGCTCTGACGCTCTGACGTAGATTAGAATGTGTGATTTTTTTCCTGCCAGGCAGAGGACTTCTACATTCCGATTGGTTGCCGCTGGTTGCCGCCGAACCGCGTCATAGCTTATTACCATAAAGTTGACTTGTTTTCAACTCCTCTCGCCGCTCTCGCCGTCCAAGACGCGCCGCGCCGCCCTTGCCGGAGCTCGCCGCCGGCTCTCATTGAAAATGAATGGCTTCCGGCCACTTTGACGCTCTCGCCGCCGGCGGTGTGAACGCACAGTTAATGTGTTATGTGTTGGTGGGTGGCTGGTGGTGGAGGACTGTGCTTCTCCTCCTCCTACCCCCCTCTCGATCGCCAGCCAAATACAACCAACGCCTCAACCATCGCTCCACCTCCTGGTTCGTGGATTCTCTGTATCCAGGATTTCTCCGAATGGCTTCTAGACACAAACAAATAAAGATATCATGGCAGGTTTCAGAGTTTTAATATAAGACTTAAAGACAAAGTAACGGATAAAATTCACAATATATTTACAAGCAAAGTTATATTAATAAACAACCTGATGCTTCCGAGCTTTATAATGGCAGTGGATTGCAACATCAGTTTGAAGCTCAAAAGTCTATCCATCATAAAAGTACTTCACACACTTCTGAGGGGTTAATAAAGGCCTTCTGAAGCAAAGCAATGAGTTTGTAAAGATTTAAATTTTAATATTTTTCTTACATGAAGTAAAATTACTAGCTTCAAAAGAACAATAACATACAGATTTTACTCTAAAGCGCAACTTACGCAACGTACTGCTGATATTTACTACGCCATGACACACTACGCTAGTTCTGACGTCATAAGTTGCGTAAGTTGCACTTTGAATGCAAGTAGACTGCATGGCCGTTCGGCCGTAAGCTAGAATTTTACTTTGTGATGTGTTAAAATATGGATATTTTTCTTACACAAACTCTTCACTTCAGGAGGCCTATTTTAACCGCTCAGAGCCGCGTGGAGCTCTTTTATAATGGATAAATGCACTTTTTTGAGCTTCAAACTGATCCACTGCCATTATAAAGCTGGGAAGTGTCGGGGTTTTTTTATTTTTTTATATCTCAGATTGTATTTGTCTGAAAGAATGGCTTGGAGGTAAGTAAATCATTGGGTAATTTTCATTTAGGGAAGAATTTACCTTGTACAATTAAGCAAGGTGTGCCTTGTAGGGTCTCTCTCTGGATATCAGCAGCTGTGGCAGAGGGTTAGGGAATAAAAAATGTAAACATTACCAAATGTATTACACAACAAATACCAATTACAAATCTATTATTTATTATTTTAATATTCCATACAGTCTGCCAGGCAGCCACATATAATTTGAGACAAACAAAATGGTTAACTTGATTTTAATACTACTGATAATGTGCTGCCTTCTCTGAAGACAAAGAGAGCTCTGAAAGCCTTTCAACAGAACCCAGGATCCGAAAAAAATATTTAATGACGATGCTGGTTGGTTTAAGTTGCGTACGCGCAGTTTATTTTAGATAAAGATAGCTTACATGTCCTTTTTCACCCTGGACTGGTTGGCCAAGCACAAAGTAAAGTTATAACATCTGAACATACCAGATGCTATATTCAGCATTTATCACAGTTAACTATATAACGTTAGTTAACTTACAGAATTAAATGAAGATACCAACATTGTCATTTAATTAAAGCCCATATTTCAATCTCGTTATTTGAAATATTAATTAAATTAAAATCCTGGTATCTTCATTTAATTCTGTAAGTTAACGTTATTCAGTGACCGTAAAATCTACAAGCTATAACTTACGTTTATGCAAGTGTGCAAACCATCACGACTTCAAGACGCCCGATTACAAGACAGCAAAACAGAAGTCCTAGCAGCTAATAACATTACAATAGCCTGTCCGGTAGCAAGTGCAATCAATGCAATAATAACCTGAGCTAAGGAAGCTTACTGCTACCGGTCTAACGTTACTATTTTTACATTCTGAGCTAACGTTATTTGAGCTATCGTCATTGTGGTGGTTTTCCATTAACGTTACGTTACAAGCTCAGCTCGACTCGATTATACTCACCATGTTTGTGTTTCCATCGTGAATGTATATTGTCTTGTACCTGATGTGGTAACGTTACCTTTTTCCTTATGGACTGAAGACGCCGCCACTTCACCGGGGTCAGTTTAGGTTGTTTACCGGGAGTGAGCGAGTCGAGTCGGGGCGAGTTGAGCTAACGTTATAGGGATCTAACGTGTCTAGCTAATGTCACTGAAATATACCAAACGAAAAATTGTCAATATCTCGTACCTTTACACCTGCATGTAGTTCCTTTTCCGTGTGGATTGAGAAAGAAGACGCCACTTCACTGCGGTCAGTTCAGGTTGTTTTTTTTAGTCGACTCGGGGCGAACGTCACTGAAGCTAATGTCACTGAAATATACCAAACGAAACAATCAGCAGCACTCACTCATATCAACGGTATTAATATATCCATATACTTATATAATAGATTTCATGTTAACGTTTCATACCTGAGATGTGTTCTTCTTCCAAAAATGTTGATTCTCTGGTAACGTTACCGTTGGCCGCGCAATTTCAAAATTCAAACAGCAGCTATCCCACAATGCTATGCGGTGCCTGTAAAATAATGCGTCTACAGTGTAGTTAGTTACAATAAAATTACAGGACTGTCCATAAATTTCCCATCATGAATTTGCATTTACAATATAAACATGAATACAATATGTTGTTGTAAAATTTATTGTAAAAATTACATAAATTGCTAACAGTGTATAATTTATATATATATATATATATATATATATATATATATATATATATATATATATATATACCCTGCTGAAAAATCCAGCTAAAACCAGCCTAAGCTGGTTGGCTGGTTTTAGCTGGTTTAAGCTGGAACTAGCTGGTTTTAGCTGGTCTCCCAGCCTGGCTTAGCTGGTTTTAGCTGGTCTCCCAGCCTGGCCTAGCTGGTCAAGCTGGTCTCCCAGCCTGGCTTTGCTTATTTTAGCTGGTCTCCCAGCCTGGTCAAGCTGGTCTCCCAGCCTGGCTTAGATGGTTTTAGCTGGTCTCCCAGCCTGGCCTAGCTGGTCAAGCTGGTCTCCCATCCTGGCTTAGCTGGTTTTAGCTGGTCTCCCAGCCTGGCCTAGCTGGTCAAGCTGGTCTCCCAGCCTGGCTTTGCTTATTTTAGCTGGTCTCCCAGCCTGACCTAGCTGGTCAAGCTGGTCTCCCAGCCTGGCTTAGCTGGTTTTAGCTGTTCTCCCAGCCTGGCCTAGCTGGTCAAGCTGGTCTCCCAGCCTGGCTTTGCTGGTTTTAGCTGGTCTCCCAGCCTGGCCTAGCTGGTCAAGCTGGTCTCCCAGCCTGGCTTTGCTGGTTTTAGCTGGTCTCCCAGCCTGGCGTAGTTGATCAAGCTGGTTTCCCAGCCTGGACAATTTGGTGGTCAGCTGGTTTTAGCTGGTCTCCCAGCCTAGCCAAGCTGATGAACATCTCACCTTATGGTGAGATTTTTTTTTTTGTTTGCTTGCCATTTAGTAATATAACACAATTATTATATATATAATAATTATATATATATATATAATTATGTATAATAATAATAATTCACACACACACACACACACACACACACACAATAAGTTAATATAGACGAAGTTGATTATAATATACACTAGTTAATTATTGGAACCGACTGGAACCCAGATTTTTTTTTTGCTTGTTTGCTTGCCATTTAGTAATATAACACAATTATTAGTACTGTAACGCAACTTATCATTATATAAATGTAAATTGAATTTTTCAAAAATAAAATAAAAAACTTTTAATACTTCTGTCACAATTTTTTTACTCGCGTGCCATAAACCTGGCATATTGCACATGAATGGGTCATATAACTACACAATGAGTTTAAAATTCATGATTTAATATTAATGATTTTTAAAATTGTTATATGTTTTAATTCTAGATGTTTATTTAAATGCTGCGTGACTTTGAAGTGTTTTAATGTGCGTGCGCGTGAAAATTCGAACATTCGCATTCAAACACTGGAGCGAGCGCGCTGCGCGAGAGCAGATGGAAACGGGGAAACGTCATCAACTGACACACAGCAAAACTCTTGTCTCTCGCTGTTGTTTTCACTGCTTTCAGGTGAGTTTAGTCAACAAATTCACACAAATAATACATACAAACGTCCCTGACACATTTATTACGTGTAATTGACACGCTCCTGTTGAATATTTACTTTATAGAAATGGTTTTGTGTCTTCGAAAAAGTCCGTTAGCATCTCAACCATTTTCAGAAGAGGTAAGTTAGGCCTACGTTACTAACTACAGACTGGAGCTCTTGTTTATGAAAGTTAGGGGTTTTAACCACATCTTTGTGTAGATAACAGTTTTTGATAGTTTTGTTTTGCTGGTAATTTGTCAATGGGTGATTGGAAGTAAGCTAATTTATTTAACCTAAAAGAATGCGCTGCACTGTTCATCAGTGACGTCACTTACTAACAGTGCAGTGCATTCTTTTAGGTTAAATAAATTATCTTACTTCTAATCATTTTATTAATTTCATATGCATCTATTTATATTAATATATAATTAATTATTATATTAATTAATATATTATCTTAAGAAATATATATATATATATATATATATATATATATATATATATATATATATATATATATATATATATATATATATATATATAATTCTTTCTCTTTTCTGCAGTTCACCTCTGCTCTAGCTTGGTTTCTTGTAATAAACCCTATTGTAAATCCTATGTAACATTGTTGGCTCTGTGAAATTGCATGTTATGTTCCTACTGTAGATCATCATGCTGAAGGCCTGCTGCACCCCCGTCCAAGAAAATCTCCACGGCTATGAACCATATGACTAGTAAGCAAAACCACCTCAAACATACAATGCACTACTGTCCAAAAGTTTGGGGTCTGTAAGATTTATGCTTTTGAAAGAAGTCTCACATTTTAAAAGCATTAACCCCAGGTTTTTTCAGTGTGATTGTCCTTGAGAAGCCTGTAGGCTAAATAATAGGCGACAAATATAATGGTATAATGGTCGTAGTTATAATAATTTATTTAACTATTATGATAACAGGATATCATGGTCATTGGTATATTTTATTTTATTTCTCTAGGTCTGTTTTGAGTTATGTTGGCCAATGAGACAGACACCATACTCAGGGGTATTTATTTATTTGTATATATTTTTTACTGATAAATACTGAATTTGTTTTTTTACTTTCAAATGCTAAATGTGATTCAGGCATGCAAGTTATTTTTCACAGATATCTGGCCAGCTTACTCATGGCTCATACTCTTAGCCTTTAAAATGTTTGAATTGATATCCCCAATGCAATATCAGGGGCTAAAGATATCATTAGAGCTCTTAAACTTATGGCTATGCTCTTGTTATCAGATGAGATATTATCCCTAGCGTTTGGCCCTGTGATTCTTCAGGACAAGACCTTGATGCCATCCACACTCAGTAGATGAAGAAGGTGAGTTTCACAATAGCTGCTACTACCACAAATCAAGAGACCGAACACAACAGGCTTTCATCCATATGCACACACCCATATGTAGGCATGGGTACTGAAACCCAGTATTAAATGGGCCCTGGGGCCAAATTATGGATGACCGCAGTATCGATAAGCTTGGACGTTATCAGTTCTGCTGACGGTACTGAAGAAATTACACGCACTATTTATTAAATACATTGTCTTGGAAATTGTATTTCACGCCATCCTTAAAATTTTTTAAAATCTTAAAATATTTGTTTGCCGTAACCCGACCGACCCTGTCAATTTAGTACCGACCCAATTATTTATTTATTTTTCCCTTTTAGTCCGACCGACTTGCCGGTTGTAAACTTGCGTTAAGACCAACCGATTTTTCTTTTAACTCTTCAAACAACTAATACAAATGCAATAAAAATAATATTAGTTATTAATAGGGCTGTCAAAAGATTAATCGCGATTAATCGCATCCAAAATAAAAGTTTGTGTTTACATAATATATGTGTGTGTACTGTGTATAATTATTTTGTATATATAAATACACACACATGCTTGTATATATTTAAGAAATATTTGCATACATATACTGTATATATATTTATATAGTTTATATTATATATAAACAGGGTTTTTCCTGCATATACAATTATGAGGCGGCCGCCTCCGTCAAATTTCGTGCCGCCTCCGCCTCTCGACAAAACTCGGACAGACAGTCACGTGCTCATATACACTTTTTCCACCGTGACGGTTCTGTTGCGGTTCCCGCTTGTGTCCATAGTGCTGCACGGATCATAATCCGCGGGTCGAGCGGGCCAAGTAATAACAACATTCCATTCAATCAAGGGTGGAAGACAGATAAATCTAATGTGTTGAGTGTAATAAAGACACGGAACTCCCATCATGGTAACTTACCTAATGTACGGACGGTAACAGCGCTGTTGAGGTTTGCGCCGTTATTTATAACATATTAATTATAGTTAAGAAACAATAACGTTATGTAGGCTACACGTAGGCTACATGTGAGAGCGTGTTATAGGCTATATGCAGAGATGGGAAGTAACGAAGTACAAATACTTCGTTACTGTACTCAAGTAGATTTTTCAGATATTTTTACTTTACTTTACTATTTATTTTTGTGCCAACTTTTTACTTTTACTCCTTACATTTTAACATGAATATCGGTACTTTCTACTTTTTTTATTCTAAAAAATTGGCTCGTTACTTTAGTTTAAATAGAGGTCGACCGATATGGGTTTTTTCAGGCCAATGCCGATGCCAATCTTTTGAAATCTGGGTAGGCCGATGGCTGATTAATGCTGCCGATTTATATTGGCCGATATTTGGCCGATTATGTGCTTGTTTTTAACCTCTATTTGAAAGATAAAATGTAACACAAATAATTACTTAAGATAGACAAGATTTCTCAACAAAAACATTTATTGAACACTTGACCAATCTGCACTTGTACAAAAGACAAAAAGACCTTGAGATATGTTTGGTAATTGTACCTGAATGAACTGAAAATTAATTTGCTACATTTCAGATTAATATATTTGTTTTCCTTAATTTTAATTGACAGTAACTTAAACACTTTGCAGTTTGAATGATGTCTTGTATAAACAAAATGACGGTGTATGTTTTCACTGTTCGATCGCATCTGCGCCACACACACACACACACACACACAAATATAAGTAAACACTTTGCGACTTTAAACACACGCGACTTTTCGATCGTGCCCGCGCCCCTCTCTCCTTCTCCCTCTCTCTCTCTCTCTCACACACACCATATTCCAGCATTGCAAGGTGTCCCCAAAGAACCCGCGTATCTAACAGTAGTTCCGCATTACATGAATTAATTTGCACGCGAGTTTTATTTATTTTTATACCATGTATTCTCCGTGTAAATGTATACACACGAACCGTGACGCCCGTACCGTTTCGGTTCAATACGAATAGATGTACCGTTCCACCCCTAGTCTACAGTGAAATACAGTCACACATTACACTGTTTGGCCAGCATTTTAACAGTGTTCAATCCAGCTACTAGCTAACGGTATGCTAAAGTTAACTGCTGACTAGCGTCACGTTTCTAACGTCCGTTGTCAGAGCATCCAAGAGAAGCACAGGCATAACAGTAGCACTGAAATGAAGCACATAAATCCGCATTCATATTCGGTCCGGTAAATAACGGTCGTTAAGGCACCAGTGCCGTATTAGCACCGGGCAGGGCTGGACTGGGACAAAAAATCGGCCCGGGCATTTTGGCCCAGACCGGCCCACTATATGATCATAAACACCACCCATCTTTGCACGCCCTTAATTATCTTCATACCAACTCCTATTCATTAAAACCACTAATGCCATGTAATGAGTGAGTATAGGAACGAGTGAGAGTTTACAGATGAAATAAGTACAAATTTGACATTTATTAATACAGTCGAACTGTACTCCACAGTGGTGAATCCTAAAACAAGCTATAAGCGGCTCTGGCATAGCAATACAAGTGTTTCTTACAGGATTTTTTGTTAAAACTGTGGTGGGTGGACCTTGGTTCTTCTAGGGGGGTTCGGTGGCATGCCCCCCCGTGAGAAAATTTTGTGCATTTTAATGTTAAATTCATCAATCTGGTGCACTTTGAGAGTTCAAAATGAAAAGCTCCAACCCATATTCAGTGTGCAAATTAAACAAAGAAAAATTCAAACCTCTTTAAGTTACAGTGTCTATTTACATTACACCTACTATATAATAGTTATAATATTAATCCAATGACAGTAATAGCCATATTTTGTAAAACAAATGCACTAAAAAATAAAGGACACTTTCATAATTAGTTTTGTAACAATTTCTATACTTGAAAGAGATAAGTACATGATCTTTTATTTTGACGCTAACTGCATCAAGCTTTTATTTTGGCGGAAAACATGGTTTACAAACGCCTGTCATTAAATTTCTAGTGAATTGCGGTAATCGTCAACTATGCAGATGTGGAAATAATCTGTAACTGGGTTATGGGTTCCTACACTCCATCATGACATAGCCTAAGTGTTTTGAAAGTAGTTCTGCTTACCGCAGGCTCTACACTCTCTCATCTCTCTCCTGATCCTCCGTCCTCAATATCATCATCTGCCGCTGGAGCTGACGAAGGTCAGAAAACATATATTTTGACACATAAAGCGTCTGCTTTAAGGGCCTGGTTCTATTTTTTCACGCTATTTCTCTGCACATTCCTTGCGTTTCTTCTCCATCTCGCAGACTATTCTGGCAGATATTACACACTGACACTGCTGCACGCTCGCTCACTCGTTTAAAGTTGTGATTGGGCCAGCCCAGTGTCAATCAAGGAAAGAACCAATGGGCCGCTGATCTACGTGTTTCATGGGCTGGTCTGTCAGAAAAAAAACTAACACTGACTTTTTTTGACCAATGCATTACACCGGCACAAACCCAAAACGCAAGCAAAACAAAACAAAACGAATGGCCTGCCGATGTACACATTTTATGGGCCGTTAAAAAAAAAAATAATAATAAAAAAAAAAAAGTATTTATGAGATGTATCGGCCCAAAAAGCACGTCGGCCCACCGGGCATTTGCCCGGTATGCCCAATGGCCAGTCCAGCCGTGGCACCGGGTCTGTCTGTCTGTAGCTACCCAAACCTAGCGACGACGCTATAAGCAAACCCAGTCCTTTAGTGCGTTGGTGACTTTTTTATTTCTTATTTCTCTGCATTGAGTGACAACCCTCTCAAATATAAGACACACAAAACAGAACAAATAAAAATCTCAGATTCTCTGTCTGTAATTGCAAAATTCTTGCTTATTGTGACATGATTCCTTCTGCTGTGCTAATGCAACCTCAACTACGCTATCAATATCCAAAGTAGCCGAACGTCATGTCGCCTATTCATATTTTTTCTCGAAGTTGGCAGTAACATATCAAAAGGTTTTAATTAAATATAAAGGAGTTTTCTCCAAGGAACTTAGCTCCTTCCTTAGGCACTGGATGAGGTCTGCTCACTCTGCTGGAGAATGACTCTAGGCGCAGCGTGCGTCCAAAACGTGTTCCACAACAACAACAACACTAGCTGCCCACAGATGCGCCCGCCTAATAATCGGCTTGATATACTGGATATTGGCCGATGCCGATTACCGGTATGTTAAAAAATGCAAAAAATCGGCCGATTAATCGTCCGACCGATTAATCGGTCGACCCCTAGTTTCAAATAATTTCAGTGGAATCGTTATTATTTTTGCATCATCAACCCTTCACAGGGAGTATGATTGACAGGCGATGTGACCAATCATAATCCGCCATTTTGTCCGACAAAGCAGTCAGGAGAGTTAGTAGATTAACATTGGAGGATTTAAACTTGAAAAATGAAGTGTACCGACATCTTTTCGCGTAAAAACATCATTCCCTATTATGTTCATTCATGTTTATTTTATGCTATAAATTAACTAGAAGGATACACTTAGCGTATCTTTGATATCAGAACATGAGGACGTGATTCCATCAGAATTTTCTACAGCCTGTCAAGGTACAACTGTGGAAACCACTCAGATGCTCCCTCCAGTGCACCAGGGTATGGAGATTTACCCTTATTAGCTGATAATTCTGATTATGTTCAAGATGGACATGCACATTTCTATCATAGCCCTCCTCTGAGAAAACCTAGTGATACGTTTTTTTCAATCTCATCTGAAATTATCAGTGTTGGGGGTAACGCATTACAAGTAACATGCATAACGCATTCAGATTACTTTTTTGAGGTTACAAGTAAAGTAATGTGTTACAAGTAACATGCATTACCTAATCAGATTACTTTTTGATCTAACAAGTAATTAACTACAAATAATGTGCATTACCTAATCAGATTACTTTGTGATGTTATGAGTAAAGAAACGCATTACAATAACGCACATTACATAATCAGATTACTTTTTGATGTTATGAGTAAAGAAACGCATTACAATAACATGCATTACGAAATCAGATTACTTTTTGATCTAACAAGTAAAGTAATGCATTACAAGTGTCATACAATATGTAATCACATGACTTTTTGATGTCAATGAAAATTACATTCTAATAATACATGTAAATTTATTGACAGTAAAAAAAATCACTGCAGATTAAGTTAAGTTTTAAATTTCAAAAACAATATTCGCATTATAATTATGAATTGTTGCTGAAATATAGAAATTGATGCATGACGTCCACTGCAGTGGACATGTGATTAATCAGAGTTTTCTCTCAATCTAAAATCAAAACTTGGAAAATTTTACTGTGATATGAATCATTAGATATTGCTTGATGCTGCAATATTTTTTTTTTTTTTACCTACAAGAGTCTCCTAGGATAGAAGGAATGGGTGTTTTTGAAAACATATTGAACTCTTTAATATTGCAGTAATATTAAACATTTTAATACTACAGTAATATTAAACATCTTTAGTATTTCTGTTTCAAATAACGTTGTGTTTGAGCTGCGTGCGCTAAAGCTAAAGAGCTGAAGGAACACCCCTATATGATAAATTAGATATTTATACAAAATAAACACAATATTACAACTTACACTTGCACAAAATCATGCACAGATTAACTTGAGCTATTATTAATAGTAATCAACTATTACATAGTGAAACTCCTGTTGTGGATGCGCTCCTCCTAGGACAACACGCTGAAACACAGCAACTAAACCCAAAGAATTCACAACGTTTTTAATGCAATATTTTGCTCATTATAATGTATGTATATATGGCAGTCCCAATCATAGTTATTAATGTTCTGCATTGAAGCTAATGATCATCACATATTGTGACTTTTAATTAAATCAAAGCTACAGCTAACACTGTCTGTAAAAGACAGACTTACAATCGGTTAAATGTACTGTTATGTTGATGAAATGTTGAAAAAAAATCAATTTTAGAAAACATGGGTGGTGATGAAGTAAAAAGATCCAGCACATTTAGATGGTACAACCTTTTTAACTGACTGTATGCATATCCCACACAGCCTCATTTTTGATTCACTTGGAATTAAATATGGCATCTACCCAGACTAAAGTTGCTTGACACATGCTGAAAGGTTCCACACAAATTGTTAAGATCTCACTGAAATGACTAGATATCTTTGTAGGAAGAAAAATACAGCTTCTTATTTGTAATATTGTGATCTGTAAAAAAAAAATGCAGCTCTTATGTGGTAGCCAAAGTAGGAGTAATGTCACAACATTTATAGCTACCAACTGGAATATATTATGTATAAGTGTCTTTTTTCTGTAGAACATAAAAGAAGATATTTTGAAGAGTGTTTTTTTTTTTTCTTTCATACAATTGAAGCTCATTTATGTTTTGTCTTGATCCACATAGGAAACAAAGTTTGGATCAGAGAAGAGGCATGGGAGAAGATTAATTTATCTACAAAAGATTCTCTCTATGTTAAAGAGATAGCTGTGGCACTGTGGGGGACAAACACTTTAAAGAGCAGAAGTGTGTTAGGAAAGGAGTGTCCCACGAATAAACATTCTGCAAAGCCTCCCCTGACACCCTCCAAGCTGCAAGTTTTGAGAGGTAATCTGTTATTTCATTCATTCATTCATTCATTCATATACTTTATGTAGCCGTAGCCAATTTAGTAAAAGGGTTTTACATTAGTTGATTAACTTTCTAAGTTTTACTAGTTGAAAAGTGACAAATTAATAATCTAAATTATTTATCTTTCAAGTCTGCTTCAGTGACTGGCTCAAACAAAAAGAACCCGAAAAAGGAGAGAGAGAAGCGGGAGAAGCAAGTGGGGTATTACATATCCCAAAAAATACAAGATGTCATAAAAAAAGAAAAGAAAAATGTAATGTAAAATGTATCTCTATAATTCTGTTATTGTTCTCCTTTAGTTACTATTATAGTTTTTAGCATTTCAATCATTTCAATTAATAATTTTGTACATTACTGTTAGCATATCAGTGGGTTGTTTTAAAGGGCTGCAATATCAAATAAAAGGAATTTGTTTGAATGGTTGCCTGTGCTCCTGAAGATTATTTTAAGTATACTTGGAATTGTTTACATTATTTGTCTTAAAAATAGAGAAGACATAGAGTCAGCCAGTCTGACCAGCCTGACCAGCTAAAACCAGCTAAGCCCAACAATGACCAGCTAAGACCAGCCTGACCAGCTAAAACCAGCTTGACCAGCTAAAACCAGCTAAGCCCAACAATGACCAGCTAAGACCAGCCTGACCAGCTAAAACCAGCTAAGACCAGCCTGACCAGCTAAGCCCAACAATGACCAGCTAAAACCAGCTAAGCCCAACAATGACCAGCTAAAACCAGCTAAGCCCAACAATGACCAGCTAAGACCAGCCTGACCAGCTAAGCCCAACAATGACCAGCTAAGACCAGCCTGACCAGCTAAAACCAGCTAAGACCAACAATGACCAGCTAAAACCAGCTAAGCCCAACAATGACCAGCTAAGACCAGCCTGACCAGCTAAGCCCAACAATGACCAGCTAAGACCAGCCTGACCAGCTAAAACCAGCTAAGACCAGCCAGGCTGACCAGCTAAAACCAGCAAAGCCCAACAATGACCAGCTAAGACCAGCCTGACCAGCTAAGACCAGCCTGACCAGCTAAGACCAGCCTGACCAGCTAAAAAAGTGTTCAAAACCCCTCTAAAACCAGCCTGATAAACCAGCTATGACCAGGCTGGGAGACCAGCCAAAACCAGCCTGACCATCTTAGGCTGGTTTAAGCTGGATTTTTCAGCAGGGTATATATATATATATATATATATATATATATATATATATATATATATATATATATATATATATATATATATATATATATATATATATATATCTTCTAATAAAACTGGAGAGGAAATACTTGTTTAAGTCATTTCACAATCACCCCCACACCAGCAACTGAAAAATACGTTAAATCTGGCATGTTTCATATTTGCCAGAAGAGAGCCATAAAATAATGCCCCTCCCTCCACCACCTCCTGCTGCGCCACCACCGATTCCGGAACCCTTCAGGGTTGCCATCCATTTGCCAACATCGAACACAAACCAAACAAATGCCAGAAGAATCCAGAAAAGGCCCAGAAGATTTTGCTATCTGGGGTGAAGCTTCAGCGTTACCTATGCAACGCATTGCTGGTCAGCTGAGCCTTGAAAAGTGGAGCTCAAAGTTAAAAATAATTAACCTTGTTTCATTACTATCTTTTAATGAATCAATCAGCGTTTTTGAACGTGTTGTTGAATGAATAGTTTAATGACTCACTCAAAGACAGTCCGTTGCCGTAACAACTGCGCGCTGAGTGACAGGCTTTCAATGCGCAGATACGCTGTTTAGTTTCGGTTTATTGGTTACTGAAAATGTACTCGTTTTTGTGCATGCTGACCACTTCGTAACACTTATTTATATAGCAACAAATAAATCAAAATAAATTAATAAATGCGGTAAAACTGCATATCGCGCTATTGAGCCACTCATAATTACCGCAAGGGAAAATCCTTCACCGCGACAGCCCTAGCTGCATCTACGTTAAGTAGCCTAAATCAGTAAAAGTATCACAATGTATTTCTAATACAGGAACGGCAAATTAGCATGTTACCTTTTACGCAAGAAAATTATTCAATAAATAAATTAATTAATAAATATGCCGCGAGTTTAACCCCCCCAATGGTAGACCTAAAGTTACGCCCTTGGCGCTATGGGTGGGGCAATGACAATAATTTCCATATTAAAAAGCTAGAAAATATTGATTCAGATGGAGTAAGTAATAGTTTATAGGGTGGTCTATTTTAATGCATATTTCAACCACTTACCCAAATTTTTTTTCCTATCAGATTACCTATCTGGGTTTGGTTGGTGGCTTTGACCTGGATAACAGCGTGTGGAGAGTGCTGAAAGCCACTTTTACAACTGCTGTGGCACGTTGATGAATTGGAGAGAAGTCAATGGGAAGATTGGTGTCCAACGCCTGGTCGTAAAGGAAGTTGTCATTGGTGAGACCTTTTTTAGAAGTCCCTTTTATTTGTATTGCACTTTTTACAATTACAACTATTACAACGTTTCAAAACCGCTTTACAGAACATTGTATTTTTATTTCTGTTATCTCAGTAATAGTCACAAATTCATGCCGTATGACTAAGGGTCATGACTGAGGCGCTAATGGCTCCAGGTTTATCTCGTAAATTACCCCACTAATAATGCCCAGAATGGTACCTAACTTCTACAGTAGTACAAATAGGTTCTGTACTCAAAAGACGAGGCATTGGAAAGTTTGTAAGTACTAATGCTAATGCTAATGCTACTGCTAACTCGGATGTTGAGGTCACTTCAGTGATTTGGGAAAAGCATGTAAAAGTCCTCACAGAAAGCGATGCATAAGGATGAAGTGTATAATTGTTTATCAGAAGCAATCGAAATATTATTATAATGTTGTTGTTATTATGAATGCATTATAAATAAATAAAAATTATTTACAGTATAATTATTATTTAATAATAATGATACTGTTTATAAGTATTTAATTATATTATAATTATTATTTAATAATAATTACAGGCGATGGGGTTAGCTATTCTGGCTCTTTTTTTGTTATTACCTGATCACATCCGTGGCTCACTTAAAGGTGCTCTAAGCGATGTCACGCGTTTTTTAGGCCAAAACATTTTTTGTCACATACAGCAAACATCTCCTCACTATCCGCTAGTTGCCTGTCCCCTGAACACACTGTAAAAAAACGCGGTCTCTGTAGACACCACAGGCTCCACAAACAGCAACAAAAACAAACTGGGCTCACCCGCACCACGAAACATAACAAACAGAGCTCCAGCCAATCACCGACAAGAAGTGTTGGAGGGTGGGGTTAGTGTGCGTGCACATGAGGTGGGTGTGTGGAGGAGAGAGAAGCATGAAGAGGGAAGTTTGAATTATGGCCGACACACGACCAAAGAGACGACGTTCCGATGAACAGAACAACTTGCAAGAGGGACAAGGATAAGGAACGCGCGAAGTCCCGAATTTACATCGGAAAAACCTTTGAAATGTGGCGAGACCTCCGCCGGCAGAAGGGATTAGCTACTATCCGACATTCAGTTGCTCTGTTTTTGCAGAACAGGTAAATCCACTTTTCTTTCTAAACTGACGGTCATGTTCGCCAAACCAACACAAGGATGTAATTAGCTAGAACTATGCAGTCAGCGTTAAAGGAGAACTCCGGTCAATTTTAACATTGAGCTCATTTTTTTGTACATTTGGAGTGCTGTCAATACAGAGAACAACTACAAAAATCGGTGTTGCCTACACCGAGTTATTCTATTTTTAAAATTTGCACCCTGTTGACTTCAATGGGGCAAGTACTAAACCTGCTTTTAGGCTCTTAACATCCTTGATGTGTCATTACAAGTGCACAGAAAATGTGAGTGATTCCTTCTGAGTGAACACGAGTGGATCTGACTGCAGTAGATGTAAAAGATATGTATAAAAATGATGTTATTTAAGCCAGCGCAAATACCTGTTTACATCCTGTTTTTCGGTTGAAGTCCAAAGTAGTCGATTGCCGAGTTCACGCGCATAGGTTTAGTTACCTATGATCACGCGCGTGAACTCGGCAATCGACTACTTTGGACTTCAACCGAAAAACAGGATGTAAACAGGTATTTGCGCTGGCTTAAATAACATCATTTTTATACATATCTTTTACATCTACTGCAGTCAGATCCACTCGTGTTCACTCAGAAGGAATCACTCACATTTTCTGTGCACTTGTAATGACACATCAAGGATGTTAAGAGGCTAAAAGCAGGTTTAGTACTTGCCCCATTGAAGTCAACAGGGTGCAAATTTTAAAAATAGAATAACTCGGTGTAGGCAACACCGATTTTTGTAGTTGTTCTCTGTATTGACAGCACTCCAAATGTACAATAAAATGAGCTCAATGTTAAAATTGACCGGAGTTCTCCTTTAACTTTGGTGAATACAACATGTATGTTTCTAGCAGCGACCAATCTCTATTGTAAATGATCAAGCAAATTCACAATAGGGCGACAATTTGTGTAAGTTAAGGGTTGTTTTCACCCACTGTTTGTCATGAATTTGAATGTTCATTTATAGGCTATTGACAACTTTGACTAAATTTGTTTACGACGCCGCCGTTGTTTATGCTCACTGGGAAACGCGAAGCTAATGTTATCATGCTATTATTGCGTCCTTGTATGGGAGCTATAGTTATAACCTCAGGTGGCGAAACGATTTTAAGATAATGTTTCTCTTTTTCTGCATTCTGTTCTGCAATATATAAAAGCATTTATCTAACTTGGCGACATTACACATTGAATGAAGTATCAGTAAAACTTAACTTTGTAGTGACTATTTTGACTTTCCTTTATGCCGGAAGGGAGGGGAGGAGGGAGGAGACGGGATGAGGAGGAGGGAGGGCCTAGCCAGCCTCCGTTTTGTTTGACAATAATTCGAATGTCAACAAGAAGAAACGTCTCCCGGGATCGCTTAGACAACCTTTAAGTGACTGCATTTTTTTTTATTTAGAAGTTTTATGTTTTGTTTTTAAAGAAAGTTATTTTTTATATATTGCGAATCACATCGTTTCAATCATACATTTTAAAGCTGTAATCACAATATAAGATTATCATTCTGTCAAAGTCTCATACCAGCGCATGCCTACAACTATCTGTATTTAGTTCATTATCACTGTGTATTTAAAGGGTTAGTTCAACCAAAAATGAAGATTCTGTCAGTAATTACTCACCCATGTTGTTCCAACCCCCGTAAGACTTTCGTTCATCTTCAGAACACAAATTAAGATATTTATGATGAAATCTGAGAGCTAATCACTCCTCCATAGGCTTCTCTGTTATTGAAACTTGCCAGCCCAGAAAGTTAGTAAAGACATTGTTAAAATAGTCCAAGAATACAGTGGCTCAACCTTACGTTTATCAAGTGTCGAGAATACTTTTTGTGCGCAAAACAAGCAAAAATAACGACTTTATTCAACTCTTCATTTTCCTCTAAGTGAGTTCACGTAGTGTAACAGCACAGCGCTTCTGTGTTGTATGTCAGAACGTAGGCTCACGATTGGCCAGCATCCCACATATGACCAGCGTCGGCCAATATTGAGTCTACGCTCTGACGTACAACACAGAAGTTGGAAAAACTTATGGGTAATTACAGACAGAATTTTCATTTTTGGGCGAACTAACCCTTTATGTTCCTCCTTGCATTCAGTACTTGGCCCAGTATTGTTTGTGTGTTTCTGCTTCCAAATTGTCTCGCATCATTGCGGATTATCTTGAGCTTATTTTGTGTTAGTAAAAACACTTCTTTTTTTAGACTCTGTCTTTGGACTAAAACATGACATTAATGCTATCTGTGTTGGTGTGTTTTTACATTAGAGTGTGCATGTCTTTAAAAAAAAAGCAGAATACATGCATTTCAACATAAAGCACCATATGAGTGGAACAATCTTCCGATTTCTATTCGCTCTTTGACTTCCTTTTCATTGTTTAAAAATGCCCTAGCTCAACATCTTCAGAATACATGCAATTGTTTTTAATTTTCTTCTAATGTTTTTTTTTTTTTTCTCTGTGCTGGCATTATCGGCGGTCACTACTGTACTATCGCTCTACAGTGGTTACCACTGATAGAGATGATACCTTTGAATGGGATTAAATGAAACCTATTTTAAGTATGGTGCATTAATCCTTTACATTTATGTGTGCATATGTGTTTACTGGTGCCTAGATGTGTGTTTTGGTACATATTACATGTGTTTATTCTGTTGAGGGAGGATTGAGCAACCTTTGGAGAGTCTTGTATGAGTGAATGTCTTGTTTGTATGAGTTATGTATTATATATTTCTGCATTTACCATTGTTGTAAATAATGGAAATATATTTCCGTTTCAGTTGTGTATGTGTTTTTTGTTTTATTTGACTGCCGCTGTAAGGTCAATGTCAATTTTTGTATCTGGACTTGAGGACCCCCTCGAAAACGAGATGGTTCATCTCAAGGGGTTATTCCTCTTCAATAAATAAATGTCAATTATTATTATTATTATTATTAAGTCCATGTTAATACATATGGATTTTAATAGCATGCCATTGAAGTTCTTGAGGGTGTAATTGCATACTTTTGTCCATATAGTGTATGTAATTGCTGTCTTGAGATGAGCTACTGTTGACATACCAAATCTTTCCGACATTGATGATCTTCCATTTTTTGCTCCAAGTTATCCATGTCCTGGTAGCTTTGGAGGGGTAATATGATGTCATCAGGCAATGTGACCTCTTTTGTGTTTGATCGAGAGATATTTGCTAATGTTCTCTCCAACATAGTCAGTCTGTCCTTAATCTCCTCTACTGACAAAATATCTATCAATACCTGAAAAGGAAGAAAACAATTCAAACTGAGCACAGAGACTGTTTTAGCAGAATAATAGGTCAACTATAAACTCACAATAGGGGTCTAAAAAACAGTGTGCCCCTAGAGTCCACTATTGTACAGCATTTTGGCTACGTTCAGACTGCAGGCCAAAGGGTTAAGGTTAGGGTTAGGGTTAGGGTAACAGCACTAGTCACATGGAATACGCACTTTTCCAGGTCGGATTTGGGCCACTTTCATATATGGTCCAATTCCATTACAGGTCGGATTTAAAAAAAAAAAGCGACCTCAGTCTGGACAGTCGAATTGGAATTCATGCGACTCTGACGTCACTCTAGATTGATCATCGTCACAATTCTGCGCTAGGGTGAACGAGAACAGCGGGTAAGAGCAAATTTAACTCTCTTTCTCCTCCCCCTCATTATTATTTGCTCACAAATTCTTTCTTCCACCTGAAATCAACCTAAAAACAAAACCGTAGATGCTAGCGCTAACCTCTGTGGCCTTCATGTTTACTTCCGCACGATTTACGTCATATTACTCTTTTGCGCATGCGGGCCACATTTTAAAAATATCGGATCTGGCAATAATTCGGAATTGAGCATTAAGGCCTGCAGTCTGAATGTAGCCTTTGTGGCATTCTATACACATATACATGATATCGAATGTTGTTAAAATACTTCTGTATCTTTAAGGTTGGAAAAGATCCAAAGCAAATCATTGGTAGAATTTATAATCTCCTGAATCGGTATTGCCCGAGAGATTTAGATTACTTAAAAAATTAATGGGAGAAAGATTTGAATGAACAAATTTCAGAGTCAACGTGGCAGAAAATTATTAAACGGATCTATTCATCATTTATCTATCAACGTCATGTGGTTGTACAATTCAAGGTGGTACACTGACTCCATTGGTCAAAGGTTAGGTTATCTAAATTCAGACCAGAGCTAGATCCTATTTGTGATAGTGTAGGCAAGCTCCTGCAAGCCTTTTACACATGTTCTGGACATGCCCAAGTTTGTGTAACTTTTGGAAATTGATTTTTGACGCATTTGCAGAAACAATAGGATTGCCAATAGAACCGTCTCCTTTTCTTGCTATATTTGGTGTTACAGCACAGAACATGCACCTGAGCAGCTATAATTGTAAAATGTTGGCCTTTTGCACACTTCTTGCCAGAAGATTAATATTGTTTAAATGGAAAGACTCTCTTCCTCCCACTTTTTCTCATTGGGTTAAGGAGATTATGCAGTATCTTAAACTAGAAAAAATAAGATACTCTCTTCAAGGGTCTGTCCAGAGATTTTATGCAATCTGGCAGACCTTCTTGACATTTGTTGAAAAAATCAAATAGAGAATGCAGTCTCAAAAATTTATTTATCTATTTTGTGTTTATGTATGTATATTTATGTGTCTTTTTCTTAAACTTTTTTATTAATTTTTTTGCTGATTGTATATATCCAATAATTTTTGTCTGATGGGTAGAGGGATGGGTTGTGTTGGGGTTTTGTTGTTTACTGTACTGTTT
Organism: Squalius cephalus; assembly: GCA_022829025.1. Lineage (NCBI taxonomy): Eukaryota > Metazoa > Chordata > Actinopteri > Cypriniformes > Leuciscidae > Squalius > Squalius cephalus. Next base: position 60,801,910 of record CM040792.1, read on the forward strand.
CAGTTTTCTTTTTTTTTCTTTTTTTTGGTATGTTGTAAAATCTTGAATAAACAGACCTTGTTAAAAAAAATACTTCTGTATTTGTAATAGGTGAAAATAATGAAATAGGCTAATGAATAGAGATGCACAGAATGACTGGAATCGGACGATTTTCCTGTGATCGGCCATGACTGGCGACCGGCCGGTCAGTCCATATGCCGATTTTATGCCGGTCAAATGCACTCATGATTACCATCACGTAATATCAGCTTCACAGCAGTTTCACACCGCAAGCGTGAGAGGCGCATATTTTTTTCGGCGTGCATGCTAACCAATGAGTGCATTCACACCGGCAGCAGGAGCAGCGCGTGAGCGTCAAGCAGGCTCACGCTCAATTAAAGTGAAAGCACCCTTTTGATGGACAAAATAGAAATTATTTCACACAAAAAGTGCTCAAAATGCACAGAATAAACCATGTGTAGTGTGTTTTAACAAAAAATTTGAGCATGTCAGAAAATAAAATTAATAATGAAAAATATTTATAGAAGATTTACGCATTTAAGCTTATTTTTAATCATTCAGTTTGGGTAAAAGTATGCATTATAGCGATTATCTGTTAAAAAAAATTCTATGTTCTATGCAAAATATTCTATTAAAGAAAAGATAGAAAAGAAATATTTGTGCATGCTGTAAAGTGATTAGAAAAAATTAAATCGGAATCGGCTTAAATCAGTATCAGCAGGTCAAACGCGTCTTCTCAAGACTCACTTACAAACATTTTTCGCCTATCGTGCGTCTACTCTACACCCGTACCACTAAAAAGACGGATTATATCTAACGTTAAGACTTCAGTCATAAATTAGTATTTATATTGATAGCATCACTGGTAGCTTCGTTGCTAACTTACTGTCCATCTGTTAAAATGGCGAATATATCAGATGTAAGTAGTCTACCTTTTGGTGCAGGTGAGGACACATTGGAGCTGCACGCACTGCAGTCTGAGCTGGAAGCTGTTGAGAAACAGATCCACGACCTTTTATTGAGACAAGCCGAGCTAATAGACCGGCGGTTAGCTCTTGAACAGTGGTGGAGGAAGTACTTAAGTTTAGTACTTAAGTAAAAGTACAACTACCCTGCAAAATATATGCTTAAGTAAAAGTATAATTACTACATCAACATCTTACTTAAGTAAAAGTCATAAGTACATACTTTTAAATTTACTTTAAAGTATTTTTTTAAGTAAAAGTACAATCAGTTGTCTCAATGTCTGGGCTGTTCAATTGTAATAATCACAAACAATTTCTATTGTCAAGTCAAGTCAACTTTATTTATATAGCGCTTTTCACAATACAGATTGCATCAAAGCAGCTTCACAGTATTAGATAAAATAGTACATCAGTGTTTGTTTCTAGTGTAAAACATCCACGTTTGGTAATGCTGATCAATAGTATTGTTGATTGATTAATTAAATTAAGTATCCCCAACTGAGCAAGTCAAAGGCAACAGTGGCAAGGAACCGAAAAACTCCATCAGGTGACCTAATGGAGAAAAAAAAAAACCTTGGGAGAACCCAGGCTCAGTCGGGGGCCAGTTCTCCTCTGGCGTTTATGAAGTAGAGACCGGATTTAACTGTAAGATTAAAAATATTATATAAATGCCTGGCTGAAGAGATGCGTCTTTAATCTAGTTTTAAACTGGGAGAGCGAGTCTGAGCAACGAACAGTATCAGGAAGGCTATTCCAGAGTTTTGGAGCTAAATGTGAAAATGATCTCCCTCCTTTGGTTGATCTGGATATCCTAGGTATGACCAAAAGCCTTGAATTTAGTGATCTTAAAGAGCGCGATGGATTATAGGGCGATAGAAGATCCGTTAAATAGACTGGAGCTAGGCCGTTTAGGGCTTTATAAGTCAGTAGCAATACCTTGTAATTAATACGGAACTTTATAGGTAATCAATGTAGTGATGATAAAATCGGTGTTATATGGTCAAATTTTCTTGATCTAGTAAGAACTCTAGCGGCGGCATTTTGGACTAACTGTAGCTTGTTTATTGAGGATGCAGGACAACCAGCTAATAAAGCATTACAGTAATCTAGTCTCGAGGTCATGAACACATGAACTAACTTTTCTGCATCAGAAACAGATAGCATATTACGTAGCTTAGCAATGTTTCTAAGGTGGAAAAAGGCTGTTTTTGTAACATATGAAATATGATTTTCAAAAGACAGGTTACAATCTAATATAACACCCAGGTCTTTTACTGTAGAGGATAAAGTAACAGGACACCCTACTATGTTAAAGTTGTATTGTAATAGATTTTGTGGGCGGTTTTTTGAACCGATAAGTATTACCTCTGTCTTGTCTGGATTTAATAAAAGAAAATTGCGCGTCATCCAATCTTTTATATCTTTAACACACTCTGTCAATTTGGATAATTTAGCGTTTTCATCCGGCCGTGATGAAATATATATTTGAGTGTCATCAGCATAACAATGGAAACTAATTCCATGTTTCCTTATAATATTTCCAAGTGGCAGCATATATATTGAGAATAATAGAGGGCCTAACACAGATCCTTGCGGCACTCCATAGTTTACTGGAGTTATGATCGATTTTTCTCCATTTAAATAGACAAAATGGTATCGGTCAGATAGGTATGATCTGAACCAGCTTAATGCTTGTCCTTGAACACCAGTATAATTTTGTAGTCGATCTAAGAGTATTGTGTGATCTATAGTATCGAACGCAGCACTAAGATCAAGTAAAACTAGTATTGAGATACAGCCTTGGTCAGAAGCTAAGAGTACATCATTTGTGATTTTAACGAGCGCAGTTTCAGTGCTATGATGCGGCCTGAATCCAGACTGAAACTTTTCATAGATGTCATTTTCTTGTAAGAAAGAGCCTAGTTGGGCGGACACAACTTTTTCTAGTATTTTGGACATAAAAGGAAGATTTGAAATGGGTCTATAATTTGCTAGGTTGTTTGGGTCTAATTGTGGTTTCTTAATGAGTGGTTTTATAACTGCCAGTTTAAATGTTCTTGGAACATGACCTAAAGATAAAGACGAGTTAATAATATTGAGGAGAGGCTCTTCCACTATAGGTAGCACTTCTTTCAGTAGTTTAGTTGGTATAGGATCTAATAAACATGTTGTTGTTGTTTTAGAGGAAGTGATAAGTTTATTTAACTCTTTTTGTTCTATAGTTGTAAAGTACTGTAATTGTTCTTGCGGGGTAATCGAGGCTGAATTATAAGGCGCGATTGAGGATTGAACGTTTACAATTGTGGTTCTGATGTTTTCTATTTTCTCAGTGAAAAAATTCATGAAATCATTACTACTAAACTGTAACGGAATATTTTGTTCAGGTGACGCTTGTTTATTTGTTAGTCTAGCCACGGTGTTAAATAAAAACCTAGGTTTGTTTTGGTTATTTTCTATTAGTTTGCGGAGGTGCTCAGCCCTGGCTACTTTTAGGGCCTTTTTATAACGTGACGTACTGTCTTTCCAAGCGATTCTAAAAACCTCTAAATTAGTTTGTTTCCATTTACGCTCTAAATTACGGGTTTCTCTCTTTAGAACACGCGTAGTATTGTTGTACCATGGTGCTTTAATTTTCTCTCTGACCTTTTTTAGTCTCATAGGTGCAACAATATCCAATTTCCCAGAGAGAATGGTGCTCATAGTGCTGGTTAGTTCCTCTAGTTCATCTGTTTGTTTAGGTTCAGACAGCAGCTGAGACAGATCCGATAAGCAATTAGAAAAATTATCTATGGTGGATGGAAGGATTGTTCTGCCTAATCGATAACGCGGCGCAGCATGATATATTACAGGGGTACGTAATATGCAAGTTACCATGTAATGGTCAGTTACATCATCACTTTGTGAAATAATATCTATATCGGTTGGATCGGTTCCATGTGATATAATTAAATCGAGTGTATGATTAAAACGATGAGTTGGTCCGGAAACGTTTTGCTTAACCCCAAAGGAGTTTAATAAATCTATAAACGCAGCCCCTAACGCATCATTTGGATTATCTACGTGTATGTTAAAATCTCCAACAATTAATGCTTTATCGACATTGACCAATAGGTCTGAGAGAAAATCTGCAAATTCTTTTAGGAAATCAGCGTAAGGCCCTGGCGGTCTATATACGGTAGCCAAGGCTAAAGATAATAGGGATGTTTTTCTAGCATCTAAGAGCGTAACATTTAGTACAAGTACTTCAAATGAAATAAACTTGTAACCCGTTTTCTGAGTAACACTAAGAAATTCTCTATAGATTGTTGCAACACCGCCGCCACGACCAATCAGACGGGGCTCATGTTTATAGGAGTATCCTGATGGAGTAGACTCATTTAGACCGAAATAATCATTTGGTTTAAGCCAGGTTTCAGTAAGGCAAAGTACATCGATGCTATTATCTGTGACTATTTCATTTACAATAACTGCCTTAGGTGTGAGTGATCTAATGTTTAAAAGACCTAGCTTTAGAAATTGTTTTTGTTTACTAATAGAAACATTTTCTGTTTTAATAACAACTAAGTTTTTCCTAGATCCTGCAGTAGATTTATTATTTGATCTCACTAAACGAGGAATAGACACAATTTCTATGCAATGTTCTACTCTAGTATAATTTATATCAGTTAATTTGGTGCAGCAGAGACTATGATGATTTGGACTTTTGGTTACTAGTCAAGAGGTATTTAACAGTTTGGAGATGTTATCCGACAGAAGATCCGCTCCGAATCTGCTTGGGTGTAAGCCATCAGCACGGAAAAGCCTAGGACGCTCCCAAAACAGATTCCAATTATTTACAAAGAGCAGTTTCTGCTCATTGCACCATGACGTTAACCATTCATTTAGCGCGAATAATCTACTAAACTTGTCATGTCCTAGACGGTACGTGGGAAGCGGTCCTGACACAATGATCGTTATATCAGGCGATGTGCTGCGTACCGTATCGATCAGATTCCTGAAGTCTTTCTTCAGAACTTCCGTCTGGCGCAGCCTGATGTCGTTCACTCCCGCGTGTAAGACCACAGTTCCGACGCACTCGTTATCGTTCAGAATCTCGGGAACGTGAGCAGCGATTTCAGAAACACGAGCACCAGGAAAGCAGTGACTGTGCACCTTACTCTTACCTAATGTAGCGTGGACGTGTCGAACGATGGAATCACCGATGATCACAGCATCGCGTTCTGTTTCGCGAAGAGGGGAGAAGCGGTTTTGTGTGGATAACTCGAAAACCGGGAGAGTCGGAGAGGGTCTTGGTCTAGACCTGACTCGTGTCTTCCGCTGCGGAAATATCCAGGCTTCGTGGTGGCGTGTTGGAGCTGGAGTGAACGAGACCATGGCTGGTCGCGACCTCGGCGCTCGGGACCGATGCTGAGTAACGCACGGAGTAGACGAGGTCGGAGTCAGCGGGTTAGTAACATTAATCTCTGATTTGTGAGCATCAGCGCGTGATGTTTCAAGAGCTAACTGCCGGTCTATTAGCTCGGCTTGTCTCACTAAAAGGTCGTGGATCTGTTTCTCAACAGCTTCCAGCTCAGACTGCACCGCGTGCAGCTCAAATGTGTCCTCACCTGCACCAAAAGGTAGACTACTTACATCTGATATATTCGCCATTTTAACAGATGGACAGTAAGTTAGCAACGACGCTACCAGTGATGCTATCAATACTAATTTCTGACTAACGTCTTAGATATAATCCGTCTTTTAGTGGTACGGGTGTAGAGTAGATGCACGATAGGCGAAGAAATGTTTGTAAAAAGTGAGTGTTGAGAAGAACGCGTTCAGCCGTGATCCCCGGGAGTAATCTATAAGAGTATCCAGCGTTGGATCACTAACAGGCTTGAGACGCGTGTCTGCTCAACAGTCCGCGTTGTAACTATGAGGTTTGAGCAGTAGTGCTTCTTAGTGAGGAAAAGTAGAAAATGTTTGTTGTAAGTAAGAGTAAAATCAAGAATTATAAATCAAATCGATGGAGCTCCAAAAGACAACAACGCGTTTAGACGCGACGCATGCGCATTCGACAACAGGAAGTCGCCGTTTGTGTCCAGTACACAAGATTGTGTACTGGAAAGGGTTGTTGTGCAATACTGACACACTGTAAAAATCTGGTAATTTACTTATTACTCATTAAATAATAATTAAGCTAAGCCAATTATGACATACAATTTATTTTATTTTTACTATACTATTAAGAGCAGTAAAAAAAACTCAAAAGTACACAGGTGAGTGTTATTCTGAACACTTAAATCAAATTTGTATGACCAGTTTATTCTGCTCAACAACAGTTGCTTTAGTCCTTTACCTTGGCCTGCATGGGGAAAACGTAGCTAAAACTGCATTTGAGGCTTATACTCCATTGATTACAGAAAATCCAAAAGCATTAGGCTAATAATGTATAACACATTAGAATGAGAAAAAAATAAGCACCAAACAAAATTTGACAAGGGTGAGTGCTTCTCTTAAAACATGCAAGCAATATTGCTATTTAGAACTCTGATCAACCTAACATTAACAGGACAAAAAAAACAGAACCTATGTGAAAAACAATGAAGTCAATATAAAGGCAGATGTTACCAGATGTTTGGCCAGGCAATCAAAGGTCAAAAGGGCAAAATGCCCCTATAGAACATGAGAATATTAGAGCCCTAATACTGTATTTGGTTCCGCATAGCATTACCAATAGTTTTTGTTCAATTTCAACAAAATTTGGTTCTCAAAGCTTTTTGATCCTAGCCTGCCTCTTTTTGCAGAAAAAATGTGCCCTGCTGTGCTAAACATTCGTTCGCATGCTGCTGATGCGGGCAATGGTGTGTTGAGCTTCAGGGACAAATTAAAAACTGTGGGCACTGACTTGAGTATGTCCATTGAGGTAGAAATGTTGGCCAGATAGGCATCCAACTGTTTTGTGGTTTCGTGGACATTTCCCTTCATAAGGCCAAAAAAGTCTTCCTCCTCAGATCCAGAATGGCTACCAGGTGATGATAAGGCTGGCTCTTCCTCCATGTGTGTCTTGATGTAGTCCATGCCTGCACAAAAAAAAAAATCCAAACATGAATACCAGTTAGCTTTGAAAATAACATATATTGGTTAAAATGAACCACTACCCATTATTCTATTAACAAATGAATGCTTGACAAAGAAATTATTTAAATGACTTACCCAACTTTAGCAAGTTTTCATTGCTTGTCCATGATTTGTGAAACTTAGGAAGTAAAATTGCAGCAGATATGAGTTCTGGGTCATTCATCATTTTTCCAAACCGCTGCTGTATTCCTTCCTGAAGAGCAGAGATCAGTGGCTGGCAGAACTTGGATGAAGTTTGGAGGCGGTCCAGCTTCACAGTTAGGAGCGTTATAGTGGGTACCAGCCATCCCATGTGGACATCCACCTCTCCCTGCAATATGTTGAGTGCCTTAGAGACTGGGTTCATGGTTGATGCATAGTCAGACAAGAAAGCAAGTTCTGCAGGGCTGAACCTGTAAAACACCATGTGAGAACATGCATAATGTCAGCATGATAAGCATAGGCTACACTATTGCAGTTCAATTAAATGGAGTAAATCATTAGTAAACAACATTATTTCACACAATCAATAGCCTACCACATCACAACTACGTATCTGCTCCATGAAAAACTTACATTGGGACTTTAAGTGCAATGGTCACTGCTCTGACTGCTCCTTCTCCACTTTCCCTAATTATCCTCAGTATTCGCTCAACTGCAAGGAAGAGAGAGTTCCACCTGGTCTCAACTGGACGGATCAATTGCAGCTTGCACTCCCTCTCAATAACCTCTGCAGCTGTAGATGACCGGGCACTCTTATTCCAAAGAGCTGAGCACTTGGCAAATGCTGCACAAGATATCTTCTTGTACATAACATTTGATTCAGCTTTTCTAGCATCTACGGTTGAGATCAAATTCAGAATATGACAGGCACAACGGTGATGCTTTGGAAGCTGATATTCAGAACACTCATCTTCTTCCTCCATCAAAGCTTCCACTTCAACACCCTCTGTCTCCTCTTCTGCATCCTCCTCTTCACTGTCATTCACACCTTTACTCTCATCTTCAGTTGAACTTCCTTCATCTTCACATGCATAAACTCGGAAGGCCTTAATAAAGTTTGAGGCATTATCTGTTGTGGTCTTAACAATTTTTTCACGGATGTTATACTCACTGTGAATATCATTAAGTGCACTGGCTAACACATCATAAGAATGTGTCCCTTTCAGCCTTTTACAAGCCAGAGCCACAGACTTTCTTTCTAGGGTATCTGGCTCTATCCAGTGGGCAGTAACCCCAATGAAACTTTGCCTATGAGCTGTCCAACAGTCTGTAGTCGTGGCGATATACTTAACAGTCTGCATTGCATTCTTCAATTTTTCTTTCATTTGCTTTGTGCACTTATCAATTCTCTCTCTCAATGTTGTACGTGACATGACTGTGTAATCAGGTTGAGTACAATGTATTAAATCAACAAACCCAGTCTGTTCTACTACTCCAAAAGGGTGCAAACCCTGGACAATAAAGTTAACCACTGCAAGGTCTATGGTCTTCTGAGATGCTTTGATGTCCTCAAGTTTTCGCTGCTTTATTGAAGAGCCTCCATCAGCAAACAATGTCCCCTTCTTTTTAGAAGAAGTTGCTGCCAAGTACTCCTTCAGAAGTGGTCTGTGCTTTCTCTATAAAAGATAGTGACAACAGAATTAATACACGTTTAGCATTAGTAGTATTAGTATTTAGTAATATAGTCAATCTACAACCAAAATAAATCTCACAACATAATGTAATTTTTTTTTAAGGGTTCAAGAATTAATCTAAACCACTACTAGTTAAGTGCAAGTGCAAACACTAACCTTACATCTTACTAGCATATTACTTTATGACTGGCAACATGTAAGTACCACACAAGCAAAAAGCTACTGTATTTGCCATGTTAAACTAAGAGTTTGGACCCTAAAGTTACAGGATTTTACATTTACGTTAATACAAAACCACAGTGTATGGGGCACTGAAACGCAAAACCAACGTGATTACATCTTTAGACTAAAAAAGACAAGCTACTGACACTTACAACCAAGCATATCACACGGGTAAAATTTGTTTGATATTCGCATATACTTTCACACTAAATTGCTAAATATATATATATATATATATATATATATATATATATATATATATATACAGTACAGGCCAAAAGTTTGGACACATTACTATTTTTAATGTTTTTGAAAGAAGTTTCTTCTGCTCATCAAGCCTGCATTTATTTGATCAAAAATGCAGAATTATTTTTTAATATTGTGATATATTATTACAATTTGAAAATAATTGGTTTTCAATTTATTATACTTTAAATTATCATTTATTTCGGTGATGCAAAGCTGAATTTTCAGGATCATTACTCCAGTCTTCAGTTTCACATGTGACATCCAGTCTATCACATGATCCTTTAGAAATCATTCTAATGTTCTGATTTATTATGAGTGTTGGAAACAGTTCTGCTGCCTAATATATTTGATGAATAAAAGGTTAAAAAGAACTGCATTTATTCAAAAGAAAAATATTTTTTTTTAAATATAAATCTTATTTATCACTTTTTATCAATTTAACACGTTCTTGCTGAATAAAATTATTGATTTATTTTAAAAAAAAATAAAGAAAAAAATTACTGACCCCAAATTACTGACCAGTAGTGTATATTGTTGTTATAAAAGATTTCTATCTTGAAAACATTTGCTTCTTTTTTTCTTTTTTTTTTTTTCTTTCTTTTATTCATCAAAGTATCCTAAAAAAGTATCACAGGTTATGAAAAAATATTAAGCAGCAGAACTGTTTCCAACTTTGATAATGACTCATCATATTAGAATGATTTCTAAAGGATCATTTGATAGACTGGAGTAATGATCCTGAAAATTCAGCTTTGCATCACCGAAATAAATGATAATTTAAAGTATAATAAATTGAAAACCAATTATTTTAAATTGTAATAATATATCACAATATTACATTTTTTTTCTGTATTTTTGATCAAATAAATGCAGGCTTGATGAGCAGAAGAAACTTCTGTCAAAAACATTAAAAATAGTAATGTGAATAGTAAACTTTTGGCCAGTACTGTGTATATATATATATGTTTGCAGATTCTAAAAAATGTCATGATATTGACGAAAAACAACTGTCATAGTGCAAAATTGTTCACAATCGAATCAAACCAAGATATAGTTTTGCCTGCATGCTTACTTGTGAATGTCAACTAAATACCCAATGTTGAATGGTAAAGAAGCTAGGGGCCGACGCCGTATAAAAAGTTTGAACATTTTTTTCATCGAGTCAAAACAAACAGCTATTTTAGCCAACTACGAATGTACAGATATAGCAGTAGTTTGCTCATCTCCAAAAAGTAACGTACTAGCAAGCTATCGTCCCTGCTGTGCTAATAACCAGCTAATGAAGTTGCCCTGTTAGGGTACCACTAACTTACGTCAAACAAATATTATACTGGTGTGATATTTTTGTTATGTTGACATCCGTTTTTCTACAACAGTCATAGCACCATGTCATAGCAAGTTTGTAACTTAAATATTAATAACTAGCATTGCATGTCTTACCTCTATATGTTTCTTCAAATTTGAAGGGGAGTTTTTAAACGCCAACAGTTCTTTGCGTTGAGGTAGGCACTTGACACATTGAAAACGCCAGGAGTCATTCTTTGAACCTTTAAATTCAAATAACTTGCTTAAATAAGGCCAGGGATGTCTCTCAGAATCAGAGCTGCAGGGCACAGGCTCAAGCTCAGTCGACGTTGTTGGCTCTTCGTCCATGTTTGATATTTGGTGTCCACCGTGTCCTTTTCTTCGATTTACATCAGTTCCGCTTGTGTTGTTTCAAAACGCGCGCTGAGCGCGTGAGTTCTTTGACCAATCAGATCTCAGATCTGTTTCAACGTGCATTGGCCAGCAACGCCAAAACGTCAGTCGACCAAAAATTTTTTTATGCAAGATTCGGAAGGATGTAACAACACGCATTTTAATAATGTAGTGGAGTACAAAGTACAGATAATTGCTGAAAAATCTACTTGAGTAAAAGTATAAGTATGCATTATTTTTTTTACTTAAGTAAAGTATAGATACGTAAAAATGTACTTAAGTACAGTAACGAAGTACAAATACTTCGTTACATTCCACCACTGCTCTTGAAACATCACGCGCCGATGCACACAAATCAGTGATTAACGTTACTAACCCGCTGACTCCGACCTCGTCTACTCCGTGCGTTACTCAGCATCGGTCCTGAGCGCCGAGGTCGCGATCAGCCATGGTCTCGTTCACTCCGGCTCCAACACGCCACCACAAAGCCTGGATGGTTCCGCAGCGGAAGACGCGAGTCAGGTCTAGACCAAGACTCTCTCCGACCCTCCCGGTTTTCGAGATATCCACACAAAACCGCTTCTCCCCTCTTCGCGAAACAGAACGCGATGCTGTGATCATCGGTGATTCCATCGTTCGGCACGTACGCGCAACGTTAGGTAAAAGTAAGATGCACAGTCACTGCTTTCCTGGTGCTCGTGTTTCTGAAATCGCTACTCACGTTCCCGAGATTCTGAACGGTGACGAGCGCGTCGGAACTGTGGTCTTACACGCGGGAGGGGCTGACATTAGGCTGCGCCAGACGGAGGTTCTGAAGAAAGACTTCAGGAATCTGATCGATACGGTACGCAGCACATCGCCTGAAACAACGATCATTGTGTCAGGACCGCTTCCCACGTACCGACTAGGACATGAAAAGTTTAGCAGATTATTTGCGCTAAATGAATGGTTAATGTCATGGTGCAATGAGCAGAAACTGCTCTTTGTAAATAATTGGAATCTGTTTTGGGAGCGTCCTAGGCTTTTCCGTGCTGATGGCTTACACCCAAGCAGATTCGAAGCAGATCTTCTGTCGGATAACATCTCCAAAATGTTAAATACCTTTTGACTAGTAACAAAAAGTCCAAATCATAGTCTCTGCTGCACCAATTTAACTGATATAAATAGTGTAGAACATTGCATAGAAACCGTGTCTATTCCTCGTTTAGTGAGATCAAATAATAAATCTACTGCAGGATCTAGGAAAAATCTAATTGTTATTAAAACAGAAAATGTTGCTATTAGTAAACAAAAACAATTTCTAAAGCTAGGTCTTCTAAACATTAGATCACTCACACCTAAGGCGGTTATTGTAAATGAAATAGTCACACATAATAGCTTCGATGTACTTTGCCTTACTGAAACCTGGCTTAAACCAAATGATTATTTCGGTCTAAATGAGTCTGCTCCTCCTGGATACTCCTATAAGCATGAGCCCCGTCTGATTGGTCGTGGCGGCGGTGTTGCAACAATCTATAGAGATATTCTCAATGTTACTCAGAAAGCGGGTTATAAGTTTATTTTGTTTGAAGTACTTGTACTAAATGTTACGCTCTTAGATGTTAGAAAAACATCCCTATTATCTCTAGCCTTGGCTACCGTATATAGACTGCCTGGGCCTTACGCTGATTTCCTAAAAGAGTTTGCAGATTTTCTCTCAGACCTATTAGTCAATGTCGATAAAGCATTAATTGTTGGAGATTTTAACATACACGTAGATAATCCAAATGATGCGTTAGGGGCTGCGTTTACAGATTTATTAAATTAATTTGGGGTCAAGCAAAACGTCACTGGACCAACTCATCGTCTTAATCATACACTCGATTTAATTATATCACATGGAACCGATCCAACCGATATAGATATTATACCGCAAAGTGATGAAGTCACTGACCATTACATGGTAACTTGCATATTACGTACTGCTGTAATATGTCATGCGGCGCCGCGTTATCAACCAGGCAGAACAATCCATCCACCATAGATCATTTCTCAAATTGCTTATCTGATCTGTCTCAGCTGCTGCCTGAACCCAAACAAACAGATGAACTTGAGGAATTAACTAGCACTATGAGCACTATTCTCTCTAGAACATTGGATGTTGTTGCACCTATTAGATTAAAAAAGGTCAGAGAGAAAATTAAAGCACCGTGGTACAACAATACTACGCATGTTCTAAAGAGAGAAACCCGTAATTTAGAGCGTAAATGGAAACAAACTAATTTAGAGGTCTTTAGAATCGCTTGGAAAGACAGTATGTCACGTTATAAAAAGGCCCTAAAAGCGGCCAGGGCTGAGCACCTCCGCAAACTAATAGAAAATAACCAAAATAATCCAAGGTTTTTATTTAACACCGTGGCTAGACTAACAAATAAACAGACGTCACCCGAACAAAATATCCCGTTACAGTTTAGTAGTAATGATTTTATGAAGATCTTCACTGAGAAAATAGAAAACATCAGAACCACAATTGTAAACGTTCAATCTTCAATTGCGCCTAATAATTCAGCCTCAATTATCACCCCGCAAGAACAATTACAGTTCTTTACAACTATAGAACAAAGAGAGTTAAATAAACTTATCACTTCATCTAAAACTACAACATGTTTATTAGATCCTATACCAACTAAGCTACTGAAAGAAGTGTTACCTGTAGTGGAAGAGCCTCTCCTCAATATTATTAACTCGTCTTTATCTTTAGGTCATGTTCCAAGAACATTTAAACTGGCAGTTATAAAACCTCTCATTAAGAAACCACAATTAGATCATAATAACCTAGCAAATTATAGACCCATTTCAAATCTTCCATTTATGTCTAAAATATTAGAAAAAGTGGTGTCCGCTCAATTGTGTTCTTTCTTGCAAGAAAATGATATCTATGAAAAGTTTCAGTCTGGTTTCAGGCCGCACCATAGCACTGAAACTGCGCTCGTTAAAATCACAAATTATTTACTTTTAGCTTCTGACCAAGGCTGTATCTCAATACTAGTTCTCTTACGAGAGGTCTCTCGTATTGCGTAAGGTTAGCTTACGCATCGGGAAAGTCTTCTTTCTTCGAGATCTGAAGCCAAAAAATTATCCTTAATTTTGTATACATTGTCAACGCAGTGCAGCAGCCGACAGACCTAGGCAGGCTGATAAAGCGTGCTCATTGGCTGCTCGGCGGCAACTGCTTAAGCCTATCGGTGAGCGCTCTGAACGCGGCAACCAATGAGGGCGCTTCGCGCCCTCCACACCCTTCTAACCGTCAGAATGGGTGTGGCCAGCGTGTATATATTCAGCGCTCACAGGCTAAAATTCTGATTTTCTTGTCTTCAGCGAAGCACTTCGCATCGCTGGATCTGGAGAAGCCGTCGCCGTTGAAACCAGCGACCAGCAAGCCTAGGACAGCGCCTGAAGAAGCCGGCCGCCTTCGCCGCCTTCAGCCTTCCGTGCCTGCTACGCTATCCGGCGTCATATCCTTTTACACTGCTGTGTGTTCGCCTACTGCAACACACCCTCTCCTTCTAAAAGAGCACGGGGCGTTTTTCTAAAAATGCCCCGTTTTCCATGCGGCTTGTGCCACGCCCCGCTCAGCGACGGAGACCGCCATCTCATCTGCGCTCTCTGCCTGGGCCGCGATCACGCCGCCACCGCACTCTCCACGGGCGGCTGCCCCGAGTGCGAGGAACTTCCAATGTCGACCCTGCGGGCTCGGCTTGGAGTTTTCGACCAACGTGTCTCCTCGCCCGTCCCTGCTGGGCCGCGCAAGAAAAAGCGCCGCTCACAGCGACCACCGGAGACCAACCAGGCGTACAGAAGCTCGCCGGAGCCTTTCCCTCGAGCTTCTCCTTCGCCTTCCCCGCCCCCCCTCACGGCCGCGCAGCCGCCGGCCGCCGCCGCTTCAGGGGATGAGGCGGATGAGCTTGGTGAACGCGCCGCGGATAGCTGTTCTCTCCTGGCCTCTGACAGCGAGGAATGGTCTACCGCCTCCTCTTCAGTCCAGGATTCAGGCCGATCTCGAGCGGGCGAGGACGCGGAACTTTTACGCCTCCTCACGCAGGCTGTTGAACAGCTGGGCCTTGACTGGTCTTCCCCGGAAGAGCCAGCCCCGAACAGACTCGACGGTTGCTTCCTTCACCAACGCCGCCGACAGCCGGCGTCCAGAAAAGCACCCTTCCTGCCTGAGCTTCACAGCGAGCTCTCTAAATCGTGGAATGCTCCATTCTCCGCGAGAGTGTCTTCACACGCCTCATCGGCGCTCTCACAGGTTGACGGCGCCGCTGAGAAGGGGTATAATTCTATCCCCCCTGTGGAGGAGGCGGTCGCAGCGCACCTTTGCCCGTCCTCCGGACCAGCCTGCACATAGCTCTGCCCAGCGCCCAGCTCGACCTCCGTCCTCGCAGCGACGACCGGGCGGCCGCCCTCGCTCTCGCTCGACTAGCCGCGTCAGACCGCCGCCTCCCCGGGGACCCCGGCAGAGGATCGCGGTGAAGCCTGAGCCTCCAAAATCCTCCTAGCCGGAGGAGAAAAGCGACGACTGGGTCCCGCCGCTGCCGGACCGTCGTCAAAGCTTCACGCTCTGTCAGTCCCCGTTGCCACGGTTACTGCAGACACTCATTTCGCAGCCAACGAGCCGGTGAACTCACCCTCTCGCCTGCACACAACCGCCGTTTTCACGGCGACCCAGAGAAATCTCAAAGAGAGTATTATGCCTGGTCGCGCGCCTCGCGCTGTAAGTGTTTCAAATGCAGTAAATGTGCCCACTTATCTGTGTTCACCTCTGCACACAAGCACTGTAAACCCTGTGTCTCTCACAGAGCCCACTCGCATAAAGCTGGCACAAGCCGCTCGAGTGATAAAAGTAGGTCACGTGTCCACCCCGCTGTGCCCACACCTACTCACTGCCCGCTCTGTTACACAACCCCTCACAACCGGTCAAGTTATAAACACGGATGCTGTGCCCGCTTCCACGCGCTCACACATCCGCTCTCTTACTTCGCCCCCGACGCCGCCTTCGAGCGTCGTGCTTCACACTGTATGTTCCCCGTCAAAAGCCACCGGGACGCTGTGTGTAAAACGGCCAGTCACCGCTGTGTGCGACCCGCCGTATCTAAGCACCAAGAGCGCGCGCGTCACGCCCGCCCCTCCGCCTCGAGCTCTCGAGCCCGCGATCAGCGGGGATCAGAGCCCGGAGGCCATTCTGCCCCTGGCTGCACACGTGAGAGCGTGGGAAGATATTCCAGGCGCGTCAGAATGGGTGCTGAGCACAGTAAAACGAGGCTATACTCTGCAGTTCGCTCGCCGCCCTCCGCGCTTTCAAGCGCGTATCGAGACCAGAGTGAATGGGGAAGTAGCACACCTACTTCGAGCAGAAATAGCCACACTGCTGTGCAAAAGGGCAATAGAACCGGTTTCCCCTTCCATGAGCGAGTCGGGCTTTTACAGCCATTATTTCCTCGTTCCCAAGAAGGACGGAGCTCTCAGACCGATTCTGGATCTGAGACGTTTGAACAAGGCTCTTATGAAAAGACCGTTCAAAATGCTCACAACCAGACAAATCCTCGCGCAAATTCGCCCGAGGGACTGGTTTACATCTCTCGATCTAAAAGACGCGTACTTTCAGATCCAGATAATACCCCGTCACAGGCCATTCTTGAGATTCGCCTTCGACGGTCAGGTATATCAGTACACCGTCCTGCCGTTCGGCCTGTCTTTGGCACCCCGCACATTTACGAAGTGCATGGACACGGCTCTCGCTCCCCTGAGGGGTCGGGGAATGCGAATTTTGAACTACTTGGACGATTGGCTGATCCTAGCACAGTCAGAGGCCGAACTCATCGCCCACAGAACAGTGCTTTTAAGCCATTTGGACAGCCTGGGGCTTACGGTCAACTGGACCAAGAGCTCGCTCGTGCCCAGTCAGTCAACCTCTTTTCTGGGTTTGGATCTGGACACTGTAGCGATGACGGCCCGCCTGTCGACACAGCGCGCGCTCGCTGCATTCGACGCCTGGCCGCGTCCCTCCGGCCGGGCAGCACCGCACCTCTCAAAACATTTCAGAGGTTACTGGGTTGTATGGCCTCAGCCGCAGCAGTGCTTCGGCTGGGTCTTTTACGAATGCGCCCGCTACAACGCTGGCTGAATGCCCGAGTGCCTCACAGAGCATGGGCTTCCGGCGGTATTCGCATCAGAGTGACTCAGAGCTGCGTTTCAGCTCTGAAGCCCTGGTTAGCGGCCGACTGGTACCAGCGGGGAGTGACAATGGGAGCTATCTCACACTGCAAAGTTATCTCGACGGACGCTTCCACCTCAGGCTGGGGCGCTCTGTTCGAGGGCAAACCGGCTTTTGGCCTATGGTCAGACCGGGAAAAATGCCTCCACATAAACTGTTTGGAGATGATGGCGGTCGAGAACGCGCTCAGGCGCTTCCTCCCATTCATACGGGATCACCATGTGCTAGTCCGCTCGGACAACACGGCCGTGGTATCCTATGTGAACCGACAGGGCGGTGTCAGATCCAGGAATCTGTGCAGGCTGACAGAACGCCTTCTCGTGTGGGCTTACCGCTCGCTGCGCTCGCTGAGAGCCGCGCACGTGCCGGGCCACCTGAATGTCGGTCCAGACAGACTGTCCAGGGACAACATTCCCCCGGGAGAATGGTCTCTGCACCCCCAGACAGTCCAGTTTCTCTGGCGCCTATTCGGCAGAGCGGAAATCGACCTCTTTGCGTCGAAAGACAATGCTCAATGCCCGAAGTTTTATTCGAAGAGCGAGGACGCGCTGTCCCAGACATGGCCCAGCCTCCCGCTGTACGCTTTTCCCCCGATCTCCCTGTTGCCACAGGTCATTTCGAGGATCAGAGAAACGCACCACTCATTGCTGCTTATAGCCCCGCGATGGGAAAACCAAACTTGGTACCCAGAGCTAGTGAGGCTGTCGCACTCACCCCCATGGCCGATCCCGGTGAGAAAGGATCTCCTCTCCCAAGCCGGTGGGTCGATCTGGCATCCCCATCCAGAGCGCTGGTCGCTGCATGCATGGGTGATCAACGAATACCCGTTGACCTGTCAGACGGGGTCGTGAACACGATCGCGCAGTCGAGAGCCCCCTCCACGAGACGGCTCTACGCGTCTAAATGGTCGGTGTTTTCTAAATGGTGCGCTACTAAAAACTTGGATCCGCGCGCATGCGGGGTCCCGCGGGTGCTCTCCTTCTTGCAAGAGCTGTTGGAAAAGGGCAGATCCCCTTCCACGCTCAAAGTATATGTGGCCGCTATTGCAGCGTTCGCTGAGACGACGCGCGGCCGGGCAATGGGAAGGAATGAGCTCATTATCCGCTTCCTCAGAGGAGCTAGACGGATGAACCCCCCGCGGCCCCCCTCGGTTCCCTCGTGGGATCTGTCCTTGGTCCTAGCGGCCCTAAAGGCTTTTCCCTTTGATCCGCTTGAATCCGCGGATCTAAAATATCTGTCGCTTAAAACCGTTTTTCTGATAGCTCTGTCTTCAGTCAAACGAGTGGGTGATTTGCACGCGCTATCTGTTAGCCCTGCATGTCTTGAGTTCGGGCCGAATGACTCGAAAGTCATTCTCAGACCGAGACACGGTTACATCCCCAAAGCGATTGGAACCCTGTTTAGGGCACAAGTTATTTCCCTCTCGGCTCTGCCAGCATCCGATAGTGGGGACAGTGATAACCTCCTATGCCCTGTCCGGGCGCTGAGAGTTTACATCACGCGCTCCGCCGCTTTCAGGCGTTCAGAGCAGCTCTGTTTCATTAGGCGGACGCACCAAGGGTCTTGCCGCCTTGAAGCAGAGCTTGTCCAGGTGGATAGTGGACGCGATAGCAGCAGCTTATGCCTCCAGACACCTGCAGTGCCCTCTGGGCATCAGAGCCCACTCCACTAGAGGCATGGCCTCGTCGTGGGCCTGGTCCAGCGGAATTTCTATTCACGATATTTGTATGGCGGCGGGCTGGGCCTCCCCGTCAACATTCGTGAGGTTTTATAACCTGGAAGTTCCTGCCCTACAGGCAAAAATACTGTCAGTATAAGTGTTGTGTATGCTCTGCCCATTTCTCGTGTGCAGACTACGTTCATATGCTGATGCTATTCTGGTACTATACTCAGGGTGAACTGTTTGACTCAGACCGGCCGATCCGCTCTGTCCCCTATTTCCCGTTACGCGCTGTTGTCGGTGCTGGCCCGCGCTGCTGGCCGCCCGTATTATTCTCTGTTGCGCGGGAATTTTTCTCTTCATGTGAAACCGACTATGTCGTTTTTCTCTTACCCTTATGAGTGCTTTTGTACTGTATGGGCTCGCTCTGCCGGCCCTACTGTTTTACTGTTATATGTTTATAGACCGGCCGCGCTGCTCTATTTCATATGCTGCATGAAGTGCCTGTACTGCGCTGGCCCGTCTCTCAGACCGGCCACATTTCCCAGCAGAGTGTTTTCCCCGGTTTCCCTGGGATTCATGGGCTGGATGCTCGGCGCACACGGCGTTGACAAAGGGTTCCCGATGCGTAAGCTAACCTTACGCAATACGAGAGACCTCTCGTAAGAGAACGTACTCGGTTACTAATGTAACCTCGGTTCTCTCTAGAAGAGGGAACGAGTATTGCGTAACCTGCCGTGTCGCGCCACGAGCTTTTGCGCTTCAGACTGCGAAAACCAGAATTTTAGCCTGTGAGCGCTGAATATATACACGCTGGCCACACCCATTCTGACGGTTAGAAGGGTGTGGAGGGCGCAAAGCGCCCTCATTGGTTGCCGCGTTCAGAGCGCTCACCGATAGGCTTTAGCAGTTGCCGCCGAGCAGCCAATGAGCACGCTTTATCAGCCTGCCTAGGTCTGTCGGCTGCTGCACTGCGTTGACAATGTATACAAAATTAAGGATAATTTTTTGGCTTCAGATCTCGAAGAAAGAAGACTTTCCCGATGCGTAAGCTAACCTTACGCAATACTCGTTCCCTCTTCTAGAGAGAACCGAGGTTACATTAGTAACCGAGTACGTTTTACTTGATCTTAGTGCTGCGTTCGATACTATAGATCACACAATACTCTTAGATCGACTACAAAATTATACTGGTGTTCAAGGACAAGCATTAAGCTGGTTCAGATCATACTTATCTGACCGCTACCATTTTGTCTATTTAAATGGAGAAAAATCGATCATAACTCCAGTAAACTATGGAGTGCCACAGGGATCTGTGTTAGGCCCTCTATTATTCTCAGTATATATGATGCCACTTGGAAATATTATAAGGAAACATGGAATTAGTTTCCATTGTTATGCTGATGACACTCAAATATATATTTCATCACGGCCAGATGAAAACGCTAAATTATCCAAATTGACAGAGTGTGTTAAAGATATAAAAGATTGGATGACGCATAATTTTCTTTTATTAAATCCAGACAAAACAGAGGTACTACTTATCGGTTCAAAAAACCGCCTACAAAACCTCTCGCAATACAACTTTAATATAGTAGGATGTCCTGTTACTTTATCCTCTACAGTAAAAGACCTGGGTGTTATACTCGATTGCAACCTGTCTTTCGAAAATCATATTTCATATGTTACAAAAAACGCCTTTTTCCACCTTAGAAACATTGCTAAGCTACATAATATGCTATCAGTTTCTGATGCAGAAAAGTTAGTTCATGTATTCATGACCTCGAGACTAGATTACTGTAATGCTTTATTAGCCGATTGTCCTGCATCCTCAATTAACAAGCTACAGTTAGTCCAGAATGCCGCCGCTAGAGTTCTTACTAGATCAAGAAAATATGATCATATAACACCGATTTTATCATCACTGCATTGGTTACCTATAAAGTTCCGTATTAATTACAAGGTATTGCTACTAACTTATAAAGCCCTAAACGGCTTAGCTCCAGTCTATTTAACGGATCTTCTATCGCCCTATAATCCATCGCGCTCTTTAAGATCACTTAATTCAAGGCTTTTGGTCATACCTAGGATATCCAGAACCACCAAAGGAGGGAGAGCATTTTCACATTTAGCTCCAAAACTCTGGAATAGCCTTCCTGATAGTGTTCGTTGCTCAGACTCGCTCTCCCAGTTTAAAACTAGATTAAAGTCGCATCTCTTCAGCCAGGCATTCATATAATATTTTTAATCTTAAAGTTCAAATTACAATCCGGCCTCTAGTTAATAAATGCCAGAGGAGAACTGGCCCCCGACTGAGCTTGGGTTCGAGATGGAGTGAAGGTATACTTTTCACTGTGAAGTGGTGTGTCATTGCAGTGTCTGAAGATTGAAGTGAGCACGTGTGAAGATTTACAGTGGTTTGCATGCACGAGTATGGGAAAATTAAATGCTATCAGCACTCTGAAATCTTTTTGGGGATCATCTAGCCAACTGCTGTGGGTAAAGCTCTGTACAGGTGTCCCAGTTCATGCCGCTGTGGTAAAGACAGGAGAAGTTCAGCGCTGTGTGTCGTTGTGAAGATCTGCATTCTGCCATTGCTGTCCTGTGGTAAGAGAAGACTCAGTTTTTAACTGCTGGATTCTGTACTCACCATTGTTGTTCTATGAACAGAGAGATCCCGTTATCCGCCGCTGCATTCAGCCATTGCTGTCCTGTGGTAAGAGAAGACTCAGTTATTAACTGCTGGATTCTGTATTTACCATTGTTGTTCTATCAAGTCAAGTCATCTTCATTTATATAGCGCTTTTAACAATGTAGATTGCTTCAAAGCAGCTTTACAGAGATAAGCGTATAATTTAAGGTAACAGAGATTGTTTTGGCTTTATAGCAGAGTTAAGTTATTTTCATCTAAAGTTAGTTTTGATTGATTTGCTTCCGTCGCAACGATCATTTGTTATTAAATTAGGGGCCGCTAAGACGACACCATTCCCTCTACACAGACTTTAAACGCGAACCTGTAAGAAACGCTGATGGCGTTCACATGCGCATTTAGAATGGGTTCTATAGTTTTGTGCGTTTGAATATACGCAGGTTTGGAATTCCCTACAAGCCAAGCCTAAACAAAGTACTTGTCTTTCCTTATAAATTTTGATAAAGAATTTTATTTTATTTTGTTGCTTTGGGGTAGGAACGCGAAACGAATTTTCCCGACAACGCCTTATCTGTATAGTGGTAGTGGGATCCTCCATAGGGAGAGACTAGTTGGCACTTCAGCACTGCGTTGTCATCGGTCCAGGCGAAGGTCCCTCGTCAGATCTGGATACAGGCTGGATCAGGCAGGCTGCAAGAAAACCTCGGGATAAACACAGACACTAAAATTAGCGTAGATGCCATTCTTCTCATGATGTAAAGAGTACATCGGGATTTTTGGGAAGTGTTCCCGGTTCCGGCTGACCTAATATATGCAGCCTAAAATTAAATTATAGAAGTCTATAATGTATTATGTGAATGCAAGGTCAAAGAGATGTGTCTTTAATCTGGCTTTGAACTGACAGAGTGTGTCTGCTTCCCGGACAATGGTAGGAAGACTGTTCCAGAGTTTTGGTGCTAAATAGGAAAAGGATCTACCGCCAGCAGTCGATTTTGATATTCTCGGTATTAGTAACTGGCCGGAATTTTGAGATCGCAATAGACGTGACGGACTATAATGCGTTAAGAGCTCGCTCAAGTACTGCGGAGCTAAACCATTTAGTGCTTTGTAAGTGATCAGCAATATTTTAAAATTTATGCGATGTTTAATAGGGAGCCAATGCAGTTTTGACAGAACTGGGCTAATATGGTCATACATCCTGGTTCTGGTAAGAACTCGAGCTGCTGCGTTTTGGACCAGCTGTAGTTTGTTTATTAAGCGTGCAGGGCAACCACCCAGTAGGGCATTACAATAATCTAGCCTTGAGGTCATGAACGCATGAACTAATTGTTCCGCATTTGTCAATGAGAGCATATGGCGTAATTTAGATATATTTTTAAGATGGAAAAATGCAGTTTTACAGACACTAGACACGTGACTTTCAAATGAAAGATTGGTATCAAAGAGCACACCCAGGTTCCTAACTGACGACGAAGACTTAACAGAGCAGCCATCAAGTGTTAGACAGTATTCTAGGTTATTACGTGAGGAAGTTTTTTGTCCAATAATTAGAAACTCTGTTTTTTCAGAATTTAGAAGTAGGAAATTACGAGTCACCCAATTTTTTATATCCGCTATGCATTCCGTTAATTTTGTGAATTGATAAGTTTCGTTAGGTTTTGAAGAAATATACAGCTGAGTATCATCGGCATAACAGTGAAAGCTAATGCCATGTTTCCTAATGATATCTCCTAATGGTAGCATGTACAGAGTGAACAGCTGCGGTCCTAGTACTGAGCCTTGTGGTACGCCATACTGAACTTGTGATCGATGAGACATCTCTTCATTTACTGCTACAAACTGATAACGGTCAGATAAGTATGATTTAAACCATGCTAGTGCATTTCCCGTAATGCCAACATAATGTTCTAATCTATTTAAAAGAACATTGTGGTCAATGGTGTCAAATGCAGCACTAAGATCGAGTAACACTAATAGCGAGACACAACCACGATCGGATGATAAGAGCAAATCATTTGTGACTCTAACGAGAGCTGTCTCGGTACTATGGTATGGTCTAAATCCGGACTGGAAATCCTCGCAGATATCATTTCTTTCAAGAAAGGAACACAGTTGTGAGGATACTGCCTTTTCTAATATCTTTGACAGAAAAGGTAGATTCGAGATCGGCCTGTAATTGACTAATTCTGTAGGATCAAGTTGCGTTTTTTAACAAGCGGTTTAATCATAGCCAGCTTAAAGGTTTTTGGTACGTATCCTAGAGACAAAGATGAATTAATGATATTAAGAAGAGGATCTAGGACCTCTGGAAGCATCTCTTTCAGTAGCTTAGTTGGTATAGGGTCTAACATACATGTTGTAGATTTAGATGATTTAACGAGTTTAGTAAATTCTTCCTCTCCTATAGCAACGAATGAATCAAATTTTTCCTCAGGGAGACTACAATGCACTGCCTGATGCGATACTGTAGCAGACGGTTGCATAGTTATAATTTTCTCCCTGATATTATCAATCTTGTTAGTAAAGAAGTTCATAAAGTCATTGCTGCTGTGTTGCTTGGAAACTTCGGTGCTTGAAGCTTTATTTTTCGTTAGTTTAGCCACTGTTTCAAATAAATACCTAGGATTATGTTTATTTTCTTCTAATAGGGTTGAAAAATAAGCAGATCTAGCAGCTTTTAAAGCCTCTCTGTAAGTAATTGAGCTCTCCTTCCATGAAATGCGAAATACCTCTAGTTTTGTTTTCTTCCAGTTGCGCTCCATTTTTCTGGCTGCTCTCTTAAGGGCCTGAGTGTGCTCGTTGTACCACGGCGTTGGACTATTTTCTTTAATCTTCTTTAAGCGCAACGGAGCAACTGTGTCTAAAGTGCTGGAAAAGAGAGAGTTAAAAGTTTCTGTTGCAATATCTAGTTCTTCTAAGCTATCCAGGATGCTGGGATGATGAAACTGATCAGGAAGATTATTAATAAAGCAATCTTTAGTAGCAGAAGTGATAGGTCTCACATATTTGAAACACGGAGTCGGCTTTGCAGCCTTGGCTAAATGCAAATTACACGAGACTAGATAATGATCTGAGATGTCATCGCTCTGCTGCAGAATTTCAACGGCATCAACATCTATTCCGTGTGATAATATTAGATCTAGAGTATGATTACGACGATGAGTAGGTCCTGACACGTGTTGTCTAACTCCAATTGAATTTACAATGTCTTTAAATGCCAATCCCAATGCATCTTTTTCATTATCGATGTGTATATTAAAATCACCAACAATTAGTACTTTATCTGCAGTCAATATTAATTCTGATAGAAAGTCCGCAAATTCTTTAATAAAGTCTGTATGGTGCCCTGGTGGCCTGTATACAGTAGCCAACACAAATCTCAAACGTGATTTATCGTTTACACTATATATTTTTACATTAAGCACCAATGCTTCAAAAGAATTATATTTAAAACTTGATTTCTTAGTGGTTTTGAAACTATTACTATAAATTACAGCAACACCACCCCCTTTGCGTTTCAGACGAGGCTCATGTTTATAACAGTAATCTTGCGGGGTGGACTCATTTAAAGTAATGTAATCGTTTGGTTTTAGCCAGGTTTCTGTCAAACACAGCACATCTAGGTTATTATCTGAAATCATATCGTTAACAACGAGTGCTTTAGAAGTAAGCGATCGAATATTCAGCAACCCAAGCTTTAGCATTTGCTCATCTGTATTATAGCTGTTTTTTATTTGTTGAACATCAATTAAATTTTTAACCTTAGATGGGTTTAAACGTTTTTTGGATTTCCAAATTCGGGGAACAGACACAGTCTCTATATGATGATAGCTAGGTGAAAGAGGCTCTATGTGATAGGATTTATCTGACCTTGGTGACGCGAGGCCGCTAGCAGACGGTCGGTTTAGCCAGTCTGTCTGCTTCCTGACCTGAGCCCCAGATTGTCATGTTTGAGCTCTAAGACTATGAGCCATATTACTAGAGAGAAGAGCAGCACCATCCCAGGAGGGATGAATACCATCTCTTTTCAACAGGTCAGGTTTGCCCCAAAAACTTTTCCAATTGTCTATGAATTCTATATTATTAAGCGGACACCACCGAGACAGCCAACCGTTAAGCGAACACAATCTACTAACTATCTCATCACTCCTGCGAACAGGAAGGGGGCCAGAGCAAATTACAGTCCTTGACATCGTACTTGCGAGTTCACACACCTCTTTAATATTAATTTTGGTGATCTCCGACTGGCGGAGTCGAACATCATTAGTGCCGACATGAATAATGATCTTAGAGAATTTACGATTAGCATTAGCCAGCACTTTTAAATTTGCTTTGATGTCAGGCGCTCTGGCTCCCGGCAAACATGTGACTATGGTGGCTGGTGTCTCTATTTTCACGTTCCGTGTAATAGAATCGCCAATAACTAGGGCACAATCATTCTCAGTGGGTGTTTCACTGAGCGGGGCAAATCGATTTGTTATGGTAATCGGAACGGAAGAGTGGTTTTTAGATCCGCGACTAGAGCGATCCCTCACTGTCACCCATTTGCCCGGCTGCAAAGACTCTGCTTCAGCCGGAACCGACTCATGTAAAGTGTTCACTATGCTATGTGCATCCAAAACATCTAAAGCACTAGCACTCTTACTATCCTCAATTAAAGTTTGGATGCGTGTTTCTAATTCTGAAATCTTCTCTGTCAACCTAACTGTCTCCTTACATTTATCACATATAAATCCTATATTGCCGACAGAGAAGGCTATACTAAACATGTGACATGAAGTGCAGGTGACAATAACAGGACAAGACATTACTCACCGTGTTTGTTGATTGATTCTTACTCACCTGAGCTTTTTATGAACTCAAAGGCGTGGACGCGCGAGAGAAAAATAAATAAATAAAAATAGCTGAGCGCACGGGTGGCGCGTTAACAGCTAGCGAATTACTAGCGTTTTGTGCTAGTAGTACTAATAACAGAAGCTAGCGATGTCAGGTTAATCTGAGATGTTGGGTAAAATGTAGTAGTATAAACAACTAGAAATGGTAGTAAAATGATGGTTCAAAACGAAGAAATATAAGGCTAAGGAGCTTACAGCACCGAAGCAAACAAACACACTCACAGCAGGCAGCGAGGCAGACAGGAGGCTTATATTACAAAATACAACATTTTCTTGTTTGTTTTCAATGAATGGTCATTAAAGGAAATTTGAGCAACGTTCATATTGATTGTCAACATCGGGTGGAATTAAATATCATTTGAAGTGTTTTATTTTACTTTTTATATCTGGTTCACTTTTTTTTTTCTTTTTTTTTTGCAACCATGTTACCAAAGTTTTGGACATTTCTCAATATAGTTTACAAAATTATGTTTCTGTTGTTGTTGTAAATTGTAAGCATAACTTAAGCAAAATCTGATTTATAGTTACTGATAAAGCTCTATTTCTCATAAATTATATACATTATTCATAGTTAATAACTTCTATAACCCTGTTATAGAAGTTATAACCCTGTTTTTGAATTACTCACCTGTCTGCTTTTCTCTATACCGTGACAGAAAGACCACGGTATAGACCACTCTGCTGCCAAGGTGTGGAACTGGATGGAGTAGCCTGATACGGAGCGGTCTGCTTGGCGAAGGTCGGCGAGTATCCTGGCCGCCTCTCTTCCCACTACCACCCTGTCAAACACTCGTCTCATCTCACTCAGAGAGTGCCTGGAACGAGGTGCAGCATGGATCCTGGTTCTCCCACACCGCCGTTCCCCATTACGCCGCTCTTCCAGTCAGTAGAGTCAGAACGAATGCCACTTTAGACCCTTCATTGTTGAAGGTCCTGGGTTGCAGCGAGAAATGCATGGAGCATCTAGTTAGGAAGGCTCTGCAGTAGCTGGGTTCTCCTGAATAAGCCTCAGGAACAGGTAGGCGTGGTTCTGGCTGAAGATTCGGCTCCGGTGGTGTGGGTTGAACTGGCGGTGTGGGTGGCGCAGCGGGACCTCTCAGATGTTGGAGTTGTTGGGTGAGCTCGGACACCTGCGCCACTAGAGCATGCACCGCCCGACCCGTGTCTGTGAGACTCTCTTCTTGTGCATCCATTCGTTTAATACTGCGAGAGATGAATTCCTCCAGGGTGACCATTGATTCACTTGCTGCATCCATGATTGGTCATTTGTGTAATACCGCGAGAGATGAATTCCTCCAGGGTGACCATTGATTCACTTGCTGCATCCATGATTGGTTAGATCGTTCTGTCATGAATCAATAGAGGACACAAGATGCAATTAAAAGGTTTATTTGGAAATAAACAGGAAAGTCAGGTCAGGACAATCCACAAACACGGTGGCAGCAAAGTGGCACATGGACCTTGATGGGCTACCCAGTGGTGGTGAATGAGTGACAAGCAATAAATCCGTGGAATACCAGAGGCGAGAAACAATCCAGGCGGAAAACGATGAACACAGAGACAATAATCCAGGCAGGACGTTGAACACAGAGAACGTCAGACAGGACAGGAACGGGAAACAACACCGGTAGACTCCACAACGATCTGACAACATAAGACACCAGTCACAGAGCATATAAAGGTGAGTTGAGTAGGACCAGCTGGTGCTGATGATCAAGCGGTGATCAGAGGACACACGCACAATTACACGAGACAAGGAAGAGACAGTGAATTCATGTGACAGTCTCATTATTCATTATTTCGTGACAGTCTCTTTTATAGGCTTATAAAATCCTCATTTCTAATAAGTAGAAAAAAGTAATGGCCAGTTTTTATATGGGACGTTCAATACAGTATTTACTGCAGCGTTTTGGAGATGTCACATTATTTTACCTTACATGTTTATAAGTAATATTTTTTTTTTCTAAGCATAAGAAAAGAACAGCCAGTTGTTCAGAATCCCAGAAACATTACAATACTGCGTGTCTATGTACATTTTCTGAAACTTTTTCTTCATTTTATGTTCATCATTGGAGATCTTTCAGTCCACATAATCATTCCTGGTTGAGTAGTGATGCTTCATTACAACTTTGACAGTGCCAATCATCCATGCTAAAAATGGCATTTGAGGGTATGTTTAAACAGGTGGGATGATACCAGCAATGGCACAATGAACACTGCACCATGATTTCTTTATTGTGTGCCATCCTGCACACACAATGGACACTGACAGTGGTCTGTCTGAACTCCGGTTTGCACAATGTTGGCTGTATTTTGAATTCTATCTTCCCTGTTTTTAGACACTTGATGAAATCTGGCCTCATCCGACCCTCACGAAACTGACAGTTCTCAGGTCTAATGTTGCTGCATAGTGCATATGCAAATCCAATTGCAAGCAAACCACAGTTGCTGCCATTGGTTTGCTGCTGAACAGTAGGAAACATGACCATAAATTGGTCTTCCTTTGGCCTTAACATCCATGATAAGGCCTGTTCAGTATTGGTGTCTAAAATTGTTGAGAGGCTGTTATAAATGCAAACCCAAAGAGGTTGCTTGCTGTCACCCAGTGATTTCCCCCTGTGTGTAAAATTTGAACAAATGGCCTGGTCGGAGTACCCTCAATCCCTCCTCTTTGTAAAACACTAAACAAAAGAGATGTCTGAAATCCATCAATCTCATTGGACTCCCTTGCAAGAAGGTGAGACACAAAATCGATCTCATCACTGCTGAGCCAATGTTTGGGTTGCAGAATCGAAGTAATGGCACTGCCTTTGGGGGCCTGTGGTCCAGTTTTCTTGATCAGAACTGTGGGCTACATTAAAAATAAAAACAGTACGATATATATTTCATAAGAATTGTTGTTGTGTAGTTTGGACTGTATCATACTAAGTTATAGAATATATTAACATCATCCTACCATTTTGGCTTTCTTGAAGGGGAAGACCTTTAGTAGTGGCGATACATAAATGCCTTTCCTGGACCGCCTTCTTTGTTTCCAACGCTCAACATCTACCCTATGTGTCTACATTTACAAATATGTTTTCAAACAGTACTGAAAACATGATTATTTAATAGTTGAAGTTATCCATAAATTCAATATTTTGGAGACAAATTATTACTCTAACTTTTTTCTTGCGGGTAGAGTCTGAAAACTCCTTCAGCAGGGCATTATGGGATTTTTTATAAATATGGACGAAATCATCCAGCCGTGTGAAGCGGCGTCTTTGAAAGCACACACATTTCAGGTCTGGCTTTTCTCCATAATGCCTTGTGTTTTGTTGTCATTGGTGTAATTCTAAAAAACAAAATGTACAAAACATCCATTGCTGTTTTGAAAACGGTCAAAGAGTTATTAAAGATCAGATGCATTGTACAAACAATGAAGCACATACCTGTGTGTCCAACTGACTACATCGCTCAAATGTCTTTGAGAGATTTTGGTATGCAGGACCTCTTCCATGGCGGCCCAAATCTCCTGTAATACATTGAATTGGTTTAAATACTTGTATTGTCTTCTGAAGGCAATGCTACAGTAGGGGTGCACTGACTCTATGCCTTTGGCAATAACATTTGTCCATTGAAGATCTCTGAATTGATATTGAGGTTTTTTTTTTTTTTTTTTTTTTAGGCCACTCCAGGTTTGGCTATTAAAAAACAGGGCAAAAGGGCAAAAACAATACACACACACACACACACACACACACGAGTGTGTGTGTGTGCACTCTAAAAAGAGATGTGTTAAAAATGACACATGTTGTGTCAGTTTTAACACATGTAGTGAGTGTGCTCAGGGACAACACATGTTGTGTCAAATTTAACACAATAAGTGTGTAAGTCATTTTAACACACAAATTGTGTCATCTTAAAAAATAAAGCGAAAGGGCCAGATGCAAAAATATGAACCGTTTTATCATTAATAGTCGAGTACAGAATGCATGTGCACACAAAGTACAACACAATGTTTCAAGCTCAATGACTGGACAGACTCACTGTACTGGACATTATTCAGTTATTCACGCTTCAACCCCCAACTGATAATGCTGCTTTTGACAAAAGTTCATGAAGAAATAAAGGTTAACCGAGTTTGCACTTTGAATTTTATTAAAATGTAGCAACTGACAAAATATATGTACATAAATAACGAGAGTTACGTATGTAACTGCGGTTCTATGAGTTCTGGATGACCGCCAGAGGCAGTGCTTCACACTGGATACTATCTCTCGTTGCAAATGCATAGGTCGAGTCTAATACAAACAATGTCCCTCGTGAGCAGGATGACTCGGGGTGCTCCCTTATTTAACCCCGTGACTTCCTGCAGACTGTCCCTACGGAATCTTCTCGCCTGACTCCGAGTGACAGAAAGCTCTGGCGGTCATCCAGAACTCATAGAACCGCAGTTACATACGTAACTCTCGTTCTATTTCGTTCTTCCTGACCGCCAGAGGCAGTGCTTCACACTGGATGACTTATACAACAAGGTCACGAGGAGGTCCCACTCACCCTTAAGAGGAAGTTGAGGGTCCCGACAGGACAGCTGTTCCAATACTACCGGAAGCAGCCACATTGACCCTGTAGTATCTGGCAAATGTATTTGTTGATGACCACGTAGCTGCTGCACAGATGTCACTTAGAAGGACCCCTTTTAATGCAGCCCAAGACGTTGATATGCCTCTTGTCGAATGGCATCTCACCCCCAACGGCACTGGATATTTATTAGATGTGTAGGCGTGGGTGATAACCTCAACTACCCAGTGCGACAATCTCTGCTTTGAGAGGGGCTGACCTCTTTTTGGGCCCCCGTGACAGAGAAAAAGTTGGTCTGATTGTCGAAAAACTTCTGTGGCCCTCAGATAGGCCCGGAGAGCTCTTACTGGGCACAGCAGTGTGCTTCCACTTTCTTCCAGCGTGTTTGACATCGGAGGATTAAACACTGCCAGCTCAATAGCCTGGTTCCTAAAAAGGGCAGAAAGCCGCTTGGGGAGAAATGCTGGGTTGGGCCATAACGTCACAACTGAGCCATCTGCGTTCCAACGCATACAGGATGTGTTAACTGATAACGCGTGAAGTTCACTCACCCGCTTAGCTGAAGCAATGGCCAAGAGAAATGCTGCCTTCAATGAGATCCACTTCAGATCGCTCTGCTCCAGAGGTTCAAACGGGGGCAATGTAAGAGACTTTAAGACTAGGCCCAGGTCCCATAAAGAAACCCTAATGCCCTGAGGGGGGCGCAGTCGCTGAGCACCTCTCAGAAACTGAGTAACCAAGGCATGAGAACCCAATTGCTGACCATCTATTCTTATGTGATGTGCTGAAATTGCAGCCACATAAACTCTTAAAGTAGCAGCTGCTCTATTCTTTTCTAATAGTGACTGCAGAAAACGTAAAATCAGAGGAACAGGGCAGTGCTCTGGGACCACTGCTTGCTCCCTACACCAATCAGAGAAAAGCTTCCATCGATAGGCATAAGCACTCCTGGTGGAAGGTGCTCTAGAGTTCAATATGGTGTTCTGGACCCCTTGATCGCAGGCTCCAAAGAGTGGTTCCGGCCCCTCAGAGGCCACACACAAAGCTGCAGGCGGTCTGGATTCGGGTGCCAAATCTGACCCTCCAACTGCTGGAGGAGATCCTTTCTCCTGGGAAGAGTCCAAGGACCCCCGTCTAGGAGCCTGTACATCACTGGAAACCAAGGTCTCCCCGGCCAGTTTGGCGCCACTAGCAGCAGCTTGTGGTGCTCTTGAAGAACCCTGTGAACAGTCAACCCGATCATCGGTATCGGGGGAAAGGCATAGAGTAACCGATCTGGCCAGGCGTGGGCTAGAGCATCCTGCCCCAGTGGACTGGATTCCTCTGCTAGTGAGAACCAGAGACGGCAGTGGGTCGTTGTCGCCGAGGCAAATAGGTCCACTTCTGCCCTGCCAAACCGCTGCCATATCATCTCTACCACTTCTGGGTTGAGCCTCCACTCCGTTGATGGAATTCTGTGGCGCGACAACAAATCTGGAACCACATTTAATACTCCTGGAATATGCATTGCTCTGATACTTGCCAAGTGAGGGAAGGCCCAAGTCAGCAGTTCCTGCGATACTTGAAGGGATTGGCTGGACCTTGTGCCCCCTTGATGGTTGATGTGATAAACCACCGATTTGTTGTCCGACCTGACGAAAATATGGCTGCCCTTCAAAAACGGAGCGAGGTGCTTCAGAGCTCGCAGAACTGCACGAAGTTCCAGGGTATTTATATTCTCGCCCTCTTCCCGAGGACCCCATTGTCCTGTGACTGCTCTGTGTTGCCAGACTGCCCCCCAGCCAGTAAGGGACGCATCGGTCTGGACTATCTCCCTTCGAGAAGGAATCATGCCCAGAACAACCCCCTTGGTCAGATACAATCTGCTCCTCCAAGACTTCAGGGCCAGAAGGCATCGCTGTGTCACCTTGATCAACCTGTTCTTGTGCCAACTGGGGTTCAAGTGGAGACTGTTCACCCATCTTTGAAAGGGGCGTAGTGAAAGGAGGCCCAATGGTATGACTGCCGCTGCTGCCGCCAACATACCTGTGAGCCTGAGGAAGCACCTGAATGGAAGTCTGGCATGCCTCCGAAACCGTTGAAGGAGTAGTAGTATATTGTCCACTCGTTGTTCTGATGGAGTGGCTTTCATTGACTGTGAGTCTAGCGCGAGACCTAGGAACCCCACAGATTGACTTGGAATTAATCGGCTCTTGCTGAAATTCACAGAAAGGCCCAGTCGAGTAATATGTGCGAGCAGCTGTGTGATTTCTAACACTGCCTGCTCCTGAGAGTGGGAGCAAAGGAGCCAGTCGTCCAAGTATGGAAGCACCTGTAGCCCTGTGGCTTGGATTGGAGCCAGTGCGGCCGCCATGCACCTGGTGAAGACTCGTGGCGATAGAGAAAGGCCGAATGGGAGGACACGGAATTGATAGACCTGGTCCTGGAATGCAAATCGGAGGAACGGCCTGTGTTGAGGAGCAATTGGAATATGGAAGTAAGCATCCTTTAGGTCGACCGTAGTAAACCAGTGCTGCTGCTTGACCGCCTGAAGAACATCGGTTATGCGCAACATACGAAATGGCAAGATCTTCAGGAACTTGTTGAGGCCGCGAAGGTCGAGTATGGGCCTTACACCGCCATCCTTCTTTGGAATGAGGACGTAAATGGAGAAAAACCCACCTAGCCGTTCTGACCAATCTACTGGTTCGATGGCACCTTTCTCTAGGAGTTTTGTTATTTCTTGTTTTAAGGCAAGTGAACTGTTGGGGTCTGAGACTACGGTCATCCTGACCCCTTTGAAAGCGGGCGGCCGCCGTCGGAACTGCAGCTTGTACCCCTGGGTTAGTGTTGCTATAACCCATGGGTCGGAAGTTGTTGTTTCCCAATAACTGAGCTGCTGATAAGAAAACCGTCCGACGGCCGGCCGCTGACCTTCAGGACCTACGTC
Organism: Squalius cephalus; assembly: GCA_022829025.1. Taxonomy (NCBI): domain Eukaryota; kingdom Metazoa; phylum Chordata; class Actinopteri; order Cypriniformes; family Leuciscidae; genus Squalius; species Squalius cephalus. The sequence goes on from CM040792.1 coordinate 60,835,730, forward strand.
CATGGCCTCTAGCATCCCTGGTGGGCCGTTGGCCAGGTGCTCTACCCCTAGGAGCCTGAAATACTTGCTGACCCCGAGCCCGGGGCCGCGGAGTAGAATTTTCTACACGTGGTGATCTCGGAGGCTGGCCCCTGTGAAGAGCACCTGGGCGTGTTGAAAACGTAGAGCGTGGCAGTTCATACCCCCTAGAAGGCTGTCGGTAATTTACGTGAGCCTGTGGAACTCTCCTCAGGTCAGCAAACTGCTGCCTGGTCTGATTCACCTGGACACTACGCTCCAGTGTCTCCTGTGCAGCTGGCCCAAAGAGTTGCCCTGGAACTACAGGAAGGTCCCTTAGTGTTCTCCTACATGCCTCAGACAGAGGTGATTGTGCAAGCCAGACTTGGCGGCGTGCTTGTGTGAGCGTTGACATAAGCCTTCCCAGCTCTCTTGTCATGAATGCCACTGCCTGAAGGGAGGCATCACTTAAGTTTTGGTTAAAAGGATCACTCCCTGATGATTGAAGGGACTGAGACAGGGCCAACATGAGATGGGAGAGAGAATTGCCAATGCGACCCATTCGTGCTGCCGTGTTATATGCCTGGATAAGATGATCATCTGTAATCCTGCATTGAGGCCGGGGGCATCGAACATTAGGCCTCAATACCTCCTCTGGGGAAAGAACAAACGAGGCAATAAAAGGATCAACCTTAGGCATCTGACCCAAGCCATAAGTGTCTGCATCCTGCATCGCAGCCAATGCCCTGTTTGCACTAGTGGGGTGCATAAGAGACCTAGGGTTAGCCCAGCATCTTTGCAACTCCTCGATATAATCCTTTGATGGTGGAATTGTAAGAGGAGAGGGATGCGCTGATCCTCTGAAAAAAGCACTAGAAGAGGTTGCCACCGCCGGGGCTGTGTCAAGACCCAAGCGAGCCAATGCAGCCTGAAGAGCTTGCTTCACCAGCTCTTGCTCTGACTGTGGACCTTCTGCCGATCCATGACCAGCTTCCTGGGAGCCATCATGGGAGAATTGGGATTGATGATCAGATATAACCTCCATTTCTCCATCATCATCATCATAGAACTGGCTCTGAGAAGCCGCCATTGAAAGGACATCCTCCTCCCCAATGGGTGACTCCTTAGCAGGGGTTTCGACTGAGGATACTAGTCTCTCACTCGGTTGCAACTTCATAAGCAAAGACTTGATCTGAGCAAACTCAGCCGTCAGCACATCCACCTTCTTCCCTAAAGGGTCTTCCTTGGGTCTTTTACCAGCGGAAGCACTGGTTGATTCAGTATTTTTACGCTTACTTGTTGTTTTACGTGGTGGAGGTGGTGGTAGCGACTCCCCCAAAAGCCCTTCCACCATGGTTACCCTCGAAGTCCTCCTCTCCCAAGACATGACGCTACAGTTCATGCAAGCGTCTTCTGTAAGGCCCTGTTTAAGGTGTTCTAGGCCTAAACAGGAAGGGCAGCAGTCATGCCCATCATCCGCCTGGAGAACAACCATGCACAATGTGCAAGTATGAGGTAACTTTTCCATTCTGGTTCCGGAAGATATTTAGTAGGTCGAGCGGAATCACTCTGACTGTCACTGCCCAAGCAAGCCTTGCCAGAAAACTTACTATAGAGAAATAATTTCTATACAATATATTATACACACACCATTGAAGTGTACATGTAATATACTATAACAATCCTATATTATAATTAATGCGTGTATATTGTTATATTTATATGTATATACACGAGGCCCAAGCTTCTAAAATGTTTTTTTTTTTTTTTTACAACTGCTAGCTCATTCAATGACACAGTAGATGAGTATTGTACCTATTAGTCTAGATACCAATCGCTATACAGAGCGCACACACTCCGAGCGTGGTCTTAACTAACTTAACTTACAGCTGCAAGTTATTATGGTCTTTTCAACGAGCGAAAACACTCTGTCTAGCGACCAACACAATGCCAGGAAAACGAGAACGAACCCCAGCATAAATGTAAACAAACTCACCTGCTTTATTATCAATGCAATCCCAACAAATCCGTTGCAGCCTCTGGAGGACGCGCAATCGCGAGACACCAACAGTGCTTTCTGTTGCGAGGCTGTGAAGAACGGAGTCCAGTTTTTTTTTTTTTTTTTTACATAACCTACGACCTGCATACATGCACGCGAGAAGATTATAGGGACAGTCTGCAGGAAGTCACGGGGTTAAATAGGGGAGCACCCCGAGTCATCCTGCTCACGAGAGACATTGTTTGTATTAGACTCGACCTATGCATTTGCAACGAGAGATAGTATCCAGTGTGAAGCACTGCCTCTGGCGGTCAGGAAGAACGAAATAGAACTTGTATTTACACTGGCCTGTTTGTTTGAGAACATAGCAAACACTGCACACCATTCACAGTGATGGTGAGTGTCGGCACGCTCTTATAAAATGAGTTGAAAACAACACAACCTGTAAAAAGAGATGTTAAAAATTACACATGTTGTGTCAGTTTTAACACATGTATTGAGTGTGCTCAGGGACAACACATTTTGTGTAGATTTTAACACATGTTGTGTAGATTTTAACACATGTAGTGAGTGTGCTCAGGGACAACACATGTTGTGTAGATTTTAACACATGTTGTGTAGATTTTAACATATATTGTGTCAGTTTTAACACATGTAGTGAGTGTGCTCAGGGACAACACATGTAGTGTCAAATTTAACACACAACCTGTGTCGATTCTTAACACATCTCTGTGTTTATAAGGACTGCACATTTTGTGTTACCTTTAACACAACTAATGTGTTATTCCTCTTACACAGAAGTGTGTTGAAACGTTTTACACACTAATGTGTTATAGTTACACAACTTGTGTCAGATATGTGTCACATGTGACTGTAGTCGGTGTGTATTTGCCAGAGTTACTTCCTGTGTTTTTACAACTGAGTGTTTGGACGAAAACTGAAACGTATTGTTAACTTGTGTTTATGGAGTCCAGTGACGTTTAATAAAGAGTTGTTTGAACATTTGGATGTTTTAGACATCATGAATCTACATAGACAAGCTCTTATTGAGAATTAACTGAGGTTTAGATGTTGATGTTTCACTGAATGTTTTATTTGAAGTCACCAGAATCGTGATTAATGGCTCCTTTATTTGAGCTCTTGACCCTTTACTCTTCTTTTAGAGTTTCTCTGGCTGCTTTAACTGTATTTTAATCAAATACATTTGTTATGGCGAGTGATGTTTCTTGATGATATAATAATTAACAAGTGCAGATCTGATCAGGTTTATGAGTAAATGGGTGGAGCGCATTTAATTTATGTATACATGTGCTGTTAATTATAACAATCTTGTGACACTACATCATGCTGTCCAGTAGTGCAGAATAATAAAATAAATGTTTCCTGAAAATTTTAATCTGTAGCAGAAACTAGTCAAACACAGACCTCAAGAATCAGCGTATGAATCTCAACAATGGTGACAAACGAAAAGCTTCATGCAGCAATGCATGCTGGGAGTCATGGATGAGATTTGTACTATGGTGGCACCCAGCATGCATTGCTGCATGAAGCATTTTGTTTGTCACCATTGTTGAGATTCATGTGCTGATTCTTGATGTCTGTTTGATACCTTAGACTGTAAGATTCTGAATGAACTGTGTATTTATTAGGGATGTCCCGATCAGGTTTTTTTGCCCTCGAGTCCGAGTCCGAGTCATTTGATTTTGAGTATCTGCCGATACCGAGTCCCGATCCGATACTTAATACATAAAAAAAGAATAAAGAAGAGCGAAAAAACAGATCCAGGATGTTCCTTATTTTTTATTTAATTCACCTTATTTTAACATTCAACAACTCTGTTAACAAACAGAGCACTTCTGTGAGGTAGCTTGAACAATCAAGTAATAGCCTACATAAATTCTTCACTTTTGGAATTTAGTGCAACAGTAAATATAAAAAAAGTCTAATAGGGCCTATATAAACAAATAGCACCTCAACTTAAAATACCCGGCAGGCATGTAAACAAATAAAAAATAAAAGTGCTACAGTGTTTGCAAAGCCAGTAGCCTAATGTGCTTTCAGGAACTGCACTCCTAACTCTTACACCGGTTTCACACTGCACTGTTAGCAGAGCGTGCAGTGCGTATTTTTTTCGCCGCCCATGTTAACAGATTAAACCAGGCTTTAGAGCATTCACACCGCGCGCAGAGGCGGCGCGGCAGTGCGTAGTAGAGCAGAGCAGCAGTGCCGCGATCGTTTCGGCGCCGAGTCTATTTTTGCTGCGCCGCTTTTGCTGAATTAAAGTGACAATACATTGATCATGGCCAAAATACACCGCAGTTTTATCCAAAAAGTGCATTGATGATATCTATTGTGTTTTAAACAGTCAATCAAATGACCAACAGCAATTTAAAAAGAAAACAAATGTCCAAAAACAAACTTGTTGCCATAACAATAAAATCAAAGATGAAACAAAAGTTATATAAATGAAATTATTAATAAAATAAGCTTCTTGACAAGTTTTTTCTCTTAAATGTATTTGAAAACGAAAAAAAGCAATGCCAACTTATCCATTATGGAGTACTCTGTCTGTAGCCTGCCCTACACGACCCGCGGTTCAGCCGCGCGTGACAAACGCTGCCAGTGTGAAAGTAAAACGCACGTGTCCTGCTCCTGCTCACCATACGCACTGCTCCTGCGCTGCTTACTAACGCGTGCAGTGTGAAACCGGCGTAACTCTGTGCCACCGCATAAATATTGATGTGTTAAAAAATAATGAGAATATATATATCCGAGTCCTGATCGGGAGGTAACGTCCGATTCCGATCGAGTCTGAAAACACGTGATCGGGCCCGATTTCCGATCATGTGATCGGATCGGGACATCCCTAGTATTTATTAATTAATTTTAAGCTAATTGCATTATGCTAATCTATTATCTATTACACTCATCTTTCAAATATTAAACTCTTTCTGAGCTTCAGCTGAACAATTTTACATGTTCATGATGATAATATTATCATCTGAGCATATTTTTCTCGTATTTATTTCTGCTGTTTCAAATGTGTTAAATTAAATACACATTTACAGCAATCAGAGAAAACTAATGTTAAAGAGTCAAGGGTGAAGACCCCAAATAAAGCTAACACTAATCACGATTCTGGTGACTTTAAATGAAACATTCAATGAATCGTCAACACCAAAACCTGTTAATTCTCAATAAGAGCTTTTGTAGAGTCTGACAGAAATAAAGTTAATCTGGTTATTAATAACAAGTGAAAGCAGCATTTGAAAAAGACAATGAAAAGAGGTATGGTGTGATTGGCTGCAAAAAAACAACCGTTAATCTTTAAGTTTTCATGAATTAAGATTTAATTTATTTATTTGAATAAATTACTTTATTTATTTTAGAGCATTTTATGGGATACCATATAAAATATACCTATAATTTTTTTTTCATAAAAACTGCCCTCCACCCAGTGCTATTCTATCCAGAGTTACATTTTAACACACATTGTGTCAAAATGCCATCAACACATCTTGTGTGTTGTTTTTTAATACATCTCTTTTTAGAGTGTTTCCAGTGTTACATTTTAACACACATTGTGTGTTAAAAATCTACACAATATGTGTCAAAATGCCATCAACACATCTTGTGTGTTGTTTTTTAACACATCTCTTTTTAGAGTGCATGCTTGCTAAATAAATCTTAATAACTTTTGATGCTTTTGTGCTTATATGCCTTAAAGGCCTTAACTGCTTGAACCCCGATAAATGCTGCTTGCAGCTTTAATTAAATATAGTTTTGTATCAAGTAATAATGAACCAGGAATGTATGTATCGTGATACATATATTAGAGTAAGAGTAAAGTTGAGGGATTTGTGATTTTTTTTTTTATGTCATTGATTTATAGAAGTGTCAAATTGATAATTCATGTTGTTATTTTTAATAAATGGAAATAAAAATAGTTTAATACAGAACAGATTAAATATATTGCCAATCTAGACAATTACATTAATAAAAATGTTGTCTATATTCTTAATGAATATAGGTTCTGGTTAGTTAAATTATTTGAAATTAAATAAATTTTCAGGGTTTACTTGATGTATAACCAACTGTATAGTTGCTTATAAAGGCTAAAAAAAACATTTATATTTCATTGTAAATGGACACACACAATATCCACTCTCACACACAATTCCACTGTGTTCCCAAGATTCATTGCAGTCATTGAACCCTAATAAAAACAAGTGGTATCATCAAAGGACAAACATGAATGACACTCAACAAGAAATGATTATTGTCTTTCACAATCAAGTGAACTGGAATACATTTTTTGGTTTCTCAGAAAAGTCAGTGTAAAAAGAGAATGAAGTGGAGGCAGAGCAGTTGAAGAAGGCACAGCAGAGAAAGGGCAAGATCATGATCCAGGTGAGAAAGTGAATAGAGTGGGTTTGGGTAACGTGTCTGGTCATTTAACAGATGCAAATGAAGTCAAGATTTCTATAGTTACCAAACTCATATTTGTATGTGATTGTCACAGTGCAGGGACAGAGAGAGCATGAAGAAGAGGAAGACATGAATCAGGAGGGAGAGTACAGACATGCAGAGAAAAAAATGTCAGATGAAGCACAGACAGCAGCTGCACCTTTAGATCAGTTTGACTTAGGTGAAAAGGACACAGGACAAAAACAGGCAAAATTACACTATTATCCCCAGGAGAACTTTGGCTTGCAAAAAAGATAGCCAAACTGGTTTCAAACATTTGCTTGTCTTGAGTACTCACAGAAGACAGATTCTGCCTACTGCTTTGCTTGCCGTGTCTTTGGTAAAAACTTGAAGCATGACGTATTAGTGAGTAGTGGATTCAAAAACTGGAAAAAGGCACTCAACGCATTTCACAAACATGAAGGGACATGAAGTCACACAAGGATTGTAGTGTCTCCTGGAAAAGTTACAAGGCTAGCGCATTACAGGGAAATGCTATACAGCAGATTGAAGCAGCAAATGCTGATGAAATTAGACAAAGAAGGAAGTATATGCGACGTGTTGCGGGTGTGACCTGCATGTTGGGGAAGCAAGGGCTACCATTAAGGGGTCATGATAAAACAGCAGAAAGTCATAATAAGGGCAACTTCTGGGAATGCATGGGGCTTTTGCAGAAGTTTGATCCTTTCTTGCAGCATTACACACCACCATCAACCAGCACCTACCTCTCCCCTGTCAGTCAGAATGAAATGATAGATTGCTGCTCAAAAGAGGTGACAGCAACTTTTTAAAGTAATGCATGAGTCAAAAATGTTTGCCATTATGGCAGACGAGGCCAGAGATAAACACACTGATTAGCCATTTGTGTGAGGTATATCACTGAGGGAACAGTTAAAGAGAGATTCCTGTCCCTGACAGAGCTGAGAAGTTTCGACGCAAAGTCAATAACAGATACCCTGGTAATCCAGTTCTTGTGAGAGCACAATTTCAATTGCATTAGCGAGTTACTCTGGTGTCAAATAATGATGCTCATTAAATACGCCCCTCGATCTGAGCTGCACCAATCACATCGGGTTATCTGATATAGGTGGGCCAGAGGCGAGCTAAACAGATGAGGACAGCGCTGTGATGTCGAAGTCATTAGTAAACATTGCAAGATGGCTATGGATGAACACCAGTTGTTTGAAACGGCTTTGGCCGTTACAATGAACGAGTTAGACTTGGCTTTTTATCTAAAACAGGAACAGAAGACAGCACTCGAATCCTTCCTTTGCAAGAAGGACGTTTTTGCTGTTTTGCTGACCGGATACGGTAAAAGTATAATCAAAGAATGTCTAATAAGGTTAGCTCCACTGGTAGCTGGTGTTTATTGTTACGATTGGTCGTAGTGTTATACAATTACATGCAGCGAGATTTTCAAATATAGATTTTCATTAGTCAACGCCAGACTATTAATCTTTTAGATTTCGGTCTGGATTTCCAGGCTAAATAACAGAAGCATTAGAGAAAAAAATACTATATATTAATACTATAATTTAGTATTAATTATAATAGTATTAAAAGCATGGCTCCCGGGATGCATTGCGGCATGAAGCATGTCACCATTGTTGAGATTCATATGCTGATTCTTGAGGTATGTGTGTGTGTCAAAATACATTTTTCCCTTATAATGTGTTTTAAAATCAGAATTCAGAATGTCTGATCTGCTGCAAGAAAGTTTTGCTGGTAAAATATTAATAAAAAATATTACATTTTGACCAGAAATAAGATTAGTGATTTATTCTAGTTTATGAGGCTGAAAACTTGACCATCTTGGTTTCTTTTTTCAAAGCAACAAATTATGTGTTTTGCTAAACACTGTTACAAAGACCACAAACTCACACCATAGACTATAAAAAAATATGGACAAAGCGTCTGTGACGTCACCCATAGACTTTCTGAAGAACGGGTTTGAAGCCGTTTATGGGGGGTATGGGCGGCGCCATCTTGGAAAATCTTGGGAAATCCTAACCCCGCCCACCTTCTAACGCAGCGCACGTCACTCAGCTCGCTCTGCTACTCCGGTTATCTCTGTATATTTTAGGCAAGGAAATATGTTATAAAACACCATACTAACTCTTTTCGTTTTCATTTAAAGAAATCTTAAACATTATAGCCACACAAATGTGGTTCAGGCAATGCGTATTGATTATATTCACTGCACATAACGTTTGCCTATTTATAAAACAAAACAAAATATAAAACACAACCCTGCCTCTTTTCGTTTTAAATATAATATAAAAATATTAAACATTTTAATATGGTCCAGGCAATATGTGCATTTGAACTAAACAACAGATGTTGCAGTAAACAACATTACAGATCATATTCGTTGTATTAAAATTTAAAATGACAAAACTCAACCCAGTCTCTTTTTGTTATATTTCAGTTTTATCAATATTAGCCATTATAAAAGTATAAGTAAAAGGTACAAGAAGCTATACAAATAAAGCAAACAATTCAGTCAAACATACAAAGTCAGCGCTCTAGTCTAACCATACAACGGTAAAGTTAAATAGCTTATAAAGTTATGAAACTTCCCCTCAGCCAAAACTATTGCCCAGGGACCAAATTATAGATTTACGAGACCAAAAATCGCCCGTTAGATATACACAAGACGAATTATATCTCATGTTTAACCACTACAGAGACGCCAGAGTCCGCGGCAAACCTCAGAACGACAAGCAGAGGAAAGGCTGTTCCAGGCGGGGTACATGAACGGCGAGTGCCCGGTCATCGCTGGATCTCACAACTGGATACAATTTTCATAAATCTTTATAAATAAACCACAGATTTGAGCTTTAAACAACTACATTCTCGCCTGAAAAACTCTTAAAACTACATTTCATGATACAGAAACAGTAGTATTATATTTTCAACTGTATTAAAAAATGGCGCTGCTTATGTTGTCATTCTCCGTGGCGCAGCCTTGTCAGCTGTCAATCAAACTGTCAATCAAAGTTAACCATGCCCTTATTGTCATACATTTTATATCTAAAATACGATCTAAACTAACGAGTTAGAAAAAAATTCACCCCCCTCACAGCTGTCAGGCACTCGGAACCTATCGAAAAATACAATAAAAGTCCATGGGACCAACCTGTAAAAACATGAATTTATGCTGTGAAAACGGACATTTTAACATGGGGGCTATGGACATTTGCTCCCTTTTGGGACCTGCCCCTAGCGGATTTTCGATGTATTGCAGTTTTTCGCACTTCCGGGTAGGCTTCATTTTTCAGATCAGAATGTTGCCGCTTGACTCACACAGAAAGCCAAGAGTCAAACTGCCCAACCAAAGGAAACGCTCATCACCAAAATGGTGACCAAATGATTTCCAATAGACACTTTTTTTTTTAACTGGCTCAACTACAAAAGATTTGTTACAGAATAGTTGCACCTCTCCAGAAAACAAATAATGTCAAGTTGACTCAACTAAAAGTTGTTTGTATCACAGACAACTTATTTTCAGTTCATATAACTGTTATTTACAAAAGTTGAGTCAACAAGAAAAAGATAGGGGAAGTACTGAGATTTTTTTGTTGTTGTTCAAGCTTTTTTTTTTTTTTTTTACAGTGATCATCATAATCTTAAATGCTAAATTCAATGTGCTCTACCTTATTTTTCATGTTATGTAAGGACATAAGATAAGCAGATCTATACAGACTTCATGTAGCTAAAAGAAACATTTCATTTTTTTTAAGTAAATTTCACAAGTAACACATTGAATTAAACTCAGCATTTTAAAGTAGAAAGACTGAATTTCCTTGCAAAACATACCCCAAAGTGGGATTCACCTCACTTATAATGCCTCAGTCAAGTCAAATAGCCTACATGTTTAGCCTATTCATTAGATGCTTTTCACACAATTGCCTGATTCAAAAACACTCAAAACAATATCAGAGATCATAAGATAAAATGTATACACTCAATTTCAAAATATTTAGAAGAAAAATTGAAAGCTCTCAGTAATGGATAATGGCACAGTACTATTTTTCATGGAAAGTATGATTGTAATGTTGGCTAATTAATATATTTTATCAATTTATAATACAATTTTTTTGTAGTGTATTCAATGCATATGATATGTTTAATGTCTCTAGTCATTAGAATGTTGATCTAGGGATTTCATTTGCATAAAAAAATATAATTGTTTCATAATATTACTGCATAATATTATTATGTGAATTTGTTGGACATTGGAAAGTTTTAACAGTCAAATCTCAGTATGTATCTTATCCCAGACACAAGATTGTTTTAAATGATACTATACGTACATTTATTTCTGTATTTAAGATTTCAAATGTTTTTCTTAAAAAAGGAATTTGTGAATTAGCATCAGTTACTTCACGGTAGATAAACAGAAAAACATAAATGCTTAAAATGTGTCAGTTAGTATTAAAACAAACAAAGTAACTGATATGATTTTGGCAGATTAGCTCCTCCCACACTGGAATGATGCGCCGCCCCCGTAATCATATCATCAGTGAAGCTCCTCCCACAGCTATTCACCAATAAATGCTGGAATATTCCCATCACCTACTGTACAAGTGAAGCCGAGCAGCAAAGCATCAGGAGGAGCTCAAATCTGCAAAAACTGAGCTTATTAAACAGGACATTGAGAACACGAGAGATCCAGAACCCTACAGAATGAAACACACTGAAGATCCTGAAGAACAAAGAGGTTGGTGTTTATTCTTCATTCATTCATGATGCTGGAGAACATTCATGTTAGAAAGATTCAAGCACTTCACATTTAGATGAACAGAAATGGGATTTTTGTTGTTTTTACCAATAAACCATAAACACCGAACTCTATCAAGTAAATTAACTTTCCAGAATGGCTGAGAGGCTTGTAAGAACTCTTAAGCAAAATCTGACTTAAAGTTACTGATAAAGTTGTATTGTTGTCTCATAAACCATCAAAGCTATTCATGGTATATTCTTCTTCTTACAGTAACTTAAGAGGGTTGATGAATGAGGTCAGCATTGGAGAAGTACAGTAGCTAAAGCTGTGGTCGCTCTAGACTTTGAGCATGTGATATTTCTACAGACACTGTAAAATTAAACAAGAATGCAGGGAAATACACTTGGGCTTGTGTTTCAGTGTCCCACATTCACATGTGTATAAATGGAAGTCAATTAAACTGTTGGAAATTCAGACGTAAAGGCCAGAGAGACTGGATTTGTCCTTTATTGAGAACGAGCCGTGTTTAGAGATGGAGACAAAGCACCCACAGTAGGTGATGACCTAAACATAAAGCATGCAAATGAAGTATTCAGGTATAGTTACCTGTCCCAGACTCTATAGAGTTTCACAAGTCCTAATCCACTCTGCATAACTGTTCAAAGACAATAGGTGAGAGTCTCTGTAATCTGGCTCATTTGACTTACAATGAAGAGAACAGAAACCTCGTGCTAGAGACTTTGATGGTTTATGTTGCCTTGGCTTTTGGCTTGCTTAGTTGGGGACATTTAATATTCAACTATATATATATATATATATGTTGTTGATTAAATATATTTCATATTTCTCACTACATGGGATTTGTATGGAAACTTGTTTCCACCACAGAATAAAACATTTTAATGTTATGTTAAAAATTTAAAATAATTGCAACTTTTTATCTCACAATTGCGAGTTTACATCTCGCAATTCTGACTTTATTTCTCAGAATTGTGAGATATAAAGTCAGAATTGCGAGATATAAAGTCAGAATTGTGAGATATAAAGTCAGAATTGCGTCAAATAAAGTCGCAATTGCGTGATATAAAGTCAGAATTGCAGAATTCTGACTTTATAAGACGCAATTCTGACTTTATATCTCGCAATTTTGACTTTATATCACGCAATTCTGACTTTATATCTCACAATTCTGACTTTATATCTCGCAATTCTGACTTTATATCTCGCAATTCTGACTTTATATCTCGCAATTCTGACTTTATAACATGCAATTCTGACTTTATATCTCACAATTCTGACTTTATATCTCACAATTCTGACTTTATATCTCGCAGTTGCGACTTTATAACACGCAATTCTGAATTTATATCTCGCAATTCTGACTTTATAACACGCAATTCTGACTATATCTCACAATTCTGACTTTATAACACGCAATTCTGACTTTATATCTCGCAGTTGCGACTTTATTTCACGCAATTCTGACTTTATATCTCGCAATTCTGACTTTATATCTCGCAATTCTGACTTTATATCTTGCAATTCTGACTTTATATCTCGCAGTTGCGACTTTATATCTCGCAATTCTGACTTTATCTCGCAATTCTGACTTTATATCTCGCAATTCTGACTATATATCTCGCAGTTGCGACTTTATTTCACGCAATTCTGACTTTATATCTCGCAATTCTGACTTTATATCTCGCAATTCTGACTTCATAACACGCAATTCTGACTTTATATCTCACAATTCTGACTTTATAACACCCAATTCTGACTTTATATCTCGCAGTTGCGACTTTATTTAACGCAATTCTGACTTTATATCTCGCAATTCTGACTTTATATCACGCAGTTACGACTTTATTTCACGCAATTCTGACTTTATATCTCGCAATTCTGACTTTGTCTCACAATTCTGACTTTATAACACGCAATTCTGACTTTGTATCTCACAATTCTGACTTTATAACACGCAATTCTGACTTTATATCTCGCAGTTGCGACTTTATTTCACGCAATTCTGACTTTATATCTCGCAATTCTGACTTTATATCTCGCAATTCTGACTTTATAACACGCGATTCTGACTTTATATCTCGCAATTCTGACTTCATAACACGCAATTCTGACTTTATATCTCACAATTCTGACTTTATAACACCCAATTCTGACTTTATATCTCGCAGTTGCGACTTTATTTAACGCAATTCTGACTTTATATCTCGCAATTCTGACTTTATATCACGCAGTTGCGACTTTATTTCACGCAATTCTGACTTTATATCTCGCAATTCTGACTTTATATCTCACAATTCTGACTTTATAACACGCAATTCTGACTTTATATCTCACAATTCTGACTTTATAACACGCAATTCTGACTTTATATCTCGCAGTTGCGACTTTATTTCACGCAATTCTGACTTTATATCTCGCAATTCTGACTTTATATCTCGCAATTCTCACTTTATATCTCGCAATTCTGACTTTATATCTCGCAATTCTGACTTTATCTCGCAATTCTGACTTTATATCTCGCAATTCTGACTTTATATCTCGCAGTTGCGACTTTATTTCACGCAATTCTGACTTTATATCTCGCAATTCTGACTTTATATCTCGCAATTCTGACTTTATAACACGCGATTCTGACTTTATATCTCACAATTCTGACTTTATAACACCCAATTCTGACTTTATATCTCGCAGTTGCGACTTTATTTCACGCAATTCTGACTTTATATCTCGCAATTCTGACTTTATATCACGCAGTTGCGACTTTATGGTTTATGTTGCCTTGGCTTTTGGCTTGCTTAGTTGGGGACATTTAATATTCAACAATATATACAGTGCTATGCATAAGTTTAGACACCCATGCTAAAGTTGACTAAAAAGAGGAATAAAAAAATCATCTTTTGGAAACTGAACTTAATGCCTTAATTTAAAAAATTAGGAAAAATCCAACCTTTAAGGACACCAATTTTCTTTGTGAATGAATAATGTATCGTAAATAAATAAATGTTCTTCCTTAAAATACAGGGTGCATAAGTTTGGACACCCCTATGTTAAATTCCCATAGAGGGAGGCAGATTTTTATTTTCATTAAGTTCAGTTTCCAAAAGATGATTTTTTATTCCTCTTTTTAGTCAACTTTAGCATGGGTGGCTAAACTTATGCATAGCACTGTATATATATTCTCAATCTAAAAATTTGGTGTCAAAATGATGGCACTTTTATGCCACATTTTTTATGTTATAGATAGTTGTGTTGTTGATTAAATATATTTCAAATTTCTCACTACATGGGATTTGTATGGAAGCTTGTTTCCACCACAGAATAAAACATTTTAATGTTATGTTAAAAATGTAAAATAATTGCGACTTTTTATCTCACAATTGCGAGTTTACATCTCGAAATTCTGACTTTATTTCTCAGAATTGTGAGATATAAAGTCAGAATTGTGTGAAATAAAGTCGCAATTGCATGATATAAAGTCAGAATTGTGAGATATAAAGTCAGAATTGTGTGAAATAAAGTCGCAATTGCGTGATATAAAGTCAGAATTGCGAGATATAAAGTCAGAATTGCGTGATATAAAGTCAGAATTGCGTGAAATAACGTCGCAATTGCATCTTATAAAGTCAGAATTCTGACTTTTTCTCGCAATTGCGACTTTATATCATGCAATTCTGACTTTATAATACGCAATTGGGAGATATAAAGTCGCAATTGCATGTTATAAAGTCAGAATTGTGAGATATAAACTATTCTGAGGTAAAAAATAAAGTCTATTTATAAAAGTCTTGTAAGTTTATATCTCACAATTCTGAGAAAAGAATTGCGAGAAAAAAGTTAGAATTCTGACTTCATAAGACGCAATTGCGACTTTATTTCACGCAATTCTGACTTTATAACACGCAATTGCGACTTTATATCTCGCAATTCTGACTTTAGATCTCGCAATTCTGACTTTATATCTCGCAATTCTGACTTTATATCTCGCAATTGCGACTTTATTTCACGCAATTCTGACTTTATATCTCGCAATTCTGACTTTATATCTCACAATTCTGAGAAATAAAGTCAGAATTGCGAGATGTAAACTAAACTTTTGTGAGATAAAAAGTCACAATTATCTTTTAAAATGTTTTATTCTGTGGCGGTGAAGGGGGTGGATTGGAATCCACTGCTGCTTCAATGTATATGGGTGATTATAATCAAGGGATTAATCAATACTTTTTCCTTCTAAATATCAAATGAGTTGAATGACTTCTCTGGAGATTTTATTTTTTTATGGAAGTGAATTATGTGTGTAACAGTAACAGTGTGATTACTGAAATGATCTTTTCATGTATTCTTTAATGTCTGTATTTGATATTTGAATGCAGTAACATTGCTTGCCTATTTATCCCAGCTTCCAGAAATTAAATAGGGACTGGTTTTGTATTTGAGAAAGGTCTTCAACATGTTAAAACACATAGGGGTCATTGAAGCCAATAGTTTAAGGGACCATTTCTTTGTTAAAGCCTATATTTTCCATTTAGACTAAAGTGTCCTATCCTGAGAGAAAGAACTTGTTATCTTGATGTTTTGAGACGAGACTCCTGTTTATAGTTAGAGCCTGGACAAATCCAACCTTGGAAAAGATGTGTGTCGGGTGTATGTGTTAGTCTTCTTGATTACAGGTTAAGGAACCACTGCCATTATTGGAGATTGACTGAGTTGTTGTTCGGGACATGCTGGCACCCAGCAACCCAAATCTGCGACCTGGAAGGTCACGACGTGCCTGACTTCAGGGTCTGAGTGTCAGCGGCATAATCTATGGAGATATGCTTCTGTCTATCTGTATATGTGTGGAAAATTACTATGTTTATGAATTTCTTAGCCAATGAGAATCATTCAACCTGTAAGCAATGACGTAGCTTAGACCTTGGAAATGGTATAACTGCTGTGATCTGTGTAACTGTAAGCGAGGTTACGGCCTACGAACTCCTGTGTGAGTCTTGAAGCTGAACTTCTGCTGATGAAACTGCAAACTATCTTCAGTAAAACTTTTCTTCAATTTTTTATAATTCTGACTCCGGGTCTTCTTTCAAACATCTGGTCTATGGGTCCTAAACTGTTAACCCCTAACAGCGGAAACAAGCTTCCATAGATTTGTCTCAAATGTTTTAAAAAATAAAAATTGGAAGATCAGTGTACCTTATTCATGTAAAGTTTCACTAACGTATCATTTACAGAAATGCTTCAAAATGATCTTTGTGTTTCATATCAGTTGTCTATTACATGACTGGTATTTCATTTCACTTCATATTTCTCTCTTTGATTTATTTTGCTTTATTTTGATTGTACTGAAAACACAATTAAACGTTTTCTTTCATCTTCAGACCTGATGGAAGAGGACGAGGAGAGTGAAGAACTGAGTGAAGTGGAGGAGGAACATCACGTCAAACCTGGAGAAAAACCCTTGAGTCGCTCACAGACTAAACAGACATCTTTAAAGAAAAGAAGAGCCAAGAAAGCTTTCACTTGCACTCAGTGTGGAAAGAGTTTCCCATACAAAAGACTTCTTGAGATTCACATGAGAGTTCATACTGGAGAAAAGCCGTACACATGTGATCAGTGCGGGAAGAGTTTCTCAGGTAAACGAAGTCTTGATATTCACATGAGAATCCACACAGAAGAGAAGCCGTACGCATGTGATCAGTGCGGGAAGAGTTTCTCAGAAAAACGAAGTCTTGATATTCACATGAGAATCCACACAGGAGAGAAGCCGTACGCATGTGATCAGTGTGGGAAGAGTTTCTCAGGTAAACAAACTCTTAAGTTTCATGCAAGTGTGCATACAGGAGAGAAGCCATTCACATGTGATCAGTGCGGGAGGAGCTTCACAACAAAAGCACATCTTGGTCTACACATGATGATCCACACTGGAGAGAAGCCGCATGTATGTGATCAATGTGGCAAGAGTTTTTCACAGATTTCCTCTTTATATGCACATCAGAAGATCCACACTGGTGTAAGAGCTTATATGTGCTTTGAGTGTGAGAAGACTTTCATTTCAGAGGTCCATTTAAAACGTCACCAGAGAATTCACACTGGAGAGAAACCGTACAAGTGTTCACACTGTGACAAGAGATTCAGTCGGTCAGAATGTCTGAAACTACATGAGAGGATCCACACTGGAGAAAAACCATACATGTGTTCACACTGTGACAAGAGATTCAGTGGGACAGCAAATCTGATATCACATGAGAGGATCCACATTGGAGTAAAACCATACAAGTGTTCACACTGTGACAAGAGATTCAGTGGGACAGCAAATCTGAAATCACATGAGAGGATCCACACTGGAGAGAAACCTTACATGTGTTCACACTGTGACAAGAGATTCAGTCGGTCACAATGTCTGAAACAACATGAGAGGATCCACACTGGACAAAAACCATACAAGTGTTCACACTGTGACAAGAGATTCAGTCAGTCAGCACATCTGAAAAGACATGAGAGGACCCACACTGGAGAAAAACCATACAAGTGTTCACATTGTGACAAGAGATTCAGTCATTCAGCACATCTGAGATCACATGAGAGGATCCACACCGGAGAGAAGCCGTTCAAGTGTGATCAGTGCGGAAGGAGTTTTACTTTTTCAAGCAATCTTAAGGTACACATGAGGGTCCATGCAGTGGGGAAAAAAACTGCAGTTTAAACACAAATATTTGGTGCATGCAGATTTAGAATAGAAACAATGGATTCCTATGAAACATTCACACTGGAATGGGATATTCACCCATTATAAAGGAATGTTATTTTTTGAGTTTATTTCAACTCTTTTCTTTGACCAAACTTGTGCTTTAATTTGTCATGTTTTTATTGAACCAAACTATTTAAATATTGAGCAAGCAATCTCATTGGCTGTAGAAACTGCTGTGGCCAATCAGATTGTGCCGTGTAGGGCATGATGTACTGTAAATGCTTATTGGTTACATGTCCTGTTACTTTATCCTGTCCTGTTACTTTATCCTCTACAGTAAAAGACCTGGGTGTTATACTCGATTGTAACCTGTCTTTTGAAAATCATATTTCGTATGTTACAAAAACAGCCTTTTTCCACCTTAGAAACATTGCTAAGCTACGTAACATGCTATCAGTTTCTGATGCAGAAAAGTTAGTTCATGCATTCATGACCTCAAGACTACATTACTGTAATGCTTTATTAGCTGGTTGTCCTGCATCCTCAATAAACAAGCTACAGTTAGTCCAAAATGCAGCCGCTAGAGTTCTTACTAGATCAAGAAAATATGATCATATAGCCTAACACCGATTTTAACATCAATACATTGGTTACCTATAAAGTCCCGTATTACAGTTTTTCTGAATTGCTAAAACACTAAACCCCATTCTCTGAATCAAATTCTCAATAGTCTAAATCAATTTGTCGAATAAATCACTCTTTCTGTAAAACATTAAACAAGTTCAGGTAGTTACAGTTTTTTACGATTGTTTACACACTAAAATAAAAGTTCCACACAATTTGCAAAATTCTACTCCAAGGAGCAAAACACCTCCACAGATTTGCACAACATTACACACAATGTCTGCTTCACCCTTTTTGCAAAACATTACACACAGTGATTTGTAAAACTCTACACACATTTTCACACCTTAGACACAGTTAAGGATTGTGAGGTTACTTCCTTGTCATTACAAAGCCCACGATTGCCAATGACAACACTAATGAACGAATTGGATAAACACAACCACCAGGTGTGGAAGCACACATGTGCTAATTTGAAAACGCAGCATTCAGGTGTGCTGTAAAAGGCAGCAGGTGAGTTCACCTGTCTTCAACAAAGATGGAAGGAGCTAGAAGAAAAAGAAGAAGAGTGAGAATGAGAGGGGGAGCTCAAAGAGGAGAAGAAGGAGATAGGGGAAGAGGAGAAGGAGGTAGAGGAAGAGGCCTAGGTAGAGGAAGAGGAGAAGAAGGAGATAGAGGAAGAGGAGAAGAAGGAGATAGAGGAAGAGGCCTAGGTAGAGGAAGAGGAGAAGAAGGAGATAGAGGAAGAGGAGAAGAAGGAGATAGAGGAAGAGGCCTAGGTAGAGGAAGAGGAGAAGAAGGAGATAGAGGAAGAGGAGAAGAAGGAGATAGAGGAAGAGGCCTAGGTAGAGGAAGAGAAGAAGAAGGAGATAGAGGAAGAGGAGAAGGAGGAGATAGAGGAAGAGGCCTAGGTAGAGGAAGAGGAGAAGAAGGAGATAGAGGAAGAGGAGAAGAAGGAGATAGAGGAAGAGGCCTAGGTAGAGGAAGAGGAGAAGAAGGAGATAGAGGAAGAGGAGAAGGAGGAGATAGAGGAAGAGGCCTAGGTAGAGGAAGAGGAGAAGAAGGAGATAGAGGAAGAGGAGAAGAAGGAGATAGAGGAAGAGGCCTAGGTAGAGGAAGAGGAGAAGGAGGAGATAGAGAAAGAGGCCTAGGTAGAGGAAGAGGAGAAGGAGGTAGAGGAAGAGGAGAAGGAGGAGATAGAGGAAGAGGCCTAGGTAAAGGAAGAGGTAGGGAAGAACTTATGCCATTGAAGACATAGCCTGTGATGTGGATGAAATCTTATGGCCTGATCCAGCCAGACGGAGAGATGATGAATAGTTACAGTATTCTTGTTGCTTTTACAGTAGTTTTTCTTCAGAGTCAAAGTGTATGTACTTCATGCAGTAATTTTTATTTGTCTACAGATTTTATTTGTTTCATTGATTTCATTGTTGGTTGATTACTGTAACTGATTATGGTAAGAAATACTGTAAGTATTGAAATAAATACTTGAAATATTCAGTCTGCAGCATCAGTGTTGTGCAGTGCTTGATAAGTTTATAGTAGGCCTATTTGTGTACATTCTCCCTATATCTCAAACTAATCATGAAGAATGTTGTGGGTTTGTCACTATTTTTTTTTTTTTTTTTTGTCATCTAAATTATCCCTTACATAACAATGTCTGGCCAAAAATCTAGCACATGCTATTTCCTAAAATTAGTTTTTTTACAAATGTGTTTTATATTTATCACAGCTGTGTGTAACTGGCTGCAATAGTGTCTGATCATTGAGGACTGTGTTGGTTAAATGAAAACTAATAGCATTTTCACAAATATGTGTATATGTTTTGACTGAAGTGTGTATGTTTTGACTGAAGTGTGTCATTTTGCAAACAATCTAGGAATTATGCAAATTGAGTGTGGTGTTTGGATAATTGTGATTATGTTTTGAAAAAAAGAACCCAGTTTTCAAAATTGCGTGTAAACAATTGAAAAAAACTGTAAAACACTGTTTGCAAATCTCATGCACTCTTTTTTCAAAACTCTAAACACATTCTCACTCACTAAAACACATTTTGCACTGTGGTGCACTTATGTTTCAAAATGCTAAACACAGGTAGGCGAAAGTTAAACACAACTGCAACACAGTTGTCATCGTTTACACACAACAACTCAAAATTGTTCACACTTATTTCTAATGATGTGACCAAACCAACTGCACATACAGTAATACAAGTCAGTTCAGAGTCCCAAAATTTACTCAAAATGTTGCACTGAATGTTTATACCAACAATGGATGGAAACAATATAAGAGAAGGAAAAGTACGTGTACAAGGAGGAAGAGGATGAGGACGAGGAAGAGCAAGGTGTGGAGAATGTTGTCAAGGCTGGATCTGCTTTTTCCCTTTGCCTGCAGAGATTCACATTATCTGTGATTGGGAGAAACTCCTCCGACCGGACCAACATGAAGACATGATGCTGAAGCTCTAAAATCTCTCTCACTGACCTTGATTTTGCAGTTGCTTTTCTGAGTGGAATTTACTCTTCTGAGTGGATTATACTGCAACATGCTTTTCAATTAGAGTTTTTTTTACTGTAACCTTTTTGGCTTTAGCAGTTGGGTCACTGTATTTTCACAGTATGCAAGTGGTGCATATACAGACATTCGATAGGCCTACTATTCAATATTCAGTACAATACTATACTTGCAGTGGATACATACAATTTATTTACAGACTACTGTAAGTTATCTTACGTAATTGCAAAATTTGTTTACTTTGTTACAATACTTTTTTCTGTAACTGCATGCTTTGAATTCTGTGTTCTCCATTTTTTGATGTAGTGTCTAACGAATGATCTGTAGTGTTTATAATTTTGACTCGCTGTGTGTAGGATCTGAGAGCATTGTTTGATTTTGAGCACAGATAAAATGCTTTTGAGGCAATTGTTTGATTTTGCCAGAAGAGTCTGAGGTTCTGTGAATGCGGTTTGAAAATTTGGTTTTGTGTTTAAGGTTTTGAGAAAGTGAGTGATGGTTTCAAGAAATGTGTTTTAGCAATTCAGAAAAACTGTAATTACAAGGTATTGCTACTGACTTATAAAGCCCTAAATGGCTTAGCTCCAGTCTATTTAACGGATCTTCTATCGCCCCCTATAATCCATTGCGCTCTTTAAGATCACTAAATTCGAGGCTTTTAGTCATACCTAGGATATCCAGATCCACCAAAGGAGGGAGAGCATTTTCACATTTGGCTCCGAAACTCTGGAATAGCCTTCCTGATACTGTTCGTTGCTCGGACTCGCTCTCCCAGTTTAAAACTAGATTAAAGACGCATCTTTTCAGCCAGGCATTCGTATAATACTTTTAATCTTACAGTTAATTCCGGTCTCTAGTTCATAAACGCCAGAGGAGAACTGGCCCCGACTGAGCCTGGGTTCTTCCAAGGTTTTTTCTCCATTAGGTCACCTGATGGAGTTTTTCGGTTCCTTGCCACTGTTGCCTTTGGCTTGCTCAGTTGGGGATATTTTGGGGATATTTAATTGAATTTTATCAATCAATAAATTCCACTAGAAACAAACCTTGCTGTATTATTTTAATTTAATACTGTGAAGCGGCTTAGATACAATCTGTATTGTGAAAAGCGCTATACAAATATACTTGACTTGACTTGACATGTCAAGCCTGCACCATCTAGAGTTTTATGACCAATTTAGTGATTTATAACACAAATCATCTAGTCATGTTGTGACCATCAGATAATATGAAGGATTTCATCAGATAATATGAAGGATATGAACTATTTTACAAATAGTTGTGCACAAAAAGTTTCACAGAAAAGGTATTGCATAACTAAGACTCACACAGACATCAAGAATCAGCATATGAATCTCAACAATGGTGACCATTAAAAAATTATGCATGCTGGTGTTATGGGATATTTTGATTTTCATTGACTTTCAGTAAGACAGTGAAATGACTCTTTGCTGGACTGTATGTGGTCTGCCAACATATGACTATATGTGTGTGTGTGTGTGTGTTTTAAACACTGAGAAACAGGTGAGACATCAGGAGGAGGCAGATTGAAAAGGGGCTCTGACCCCTAGGGTCAGAGGCCGTCCAATTTAGAACTTGTGAGTTTGTAAGAATAAACTCAGCAGGATTAGATCACTAGCAGAGAAACCTTCCCTTGTTTAGATAAGGGCCTGTAAGCAGGAGACCTTGAAAACAGTATAAAGGCTCCTCTGCCCTCCCCCTGGTCGTCGCACTTGTTTCACAGACTGTACTGGTGACTTCTGTGTGGCAACTGGGCCTTCTTGCAAGAATAAAGTACTTTTTAATGATCATTTGAATTTCAGAGTGTCTCTTACGCAGGTGATGATTGTTTAATGAATTTTTGCCACAACAATTGGTGTCAGAACAGTGGGATTCCTTGGATGTGCCCTTCGGACCCGAGAGCGGACGGTGAATTGGCCTCCTGGACTCAGAGTCACAGCCCTACCCCGAACAGTTTTGAGGGACGAGGGGCCATTCCGCCGGGGTCTGGAGGAAGCAACCACTGGAATTAAGAAAACGAATCCGAGTGGCAACAGAATATCTCTGGTAAGAGACAGTAAAATATTTTCTTTTGGGGATTTTAAGAAAATGTATGGGTGAACCATGATGGCTGTATTTGGGAACTGAAACTAGAGCTGTGGTACGGGGAAGAGCGGCTTTTAAAAAAGGGCACGGAAATTGAGATCTCGGGTCAAGATATTGTCCGGACCGAAGCCGAGTACTCGTTGTTAGGAAATTAATTCAAGGAGCTGAAATAATTGATCACTGGAACAAAGTTTTTAAAAAGGGCAGGAAATAAAGAGATTTCCAGGCCGAAACAGAGTAACATCCAGAGAAAGACATTGAGAGTAAGCGGAAATTAATTTTCAACCTTCTGAGCTTGGGTGAACAGTCAGTTAGTGCGCGCTAATAAAAGATTAAAATCCACGGGCAGGAAAAAGGCAGCCATTATGGGAACATCCAACAGTAAATATTGCACACCAGTGTACTGTGCAATGAAGAAAACTATGGGGAAAAGGGCATGTTAGACACTGTTTCCAACCAGTGCTAATGAAATTGATGGCATATAGTACAAATTTTATAGTTTATGAAGAATCCTGAAACCAGCAGTGAGACAGAAGAGAGCAAAACGCTGTAAGCAGCTGTGCTCTGAAGCTTTGACTTCAAAGTAATGTGAAGTTAAAAAAAAAAGAAAATGTTTAGTGAAAACCCTTTAGAATATGTTGAGTGATTTTCTTTGCAACTTAATGTGCAAATTTTGCAAATTAATGTGCTGCCAATAATAATGATGAAGATTATGATTTGGCTATGTGATTGAATCCGCCACTGGTGGACAGTAAAAGAATACATAGAACTGCTTATCAGTGGCTCTGTTTACATTCCTGATGGGGACACACTCCTTCAAGGGTGTGCAGTAAGTTGGAGCTGTTTGAAAGCTCAATGATCAAACTATAGGCAAAGAGAGTGTTTTAATTGTGGTCAGCAGGGCCATTTAGCCTGTAATTGTAAATGGGCACTCAGAAAAGAAAGTGATAATGTGAAAGTGACGTGTATTAATGTGGGTTTGAAAGTGGAACAGTTTGGATGACGATGTTAAAGTTTTCGTATGAGAAAGAACTAAGAATGTGAACGCAGTGCTAAAGAAAGTGAAAAGAATGTGCAAGTAAATAAGGGATAAAAGAAAGTTGAAGGAAAGTTAATAGATGGAAGTCGTAAGAAGATTGAAGGTTAAAAGAAGGTTGAAAGATTTAAGTCGTAAGGGAATCCTTTTGAAGGAAAGAGCTAGTGAATTGATGAATACAGGTTGATGTAAAATTAATGACTCCAACAAATGAGTTGGAAAATATTTTAAAAGTACCGGTAACTAAAAGGATGATTGTGTTTTGAATGAAACGCTTTGATAAGGTTTTAGATGATATAGAGAGACAAATCTAATGAGTTTTATCACAACTTGTAATAAAATGTATCACAAGCAGAGAGGGCAGCCTCAAAAGTTAGTGTGAATCCTAAAAGAAGATTGATAAACTCAAAGAGAAAACACTGAAGTCAGGTATTAAATTATGGTAATTGAGAACCTGACAACGAAAATTGAGATGAAATGTGAAACGTTATTAAGAACTAGAATAATTATTATTCTTTCTTTAAGATAAAATAAGTAAAAGCAGTGTTACTGGACTAACCGTTGCTAAATGTAAAATATGTAGAAAGGCATCTGGTTAAACAAACAGCTTGTTAGTGTCTTGAACGTGGAGGAATAGTGTTGACCATGAAAGAACTAGGAGCTGATGTTTTGTTTTCAAAAGATAAGCTTGTGATTGGCTGAAACAGTTTGCTTATCTGAATCTGGTGTGTGCTGTGGCTGAAACGGCCAGTGCGACAGAGACACGATCTGAGTGGAAATTTGTAATGTCTAAATTCCCTGATGTGGGCAAAAGACAAATATAAAATGTATGTTTATTTGAAAACGCATGTCATTTCTGGCAAAGATGCCTTAAGCTGGACTAGAGTTAAAAGATGGTAGATAAAGTTTGATTTTAGAAGTTTATGAGAGTGCAGTGTACCAGTCCTGAATGCCTCAGAGTCTCTCTCATTCAATGTCAGCTAAAAGCTGTTATCTGAGCCTGTGTCATAATATAGTAAGGCACATTGTTTTAGTTGAAAACCATAGACATGGATGTTAAAAGAAATCATGCTACAAGGCAGTTCAGATTTCATACATTTAAAGGGAAATTTGTAAATGTTTTAAAAGTAAAACTGAATGACTTTAAAGAAGTCTTAAACGATAGAAGTGACATTTTTGACTAGTTTAGGACCAGTCACTTCTTTGTCTGATTTTAGCCTCCACCATGATACAGGACTGATGGCTCCGGCTACAGATGCAGATGTACACTGAATGGACGGTTGATTTAAATTCACTGAGTAGAAGCTCAGTATTGCGATTTTGCTGATTTGAAGATGTTTAAAAGATTTAAGTGATTAAATACTGTTGTTATTAACCTGTCTCCCTGTGTTAACACTATTAGGCAGTCCAGAGTGCTCTGGTGACTCTTGAATGTGCCTTTCCTAAGCTCCAGAAAACAACTGAGTCTGTTGGGGAAAACTGATTTCGTGGTGGGAAAGAGCGATTATCAGTGTGCACGAAGTGACTACTCAAGGACGCGTAAGAACCTTTGGCCAAAGGTCAACCTAAGACAGGGGGTCACGCCGACACTGGCCATCTCCTGAAGGGAGGTGTTTTTATGTGAGAAAGGTATTAGAGTTGAGCAGGTGACTGTGAGGCCAGCAGCATCAGCAGATCACTGAGAGGGGAGATGAGCTGTGAGGAGTTACGGCAGTCTGACCCAGAAAATGTGAGTTCCTCTATATACCACTCACCAGAAACCGCATTTATTGTATGGCTTGTTTTTCATTATGACACGTGTCTGCAACAATGCCAGGGGACAACACCCTGAAGAGAAGATAATTATAGATTAAGAGCTAATGGGAATGGGCTTTCAAGAGCCAGCTGAGACTGTGAGGTGATTGTCATTATTTGTTGTGGAGACAGTAACAAAACTTAATTTATATCAGGAACATGATGCTGGTTGCCTTATGGGCAAGGGAAAATATTATAGTAGTTGATATTGAAATAATATGTCTGTAAGATGGTGGTGGCTAAAGATGAAGACAGCTTGTGATGAGTTAAGAGAAATTTCTGGATAACAAAGGTTAGGTGAATTGAGTATTTAAACTAAAGATAACCAAAGAAATGCTCATAGCATAATGCATTTTAGATTGTTGTAATGGTACTAATTTGAGTTAAACATCTGTATTTTAGTAACAGTCTTAGGGGGGCTGTTGAAATTTTTTTTTTTGTGAATAGTGAGAGAGACTGTTGAGTGGAGGAAGGTACTCTGTCTGTCTTTCTGTTATCGGCATGGTAAAGCAAGCTGAAGCAAAATAATGATAATGAATCAAAACAACCGAGCTGACTTTTCTAAGAGAAAATGAATAATGAACAAACGTGCTTTGAAACTGGTAAAGAGACCATGTAAAATTAGATAAAAGCTACAGGAAAATTAAAATTTAAATATGTTTAGAGTTAAAATCAAAGATATGAATATGAGAATATGAGCGGTTCATAGTCAGTTTTATGTTTGACTGATACTGACCAAGTCTGTACACCATGACCTGACCTGATAGAAACAATTGATGACTTTGACATTGGAAAATGTTTGTAGATGACTGACTTAAGAGACCAAATAACAGGCCTAAAAAGCAGTGAGACTCAGGGCCAGTGCCCTTCAAATTATTAGATAAGAAGATGAGATTGTTGCATACGTAATGTTTTGTTTCAGAGGCAGAGAAAGATGTCTGGGAGAAATTTGGCTGAAGGACAACATTTGGGTTAGTTGAAAACTTTGTTTACCCAAACACCATTGTTAAATTGATGCATGAGTTGTGTATCATGCATCAAAAGGGGGATGGTAACAATTGCCATACCAAGGGGTTAAAATTTGCTGAAAGCCATCGTACAGGTGGGACAATAAATGTTGGGAGGACACTGGGTTTAACTTGGTAAAAGCCCTGTAAGAAGTCATGTTTCTCCCTAACAAAATTGCTGTCTGTAAGTGTGCAGATTCGGCAGCGAAGGACGCGGCAGCACAGCAGACAAAATAAACTATGTGTACTTTACTATCTTACAATAACCTCAACGTTTGTTTTTCTTTACAGAGGATGCAGACTTTTGATACAGGGCAGACTGTGCCCAGTAAACTGGGTTATTATTGTGGCAGAGAGGTGCCACACCTTGCGCAGCGCATAACTTAAAACTTTCCTTTTGCAGAATGTCAGGATGGATTGTGTCAAACAGAACTGATTCTGTTCTAAATGTATAAATATTGTTTTGTTAACATGAGCAAAGTGGGTTGAGTGTTTTTTTCTTTCAGGTTTTTTCAGTGCCATTCAGTGAGCAAAATTATCTGGTGACAATATGTTTCAGGCTGTTGATTCAACAGGTCACACCAGAAGGGACGACCGGCTAGACAAGCGGCCAATAACAAAATAGCTAGGGTCTGCATTCACAGGTGACAGCGGGCAGGAAATGGTTCATTCCAGTGGAGGTATGGTCGGGATCTAAGGAAAGATCTTGTGAAGACGGAACGTCCATGGGGCAACGAGATGGTCAACACACCTGGAGGAGGATGTGGATCAACTAATGGTTTAGGTTTAGCAGAATAATTTGTTTTGTGCTGATTTTGATGATTTTATTTGATTAAATCAAACTAGGGCTTAGTATTGATATAGATCTAATGATTTGATTGGTGCAAATGTTTTCAGGAAAAGTATAAAATCTATTCAATGATGTGAAGTACGGTCATAAACAAAAAAGACAGTCGGTCTGTAATGGAAAAGTAAGAGTTAATTTTTTTAACAACCAAATTGGGTAGAAAGGATAAAATCATAAAACTCTTCTGGTTAGATTTGATTAAATAGGGTGTTAAATAGAGTTTACTAAGTAAAACCATTGCTCGAAATATGTAGATGGGTGTGGATTAATGGAAAAGGCTGAATGTATATGAGTTATGATTGTATGTGTTATTCTGATAATTTTGTTATTCATGGGTGAATACGTACGATGACAATGTAAAGAGGGTTAAAAGCAGCAGCGATCTGTGTCACGAGGTGGCGTACAAGGGGTTTGAAATGAGAGATTTTATTTTACTTTTATCCTTTGAAGTGCTATAGCTTGTTTTGTTTTCCTACAAAAATATAACCTACACTATTTCTTGTTTGTACTGGGGTGACTGATGGTCCGACCTATAGTGTTGGGAACGCAATAGCAGTGCCTGTTCGTTTAGCCCGGCTTCAGAATAAACCTTTACTTGCTTGCTATAAAATTAAGGGCCTATCCTTACAAAAAACAGCCTAAGCTTATTTTCTTTTAATTTTCTTTTTCTACAAGTTTAAAGAAGAGTGATCAGTTATATGAAAATCAGAAATGAGAAGTGTAAGTGTGATATAAGACTTAAACTTGGTGCATTTATTATTTTTATTATTATTGATTGATCAGTTATCAATGAATGATAAAAAGGGGGAATTGTTATGGGATATTTTGACTTTCAGTAAGACATTGAAATGACTCTTTGCTGGACTGTATGTGGTCTGCCAACATATGACTATATGTGTGTGTGTGTGTGTGTGTGTGTTTTAAACACTGAGAAACAGGTGAGACATCAGGAGGAGGCAGATTGAGGCAGATTGAGAAGGGGCTCTGACCCCTAGGGTCAGAGGCCGTCCAATTTAGAACTTGTGAGTTTGTAAGAATAAACTCAGCAGGATTAGATCACTAGCAGAGAAACCTTCCCTTGTTTAGATAAGGGCCTGTAAGCAGGAGACCTTGAAAACAGTATAAAGGCTCCTCTGCCCTCCCTTCCTGGTCGCACTTGTTTCACAGACTGTATTTTTGACTTCTGTGTGGCAACTGGGCCTTCTTGCAAGAATAAACTACTTTTTAATGATCATTTGAATTTCAGAGTGTCTCTTACGCAGGTGATGATTGTTTAATGAATTTTTGCCACAACACTGGGTACTAGCATAATACAAAACTTATCCATGGCTCCCAGCATGCATTGCGGCATAAATCATTTTTTAATGGTCACCATTGTTGAGATTCATATGCTGATTCTTGATTACTGTGTAAGTCAGCATAATACCATAAAGGTTTTTAAAATCGGATTGTCACAACAATGGGCCTTACAGCAGAATCAGTTCTATTATAATGAATAATACAAGTAATATATCACCTGTCTAATCAGAGATTAGGCTCTGGAAAAGATCAGAGAAT
Source organism: Squalius cephalus (assembly GCA_022829025.1). Taxonomy (NCBI): domain Eukaryota; kingdom Metazoa; phylum Chordata; class Actinopteri; order Cypriniformes; family Leuciscidae; genus Squalius; species Squalius cephalus. Next base: position 60,865,101 of record CM040792.1, read on the forward strand.
CAAGTCACTAAATGATGATTTTTATTATCTTAACACAACCACATGCTCATATTTTCTTTTGGCGTATGTGCCATAACAAATGTGTTTTATAAACACTCAGTTACAGCAGCCAGAGGAAAAACTGGTGTCATAAAGTCAAGGGTCAAGAGCCCAACTAAAGCAAACACTGATCTATATCATGGTGTCTTTAAATGAAACTCAATAAATCATTATCATCTAATTTATTGACTGCAATGTATATCTACTTTTAGTAAACTCAACTTAAATAAGTTCAGAGTACTCATAACTATTGTTTTTATAAACTTAATTGAATTAAGGCAATCGGTTTCCTCAAATGAAATGAGTTAGCTTAACTTTTCGGGTTTTACAGTGTATCAGAAATCTGCTCTTTGATACCCATTTTCAAATGTTTGCGTTTTCAGGCACCCAAAACGCTGTTGTCGTGTAAATGAACAGCCAAACTGGAGAAAAAAAAAAGTTTAAGTTTTTATTTAAAAACGGTGTCATGTAAACAGCCCTTAAAATAGATAATAATGGTTGTCCACCAGATTTGATGGGATTAAAATGACCATTGAACTCATCAGTGATCTTGACTTTGGACTTTACTTTTCATTTCATTTTTGTCTCTCATTTGAAATCTCAATTGATTTAATGTTTATTTTAGACCTGATGGATGTGAACAAGAAAGGAAAAACAGAAACCAAAAGATCTGTCCCCTGCCCTCAGTGTAAAAAACGCTTCACATGTAAAGCAAGCCTGAAGATTCACATGAGGATCCACACCGGAATTTTCACACAGAAAATTTTCGTTATGCGTCAGTCCTGAAGAAACACCTGAAGATTCACACAAAGGAGAATATTTGCGATAAAGATCGCAAAACGAATGCGTCAGTCCTGAAGAAACACCTGAAGATTCACACAAAGGAGAATATTTGCGATAAAGATCGCAAAACGAACATGACAAAAGCAGCCATATGTTTGCCTTTTTAGTTTTTTTACTTAAAGTTTTAAAACCCTAAGTATTGATATTTTACCAATAAAAAGTTTGCCCCGACAAGGCCTAATCGAGACAGTGGGAAAATGGCTAGTGTTTTTCATTAGAACATCTAGTTTCTCTTCCACTTCTACTCTTCCATGCAAATGCAAGATTTCATGTAGTTTTGAAACTGGACACTTTGCTTTCTCTTCTTCTCTTGAAATGCGTTGGCTCTTATGAGTCAGAAAAGAGAGAGATTTATCTCATTCGTTTTCTCTTTTACTTATTTTTATGTATTTGCTTGATTAATGTTTGATTAAACTCCTTATTTTATCAACAGCTTAGGTTATTGTCCATTTTTATCTTCTGCTTTGATCTAAACCATGAAAAAATAAAGGCTTTTTATATTTTTCTAAAAACGGATTACTCGAGAGCCTCGGATTGTTTTTTCTTATGATCTAATTACTTTATTGTAATGAATGGAGTTATCATAAAATCAAACTATATTTAGATTCATATGGACATATTCTGCTGATGTAGGTATAGCCGCAGTGGTTGATGAAGATGAGTGTCATTACTGTTTGTTGTTGTATTATTGATGTTTAATCCATGTCATTTTGTGAGAAAACAGTATTGTTCTTCAATAGAACAGTTTTATATGCTGTTTAGCATATAGGCTATATCCTGACTCAAATAATCTGTGTCTAACAGCAAACACTCAGAATAAAGTGAGATGATCTGCGGATGATCCTGAAGGGCTTGTTGAATGAGTGTTGAATGAGTGTTGAGGCTCATCAATGTTAACAGATCTGCTGAAAAAACTCTTTATTTCATGTCAATAGTTCCTGTTTTCACCTCATTTATTATGCTGATGTCTTCAGATCTCCTGTAAATTTCCATTTAAAGCTTATTTCATTGGTGTCAACAATCTGAGGATATTTGTTGGTTACAATATGTACATTTATTTCTGTGTTTATGGGTTCAACTGTTTTTCCTACCATTGCTTATATTTGGAAGGATTTCACTATTTATATTCTGTTATCAATTAGATTAAAACCATACATATTAACTGATATAGTATATGTTTGATTTTGGCATTTAGCACTTCCAGTTCCATCATACAAAAGTCAATGGGTTTATTGAATGGGGATTTGTTTAAATGGCTGAAATAAGGTCTGTGGTGAACACAAGCTCAAGACACTTTCACGTTTTATTCTACGACATAAAATACTTAATATTAATATTACCCCACTCATGATTATTTGAAGTGGTTACTGAAAAGTGCTCATGATTTTTTGAAGTGGTTACATGGCTTGAAAAAGGCGGTTGTTAACAAGTGTCTAAATGGGACAACAGAGGCTACCAAGGAGACGTCATCACGCTGAACAGGTAAACTCAGTCTTGTTATGCTTATAACTGTGCTCTTATAAACTAGTCCAACTTAAACATGCTGGGAAAATGTTTTTAGATAAAAACTGAAAGAGTTGTCGAAAGCTCAGTGATGGTGATGTTGAGTTCGTTTATAGCCTACCTTTAGTTTTTTTTACTTGTGGTGACTGCATTTATGCTTAAAAATTCGTAAAAGTTGCGTTCATGATAATTATCTTGATGGACAAAACGTGCAAGTATTATAAACTTTTGTAGATCACAGAGCTTGCTTTTAGCAATAATCCAAAAGCCTATGGGAGAATCCTATTGTGTTTTTCTCAAGGGAACCAGTGAAATGCTGACTGCCGGTTGACCTACAAAGTGACGTCATACATGAACCACTCTATTGTTGTGAGGTTTTGAGCCAGCTTCTTCTTCAGCTCTGACTTCACGTGCAGCCGTGCACGAGCACAAAACCTCACAACACCCTCCCCCTGTCGGTGATTGGTTGGAACACTATTTGTTTTTGTGTGCAGATCTCAGAGCCTAGGCTGCCTACAGAGACGTGTTTTTTTGACGGCATGCTTATGGGGCGGGCAGCTAGCGGATCGTTAGGAAAGATTAGATGAATGTGATAAAAATATTTTTGGGCCTGAAATCACTGATACCACCTTTAAAGGAAGGTTTGAGCAACGTTCATATATTGATTGTCAACATCGGGTCAAACTAAATATCATTTTAAGAGTTTTATTTTACATTTTGTATCTGGTTCACATTTTTTTGCAACCATGTAACCAAAGTTTTGGATATTTCTCAATATAGTTTACAAAATTATGTTTCTGCTGTTGTTTTTTTAAGCAATAAACAGTATAAAATAAATTGTAAGCATAACTTAAGCAAAATCTGATTTATAGTTACTGACAAAGCCCTATTTCTCATAAATTATAGAAGTTATTCATAGTTAAAGAGGGATCATTTTTCTCACAGTAACTTTGGTAACCGGGTTGAGATTGCGTTCAACACTGTACAGTTTGTCTAAAAACTGAGACAATGGATTGAGATTATTTTCTTAAATCTTATTTCCCATCATGCTGCATAAAGAGCCCAGATGATGTCACTTCTTGGGTGTCACAATGTTTTAGAAATTTGTGTTTTTAAAAGGAGGAAAATCATGTCATACGTAACAGTGTTGAGTGAAACGTAGGAAACAGATAATGCTAATAAAAACTGCTAATTTAAAACTAGTTTAAGTCTGGTCAGTCTAGACTTTGAGCATGTGAAATTTCTACAGACACTGCAATGGTCGTGATATCGTCACACTCTGTGGGGTCTTTTTTACAATCATGAATTCAACATTTAACAAATGATAAATCCAAAATATACAATCCACTTGGGCTGGGAGAAAAAAAAATGCATTGCGATACTCTCTCTGGTTCTCCAGACTGGCCATAAAATGCTATAAAATCCTCATTTCTAATAAGTAGAAAAAAGTAATGGCCAGTTTTTATAGGGGACGTCCCATACAGTATTTACTGCAGCGTTTTGGAGATATGTCACATTATTTTACCTTACATGTTTTTAAGTAATATTTTTTTTTTTCTAAGCATAAGAAAACAACAGCCAGTTGTGCAAGTCATTTAATAACATTTTACTAATGGATTCTGGGGTACTACAAAACGTGTACAGTGATAAAACATTCTGTTCTGTCTGTACTTTACATTCACTGTAGGATTTAAATATACTTTAATGTAAAAAAAAAAAGAAGACAAAAAAATATATACATTACAGTACACAAGGAACAAAACTTGACAATGAGGAGAGTAAACAGAAGGGATTAAACAAAAATAGGCTAATTAGAAAACAATGCACACATGGAGGAAATCCAGTCCGAGTAGAGGAAATAGAAACAAGACAAAACTATAAACACAGGTCACAGAATCCCAGAAACATTGCAATGCTGCATGTCTATGTACATTTTCTGAAACACTTTTCTACATTTTATGTTCATCATTGGAGATCTTTCAGTCCACATAATCATTCCTGGTTGAGTAGTGTTGCTTCATTACAATTTTGACAGTGCCAATCATCCATGCTAAAAATGGCATTTGAGGGTATGTTTAAACAGGTGGGATGATACCAGCCATGGCACAATGAACACTGCACCATGATTTCTTTATTGTGTGCCGTCCTGCACACACAATGGACACTGACAGTGGTCTGTCTGAACTCCGGTTTGCACAATGTTGGCTGTAATTTGAATTCTATCGTCCCTGTTTTTAGACACTTGATGAAATCTGGCCTCATCCGACCCTCACGAAACTGACAGTTCTCAGGTCTAATGTTGCTGCATAGTGCATATGCAAATCCAATTGCAAGCAAACCACAGTTGCTGCCATTGGTTTGCTGCTGAACAGTAGGAAACATGACCATAAATTGGTCTTCCTTTGGCCTTAACATCCATGATAAGGCCTGTTCAGTATTGGTGTCTAAAATTGTTGAGAGGCTGTTATAAATGCAAACCCAAAGAGGTTGCTTGCTGTCACCCAGTGATTTCCCCCTGTGTGTAAAATTTGAACAAATGGCCTGGTCGGAGTACCCTCAATCCCTCCTCTTTGTAAAACACTAAACAAAAGAGATGTCTGAAATCCATCAATCTCATTGGACTCCCTTGCAAGAAGGTGAGACACAAAATCGATCTCATCACTGCTGAGCCAATGTTTGGGTTGCAGAATCGAAGTAATGGCACTGCCTTTGGGGGCCTGTGGTCCAGTTTTCTTGATCAGAACTGTGGGCTACATTAAAAATAAAAACAGTACGATATATATTTCATAAGAATTGTTGTTGTGTAGTTTGGACTGTATCATACTAAGTTATAGAATATATTAACATCATCCTACCATTTTGGCTTTCTTGAAGGGGAAGACCTTTAGTAGTGGCGATACATAAATGCCTTTCCTGGACCGCCTTCTTTGTTTCCAACGCTCAACATCTACCCTATGTGTCTACATTTACAAATATGTTTTCAAACATTACTGAAAACATGATTATTTAATAGTTGAAGTTATCCATAAATTCAATATTTTGGAGACAAATTATTACTCTAACTTTTTTCTTGCGGGTAGAGTCTGAAAACTCCTTCAGCAGGGCATTATGGGATTTTTGATAAATATGGACGAAATCATCCAGCCGTGTGAAGCGGCGTCTTTGAAAGCACACACATTTCAGGTCTGGCTTTTCTCCATAATGCCTTGTGTTTTGTTGTCATTGGTGTAATTCTAAAAAACAAAATGTACAAAACATCCATTGCTGTTTTGAAAACGGTCAAAGAGTTATTAAAGATCAGATGCATTGTACAAACAATGAAGCACATACCTGTGTGTCCAACTGACTACATCGCTCAAATGTCTTTGAGAGATTTTGGTATGCAGGACCTCTTCCATGGCGGCCCAAATCTCCTGTAATACATTGAATTGGTTTAAATACTTGTATTGTCTTCTGAAGGCAATGCTACAGTAGGGGTGCACTGACTCTATGCCTTTGGCAATAACATTTGTCCATTGAAGATCTCTGAATTGATATTGAGTTTTTTTTTGTTTTTTTTTCTTAGGCCACTCCAGGTTTGGCTATTAAAAAACAGGGCAAAAGGGCAAAAACAATACACACACACACACACACACACGAGTGTGTGTGTGTGCACTCTAAAAAGAGATGTGTTAAAAATGACACATGTTGTGTCAGTTTTAACACATGTAGTGAGTGTGCTCAGGGACAACACATGTTGTGTCAAATTTAACACAATAAGTGTGTAAGTCATTTTAACACACAAATTGTGTCATCTTAAAAAATAAAGCGAAAGGGCCAGATGCAAAAATATTAACCGTTTAATCATTAATAGTCGAGTACAGAATGCATGTGCACACAAAGTACAACACAATGTTTCAAGCTCAATGACTGGACAGACTCACTGTACTGGACATTATTCAGTTATTCACGCTTCAACCCCCAACTGATAATGCTGCTTTTGACAAAAGTTCATGAAGAAATAAAGGTTAACCGAGTTTGCACTTTGAATTTTATTAAAATGTAGCAACTGACAAAATATATGTACATAAATAACGAGAGTTACGTATGTAACTGCGGTTCTATGAGTTCTGGATGACCGCCAGAGGCAGTGCTTCACACTGGATACTATCTCTCGTTGCAAATGCATAGGTCGAGTCTAATACAAACAATGTCCCTCGTGAGCAGGATGACTCGGGGTGCTCCCCTATTTAACCCCGTGACTTCCTGCAGACTGTCCCTACGGAATCTTCTCGCCTGACTCCGAGTGACAGAAAGCTCTGGCGGTCATCCAGAACTCATAGAACCGCAGTTACATACGTGACTCTCGTTCTATTTCGTTCTTCCTGACCGCCAGAGGCAGTGCTTCACACTGGATGACTTATACAACAAGGTCACGAGGAGGTCCCACTCACCCTTAAGAGGAAGTTGAGGGTCCCGACAGGACAGCTGTTCCAATATTACCGGAAGCAGCCACATTGACCCTGTAGTATCTGGCAAATGTATTTGTTGATGACCACGTAGCTGCTGCACAGATGTCACTTAGAAGGACCCCTTTTAATGCAGCCCAAGACGTTGATATGCCTCTTGTCGAATGGCATCTCACCCCCAACGGCACTGGATATTTATTAGATGTGTAGGCGTGGGTGATAACCTCAACTACCCAGTGCGACAATCTCTGCTTTGAGAGGGGCTGACCTCTTTTTGGGCCCCCGTGACAGAGAAAAAGTTGGTCTGATTGTCGAAAAACTTCTGTGGCCCTCAGATAGGCCCGGAGAGCTCTTACTGGGCACAGCAGTGTGCTTCCACTTTCTTCCAGCGTGTTTGACATTGAGGATTAAACACTGCCAGCTCAATAGCCTGGTTCCTAAAAAGGGCAGAAAGCCGCTTGGGGAGAAATGCTGGGTTGGGCCATAACGTCACAACTGAGCCATCTGCGTTCCAACGCATACAGGATGTGTTAACTGATAACGCGTGAAGTTCACTCACCCGCTTAGCTGAAGCAATGGCCAAGAGAAATGCTGCCTTCAATGAGATCCACTTCAGATCGCTCTGCTCCAGACGTTCAAACGGGGGCAATGTAAGAGACTTTAAGACTAGGCCCAGGTCCCATAAAGAAACCCTAATGCCCTGAGGGGGGCGCAGTCGCTGAGCACCTCTCAGAAACTGAGTAACCAAGGCATGAGAACCCAATTGCTGACCATCTATTCTTACGTGATGTGCTGAAATTGCAGCCACATAAACTCTTAAAGTAGCAGCTGCTCTATTCTTTTCTAATAGTGACTGCAGAAAACGTAAAATCAGAGGAACAGGGCAGTGCTCTGGGACCACTGCTTGCTCCCTACACCAATCAGAGAAAAGCTTCCATCGATAGGCATAAGCACTCCTGGTGGAAGGTGCTCTAGAGTTAAATATGGTGTTCTGGACCCCTTGATCGCAGGCTCCAAAGAGTGGTTCCGGCCCCTCAGAGGCCACACACAAAGCTGCAGGCGGTCTGGATTCGGGTGCCAAATCTGACCCTCCAACTGCTGGAGGAGATCCTTTCTCCTGGGAAGAGTCCAAGGACCCCCGTCTAGGAGCCTGTACATCACTGGAAACCAAGGTCTCCCCGGCCAGTTTGGCGCCACTAGCAGCAGCTTGTGGTGCTCTTGAAGAACCCTGTGAACAGTCAACCCGATCATCGGTATCGGGGGAAAGGCATAGAGTAACCGATCTGGCCAGGCGTGGGCTAGAGCATCCTGCCCCAGCGGACTGGATTCCTCTGCTAGTGAGAACCAGAGACGGCAGTGGGTCGTTGTCGCCGAGGCAAATAGGTCCACTTCTGCCCTGCCAAACCGCTGCCATATCATCTCTACCACTTCTGGGTTGAGCCTCCACTCCGTTGATGGAATTCTGTGGCGCGACAACAAATCTGGAACCACATTTAATACTCCTGGAATATGCATTGCTCTGATACTTGCCAAGCGAGGGAAGGCCCAAGTCAGCAGTTCCTGCGATACTTGAAGGGATTGGCTGGACCTTGTGCCCCCTTGATGGTTGATGTGATAAACCACCGATTTGTTGTCCGACCTGACGAGAATATGGCTGCCCTTCAAAAACGGAGCGAGGTGCTTCAGAGCTCGCAGAACTGCACGAAGTTCCAGGGTATTTATATTCTCGCCCTCTTCCCGAGGACCCCGAATGGGAGGACACGGAATTGATAGACCTGGTCCTGGAATGCAAATCGGAGGAACGGCCTGTGTTGAGGAGCAATTGGAATATGGAAGTAAGCATCCTTTAGGTCGACCGTAGTAAACCAGTGCTGCTGCTTGACCGCCTGAAGAACATCGGTTATGCGCAACATACGAAATGGCAAGATCTTCAGGAACTTGTTGAGGCCGCGAAGGTCGAGTATGGGCCTTACACCGCCATCCTTCTTTGGAATGAGGAAGTAAATGGAGAAAAACCCACCTAGCCGTTCTGACCAATCTACTGGTTCGATGGCACATTTCTCTAGGAGTTTTGTTATTTCTTGTTTTAAGGCAAGTGAACTGTTGGGGTCTGAGACTACGGTCATCCTGACCCCTTTGAAAGCGGGCGGCCGCCGTCGGAACTGCAGCTTGTACCCCTGGGTTAGTGTTGCTATAACCCATGGGTCGGAAGTTGTTGTTTCCCAATAACTGAGCTGCTGATAAGAAAACCGTCCGACGGCCGGCCGCTGACCTTCAGGACCTACGTCCATGGCCTCTAGCATCCCTGGTGGGCCGTTGGCCAGGTGCTCTACCCCTAGGAGCCTGAAATACTTGCTGACCCCGAGCCCGGGGCCGCGGAGTAGAATTTTCTACATGTGGTGATCTCGGAGGCTGGCCCCTGTGAAGAGCACCTGGGCGTGTTGAAAACGTAGAGCGTGGCAGTTCATACCCCCTAGAAGGCTGTCGGTAATTTACGTGAGCCTGTGGAACTCTCCTCAGGTCAGCAAACTGCTGCCTGGTCTGATTCACCTGGACACTACGCTCCAGTGTCTCCTGTGCAGCTGGCCCAAAGAGTTGCCCTGGAACTACAGGAAGGTCCCTTAGTGTTCTCCTACATGCCTCAGACAGAGCTGATTGTGCAAGCCAGACTTGGCGGCGTGCTTGTGTGAGCGTTGACATAAGCCTTCCCAGCTCTCTTGTCATGAATGCCACTGCCTGAAGGGAGGCATCACTTAAGTTTTGGTTAAAAGGATCACTCCCTGATGATTGAAGGGACTGAGACAGGGCCAACATGAGATGGGAGAGAGAATTGCCAATGCGACCCATTCGTGCTGCCGTGTTATATGCCTGGATAAGATGATCATCTGTAATCCTGCATTGAGGCCGGGGGCATCGAACATTAGGCCTCAATACCTCCTCTGGGGAAAGAACAAACGAGGCAATAAAAGGATCAACCTTAGGCATCTGACCCAAGCCATAAGTGTCTGCATCCTGCATCGCAGCCAATGCCCTGTTTGCACTAGTGGGGTGCATAAGAGACCTAGGGTTAGCCCAGCATCTTTGCAACTCCTCGATATAATCCTTTGATGGTGGAATTGTAAGAGGAGAGGGATGCGCTGAACCTCTGAAAAAAGCACTAGAAGAGGTTGCCACCGCCGGGGCTGTGTCAAGACCCAAGCGAGCCAATGCAGCCTGAAGAGCTTGCTTCACCAGCTCTTGCTCTGACTGTGGACCTTCTGCCGATCCATGACCAGCTTCCTGGGAGCCATCATGGGAGAATTGGGATTGATGATCAGATATAACCTCCATTTCTCCATCATCATCATCATAGAACTGGCTCTGAGAAGCCGCCATTGAAAGGACATCCTCCTCCCCAATGGGTGACTCCTTAGCAGGGCTTTCGACTGAGGATACTAGTCTCTCACTCGGTTGCAACTTCATAAGCAAAGACTTGATCTGAGCAAACTCAGCCGTCAGCACATCCACCTTCTTCCCTAAAGGGTCTTCCTTGGGTCTTTTACCAGCGGAAGCACTGGTTGATTCAGTATTTTTACGCTTACTTGTTGTTTTACGTGGTGGAGGTGGTGGTAGCGACTCCCCCAAAAGCCCTTCCACCATGGTTACCCTCGAAGTCCTCCTCTCCCAAGACATTACGCTACAGTTCATGCAAGCGTCTTCTGTAAGGCCCTGTTTAAGGTGTTCTAGGCCTAAACAGGAAGGGCAGCAGTCATGCCCATCATCCGCCTGGAGAACAACCATGCACAATGTGCAAGTATGAGGTAACTTTTCCATTCTGGTTCCGGAAGATATTTAGTAGGTCGAGCGGAATCACTCTGACTGTCACTGCCCAAGCAAGCCTTGCCAGAAAACTTACTATAGAGAAATAATTTCTATACAATATATTATACACACACCATTGAAGTGTACATGTAATATACTATAACAATCCTATATTATAATTAATGCGTGTATATTGTTATATTTATATGTATATACACGAGGCCCAAGCTTCTAAAATGTTTTTTTTTTTTTTTTTACAACTGCTAGCTCATTCAATGACACAGTAGATGAGTATTGTACCTATTAGTCTAGATACCAATCGCTATACAGAGCGCACACACTCTGAGCGTGGTCTTAACTAACTTAACTTACAGCTGCAAGTTATTATGGTCTTTTCAACGAGCGAAAACACTCTGTCTAGCGACCAACACAATGCCAGGAAAACGAGAACGAACCCCAGCATAAATGTAAACAAACTCACCTGCTTTATTATCAATGCAATCCCAACAAATCCGTTGCAGCCTCTGGAGGACGCGCAATCGCGAGACACCAACAGTGCTTTCTGTTGCGAGGCTGTGAAGAACGGAGTCCAGTTTTTTTTTTTTTTTTTTTTACATAACCTACGACCTGCATACATGCACGCGAGAAGATTATAGGGACAGTCTGCAGGAAGTCACGGGGTTAAATAGGGGAGCACCCCGAGTCATCCTGCTCACGAGGGACATTGTTTGTATTAGACTCGACCTATGCATTTGCAACGAGAGATAGTATCCAGTGTGAAGCACTGCCTCTGGCGGTCAGGAAGAACGAAATAGAACTTGTATTTACACTGGCCTGTTTGTTTGAGAACATAGCAAACACTGCACACCATTCACAGTGATGGTGAGTGTCGGCACGCTCTTATAAAATGAGTTGAAAACAACACAACCTGTAAAAAGAGATGTTAAAAATTACACATGTTGTGTCAGTTTTAACACATGTATTGAGTGTGCTCAGGGACAACACATTTTGTGTAGATTTTAACACATGTTGTGTAGATTTTAACACATGTAGTGAGTGTGCTCAGGGACAACACATGTTGTGTAGATTTTAACACATGTTGTGTAGATTTTAACATATATTGTGTCAGTTTTAACACATGTAGTGAGTGTGCTCAGGGACAACACATGTTGTGTCAAATTTAACACACAACCTGTGTCGATTCTTAACACATCTCTGTGTTTATAAGGACTGCACATTTTGTGTTACCTTTAACACAACTAATGTGTTATTCCTCTTACACAGAAGTGTGTTGAAACCTTTTACACACTAATGTGTTATAGTTACACAACTTGTGTCAGATATGTGTCACATGTGACTGTAGTCGGTGTGTATTTGCCAGAGTTACTTCCTGTGTTTTTACAACTGAGTGTTTGGACGAAAACTGAAACGTATTGTTAACTTGTGTTTATGGAGTCCAGTGACGTTTAATAAAGAGTTGTTTGAACATTTGGATGTTTTAGACATCATGAATCTACATAGACAAGCTCTTATTGAGAATTAACTGAGGTTTAGATGTTGATGTTTCACTGAATGTTTTATTTGAAGTCACCAGAATCGTGATTAATGGCTCCTTTATTTGAGCTCTTGACCCTTTACTCTTCTTTTAGAGTTTCTCTGGCTGCTTTAACTGTATTTTAATCAAATACATTTGTTATGGCGAGTGATGTTTCTTGATGATATCATAATTAACAAGTGCAGATCTGATCAGGTTTATGAGTAAATGGGTGGAGCGCATTTAATTTATGTATACATGTGCTGTTAATTATAACAATCTTGTGACACTACATCATGCTGTCCAGTAGTGCAGAATAATAAAATAAATGTTTCCTGAAAATTTTAATCTGTAGCAGAAACTAGTCAAACACAGACCTCAAGAATCAGCGTATGAATCTCAACAATGGTGACAAATGAAAAGCTTCATGCAGCAATGCATGCTGGGAGTCATGGATGAGATTTGTACTATGGTGGCACCCAGCATGCATTGCTGCATGAAGCATTTTGTTTGTCACCATTGTTGAGATTCATACGCTGATTCTTGATGTCTGTTTGATACCTTAGACTGTAAGATTCTGAATGAACTGTGTATTTATTAATTAATTTTAAGCTAATTGCATTATGCTAATCTATTATCTATTACACTCATCTTTCAAATATTAAACTCTTTCTGAGCTTCAGCTGAACAATTTTACATGTTCATGATGATAATATTATCATCTGAGCATATTTTTCTCGTATTTATTTCTGCTGTTTCAAATGTGTTAAATTAAATACACATTTACAGCAATCAGAGAAAACTAATGTTAAAGAGTCAAGGGTGAAGAGCCCAAATAAAGCTAACACTAATCACGATTCTGGTGACTTTAAATGAAACATTCAATGAATCGTCAACACCAAAACCTGTTAATTCTCAATAAGAGCTTTTGTAGAGTCTGACAGAAATAAAGTTAATCTGGTTATTAATAACAAGTGAAAGCAGCATTTGAAAAAGACAATGAAAAGAGGTATGGTGTGATTGGCTGCAAAAAAACAACTGTTAATCTTTAAGTTTTCATGAATTAAGATTTAATTTATTTATTTGAATAAATTACTTTATTTATTTTAGAGCATTTTATGGGATACCATATAAAATATACCTATAATTTTTTTTTCATAAAAACTGCCCTCCACCCAGTGCTATTCTATCCAGAGTTACATTTTAACACACATTGTGTCAAAATGCCATCAACACATCTTGTGTGTTGTTTTTTAATACATCTCTTTTTAGAGTGTTTCCAGTGTTACATTTTAACACACATTGTGTGTTAAAAATCTACACAACATGTGTCAAAATGCCATCAACACATCTTGTGTGTTGTTTTTTAACACATCTCTTTTTAGAGTGTGTGTGTGTGTGTGTGTGTGTGTGTGTGTGTGTGTGTGCGATTCAGGATGATAAAAACAACAATAACAACAACAGAAAAAGACCAAAATGGACAACAAAGATTAACATCTATTGTAAAATCATTTCATTTAATGCAGAAAATAGTGCCTGTACTTTAATGCAACATTTTCTCAAAAAAATGATAATACATTGTTGAAGTAGGCCTATAATATAGGCTATGTGACTTGTCGTGTTATCTCGACAAAACTGTATGCATCACGGTAGTCATTATCATTTTCGGGTGTGACATGTCCATATGCAACTCTCATGAATTTAAATTTGAAATTTACTTGAAGGATAACCCCTTGAGATGCACCATCTCGTTTTCGAGGGGGTCCTTAGAACAAGCACGAATACAGACAACAGATTACATTGTATAACACATAATACTTAACTTTCATACCAACATTTAGCTCTCCATAACTATCTCCTCACATACCAGCCCTCTAAGTACATTGATACAATAAGTATACAGTTATCACACATAACATGCAGGTCCAGTGCCGTTCAGTATAATGAAGATCACATGATATTTGAAAGTGGGTATAATCAAAAGTAAGAGCATGTATTCTGCAAATGATCATGTAGTAATGGCCTAAAGAGATTAACCGAGGTAATGGATCTGATTGCACTTGGTAAATTGTTCCAATCTGATGGAGCTTTAAATTTGAATGCCCGACGACCTACTTCTTTATTAATTTTGGGAACGTAAAAAAATAAATGATCGGTGTGCCTTAAATTATATGAAGAGCGAAATGGAATTAGATATTGTTTTAGATACAGAGGATAATTTAAGTGATAACATTTAAAAATAAACTGAAGCCAGTGAAAATGCCTTCTTTAATTTAATGATAGCCAATTTAATAATTCATACATTTGGCAAGTGGTGCATTTTGTATGGACACCTCAGTACAAATCTGCAAAGACTATTATAAACAACATTGAGAGGACGAAGATTTGTATCAGAGGTGTTCTAGTAGATTATATCGGCATAGTCAAGGATTGGAAGTATTAACTGAGTAATAATTTTTTTTCTAACCTGAAGGGTAAAACAATTAATAGAGGAATAAAGTATTCTAAGTCGATATGATATTTTCTTAATAACTGAGTCAATATGTGATCTAAATGACAATTGAGAATCAAGCAGAAGACCTAAATATTTAAACTCATCAACTTTTAACACTGGAGTTCCATCTATAAAATTAATTGAGTAGTCAGTTGGTAGTGAGATTTGTTTTGTATTAAACAACGTATAATAAGACTTATTTTTGTTTAGCAGAAGTTTGTTATAAGTAAACCAGTTTTGAACTACGTCAAAATCAGACTGCAGTTGTAACGGTCACCAGCTGGAGTGCCCTTGAGAGCCACCAGAGGGCACTCCACACCGGACTTATTATATTCACTCACAGACTACATTTCCCATCCTGCATCTACCTGGACTGATTACTTCATACACCTGCACTGCATTATACACCTGCACTGTTTCTGATTACAGTCACACCTGATCCTCATTCTATGGACTATTTATGTCACACACATTCTCACCCCCAGTGCGAAGTCTTGTTTTACTGTTGTGAACTTTTCTGAGCGTTTATTCCTGTGACTGCCTGTTTGTATTTTTGACCTTGCCCGTTTCTGGATTTCTCCCTGTCTGCTGCCTGCCTACGTTACCTCTGCTTTGATCTCTGACTCTGATTGTTTGCTGCCTGCCCTGATCTTCTGCCTGGTATTATACTACGATTTAGTCCTGTCTTCACTGCTGTATCTGCTGGTTCTGACCATTGCCTGTTTGACCACTCTTATTAATAAATCAAGCTGCAAATGGATCCCTCTGAGTCTTCCAATTCATAACAGCAGTGATCGCTGAATGTAAGAAATATCAGAGCTAGAAAAATAAATAACAGTATCATCCGCATATTACTGAATTTGACAATTAGCTTTTAACGCTTACAAAACTTAAAAAAAAACATGTATGTTCTTTAATGTTTGATTATAATTTTACCGTCTTCACATAGGGATGGGAAATGATACGATTTTATCAATAATAATAATGTCACTGACGATTCTGATTATCGATCCGATTTTTTATCGATTCTCTTATCGATTCTTGATAGCACTGTGTGGAAAATTGTAGTCATATGCTTTTCAAAAAAAACAAGGGGTTTATTTATTTTAAAGCTTAAGCTTGAGTAAGCAAACTGTACTTTTTATGTAGCCTAATTTATGTAATAAATAGAACCTTATTGTAAAGTGTTACTGATTCATACGTCTCCTGAGTTCACTGTTGGAAAGATCAGTTGTTTTTGACCATTCATTAAAATGAATCGTTCAAAGGAGTCATTAGTTTGTGAATTGGACGTGTCGTGCACGTTGTGTGATTATCCCAGCAGTTAGGACATGGACATCCAAGATTTGTGTCAACACAGAAAACATTTAATCACTGGATAGTTTTTTTCGTTTAAAGTGCTGTTTTATGTCAGCTAAATGTCTGGGATGCTTTTCAAAAGAAGATAAGGCAACAACTTATTTAGCACAATTCACATCCAGCGGTAATTAAGAAAAAAAAAATCTCCGAATGCTCCACATGAAACGTTGGTCTTCCGACCTTTTACCACCATGTCGATTTATTTTGATTAATATGTGCGAGGGAGAGAGAGCAAGACAGCGCTTAGTTTGGAGATGGTGAAGTCTTGTTCACACTTTCGCCTTTCTCCGAAGAGAGAGAGTGCGCGCACGCAACCGAGTCTCTCTGCTCATTCTTTCAGTTAAACATGCTGTGACTGTCACAAGCGCAGCAGTTCATCTACATTACTCACCGATCAAATAAGACTTTGGCAGGACAAAAATTCACTTTGGCGGGCGCTAAAACTCCCTTAAGAGTCGTTAGGTCATTAATCGGACTGGTTTTGTTTCATTAATCGTAACGTAAATTTAGCTGCAGCTAAGTGCCTTTGTGCGACCCACCTTTTCTCATTGTGTGACCCACAGTTTGAAAACCACTGCTATAGATCACACAATACTCTTAGATCGACTACAAAATTACACTGGTGTTCAAGGACAAGCATTAAGCTGGTTTAGATCATACTTATCAGACCGCTACCATTTTGTCTATTTAAATGGAGAAAAATCGATCATAACTCCAGTAAACTATGGAGTGCCGCAGGGATCTGTGTTAGGCCCTCTGTTATTCTCAATATATATGCTGCCACTTGGAAATATTATAAGGAAACATGGAATTAGTTTCCATTGTTATGCTGATGACACTCAAATCTATATTTCATCACAGCCGGATGAAAACGCTAAATTATCCAAATTGACAGAGTGCGTTAAAGATATAAAAGATTGGATGACGCGCAATTTTCTTTTATTAAATCCAGACAAGACAGAGGTAATACTTATCGGTTCAAAAAACCGCCTACAAAACCTCTCACAATACAACTTTAATATAGTAGGATGTCCTGTTTCTTTATCCTCTACAGTAAAAGATCTGGGTGTTATACTAGATTGCAACCTGTCTTTTGAAAATCATATTTCATATGTTACAAGAACAGCCTTTTTTCACCTCAGAAACATTGCTAAGCTACGTAACATGCTATCAGTTTCTGATGCAGAAAAGTTAGTTCATGCGTTCATGACCTCGAGACTAGATTACTGTAATGCTTTATTAGCCGGTTGTCCTGCATCCTCAATAAACAAGCTACAGTTAGTCCAAAATGCCGCCGCTAGAGTTCTTACTAGATCAAGAAAATATGATCATATAACACCGATTTTAACATCACTACATTGGTTACCTATAAAGTTCCGTATTAATTACAAGGTATTGCTACTGACTTATAAAGCCCTAAACGGCTTAGCTCCAGTCTATTTAACGGATCTTCTATCGCCCTACAATCCATCGCGCTCTTTAAGATCAATAAATTCGAGGCTTTTGGTCATACCTAGGATATCCAGATCCACCAAAGGAGGGAGGGCGTTTTCATATTTAGCTCCACAACTCTGGAATAGCCTTCCGGATACTGTTCGTTACTCAGACTCGCTCTCCCAGTTTAAAACTAGATTAAAGACGCATCTCTTCAGCCAGGCATTCATATAATATTTTTAATCTTACAGTTAAATCCGGTCTCTAGTTCATAAACGCCAGAGGAGAACTGGCCCCCGACTGAGCCTGGGTTCTCCCAAGGTTTTTTTTTTCTCCATTAGGTCACCTGATGGAGTTTTAGGTCACCGTCAGGTCACTTGATGGAGTTTTTCGGTTCCTTGCCACTGTTGCCTTTGGCTTGCTCAGTTGGGGATATTTTTGGGAATATTAATTTTTTTTTATCAATCAATAAATTCCACTAGAAACAAACCTTGTTGTATTATTTTAATTTAATACTGTGAAGCTGCTTTGATACAATTTGTATTGTGAAAAGCGCTATACAAATATACTTGACTTGACTTGACTTGACTTGACTTGTTCCAATGATGTTCTGTTCTAACCCTATGACTAAACCTTGAAGGGAAAATATATCACCTATGGGGTCAAAGCCTGTTCCCCAATGTTATCTGCTGAACCTTTTGCAAGAGGCATATATACCCATAGATATCATATAAAGGCTAGATGTCTCGTCCGTGCTGCTGGCCAATGGAGGTCGACGTCCGCACACGGCGGCCATCTTGCCACAGGGTGCTCGCTCACTCGTGTAATGGTGCATGTACTTTTAAATAACCATAACTTGCTCAATTTTCTAACGATTTTCAAACGGTTTGGTTTGTTATAAACGTCAGAGATGTAGCTATGACACTACATACATATGAATAATTATAAAAATGGACTTCCATATGAAAGAATTATAGCCACGTTAATGACGTTTGTAAGAAACCAAACCGTTTGTAAATCCGTCAAGATTTCAGCGAGGATTTATGTGCGTGCTGATCACTCACCTTAATTCACAGAGCCCTGTGGTAAGATGGCCGCCGGTAATGCCGGAAGTGACTCCGCCTTAAGACATCTAGCCTTTATATGATATCTATGTATATACCCCTTCAGGTCTGTTGTGTCATGTACTGTAATTCATAATGCTACCTCTAGGGACATTGTGTTGGGAGAGGAAGGAGAAGCGGGTAAAAAACAAAGAGAGAAGAAGAAGTGTGTGCTTAGTGCTAACATGTGAAGTTACTGTTCAGAATAAAATGAGAAGTCTTGAAGATATACAGTGTCGTGCTTACTACTAATACAAGATCTAACAAATTGGCGATGAGGATACTACGTTTTGCATAACGTTACTGACTTTCAACCATGTATGTGCATGTCTCTGCACTGTCAGTGTTCCTGGCTTGCCCGGGAGAGCCTACCATGCCATTTGACATGTGGTTGCGCATGTTCAATTACTATCTAATGGTAATCAACGCAGTGGGCGATGCATGGCCTGAAGCTCGGAGGAGGGCTACATCACTTCACTGTCTAGGCGCAGAGGGTCAACGGATCTTTTATGCACTGCCAGACACCGGTGAGACATACAATTCCGCTGTTGATGCTTTAAAAAAACACTTCATGCCCAAAGTTAATGTTGTCGTGGAGCGGCATACATTCAGAAAAAGAGTACAAGCTTCACACGAAAACATACAACAGTACGTTGCTGCTTTACATGCACTCGCCGTTAACTGTGACTTTGGTGATAAAGTGGATGAAATGATTTGCGATCAATTGCTTGAACATTTGCACAGTGATGCTATTAGACAGAGACTGTTACTCGAGCCGGACCTGACATTACAGAAAGCAACTACCCTTGCAACACAATTAGAAGCCGCGGCTGAGCACGCAAAGAGAATGACGGCCAACAGAGATGCTCCAGTGCGAGCAGTACAAGTCAAGCCACATCATGCGAGAGGGAAACACCGTTCATGTCCGACGGCTGCCCCCGCTTCTTCGACCCGTAAGTCATGTTTCAGATGCGGTTCAGACAAACACCTAGCTAACTCAGCACAGCGCCCAGCTGCAAAGGTGTTTTGTAAATTATGCAACAAGAAGGGACATATTGCTCGTGTGTGCCGTTCAGCCCCAGCGAGTAATGTGCGCGAGGTGCAAGTGCATGACGTCACAGTGCTGTATCTAGAGAATTCTGCCGAAGTACCAAAGAAACTACATTGCAAAATGACTGTCAATACTCCTGCTTCACCTGGTACCACAGTACAATTCGTTGTGGATACAGGTTCTTCTGTGTCTATATTGCCTCTTCACATTTATAAACACCACTTCAGTGCAACACAATTATCAACACCTGCCATCCGTCTGGTGACTTATACACAGGAATACATACCTGTACTCGGATGCCTGCAAGCACAAGCGTGTGTATCGAATGCGTCAGCTGCTGCCACATTCTTCGTTGTGAATAAAGGGACTGCTTTGTTAGGCATGGACTTGATTTCTGCCCTAAAACTTCAAATAAAGGGTAATAATGTCTGCTCCTCGGTCATGGTCACCAATACCACATCCCTGACAGATACTGAAATAGGATGTGTAAAAAACTTTATCCACAAGGCAAAAATTGACCCCACAGTAAAACCTGTGCGTCAGAAATTGCGACACTTATCATCTGCTGAGAGCAGGCATCATCGAACGTGTGGATGCTTCAGCCTGGGTGTCCCCCATCGTTGTCACTGGGAAGAAAACAGGTGGGATACGAATGTGTGCCGACTTAAGAGAAGTTAACAAAGCCGTCATTACTGACTGTTATCCATTACCACACATTGATGAAATGCTTACCAGCCTTAGGGGTGCTACAGTATTTTCTACTATTGATCTGGCTAATGCATACTATCAGCTTCCCCTGCATGAGGAGTGTAGAGATATTACACCTTTTATCATTCATGACGGCCTGTTCAGATTTTGCAGGGTTCCCTATGGCCTGGCGTCGGCACCTTCAGCTTTCCAAAAAATGATAGCCACCATCCTGGAGAGTGTACCAGGTGTCAAAAATTCCCTGGATGATGTTATCGTGTATGGAGAAACATCTGAGGAGCATGACTTGAACCTCAGTACTGTGTTGCAGAAATTGAAAGAGTCGGGGCTGGTGTTAAATGATAAAAAATGCAATTTCAAACAGACTTCACTTGCGGTTTCTGGGCCATGTAATCAACGCTCATGGCATCCTACCTGATCGAGAGCATCTAGATGCTGTCCGTGAAGCTCCACCTCCATCTGATACAGCATCTCTGCAATCCTTCCTAGGATTAGTGTCCTGGTACTCAAAATTTCTTCCTGGGTTTGCGACAGTTGTTGCCCCAATGCGTGAGTACGCTAAAGAAAAAGGACAATTTTCTTGGACGCCTACTGCTCAAAGCAGTTTTGAGAACATTAAACAGATGCTTGTGTCCAGCCCGGCCCTTGCCATTTATGACCCCACACTTCATTCAGTCATTTCAACGGATGCCAGTGACTACGGGTTGGGTGCAGTGTTTGCCCAAGTGCAATCAGACGGAACAGAAAAACCAGTGGCTTTTGATTCCCGCACGCTCACTGATGCTGAAAAAAAATATTCTATAGTGGAGAAGGAGGCTCTGGCATGTGTGTGGGCTACTGAAAAATGGCGAACGTACGTGTGGGGCCATCGCTTTACACTTCGCACAGATCACCAGGCACTCACCACCTTACTGACTACAAAAGGCATGGGGAGAGCCGGAATGCGGATTGCTCGGTGGGCAGCACGTCTGCTTTGTTTTAACTATGACGTTGTTTATCGGCCGGGTTCCCAGAACCACACAGCTGACTGCTTGTCTCGTCTTCCCATACTGGCACCTGCTGACTCCTCTGCTTATTTAGAGCCTGAAATAGTTGCATTAATTTCCTCAACATTATGTTCTCTTTCAGTGACTGATTTTGAAACTGCCTGTGCTGCTTGTCTTGAACTGGAAAAGCTGCGAAAGCAAATTACACATGGCTGGCCACCCTCCATCAAAGCGGTGAGTCAGGACATGATTCCATACTTCAGAGTGAGAGATGAACTCGCAGTGAAAGATGCTTTCATTTTCAGAGGAACAAGGTTGTTAGTTCCTGTAGCCCTGCGACACACTTTGATTTCCTTGGCACACGAGTCTCACCAGGGAGTAGTCCGCACAAAGCAGAGGTTGCGGGATCTTTACTGGTGGCCACAGATGGACTCTCAGGTCCAGTCAACTATCGCTACATGCATTCCCTGCCAGTCCAATGACAAATCTGCTGTGACGCATCCAGCACCTTTGCAGCCAGTTAAGTTTCCTGAGGGTCCGTGGAAAAAACTGGGTCTGGATATAGTCGGACCATTTGAAACAGCCACCCCAGGTTGCAGATATGCTATAACGCTCACAGACTACCATTACAAGTGGCCTGAGCTTGCATTTGCTAGCAGTGCAACTACTGAGGATGTTTTCAAATTTCTGAGTACGGTTTTTAGTCGTCATGGCAACCCAGAGTGTATCGTTACGGACAATGGTACACAGTTCACCTCAACTGTCTTTGCTGAGTTTGTGAAGGAACGAGATCTAAAACACATCCGTACACCTGTGTACTATCCTGCCTCTAACGGTGCTGTTGAAAGATTTCACCGTGCACTGAAAGGTTGCATCTAGACAGCCATTCAACACTCACAACCATGAAACAGAGCTGTTACAGCGTGGCTCCAGGTGTATCGGGCAACCCCTCACGCTACGACGGGTGTGTCACCATACGAGCTCTTATATGGGAGGAAGATGCGAACCAAGCTTAACATCCTGCCTTTACATGGGGAAGGCAAATGTGATCTTGCTGCTGTCCATGAACATGTGAAAAAGAAACAGGACAAAATTAAATTATACACTGATCACAAACGCAGTGCTCGCAATCCTCTCTTTGGCGTGGGAGGGAAAGTGAGAATAAGGTGTCCCCGTGCAACCCCTAAGGGTCATCCCAGATTTTCTGCTCCTGTAAGAGTAGAAAAGAGAGTGGGATCCAACACATTCCTCCTCAGTGATGGAAAAAAGTGGAATGCTGCTCACCTGGCATACTCGCCTGGATTGACTGACTGTGCCAGTAATACATTACAGCAAACACCCGACACTACACACAGTTCTGTGAAAGTCTTGCGTATGAGACGGAGACATAAGGACTATGAGATACATTAAACAGGACTGTTCTACATCCAAGTTGCACAGGTGTAGCTCTCAATGAAAAAAAAAAAAAAAAAAAAGGTTCTGAATGAGTTAATCGCTCTTTGGTTTACAAAAGTGTTTGAAGTAACAGTAAAGGAATGTTATTAAATATGTTCAAATGTCAACTGACTGCTTTTGCTGACCATTTATGTATTGATGTTATGAGTTACTAGTTAAAGTCCAACTGAAATCAAAATTGAAACCCTATTTACTTTGTGAGCGCATATTACTAGTCTTGTGGTGAACAATTAATCCGTGCAAGTTAATATACAGAAAAAAAATTGTTTGCCGTCGTAATCTTTAATCAAAGTCTGAAAAGTTACTTCCGGTCTGGAATGGCGTTCCTTCTCTGATGACGTAGGTTTGACGGCTTGGTTTGGGAAACGCTTAACCACTCCCCTCAAACCGTTAGTCTGTAATGAGCGAGAGATGGAGAGAAGGAGCGCTAGAGTAAAACCCTGCCCTCTGTTCAATATTCCTTTTCACTGGGAAATACATCACAACACTGGAGAAAAGTCGTTTGCAACTTCCGGTTCACGCGGACTTTAACAGAGATGTCACCATTTACATGCATTGAATATAATGTACGGACTGTTACTGAATAGTTGTCTAGGTTGTCACAACTACTTTATTCAGAGTACATGTTTCCTTCTGTTGAGTTAAGAAGAATGTTTTTACAAAGAGGGGAAATGTTGTGTCATGTACTGTAATTCATAATGCTACCTATAGGGACATTGTGTTGGGAGAGGAAGGAGAAGCAGGTAAAAAACAAAGAGAGAAGAAGAAGTGTGTGCTTAGTGCTAACATGTGAAGTTACTGTTCAGAATAAAATGAGAAGTCTTGAAGATATACGGTGTCGTGCTTACTACTAATACAAGATCTAACAAGGTCCCAGCAAGTTTTCACCAAGATGGTAGGGTCCAGCAAGCAA
This sequence comes from Squalius cephalus, assembly GCA_022829025.1. Classification (NCBI taxonomy): domain Eukaryota; kingdom Metazoa; phylum Chordata; class Actinopteri; order Cypriniformes; family Leuciscidae; genus Squalius; species Squalius cephalus. Next base: position 60,888,772 of record CM040792.1, read on the forward strand.
TTTCGCCACTTTGCATACCTTGTTTATTCATGTAGCCTGCCCTCCATAGAATACATATGCACATGCTAATGCACATGCTAGCACTGACATGCAAAAAAAAAAAAAATTGTAGTGCATTCAATGCATAGGATTTTATGCATATGTTTAATGTCTCTAATCATTAGAATGTTGATCTAGGGATTTCATTTGCATAAAAAAATAGAATTGTTTTCATAATATTACTGCATAATATTATTGTGTGAATTTGTTGGACATTGGAAAGTTTTACCAGTCAAATCTCAGTATGCATCGCATCCCAGACACAAGATTGTTTTTAAATGTTACTATACGTACATTTATTTATGTATTTAAGATTTCAAATGTTTTTCTTAAAAAAGGAATTTGTGAATTAGCATCAGTTACTTCACGGTAGATAAACAGAAAAACATAAATGCTTAAAATGTGTCAGTTAGTATCAAAACAAACAAAGTAACTGATATGATTTTGGCAGATTAGCTCCTCCCACACTGGAATGATGCACCGCCCCCTGTAATCACATCATCAGTGAAGCTCCTCCCACAGCAATTCACCAATAAAAGCTGGAATATTCCCATCACCTACTGTACAAGTGAAGCCGAGCAGCAAAGCATCAGGAGGAGCTCAAATCTGCAAAGACTGAGTTTATTAAACAGGACATTGAGAACACGAGAGATCCAGAACCCTGCAGAATGAAACACACTGAAGATCCTGAAGGACAAAGAGGTTGGTGTTTATTCTTCATTCATTCATGATGCTGGAGAACATTCATGTTATAAAGATTCAAGCACTTCACATTTAGATGAACAGAAATGGGACTTTTGTTGTTTTTATCAATAAACCATAAACACCAAACTCTAACAAGTAAATGAACTTTCCAGAATGGCTGAGAGGCTTTTAAGAATAACTTAAGCAAATTCTGACTAAAGTTACTGATAAAGTTGTATTGTTTTCTCATAAACCATCAAAGATATTCATGGTAGATTCTTCTTCTTACAGTAACTTAAGAGGGTTGATGAATGAGGTCAGCATTGGAGAAGTACAGTAGCTAAAGCTGTGGTCGCTCTAGACTTTGAGCATGTGATGTTTCTACAGACACTGTAAAGTTAAACAAGAATGCAGGGAAATACACTTGAGCTTGTGTTTCAGTGTCCCACATTCACATGTGTATAAATGGAAGTCAATGAAACTCTTGGAAATTCAGACGTAAAGACCAGGGAGACTTGATTTGTCCTTTATTGAGAACGAGCAGTGTTTAGAGATGGAGACAAAGCACCCACAGTAGGTGATGACCTAAACATAAAGCATGCAAATTAAGTATTCAGGTATAGTTACCTGTCCCAGACTCTATAGAGTTTCACAAGTCCTAATCCAATCTGCATAACTATTCAAAGACAATAGGTGAGAGTCTCTGTAATCTGGCTCATTTGACTTACAATGAAGAGAACAGAAACCTCATGCTAGAGACTTTGGTGGTTTATGTTGCCTTGGCTTTTGGCTTGCTTAGTTGGGGACATTTAATATTCAACAATATATATATATATTACGGTGGCCGAGAGAGCTCAACGCGCTGCAAATGAAGAAAACACATGCAAACAGAAAAAAACGCATGCAAACAGAAAAAAACACATGCAAATAGAAAAAAACACATGCAAATAGAAAAAAACCCACCAGCGAATAAGAAAACATCTTCATCAGTTTTACAACTCACGTGCGTCCCAATACTCACAACACAACCAAATACGGAAACGCGCTGCAATTACAGAAACGCGCTGCAAAAGTTCACAACAAAACCAAATACAGAAACGCGCTGCAAATAGGACAGAACACAACGGAAATGTTTCCGGGGAACCCAATAAGTGACGGACGGACGGCTCGCGAGCTTTACCAGAGAGACACGGGCTCTGGCTTTACCTATGCCCTAACGTTACTCTCTTAAAAGGGCAGACGGCAGAGCCCTTGAATTGGGCACTTTGGAGTGAGCGGGGCACTTGTGTGCCATTATGTTGATGAAGGGAGCAACGAAAGACAACGTAATTTCCTCATTATTTTCACCTGGGATGTTCCCATGACAACGCAGCGCGTGTCCATCAGCTGAATAGCTCTTCTTACCAGAAATATAGTATTAATGCTGTTAACATAACTGTTGCAAATAAATATACATTTTATACAACAAAGTTTTTAAAATATGTGTTATATCTTTGTGTGAGTGTCTCAACTTTAAAACTTGCCGTCTCATATTTGGACCTATAGCTACATTCTAACATTTCTTATGAAACTTATTATAACATAACATGACAAAATGTGTTCAATGTAACTGATGTATAGATTAATGTCTTTTCCTCGTTCTTTTTCTCTATCTTTTTTATTTATTTATTTATATTAGTCTTCAGCTCTTTTTAGTATTCTTATGACATTGAACATATCGCAAATACATTTTGTATATTGTATACAAAGTTGTATGTCATAAACGTGTCATCTTTGTATGTTTTGCAAAAAAAAAAATAAAAAAAAATAAATAAAAGTAGACAGCTGTAAGCACGTCCTAGACGTCCGTCCGTCACTTATTGGGTTCCCCGGAAACATTTCCGTTGTGTTCTGTTCTATTTGCAGCGCGTTTCTGTATTTGGTTTTGTTGTGAACTTTTGCAGCGCGTTTCTGTATTTGGTTGTGTTGTGAGTATTGGGACGCACTTGAGTTGTAAAACTGATGAAGATGTTTTCTTATTCGCTGGTGGGTTTTTTTCTATTTGCATGTGTTTTTTTCTATTTGCATGTGTTTTTTTCTGTTTGCATGCGTTTTTTTCTGTTTGCATGTGTTTTCTTCATTTGCAGCGCGTTGAGCTCTCTCGGCCACCGTAATATATATATATATTCTCAACCTAAAAAATTTGGTGTCAAAATGATGGCACTTTTATGCCACATTTTTTATGTTATTGTTACATTAGATAGTTGTGTTGTTGATTAAATATATTTCAAATTTCTCACTACATGGGATTTGTATGGAAGCTTGTTTCCACCACAGAATAAAACATTTTAATGTTATGTTAAAAATGGAAAATAATTGCGACTTTTTATCTCACAATTGCGAGTTTACATCTCGCAATTCTGACTTTATATCTCACAATTCTGAGAAATAAAGTCAGAATTGCGTGAAATAAAGTCGCAATTGCGTGATATAAAGTCAGAATTGCGAGATATAAAGTCAGAATTGCGTGAAATAAAGTCAGAATTGCGAGATATAAAGTCAGAATTGTGTGAAATAAAGTCAGAATTGCGTGATATAAAGTCAGAATTGCGAGATATAAAGTCAGAATTGCGTGAAAAAGTCGCAATTGCGTGATATAAAGTCAGAATTGCGAGATATAAAGTCAGAATTGCGTGAAATAAAGTCGCAATTGCATCTTATAAAGTCAGAATTCTGACTTTTTTTTCTCGCAATTGCGACTTTATATCATGCAATTCTGACTTTATAATACGCAATTGGGAGATATAAAGTCGCAATTGCATGTTATAAAGTCAGAATTGTGAGATATAAACTATTCTGAGGTAAAAAAAAAGTCTATTTAAAAAAGTCTTGTAAGTTTATATCTCACAATTCTGAGAAAAGAAATATAAACTCGCAATTATGTGTTATAAAGTCAGAATTGCGAGAAAAAAGTTCGAATTCTGACTTTATAAGACGCAATTGCGACTTTATTTTACGCAATTCTGACTTTATATCTCGCAATTCTGACTTTATATCACGCAATTGCGACTTTATTTCACGCAATTCTGACTTTATATCACGCAATTGCGACTTTATTTCACGCAATTCTGACTTTATATCTCACAATTCTGACTTTATATCTCACAATTCTGAGAAATAAAGTCAGAATTGCGAGATGTAAACTCGCAATTGTGAGATAAAAAGTCACAATTATCTTTTAAAATGTTTTATTCTGTGGCGGAAACAAGCTTCCATAGATTTGTGTCTATAATGTTTTAAAAAATAAAAATTGGAAGATCAGTGTACCTTATTCATGTAAAGTTTCACTAACGTATCATTTACAGAAATGCTTCAAAATGATCTTTGTGTTTTATATCAGTTGTCTATAACATGACTGGTATTTCATTTCACTTCATATTTCTCTCTTTGATTTATTTTGCTTTATTTTGATTGTACTGAAAACACAATTAAACGTTTTCTTTCATCTTCAGACCTGATGGAAGAGGACGAGGAGAGTGAAGAACTGAGTGAAGTGGAGGAGGAACATCACGTCAAACCTGGAGAAAAACCCTCAAGTCGCTCAAAGACTAAACAGACATCTTTAAAGAAAAGAAGAGCCAAGAAAGCTTTCACTTGCACTCAGTGTGGAAAGAGTTTCCCATACAAAAAACATCTTGAGATTCACATGAGCGTTCATACTGGAGAGAAGCCGTACGCATGTGATCAGTGCGGGAAGAGTTTCTCAGAAAAACGAAGTCTTGATATTCACATGAGAATCCACACAGGAGAGAAGCCGTTCACATGTGACCAGTGCGGGAAGAGTTTCTCAGGTAAACAAACTCTTAAGTTTCATGCAAGAGTGCATACAGGAGAGAAGCCGTTCACATGTGATCAGTGCGGGAGGAGCTTCACAACAAAAGCACATCTTGGTCGACACATGACGATCCACACTGGAGAGAAGCCGCATGTATGTGATCAATGTGGCAAGAGTTTTTCACTGTTTTCCTCTTTATATGCACATCAGAAGATCCACACTGGTGTAAGAGCTTATATGTGCTTTGAGTGTGAGAAGACTTTCATTTCAGAGGTCCATTTAAAACGTCACCAGAGAATTCACACTGGAGAGAAACCGTACATGTGTTCACACTGTGACAAGAGATTCAGTCGGTCAGAATGTCTGAAACAACATGAGAGGATCCACACTGGAGAAAAACCATACAAGTGTTCACACTGTGACAAGAGATTCAGTCAGTCAGCAAATCTGATATCACATGAGAGGATCCACATTGGAGAAAAACCATACAAGTGTTCACACTGTGACAAGAGATTCAGTGGGACAGCAAATCTGAAATCACATGAGAGGATCCACACTGGAGAGAAACCTTACAAGTGTTCACACTGTGACAAGAGATTCAGTTGGTCACAATGTCTGAAACAACATGAGAGGATCCACACTGGAGAAAAACCATACAAGTGTTCACACTGTGACAAGAGATTCAGTGGGTCAGAATATCTGAAAACACATGAGAGGATCCACACTGGAGAAAAACCTTACAAGTGTTCACACTGTGACAAGAGATTCAGTCAGTCATCACATCTGAAACAACATGAGAGGATCCACACTGGAGAAAAACCTTACAAGTGTCCACATTGTGACAAGAGATTCAGTCTGTCAGCACATGTGAAACAACATGAGAAGATCCACACCGGCGAGAAGCCGTTCAAGTGCGATCAGTGCAGAAGGAGTTTTACTTTTAAAAGCAATCTTAAGGTACACATGAGGGTCCATGCAGTGGAGAAAAAAACTCATACGAAGAACAATCACGGCAGAACTGCGGGAAGGAGAGAACGGAGAGAACGCCAGAGATCCAGATCCCGGCAGAATGAAACATCATGATACTGAAGAACAAAGAGGTTGGTGTTTATTCTTGATTCCTCATTCATTCATCATGCTTGAAGAACATCCTGATGCTCAACAGATTTACATTGTTTCAGGTCAAGAATAAAAACATGACAAATTAAAGCACATTAAAAAAATAAAAAGCCTATGTTCTAGGGCTTTTTTTGTATTTTGACGTTTTATATCAATTTGACAAAGGAAAAGCCTAAAGTGCAGTTTAAACACAAATATTTGGTGCATGCAGATTTAGAATAGAAACAATGGATTCCTATGAAATTTTCACACTGGAATGGGATATTCTAGCCTGGTAATACCAGACTCTGTTACTTCGCTTTGCTTCGTAGAGAGAGTCTGGAAGGGCATAATTGAAAAGTGTTTTCTTTACTGCCTGGGGGCGCTAGTCTGAAGCTTAAAATCATTGGTTACCCGTAAGCCAATCACATAACGTTTGGTTATGGCGTGTGTTATGCGCATGCTCAGCCGCATCTAACTTCCACTGTAAACACATGTATGATGCGAAAACAAAACCATTGAGCGAAATACCGGAGTGAACATGGCTGTGAACGACTTTTGCAGATTATGTGAAGTAAATCTACGCATCCACGGTACAATCAGCATCTATACGTCACGGCTCTCAGCCCGCCCTCTGTTCGTTGATTGGCCCGGCTGTTTTCAGGCCGGAGGAAAACTGAGAGATAGGTCGCTATCTCAGACTGAGTACAGGAGCGAAATGAAATAGAGCGGAAGTACGAAGTCTGACGAAGATATTCACCCATCATAAAGAAATGTTATTTTTTGAGATTATTTCAACTCTTTTCTTTGACCAAACTTGTGCTTTAATTTGTCTTGTTTTTATTGAACCAAACTATTTAAATATTGAGCAAGCAATCTCATTGGCTGTAGAAACTGCTGTGGCCAATCAGATTGTGCCGTGTAGGGCATGATGTAAATGCTTATTGGTTAGATGTCAACCCTGCACCATCTAGAGTTTTATGACCAATTTAGTGATTTATAACACAAAACATCTAGCCATGTTGTGACCATCAGATAATATGAAGGATTTTACAAATAGTTGTGCACAAAAAGTTTCACAGAAAAGGTATTGCACTACAAAGACTCACACAGACATCAAGAATCAGCATATGAATCTCCCATTAAAAAATGATGCATGCTGGGTACTAGCATAATACTTAAACTTATCCATGGCTCCCAGCATGCATTGCGGCATAAATCATTTTTTAATGGTCACCATTGTTGAGATTCATATGATGATTCTTGATTACTGTGTAAGTCAGCAGGATACCATTGAGGTTTTTAAAATCTGATTGTCACAACAATGGGGCTTACAGCAGAATCAGTTCATTTATAATGAATAATACAAGTTATATATGTATATATATATATATATATATATATATATATATATATATATATATATATATATATATATATATAGTTTTATAAACACTCAGTTACAGCAGCCAGAGGAAAAACTGATGTCATAAAGTCAAGGGTCAAGAGCCCAACTAAAGCAAACACGGATCACTATCATTGTGTCTTTAAATGAAACTCAATAAATCATTAGCATCTAACCCTCTGTTCATTATCAATAACAACTTCTGTAGACGCATGACAAAACTGTTTAGTAATAAGTGAAGCTGGTAATGCTGTTTGTGTAGTGGTTTAATCCTCCTCTGCTGAGATCTTTAGACGTCTTTTATCACCAGTTGATTTCATCTAAGGCTGTGGTTGGAAGTCAGTTGTAGTTCTTGTGTTTCTCTTTCCTTCATTGATTCTGCTCGTTAACAGCAGGTGTTAATCACTAATGCTCAATAATCACTTAATTAATCACTTAATTTATTGACTGCAATGTATATCTACTTTTAGTAAACTCAACTGAAATAAGTTCAGAGTACTCATAACTATTGTTTTTATAAACTTAATTGAATTAAGGCAATCGGTTTCCTCAAATGAAATGAGTTAGCTTAACTTAATGAATTTGACTTTGTATTATTGTTTTAGTGGACTCGATTAAAATAAGTTCAGAGTACTCATAACTGTTGTTTTTATAAACTTAATTGAATTAAGGCAATCGGTTTCCTCAAATGAAATGAGTTAGCTTAACTTGTTGGGTTTTACAGTGAATTAAGGCAATCGGTTTCCTCAAATGAAATGAGTTAGCTTAACTTAATGAATTTGACTTTGTATTATTGTTTTAGTAGACTCGATTAAAATAAGTTCAGAGTACTCATAACTGTTGTTTTTTATAAACTTAATTGAATTGAGGCAATCGGTTTCCTCAAATGAAATGAGTTAGCTTAACTTAATGAATTTGACTTTGTATTATTGTTTTAGTAGACTCGATTAAAATAAGTTCAGAGTACTCATAACTGTTGTTTTTTATAAACTTAATTGAATTGAGGCAATCGGTTTCCTCAAATGAAATGAGTTAGCTTAACTTAATGAATTTGACTTTGTATTATTGTTTTAGTAGACTCGATTAAAATAAGTTCAGAGTACTCATAACTGTTGTTTTTTATAAACTTAATTGAATTGAGGCAATCGGTTTCCTCAAATGAAATGAGTTAGCTTAACTTAATGAATTTGACTTTGTATTATTGTTTTAGTAGACTCGATTAAAATAAGTTCAGAGTACTCATAACTGTTGTTTTTTATAAACTTAATTGAATTGAGGCAATCGGTTTCCTCAAATGAAATGAGTTAGCTTAACTTATTGAATTTGACTTTGTATTATTGTTTTAGTGGACTCGATTAAAATAAGTTCAGAGTACTCATAACTATTGTTTTTATAAACTTAATTGAATTGAGGCAATCGGTTTCCTCAAATGAAATGAGTAAGCTTAACTTATTGAATTTGACTTTGTGTGTGACATTGTGAGCTAACAGTAACTGCAAGTGCTCTGAGTTCATTTAAAGTTTGTCATTTCACTGTTTTTACTCAAAGTGAAGTTTCCGCTATATAAAGTATTTAAATGCAGTGTAAAGTTTAATTGTGTATTAAGAAATATTATTGTTTTAGTAGACTCGATTAAAATAAGTTCAGAGTACTCATAACTGTTGTTTTTTATAAACTTAATTGAATTGAGGCAATCGGTTTCCTCAAATGAAATGAGTTAGCTTAATAACTTGTTGGGTTTTACAGTAAATTAAGGCAATCGGTTTCCTCAAATGAAATGAGTTAGCTTAACTTATTGAATTTGACTTTGTATTATTGTTTTAGTGGACTCGATTAAAATAAGTTCAGAGTACTCATAACTATTGTTTTTATAAACTTAATTGAATTGAGGCAATCGGTTTCCTCAAATGAAATGAGTAAGCTTAACTTATTGAATTTGACTTTGTGTGTGACATTGTGAGCTAACAGTAACTGCAAGTGCTCTGAGTTCATTTAAAGTTTGTCATTTCACTGTTTTTACTCAAAGTGAAGTTTCCGCTATATAAAGTATTTAAATGCAGTGTAAAGTTTAATTGTGTATTAAGAAATATTATTGTTTTAGTGGACTCGATTAAAATAAGTTCAGAGTACTCATAACTATTGTTTTTATAAACTTAATTGAATTGAGGCAATCGGTTTCCCCAAATGAAATGAGTTAGCTTAACTTGTTGGGTTTTACAGTTTGGGTTTTACAGTTGTGTGTCATCTGCAGATGACACACAACACCAGTGTTGGTCAAGTTACTTGGAAAAAGTAATTAGTTACTGATTACTGATACTGTTACTTTACTGATTACTTATTTTCAAAAGTAATTAGTTACTTTACTAGTTACTTTACTAGTTACTTTTCAAAAACATGATGCACGAAATGAATACGCTATAAAGCAATAGACCTTTCTGCTTAATTCTATTCTTTCTGCATATTCCATCATCTAAAATTGAATCAAATGAAACATTCTTTTTTAAAACTTTAGTTTCTATATTTTAACTTTATGCACATTGCATCAATGACTCACTCATTAAGATGGTCGCCTGCCGCCTCCTACTGGCGGTTTATAAATATTATTTCTATGCACAAATAATATTTCTTATTTGTATATTCAAAAAATATTTTAAATAATCTCATTGCATTATTTAATGCAGTTTATTTGATTGGTAACAGCCCTTTAGCATCTTATTATTCTATTGTAATTTATTGATCAAATTTAAGAATTTTAAATGAAAGATGAAGCAAACGATTAGGGAAAAATGCCCTTTATAAAGGTTAAAATACCATAAATATGCCGATTTATATATGTTAAAGCTGACTGAACTGATGAGAATACTGATTCGGAATAAATTATATTTACAACACACACACAAAAAAATCACATTTTTTTCCTGTTCTAACAAATGTTTTTACTCGGACAAGTGAATGACTGACCGAAGGACAAATGAAAAGGCTTAAATGTTGAGCCCTGGTATATATTTTTTTTATTATTATTCATTTATTTACCCATAAACCTGTCTTTAGGAAGCCATAAGTTACAGTGGCAAGAATAACTTTGTGAAACCTTTGGGGGTGGTGGACAGGGTTTACATTAAGACAGGAGTTTGCCTTAATCTAGTTGATCATGCATTTCTTTTCTTTTATTCCACAGCTGATGTGTGCAGTTTTTTATTGCTTGCATTAAAATAATTTTCTCTTGTTTTGTTTTTTAATTGCAGTCTTTTTCTTCTGCCATTCATGCCTATCAGCTCCATGCAATCTTAAGCTTTTCTTGGTTCAGCTGCACACAGTCTGAAAAGGTTTTATGGCAGTTTGCTAAAATAAAAGACCCATTCTAAGAGCTGTTGACTTTTCTACCTTGGGAAAGAACGTTAAAAGAACAACTTAAAAAGGCATGACAAATCATGACATAACTGACATCACTCACAACATACCAATGCATTATCCATCATGAACAAATATAACGTCTGATGTTTGCACGTGCATACCAGTTTACCATTACAACATCGTTCATGAATAAACATGATGTCTGAACACGGACAAACGGTGCGTGTTGACGCGTCAAAATTCGCGCGTTTCGTTTAAAGACTTTTGAATGCGATCGCTTGCCATAGTGTTTACCACTGACTTCGCGGCGCTCATGTCATTGTCACTCACGAGTCACGGCTCACGTCGCGAGACAGTCTCGCTGTATAACGCAGTAACGCAGCCTGCTTACGGGGAAGTAACAGTAATCTAATTACTGTTTTTGCAATTGTAATCCCTTACTTTACTCGTTACTTGAAAAAAGTAATCGGATTACAGTAACGCGTTACTGCCCATCAGTGCACAACACACCGCAAAAATGACTAAATACGCTGTATTCTGCTGCCAGGCCATTAGATGGCGATGAAACACTATAGACTGAACACATAATACAAATGTGCATGACGTCCTGGTTTACAGAGATTCGCGTTTATGTTGTTTACCGTTGTACACCGTTATCAGAAACCTGCTCTTTGATACCCATTTTCAAATGTTTGCGTTTTCAGGCACCCAAAACGCTGTTGTCGTGTAAATGAACAGCCAAACTGGAAAAAAAAAAAAAAGTTTAAGTTTTTAGTTAAAAACGGTGTCGTGTAAACAGCCCTTAAAATAGATGATAATGGTTGTCCACCAGATTTGATGGGATTAAAATGACCATTGAACTCATCAGTGATCTTGACTTTGTGCTTTACTTTTCATTTCATTTTTGTCTCTCATTTGAAATCTCAATTGATTTAATGTTTCTTTCAGACCTGATGGATGTGAACAAGAAAGGAAAAACAGAAACCAAAAGATTTGTCACCTGCCCTCAGTGTAAAAAACGCTTCACACGTAAAGCAAGCCTGAAGATTCACATGAGGATCCACAACGGAGAGAAGCCTTTCACCTGTGATCAATGTGGGAAGAGTTTCGCAGTGAAAGGAAACTTAATGAAGCACTTGAGGTTCCACACTGGAGAGAGACCATACACATGCAATCAGTGTGGGAATTGTTTCCCAAGTAAGGAAATCCTTAAGGTTCACATGAGAGTCCACAGCGGAGAGAGACCTTACACCTGTAACCAATGTGGGAAGAGTTTCACTCAGTCTTGCGCTCTGAAATCACATCTTCAAACTCATTCTGAAGAAAGGCCATTTAACTGTGATCAGTGTGGTAAAATTTTTCGTTATGCATCAGTCCTGAAGAAACACCTGAAGATTCACACAAAGGAGAAGATTCATTCGTAATATTACAGCAGAAACGGCGTTTTTAAGTCCTTTATTACAGATGCTGAACTGAAAAAACACCAGAAAATTCACATTGGAAAAAAAATAAACTTTCAAGTGTTAACACTGCAACATGAGATTCAGTCTGTCAGAAACACCTGAGAGGATTCACACTGGAGAGAAACCACATCCGAGTCTAGTCTGCGTTCTCTTCGTGCTGCATTTCCACCATTGGGCCAGAAGCTTCTGGAACAACATCACAACCCCATTATTTCACCAACAAAAGCAAGTTTTATCAGACTGGAAAGATCGCAAAACGAACATGACAAAAGCAGCCATATGTTTGCCTTTTTAGTTTTTTTACTTAAAGTTTTAAAACCCTAAGTATTGATGTTTTACCAATAAAAAGTTCGCCCCGACAAGGCCTCATCGAGACAGTGGAGAAACGGCTAGTGTTTTTCATTAGAACATCTAGTTTCTCTTCCACTTCTACTCTTCCATGCATATGCAAGATTTCATGTAGTTTTGAAACTGGACACTTTGCTTTCTCTTCTTCTCTTGAAATGCGTTGGCTCTTATGAGTCAGAAAAGAGAGAGATTTATCTCATTCGTTTTCTCTTTTACTTATTTTTATGTATTTGCTTCAATTAATGTTTGATTAAACTCCTTATTTTATCAACAGCTTTGGTTATTGTCCATTTTTATCTTCTGCTTTGATCTAAACCATGAAAAAATAAAGGCTTTTTATATTTTTCTAAAAACGAATTACTCGAGAGCCTCTGATTGTTTTTTCTTATGATCTAATTACTTTATTGTAATGAATGGAGTTATCATAAAATCAAACTATATTTAGATTCATATGGACATATTCTGCTGATGTAGCTATTTAGCCGCAGTGGCTGATGAAGATGAGTGTCATTACTGTTTGTTGTTTGTTGTTGTATTATGTCATATTGTGATTTTCAATAGAGCAGTTTTATATGCTTTTTAGCATATAGGCTACATCCTGACTCAAATAATCTGTTTCTAACAGCAAACACTCAGAATGAAGTGAGATGATCTGCTGATGATCCTGAATGGCTTGTTGAATGAGTGTTGATATTCTGAGGCTCATCAATATTAACAGATCTGCTGAAAAGACTCTTTATTTCATGTCAATAGTTCCTGTTTTCACTTCATTTATTATGCTGATGTCTTCAGATCTCCTGTAAATTTCCATTTAAAGCTTATTTCATTGGTGTCAACAATCTGAGGATATTTGTTGGTTACAATATGTACATTCATTTCTGTGTTTATGTGTTCAACTGTTTTTCCTACCATTGTTTATATTTGGAAGGAGTTCATTATTTATATTCTGTTATCAATTAGAATAAAAACATACATATTAACTGATATATGTTTGATTTTGGCATTTAGCACTTCCAGTTCCATCGTACCAAAGTCAATGGGTTTACTGAATGGGGATTTGGTTAAATGGCTGAAATAAGGTCTGTGGTGAACACAAGCTCAAGACACTTTTACATTTTATTCTACGACATAAAATACTTAATATTAATATTACCCCACTCGTGAGTTTTTTGAAGCGGTTACATGGCTTGAATGTGTCTAAATGGGACAACAGAGGCTACCAAGGAGACGTCATCACGCTGAACAGGTAAACTCGGTCCACTTTTACAGCCTTGCTATGCTTATAACTGTGCTCTTACAAACTAGTTCAACTTAAACATGCTGGGAAAATGTTTTTAGATAAAAACTGAAAGAGTTGTTGGAAGCTCAGTGATGATTATAGCCTACCTTTAGCTTTTTTACTTCTGGTGACTGCATTTAGGCTTAAAAATTCGTAAAAGTTGTGTTCATCTGTGATAATTATCTTGATGGTGATAATTATCTTGAAGTATTATGAACTTTTGTTGATCACAGAGCTTGCTTTTAGCGATAATCCAAAAGCCTATGGGAAAATCCTATTGTGTTTTTCTCAAGGGAACCAGTGAAATGCTGACTGCCGGTTGACCTACAAAGTGACGTCATACCTGAACCACTCTATTCCCATCACCTACAAGTGAAGCCAAGCAGCAAATCATCAGGAAGAGTTGAAATCTGCAAAGACTGAGTTTATTAAAGGTGGGGTATGTGATTCTCTTTTTTGGCCATTTTTTCAAATCACTTGAAATCCTATTTCTAACCCACTTACAGCCACTGAGTTAGAAGCACTGAAATGAAAATTAAGCAATTTAATCATCTGTGGAATGGGCAGGACTCGAAAAACTCCAGCCAATAATTTCCAAGACCACCTAGAATCACTGGACAGTAAGAGCGTCAATCAAACGGTCGTACCATACCCCCCTCCCCCATCCATGTCCATGTTCTTTGAATGGGTGGAGTCAAAGGAAAGAAGGTAGGACCATTTGAGTTGTGTATTTTCAAAATCTGCCGGCCGTTTTGCAAATCACATACCCCACCTTTAAGGAGGACATTGAGAACACGAGAGATCCAGAACCCTGCAGAATGAAACACACTGAAGATACTGAAGAACAAAGAGGTTGGTGTTTATTCTTCATTTATTCATGATGCTGAAGAACATTCATGTTATAAAGATTCAATCACTTCACATTTAGGAAATTAGATTAAACTATCAAATACAACATTTTCTTGTTTGTTTTCAATGAATGGTCATTAAAGGAAGATTTGAGCAACGTTCATATTGATTGTCAACATCGGGTGGAATTAAATATCATTTGAAGTGTTTTATTTTACTTTTTATATCTGGTTCACTTTTTTTTTTTTTTTGCAACCATGTTACCAAAGTTTTGGACATTTCTCAATATAGTTTACAAAATTATGTTTCTGTTGTTGTTGTAAATTGTAAGCATAACTTAAGCAAAATCTGATTTATAGTTACTGATAAAGCTCTATTTCTCATAAATTATATTCATTATTCATAGTTAATAACTTCTATAATTAGTTATAACCCTGTTTTTGAATTACTCACCTGTCTGCTTTTCTCTATACCGTGACAGAAAGACCACGGTATAGACCACTCTGCTGCCAAGGTACGGAACTCGATGGAGTAGTCTGATACGGAGCGGTCTGCTTGGCGAAGGTCGGCGAGTATCCTAGCCGCCTCTCTTCCCGCTACCGCCCGGTCAAACACTCGTCTCATCTCCTCGGAGAGTGCCTGGAACGAGGTGCAGCATGGATCCTGGTTCTCCCACACCGCCGTTCCCCATAACACCGCTCTTCCAGTCAGTAGAGAACGAATGCCACTTTAGACCGTTCATTGTTGAAGGTCCTGGGTTGCAGCGAGAAATGCATGGAGCATCTAGTTAGGAAGGCTCTGCAGTAGCTGGGTTCTCCTGAATAAGCCTCAGGAACAGGTAGGCATGGTTCTGGCTGAAGATTCGGCTCCGGTGGTGTGGGTTGAACTGGCGGTGTGGGTGGTGCAACGGGACCTCTCAGATGTTGGAGTTGTTGGGTGAGCTCGGACACCTGCGCCACTAGAGCATGCACCGCCCGACCCGTGTCTGTGAGACTCTCTTCTTGTGCATCCATTCGTGTAATACTGCGAGAGATGAATTCCTCCAGGGTGACCGTTGATTCACTTGCTGCATCCATGATTGGTTAGATCGTTCTGTCATGAATCAATAGAGGACACAAGATGCAAGTAAAAGGTTTATTTGGAAATAAACAGGAAAGTCAGGTCAGGACAATACACAAACACGGTGGCAGCAAAGTGGCACATGGACCTTGATGGGCTACCCGGTGGTGGTGAATGAGTGACAGGCAATAGATAGTGGAATACCAGAGGAGAGAAACAATCCAGGCGGGAAACACTGAACACGGAGACAATAATCCAGGCAGGACGTTCAACACGGAAGAACGCCAGACAGGACAGGAACGGGAAACAATACCAGTAGACTCCACAACTATCTGAACAACACAAGACACCAGTCACAGAGCATATAAAGGTGAGTTGAATGGGATCAGCTGGCGCTGATGATCAAGCGGTGATCAGAGGACACACGCACAATTACACGAGACGAGGAAGAGACAGTGAATTCATGAACCATGACAGTCTCATTTTTTGACTTCAGAGGCCTATAAAATCCTCATTTCTAATAAGTAGAAAAAAGTAATGGCCAGTTTTTATAGGGGACATCCCATACAGTATTTACTGCAGTGTTTTGGAGATATGTCACATTATTTTACCTTACATGTTTTTAAGTAATAATTCTTTTTTCTAAGCATAAGAAAACAACAGCCAGTTGTGCAAGTCATTTAAAAACATTTACTTATGGATTTTGGGGTACTACAAAAATGTACAGGGATAAAACATGCTGTTCTGTCTGTACTTTGTACATTCACTGAAGGATTTAAATATACTTTAATGTAAAAAAAAAAGAAGACAAATATATACATTACAGTACACAAGGAACAAAACTTGACAATGAGGAGAGTAAATAGAAGGGATTAAACAAAAATAGGCTAATTAGAAAACAATACACACATGGAGGAAATCCAGTCCGAGTAGAGGAAATAGAAACAAGACAAAACTATAAACAAAGGTCACAGAATCCCAGAAACATTGCAATGCTGCGTGTCTATGTACATTTTCTGAAACACTTTTCTACATTTTATGTTCATCATTGGAGATCTTTCAGTCCACATAATCATTCCTGGTTGAGTAGTGATGCTTCATTACAATTTTGACAGTGCCAATCATCCATGCCAAAAAATGGCATTTGAGGGTATGTTTAAACAGGTGGGATGATACTAGCAATGGCACAATGAACACTGCACCATGATTTCTTTATTGTGTGCCGTCTTGCACACACAATGGACACTGACTGTGGTCTGTCTGAACTTCAGTTTGCACAATGTTGGCTGTATTTTGAATTCTGTCTTCCCTGTTCTGAAACACTTGATGAAATCTGGCCTCATCCGACCCTCACGAACCTGACAGTTCTCAGGTCTAATGTTGCTGCATAGTGCATATGCAAATCCAATTGCAAGCAAACCACAGTTGTTGCCATTGGTTTGCTGCTGAACAGTAGGAAACATGACCATAAATTGGTCTTCCTTTGGCCTTAACATCCATGATAAGACCTGTTCAGTATTGGTGTCTAAAATTGTTGAGAGGTTGTTATAAATGCAAACCTCATTTTTACCAGCAAAGAGTTTGCTTGCTGTCATCCAGTGATTTCCCCCTCTGTGTAAAGTTTGAACAAATGGCCTGGTCGGAGTACCCACAATCCCTCCTCTTTGTAAAACACTAAACAAAAGAGATGACTGAAATCCATCAATCTCATTGTACTCCCTTGCAAGAAGGTGAGACACAAAATCGATCTCATCACTGCTGAGCCAATGTTGGGGTTGCAGAATTGAAGCAATGGCACTGCCTTTGGGGGCCTGTGGTCCAGTTTTCTTGGTCAGAACTGTGGGCAACATTAAAAATAAAAACAGTACATTATATATTTCATAAGAATTGTTGTTTTGTGGTTTGGACTGTATCATACTAAGTTATAGAATATATTAACATCATCCTACTTTTTTGGATTTCTTGAAGGGGAAGATCTTTAGTAGTGGCGATACATAAATGCCTTTCCTGGACCGCCTTCTTTGTTTCCAACGCTCAACCTCTACCCTATGTGTCTACATTTACAAATATGTTTGGAAACATTATTGAAAACATGATGACTTAAGAATATTTTGGACACAAATTATTACTCTAACTTTTTTCTTGCGGGTAGAGTCTGAAATCTCCTTCAGCAGGGCATTATGGGATATTTGATAAATATGGACGAAATCATCCAGCCGTGTGAAGCGGCGTCATTGAAAGCGCACACATTTCAGGTCTGGCTTTTCTCCATAATGCCTAGTGTTTTG
This sequence comes from Squalius cephalus, assembly GCA_022829025.1. Taxonomy (NCBI): domain Eukaryota; kingdom Metazoa; phylum Chordata; class Actinopteri; order Cypriniformes; family Leuciscidae; genus Squalius; species Squalius cephalus. The sequence continues at coordinate 60,906,452 of CM040792.1, forward strand.
TTGTCATTGGGGTAATTCTAAAAAACAAAATGTACAAAACATACATTGCTGTTTTGAAAACGGTCACAGACATGTGTGTCCAACTGACTACATCGCTCAAATTTCTTTGAGAGATTTTGGTATGCAGGACCTCTTCCATGGCGGCCCAAATCTCCTGTAATACATTGAATTGGTTTAAATACTTGTATTTCAACCTATACCATTTTTTTGGGGGGGGGGATTTTTCAAATGAAAAAAATAGTTACACTATATTTTAAGTTGTGTTTGTTACACTGTAATTATACATTTAATGACTGAGTAATATTAAGTAACTACATGTGCTTACTATAGGACTAGGATTAGGGTTTGGTATGGTTTAAGGTTAGTTGCATTAATTAATTAATTCATTCATGCAAGTATTGTATTGTACAGATGTTTAATAAGTTAAGATTTAGTACGTACAGAGTATATGGTCTGTGATCTATTGCTTATGAAATTTAAGGAATTTAGCAGGTGTATTAGTGCACACTTACTGTTTCTTACAGAAGACTTTGGCATTCTTCATTACATGGGGCTCAAGCAACGGTGCAGAATTGGCATTCCTCATCCCTCAACTTTCCAGTGACTACTTTGTAGTACATTTGGAGCAGCTGGCCCAGAGATGCTTTGCAGAAAGTAAGGGAAGCAGCCTGAAGTAGTATGAGGGACCCATCACACATGATCATTACTGGTCTCCTCTGTGAAGTCTTTCCAAACAACCGATAGTAGTCTGTTTGGAATGATTCCAAAAAATAGGTCACAGAAGAGGTGGTGTGGTCACATACGTTGCCACAGGAACTGGAGAAGCACCTTTAATTGGATGTCTTACAACCAGCTCATAGATGTAAAATGGAGCTGATTTTCCCCTTTTTTTTGTATGATGCTTCCAGTGGCATCAATGTACACAACATCTGTTGTACATCGCTGGTGGAACAGTCGTATTGAACTTTGTGACCACAGCATCACTCCTCGAGGATGCAGGAGCACCTTCTGGAGAATTTTTCACCATCTTCTCAAGACTCAGAACTTCATTAGGATGCCGGTGAGTTTTCTGCTGTTCCATGCTATATTTTTCAGCAGGGCAGGTGTAGGGGCATTATCTCTACATCCTGACTCGAACACCATGCTGTCGATTTTTTTCAAGACTTTGTAAATGTAGAGCCCTTGGGAGTATGGACTCCGTCTTAGTTCTTCCAGGCTGTGGCTCACTTCATCTCCCTGAAATGTGACTGCTGCTTTTAGGGTACTCTCATCTGTTACAGTGACCTCAACACAGACAGGACAGTCTGCAAATCTGCAGTGCCCCAGACAGTGGAAAAGAGCTCCCCTTCGTTTGGACCCCTTGATCTTGACGTGGTGTCTTTTGAAGGCAATGCTACAGTAGGGGTGCACTGACTCTATGCCTTTGGCAATAACATTTGTCCATTGAAGATCTCTGAATTGATATTGAGTTTGTTTTTTTCTTAGGTCACTCCAGGTTTGGCTATTAATAAAAAAATAAAAAAAACATGGATTTCTTGGCAGTTTGTGTCTAAAAAAGAGGTCAGCATCAGCGTTACCATTGTTCGACGTAGTGTCACTGTGTTTGCCAGAGGGCAAAAACCACACATGCACACACACACGTGTGTGTGTGTGTGTGTGTGTGTGTTTCAGGTTGATAAAAACAATAACAACAACAGAAAAAGACCAAAATGGACAACAAAGATTAACATCTATTGTAAAATCATTTCATTTAATGCAAAAAATAGTGCCTGTAAACATTTAATGGTATGTTTATATACTTTAATTCAACATTTTCTCAAAAAAATTATAATACATTTTTGAAGTAGGCCTATAATATAGGCTATGTGACTTGTTGTGTTATCTCGACAAAACTGTATGCATCACGGTAGTCATTATCATTTTCGTGTGTTACATGTTCCTACCATGTGCAACTCTCATGAATTTAAAGGTGCTCTAAGCGATGCCGGGTTCTAATTATAGTCAAACAAAACGGAGGCTAGCTCGACCCTCCCTCCTCATGATATAGATCTGCTAAGCCCCCTGCAGCAGCCCCCACTCCTGTCCCGGGTCAACCCACCTGGTGTGTGTGTCTGCATTGCAGATAAATGCCAACAGACATAGAGAGGAAGTGTTGTGGACAACAGTGTTGTGGACCTGTCCCGACAGGTGTATTTCAACCCTACCCAGTTTCAACCTGTATATTACTGTATAGATGAAGGGGTCCTTAGATTATCTAGGAGGGTCTGGAATGACATAAGGGCTGTCCAGGATGCCCCGGACCCAGGAGAAAGTAATAAACACATTGTTTTTAAACATAAGCTTAAAGAATACCTCCTAGCATTAGCATTTAATGGGGTATAGTAGTTGTTCTTGTACGCTATTAAACTGAGTGGTTTATTTCGCTGTTATTTAACTGTGGTGTTAATGTTGTGTGTTTTTATGGTTGTCTATGTGTTTTGTACAGCACTTTGTTCAATGACCAGTTGTGTAAAAGTGATTAATAAATAAATAAATGAAAAATGAATAAACAGTTCCGACATGCCCCATATGGAAAAAGTTTGCTAAAAACTCCTGTGATTCTTATATGTTCCAACAGAATATTGTAAGGGACATATATGCTGCAAAAACCACATATATAAATTGCATAATATTCATGTATTTTTAATCATATTATGTCATATATGTCCTACATACAACTGAAGCCATATAGATTTTCATGATGTAAAAACATAGGAAAATAATGCTAATTTAATATGAATGTCCAGCATGGATGTGTATAAAACACAGTGCAGTTTATCAGTCAGTATAAGGCTGTACTTCACTCATGCTTGCTCTTATCTTGTCCTAAGTCGAGCCCTATGCCTGTAGTCAATCATGGTTACTGTATACTAATCAGCCTTAGATGAAACACAACATTTAAACTACACACACAAGCACACATTTTAATTACAAAATTATTTATTAGAGTGTGTTCTACAAGATACAGTTGCATATTTCACATATAAATAATTTTCATTTTAAATCCTGCATCACCAGATTTCATTTTCATTTGTGACAATTTCTCTAAACTTTATCACAGTACTACTACGGTATACAACAGTTCTATTCTTAAAGGGTAACTAAACCCCTGGTCAGAGCCTGACTCCACCCACTGGCAATATTTGAAAAATGCTAGAAAAGTGGGCAGACCCCAGCGGAGATAGAGGGGACGAACCGTGAGCGGGGCTGAGCGCGGGGGCGTGCATTGAGACCCGCAGTGACGGATTAATTGACAGCTGCTGTCAGACTCTAAAATGGAGACTGACTGGAGTGACGCAAGTAGCTGTGCAACAGAGCGATCATTTGAGGTCGAGGACTTTTCTCCCCCACCTTCACCTGAAGTGGAGGAGGGCGAATTGTCCGCGGACACAGCAGGACCAGAACCTTATCAGTTCGAGCCGCTGGCTCAAATTGCGGTCTTAACTCCCGTATCGCGATCGGCATCCGACGATGCTAGCGAAGCAGCCGCGCACGGGAGAATGGGGGCAGTGTCTGAGTGGTAAAACATTAGCATTATGGCTAAATTAGGCTAATACTAAAAGCAAATGCTAACGGACCAATAAAATGTTTTTAAAAACATGCATTTAGGCTCATTTTGGTATGATTTAGTGGTATTAATTAAGCGAAAAAACATATTTCAAGTCTCCCTGTACAAGTACAAATGATTCTGTCTCAACAGGTGCACCTGTGGGCACTGCAGCTGACTGTCCCTGGTAGAGAACATCTGTTGTAGGGAGATACCCAAGGTAGCTATGAAATATGACAAGAACAGTGTTAACTTTAACCATTGAAAGGTTACTATGACAAAGATATCTCATTCAAACAGATTTTCCATCTCATGAATATGATTGACCTGAAGAATGAAAGCTGTATCATATACTTGGATATTTATTATCACTCATAGCCATGCAAAATGTTTCTAAAGCTTCAGCCTATCTGATAGATATAATTTTGTGTGAAAAGATTGCTTTATCAATAAAATTAAACACTAAGTTCACATATATTGTCTTTCAATAATTTAAGTTAAATGTTAAGTCAAATTCAAGCACTTCCAAGCATTTTAAGCACCTTGTACGAACCCTGAAAAAAAACACACAATACCAAATATGAAATAAATCATCCTAACAAAGTAGTAATAATCTCATGTTATAGGTAGTACACAGGTGTGACCAGATAGGTGGAGTGGGCTGTATAACAGCACATCCAGGATTTGAGCCGGTAGCACTTAACCCATATGTGCTACAAGCTGTATATGGTACTTACGTACAGTTATATGGGGAGATGGAAGAGACAGTTATAAACAGGTTAGTTCCAGAAAGAAAGGTTACATTTTATATAAATAAATATAAAAAATAAGTGTATATAATGCATTACAATTTTTTTATACTCAACTTCAACATACATGTGCACCACCTGTCTTTCAGCGCTTATAGACACCTTGCATATCGTAATGTCGTTAGGTGGTGTTGGGGGTACCTTGGCCAACATGTTCGGGTGGTCATACCTTCATGTGCGGTGATCCGGATCAGGGAAGAGTTTCCTGAAGAAGGAGCTTACAGAGGTTTCCTTCCCCCACTGCATTTTTTTAATTTTTTTTTTTTTTAGAATATAAAAATAAAATAAAAATGAATTAAAAGAAGCATTTTTAACTGGAGTTACACACCACACACACACACAAAAAAACCTCTTTAGTCTAAATTTGCAAATAATTTTTCTTGAATGTTGTAGATGACCAGGTTTTCCCCCAGGTTTGATCACCCCAAATTTAAGACTTCAGGACCTTTTTAAGACCACTTTAATGAAAATGAAGACCTATATCGCACCCATTATGCAGTCGTAAAACACCAGATCAAATCCCAATAATGACTATTACGAACAAATGTTTTAATTAAAAATACATTTATTAAAAAAAAAAAGCATTTAACAATACACCGATTTATGCATTTTGACAGAATAAATATATTTAATTAATATTAAATAGTACATAATACACTGTGATTTTTTGGGTAAATATCAAACATTCATAAACAGATAAACTTTAAATTGCATCAACCATTTTTTCATTTTCAAGAATAAAAAGAAATGTAAATACACCTTAAAAACAAGGGAGGGATGGATAGAGAGACATAGAGAGTGGTAGATAGATAAAAAGAGACAATGTGAGAGAGATAAGAGAGATAGTTTGCGCATGATACTCCAAAAAATTAGACGTTCTGCTAAAACCCTGTTGAATTTTCATTTCACCTTGCGTTGCTGTCTGGTTGAATAAATAGGCTAGTATAATGAAATTTAAGACCTTGTTAAGGCTTTAATTTAGTTACATGACATTTAAGACCTTTTTAAAGTCCAACTGAAATCAAAATTGACCCTATTATTTTGTTAGCGCATATTACTAGTCTTGTGGTGAACAATTAATCCGTGCAAGTTAAAACAGAAAAAAAAAGCACTCCCCTCAAACCATTAGTCTGTAATGAGCGAGAGATGGAGAGGAGGAGCGCTAGAGTAAAACCCTGCCCTCTGTTCAATATTTCTTTTCACTGGGAAATACGTCACAGCACTGGAGAAAAGTCGTTTGCAACTTCCGGTTCACGCGGACTTTAAGACCCCACGGCTACCCTGATGACAGACAGGTGTGTCCAAGCTGGCAGAGTGGGTAGGTATAGAGCTGGAAAGTCCCGCCCCTTCCACTGACCTCTAGGTTGAAAAACGGCCCATTTGGTTTGAATGATGAGATTTGGGTACAAAACACACAGGCATCTCGATCTGTCTCCATAGATTTTCTCAACATTAGCACCGTGATTTGACAAGTGGAGGGAAATTGTGTTATGGGGTGATGTCACATAGGCGACATGTAGTCTTTCTCATTATGTATTTTCCACAACTGCTAGCCAGATAATCATACAATATACTGTCAAACTCATAACATGAAAAATTATATTAAAAATTCACAGACAACATATGTTCACATTCATGGCACAATTCAAAAGGGACCAGAAAATAATTATTTTCTCACAATAGCCGCGTTTCCACTGTCGGGCCAGGGCCGGGCATATATTTGTATAAATTATAATTCTTTCTAAATGTGATGTAAATATGTCCTGTGTTGTAATGTAACGGAGTACAAATACTTCGTTACTGTACTTAAGTAGAAATTTCACGTATCTGTACTTTACTTCGCTATTTAAATTTATTTCAACTTTCACTTTTACTCCACTACATTTCCTAGATAAAATGTATACTTTTACTCCGATATATTTCCACAAAGCATCTTCGTTACTCGTTACTACAAAATAAAATCAGAACAAATGTGTGCGACTGCAATAAGGGAGGTTTGGCGAATCACTGCTCCTAGATTGCATTACGCACGCTCCGCACGGCGCACGCTCTATTTCAGCGTAATGGTTGTTTGTTGACATGGCAAAGGAGGAGGAAGCACAACTGAAACCGCCATGGAAGCACAAGCACCTACTGGAGGACGTCCCGTTATCGTAGACGACCACCCTGACACAGAGCTGCCAACTCTCTCGCATTCACCGTGAGACACACGCAATTGACACTTTTCACACGCTTTCACGCCACACATCCATTTTCTCACGCACAGAAAAATCGTGAAGCAAAGAGGACACGGAGACCGACAGACTAGACAGAGCAGGTTAGTTATGATAGAAAAAAATCTCAGCTTTTTATTACGAAATTCAAACAATAAATACCATTTTGGAGCTTGTAAATGTGACGTGACAGATCCCTAGCGCACGTGACCTGATCATCTCTACTAGCTAATAGTAAATAAACACGAATGAACAATGTTAAAAGAAACAGTACAACTTACCGAAATGTATATTCATCATACATAATATCGATCAATCAGTGTTTTTCAACCGCGGAAAGGGTCAGTAAAACACCTGGAGAACAATTATGTCACATAACATTTACCTCAGGAAAGCCATTTGATGATCATAATATAGGCTATAGCACGTTAGTTGGCTAGAAAAAAAGAGCTATAGAGAGTATTTAGCTAAATATGTGTAGGCTACTATATTACATATTTATTATATTTTTACTTATCATTAAATAAAGTTGTTATTATGATAAAAACGCATTATATTTATATCTGATAGGGCTCTCTGTATGTTTACAGCATTAGGTGAGATTTTTTTTCTTGAGAAAAATTAATGCCTATCTTGTGTACCTAATATTTATCCAAATTAGTCAATATTGCATATTGTGATCTAAGATTTTTTTTTTACATCCCAACAACTTCCCCACCCACCCCACAATAAAGCCACAATAAAGTTCACAATCAAAGTTTTAACCGTTTGCTTTAAAAAAAAAAAAAAAAAAAATACTTTTACTTCTACTTCAATTACTTAAGTACATTAAATATCAGAAAATTACTTTTGATACTTAAGTACAGTATATATCAGATACTTTAAGACTTTTACTTAAGTAATATTCTAAAAGGTAACTTTCACTTTTACCAAAGTCTTTTTCTAGTATGATACTTGTACTTTTACTCAAGTATTGCTTTCTAGTACTTTATACAACACTGCCTGTAACTACCAGATAAACAGAAACAGACACGACTGAAGTAGTAAGTGTGTCCTCTTTCTTTTGTGAAATAGACCTAACGTTAACGGTAATTTATTTCTGAGTGACTAATGTGCAATTTTGACATAAATTAATTCATTATTGATCAATGTTTACTTTTTATTGTAAACCTGTGGTAAAACATCGATGCTTGGGTTTTAAATATTCAAGTAAACAACAAAAAAGCTAGCAAACGGCCGCTTTTATCATGTTTGTTTTCAACGCTGTTTCCAGTGATTTCTGATTAGTTTTCTGATAAAACTTCCATTTGTTGGTGAAATGATGGGTTAGTGTAACTTCTGCATCCTTTAGCTTGGACTACAAAATTGCAGCGAGAAATAATAATGGCGGATTGCTCGAAGTGTTGGGCCGGAAGTCGATATCCTTATTTGGCAGTTCCGCTGCAAATACTGTGACGTATTAGTTCAAAAAACGTCATAGATAACAGAAAAATCTGAACAGGTTGAAAAATGATATGTCCTCTTTAAAGCCCTAACTCGCACTGGCCCGACAGTGGAAACGCGGCTATTCACTTGCATTGACGATTTTTCAACCTAGAGGTCCAGTGGGGTTTTAAGGATGGGCGGGACTTACCAGCTCTATAACCTCATGCATTTTTAAAAAACCTTGACCGGTGTCTGCTCACTGCCTCTTCTTTGTCGGGCCGAATAAACTGAGCACACAGTTTTTCTGGGACAGCCTTTTGTCCAGAGAAGTCCAGGTACGGCTGAGGGTCTTCCACCACATGGTGGAACAGCAGCTCCATTAATTTGTCAATGTAGCCTTCAGAAAGAGAATTATTATACTATATATATATATATATTTTTTTTTTTTTTAGAGAAAACTCAGAAAAATATAAGTTACCTGTGGTAGGATTGCTCTTCAGCGCTCTCACTGTGAATTCTCCATGCTTAAATTTTGGGAAAACGATTGAGTATCGCAGATCACCAGCTGCAGTGGATGCCTGTGATCTGCCTGCATTTTCATTGTAATGCATCGCAGCAAGCTGTAGTCTGAAAGGGGAAAAAAATACAGTAATCAATATTATAATGATTATAATGAAACAATCTCAAACATGACTTAAGATAACTATAATAAGTTACAAATGTGTTTTTACAGGTTACGTAAAAAGCTCCAGCAGTTTCTCTTCATATACAATGTACTTCATCACTTTGTGGGGTAATACTTCATCAGAGACTCTATGTAAAAAAAAAAAAAATAAGTAAAACAAATTTAAATAAAAGCATAACATAATCATAATTTGGTTATGTAATGTGTATGTATCAGAAATAACTTAATGACAATCAATCAAAAGTATTTAAAAACAAGTAATAGCTAAATTAGAACATTCAAATATAGCCTAACTGAAAAACCTAACGGGACTAAACGCATTACCTTGTACAGTTCATGGTGCTCTCACTTCCGTCTTGATGGTAGCTGGAGTCATCAGTGGACACCTCACATCTTTTCCTCTTTATTGGTGTAGAGGTTGCTCCGGGACACTCTGTGAAAGGCTCCATCAGTGTGCCTGTGTCACACGACACACTTCTGTTAGGCATTCTGGCCTGGGTGGCTGCACAAATTAATAATAGATTTGTTATCAATAAGCAGCGACAGTGCAAAACTACTAAATTATATAATCTTGACTATGATGAAACATTCAAAAGCTCCATAGTATTCAAAAATCACCTTTGCTTCTCCTCATGGGCTTCATGTTAGCCTGCACACCTGCAGATCTGGAGATGACTGGTTCAGTCTGGCACCCAATTTCTCTGGTCATAGTAGGCTAAAAAAAATTGTTTTATGGTTTACAATTACAGTCTTATATTCAGTCATTTTAGAGATTTTAAAATATTTATAAATAGTTAATTAACTTCTGAGGTAATTTTCAACAGGATTATTATTACTATTACGCTATTTTTATTCCTCACAGGGTCGCAAGACGACGTAAAGTACATGCATCTGATGAGTTTTATCGAGTTGATGTCAATAGCGCGCGCTTTCCGTATAGCTGCTATTCATATTTTGCCGCTATGTGAAAAAATCCAGTAAAATGCGCTGGCGCGTTTGTCGACCCCAGAGGATTAACTTTTGCCTAACCGTAAATTGTGATTAAAATATATATGATCACTCACCTCAAGACGCCGCTGCGGTGGTGGAGTCCATGCAGGAGGAGCAGCGTTTGGCACTGCGTCGCTGTTCAGCGTGAGCTGTGTGGAGAAGCCCATTTCCACCTCTATCGCGTTGGAGAAGCAATCCCGCGTAAAATGCAGGTTGCACACTTGAGCTCTAGGCGGGAACTCACGGCCTTCCAGGCCAAGTGCATGCAACCACTGTCGCCTAATTTCCAAATCTGCTGGAAAACTATGCAATCCAGCAGTGCTGTTGCAACCAGCAACACTACACCTACGTACCATCCTGACCACTGTACTAAATACAGATAAATCTACGCTAACTCGAAGCTATCCTAACTGATGCAATACTAACGTTATGCTACTAACAAACTATGCTTCTAACAATACTACACTAACAACTATGCTAATAATAAACTACCTAGGCTACAAGAAATAATCTAAATGACTATATAAATGCTATGCTAAATAGATGCTAAAAATACTCTACCCTGATCGTTTTCAATACTCGCAATTCCAACTCCTGACTCGCTACAGTGGTTTTGACGCAACAAGATGGTTTTTATCCTGCCAGGGGCGTGGTAACTCGTACCAAGGGCTTGGTGAGCTGGAACCTGCTTACGTCACGCAGTACCTTTTAGCTCACGCAGTACCGCAACATCCAATAGGAAAAATCAACTGCAGTAGCCACCGTTCAACCTGAAGAGGGCAGCACTCAGACGTTTTTACACCATATATTGTAGAATTAAAACACTTTATACCCAAATGTCAAAAAAGTTACTCGAATCAATGAACAGCACTAATAAAGACCCATTCTTACAGATCATTAACTAAAAAAAGTTGGTTTAGGGTTTAGTTACCCTTTAACCTACAAACATAAAACTTTCCTAAATGTCGAAGTGATTCTTATGAGTAAAATAAAAAATAAATTCTAAAAAATCAAAAAAAAATAATTCAATGGCTTAGTAAATATCACAGCAATAATTAACTTTATTCACTTAATAAAATCTCTGAATATCATTTACTTGATAGTTTGAGATGAACATACCGAAATAATTGACTAAAACTCCAACAATTAATTTTGTCTGAAATTTACAGTTATATTTAAGTTTTAAGTTTTTCACTAAAATAATTTAGTATTTGACTAACCGATTATTTATTTAAAATACACTGAGCTAATATATTTGTGAAATTTCCATCACCATATTTGAGAATGGATAATTAAACTGATCTGTTTCAAGAACCACAAATATTACTTAAATAAAATCAATATTATTAATATTTAACACGCATAAGAAATTAAGTTTACTCAATTAAAACAATGCGCACCTCCCCCCTCCACTCTGACGTGACGACACTCAACGGTTGAGTGAGCGAGCGCGGCGCGCGCTGTTTGAATTCTCTTCAGTCTCCAGAGCAGTTCTCTTCTTCTCTTCTCAGCGGCGCAGAATTGGTGCATTTCCTCTGTGAAATTCAGGTGTGTGCATGCTTTATTTTATCTATATAATCATTAATGTGCTTCAAATCATTTTATTTAATGCGAAAGAACATACGAGCTAAACGAGTGTCGACTCGCGCCTGTCTTTTCGCATGATTAACGCCTTGCATAAAAAACACACGACTATATTCCTAAAGATAATGAATATAACTAATTTGGATGATAAAATGTCCTCAGAACTGTGCACTGTTTGTTTATTGGCAGGTTATAGAGTCAGTCGCGTCGCAGCATCTTTCGGCTGTGAGTGACGCAGGACGGCGGTGTAAAGTTAGAAGTTCCCCCGCTGAGGCGAGTCCGTCTCCGGCACGGGAACCAGCGCTGATCCGGTGGATACTGGATAACAGACCGGTTGATTACACTTGAATTACTTGAATGTTTAGGCCTAAATGTTTAAGCTTTACTTCGAAAATGTTTCTTACATGAGTTTAAATGTAGGCAATATTGTATATGTGTTAAAAATAGTATAAAATATGCTGTATTGCTGTAGGCTAACTTACTCATCGACAATAAAGGCCAATGTCATGTAGTTATACTGGAGGTTGTATGAAATACTTTTACAAAGGTTTAGAGGAAATAAAAAAGTTAATATTACTGGCATATAAACACAGTTAATATTACTCATAAATATTTGTTTTTAAATGTTTCCCCCCCCAATTATTTCTACTCAATTTTATTTGTTAATGTACCAAATGCAGTTACTCAGATCTATTTAATTAGTTTTACTTACATTTACTCAGTTAATACAGTGTATGTATGTAATTTATTTCACTGCTTAAAAATCTAATCTAATATTAATAATAAAGTGTAAAAATGTTTCACCAAACACAAATCATATTAAAAGCTTTTAGAGTGCATCACCACCAGAGTTCATATAGAAAAACATATTCCAGCCAATTTTCAACATTTTAATCACTGTTCTAGAAACATATTTGACTCAACTTTGTTAATTTGCAATAATATGTTATGATTTGTTCACAAACAACAGGCCCAGACAGTTCACAATTAATGTAAATACACGGTCTTACAATGTCATTGCTTTATTCTGCTCTTTCAAATCCTGTAGGAAAATGAACAGTCTTCATAAAGGTCAGTGATACTCTGACAGCTAATCCTCGAACCGGCTTCTGCACTGTGTACAATTTAAAGGGATACTCCACTTTAAAATGAAAATTCTGTCATCATATACTCACCCTCATGTTGTTTCAATCCTTTATGAATTTCTTTCTTCTGCTGAACAGAAAGGAAGATATTTAGAAGAATGTCAGTAACCAGACAGTTTCTGGTCTCATTGACTTCTATAGTAGGAAAAAAATATACTAATGGAAGTCAATGAGACCAGACACTGTGGTTACTGATATTCTTCTAAATATCTTCCTTTCTGTTCAGCAGAAGAAAGAAATTCATAAAGGATTGAAACAACATGAGGGTGAGTATATGATGACAGAATTTTCATTTTAAAGTGGAGTATCCCTTTAAAAATTTGCCAACTGCATATAAGTGAATCAGATGTTGGTCATCAAAACATGAAATCTGTATGAAACATATAAACAAATGACACAAAACGTGTTTAAATTCTATATGACTTTAATTTGACTAGCATATGATTCAATATAAGAACTTTAATTTTAACTTTCACTTTAATTTTATAAGAGTTTTATATATTTCTACTAATACCATACACATTTGCATTCTTTTGTCATGTAAAACTCATATAAGTCTTTTAACAGTATTCATATATAACGCAAAAATCCCCTACAAGTTGTATGTGTGCTATTTAGTATGAAATGGGCCATAATCGGTCTGATTTTGTATAGGACATGTATTGGCCTTATATGAAACACAGAAGGTAATTCTGGCCGATTTAAAGCTACACTGTGTAACTTTTTTAGTTGATTCTTAGCAAAAAACACTTAGTTCTTTCAAAAATATATGTGCTCATTAATGTATAATTACTTCTGCCAGAAAGACTCGGGAGAATTAATGCTGTAGCATAGTCATTTATTAATAAGCTCAGCAAGCAATCAAATTCTTTGGCGGAGGCCCCGTTCATGACTCGAATTTCAGGGGTATTGAATCAGCGACTGCTGACTGAAGATGAAGGCAGGGGCGCCGCTCACCCCCCGAGGCGATGAAGGGGGCCCTCTGGTGGTGGTGGGGTGGATGGAAGGGGGGGCGTCTTGAAGACTTCAGGTTGGAGAGAAGAGCCCATCTAGTGATGTTAGGGATGGTGAAAGTGGACACCTGGGTGGTCGTGATGGGGGGGATGGAGGAGAAGATCCGTCTTAGTGGTGGTGGGGAGGAAGGTGGTGGCTGGAACAACAGCATCTGCGGACTCAGATATGAGTAAGTGCTGCCCTTTTATGCTACAGCAAGGAAATGATAGGGTAGTTGATAAGGCAATTAGTGACGTAAATGATTGAGTCTCCCTGGCAGAACTTGCGCTAGCTTTATTTCTTTCAAGTAATAAAGTATTCTCGTAAGTTTATAATCTGCCATTGAAAGTACATACGGGTGAGGGGTTCAAATGCCGGTCGCCATGTTGCCCCTCCATCTTGAAACTACATTGGCCAAAGAGGGACATACAAGCTTCGCCTTTCGCGTTTTTACACGCAGTGGCACAGTGACGAATGTGAGAGGGAGATTACTCGCGACTGCCGGCAGATTTGAAATAATAGGGCCACCGTAGGAGTTAAAATGCCTTTGGAATGGGAGGCGCTAGAAAGTAATATTTAGTTGGTAGTCATATACAATTTCACCGCTAGATGGGAGTAAATCCTACACAGTGTAGCTTTAAGTAAGGAAGATATATGGTTGCTGTATATGAACCATGCAGGTTTTTTTCATATGGGGCTGCCTACAGGAAATATGTGGTTTGGCAGTATGGGGTCCTTGGCCCGGGACATAGGGTTGTTATACCAAGGAGCTGCGTGTCTAGGATCAGGGAGCGCTACCCGGATCCATATGGTCAGTATACCGGGTTTCTACCTAGTAGGGTTTAAAAGCACCTGTTGCCCTAAAAAGGTCACTTTTTGGGCACGGTTCTCTTTTTACATTTTACTGTTCATATCAGCAATTTTATGTAAAAGTTCTCTTGTTTACAGTTTAATTTTCATTTAAGTAATTTAAGTACTTAAGTAAATTAAAAATATGTTTTTGCTATTGCTAAATTATGTTTTATTTATTATTAAATATTCTAAATGACATACAAGTATGGGTGTCTGTAACAGTAACAGTCCATAAATGTAAACTTTACAATAGAAAATTAACAGAATGTGGCAAACATTGAGTACATTTTGTTTATTGCAAGCAGTGGTTTGAACAAAAGAAAAGTGCATAGTTCACAACTGCAACATGTGGAGTCGGCTATTATTCTGGTGCCTCTGGGTGCCCTGTACACAAAGAAACACATAAAAAAGCTTTTCAATTATTTTTTGAAACTCAAAACCATGTGAAAATGTGATGGTTTATACAATATCTGCATCAACACAAGGGGACCGTGATGGCAGCTACCCAGAGCCCAAGAGTGCTCCCCGGTTACATGGTGGAGTAGGCCGACCCACATGTCCTAAAATTTAAATGAATGCAGAAATTTCAATTTCTGTGGCAAGCAAACAGATCCAGCAACTCATAACCTTACTTGTGATCACTCAAGGTGATCAATTCAAAGCAGCCTGGGAGAACTTGAAAACAGAGAAACACAGATCCATCAGACAGATCTGTTTCAAAGCATTTCAATGTTCTCAAGTGTTATACTGATGAGTGTGCAGAGGTGGAATATAGTGTAGAAGTGCCGTGCAAACATTGTGTAAATCATGGACTGCATCTTTTGCACAGCACTTTTTTACGTTTTCGGAGCTTTACACACAAGCCGCATTTCCATTACCCTTCAAATTGCGCAAATTGAAATTGCGAATTGAAAATACGCACAATGGAAACACGTCAATTTCGCAAAAACTCCCGTTTATCGCAAAAAAGTTTTTACGCTCTCATGAGGTGGTTTTTCAGGCAATTCGAAAAATGAATATTTCGCAAAACTGCAATGGAAACAGTTTTTGCGCATTTACAGTCACCTGACTTAGAAGACGCGGTGTGTTTGAGGTCTATGTATCTAGCAAATAATAATAATTTTATATTATTTTATTATAACATTTAATAGGCTATATTTAGAAGATGCTTTTATGCAAAAAAGGAACCAAGCTGAGTGTGGAGCGCGCACTGCATGGCACGGAGGCGCGAGCGCGAACACTTGCATTTTCCTATCAACAGTGGAAACAACTTAAAATACTCTATCATTTCTGGTCATACAGAAAATAATAATACATTATTCTCAACTACTTTTATTTGTGTAAACTCACAATAACAAGAAAACGTTGTGCTTTTGTAAAATAAAATAAAACAATCAGACGCACTTTCATGATCTCCGTAAACTGGAGCGCGAGAACTGAAACAAAATACAGCCTATGTAGGCTAAAGCTTGAAATGTCCACTTTAAAATGAACAAATTCGAATCAAAGGGTAATACCTTATGATTGTGTAATCCGTCTGCTTAGCAGCGGAGATGGAGATGTGATTTTAGCCAAAACAATAGTTTATTAATAATATTAATGGCTCTCATTCAGCACTGCGGGAAAAACATCAATTCCAGGTTCTAATTTGGCCTTAGAAAACCAGTAAAATCGACATGTTTTCCATATTAATTTGTGAATATTTTAAATGTTTAATAAAGTATAAGGGTCTTTCCCTGCCATTAATGCTTGGATAACACGCCACGTCTCCTTCCATTAATAATAATAATGTCTAATGCGGTGGCTGTGATATTATATAAACCAACGTCCGTTGCCTTGATTTTTGGAATGACTTATCGCGAGAGAAAAAAGGACGTTTAGTCGCATAACATCGGTTATTGGAAACGCCGTCATTTCGCAATAGTTTTTTATCGATATTTAGATAATAGCGCAAAACATTTGCGCAAATCTGTAATGGAAACGCGGCTACTGTTATCTGTCGAACACTTGAGAACATGTAGCACCTCTACATATTTATATTTAATTTGTCAGTGTGTTACGCCAGAATGGAAATTGGATTAAGGTTATCAAGTTGTATCTTGGTTTCTAATATTATGAATTTCTTGACTCCATTTCCTATAATGCTGTGCTGGACTCTTATATTATTTCCTGTTTTTGTTTCTTCCTGTTTGGTGTTTTCTTCATGAATGGTGATTGCATATGTATATAAAGGGGTAGGAACCAAGGTGTGGGGTGTTGTTTTCCCGGGAACTCTTCCAATTGACGGACCTCAAACTTACCAGGTGGATATCCTTGTTTGCAGCATGCCTCGCTGGCAGGATTTACTTGTGTTGTTTTGGAGTGTTTCGTGACATTGGACTTTTTGACGCAATGCAGCACTAAAGACTGGGGTACATTTGTCTGGGACTAATGAAGGTTGTGGTAAGAGTTATGCGACTCATTTGTCAGTGCAAAGACAATGGGAACTATGATGAGTATTGACCAGTTGGACTTTGTTCATGTGTTGGATTAATGATATGTACTTTCTGGGTGTTTATTTAATACACATCACCTTTGCAACGTGAGACTGAACTGTTTGTATTTTATTGATGTGACATCGCTAATATTGAGAGTGTTACAGATTGGTGGCCCGTACGGGGAAGTTGTTTATGTGCAAGTGGTGTGTATATTATTGGGGATAATGGAGAGTGTTAATGAGGAGAAAGTAGAGGGACAAAACAATGAACAAAAGGGTAAAGAGCCAGATTTTTCTGCTGAATCTTTTGTATTAAGAAGGAACTCCACCAATGAAATATCTTCTATGTTAAGTTCATTATATGTTACATCTGATAGAGATGAGTCTGATGATGATGATGATGATGATGATGATGAGACAAGAAGTGTTGTAAATGTTTTGTCACAAACTGAAATGATGCAAATGAAAACTGAAGTTGGGAATGTGAAAGAACAGATACAAGTTTTAGAAACTAAACTAACTGATGCCATTAATAGCTCTCTAAATAGAGAGACCAGTTTGAGGGAAATTATCGATATCAGTCTCTCCAAATTAGAAGAAAGATATAATCAGGGTTTGGAAAGGTTGGAAAGGGAAGTGGTGAATTGTTTGCTTCGTCGAGATGAGAAATGGGAGAGGAAACTGTTGAAAGTTAAGTTCTGTAGTACCCCTACTTCTCCACGGTTACTTACTAGTAGAACCACGACTCCCCAAGTCCATGTTGAGCCTGTGAGTAATGTGTCTCAGATTAATACACAGCTTGTCTGGTCTGGCCGGTGCATCCTCCTTCTGTGCAAATCCTCCGATTAGACTAGAGTTTCCTAAATTTGGACTATCCATGGAAATTGCGGATGTATTGCATTTCATAGAACGATGTGAAATCTACATGGAGATAAGACCTCTTTCATGGCCTGAGTTGCTTGGGACATTGAGTACAGTTTTAAAAAGTTCAGCCTCGAGTTGGTGGAGGGCGGTAAAGTGTACAGTCCATGATTGGAAATCATTTAAAGAAGCTTTCATGGCAGCCTTTCTCCCTGCAGACTATATGAGTGAAGTGGAAGAGAAGCTGAGAGTGATGGTGCAGCAACCTGGACAAAAGCTCAGAGACTTTGCATATGATTACAGAGCTTTGTGTATAAAATGGAAACCTGAGTTGAGTGAGGAAGAGTTGGTTAACAAGATCCTCAATAATGTCAACCCCAAAATAGCAGGTTCCTTGAGGGGCACTGTACATTCGGTTGAGCAGTTAGTGAAGATTGGATCCCTGGTGGAAAAAGATTGTATGAGTATAAAAGATTACTGGCAAAAAGTCAATGACCAAGCTGGAAAAGACAAGATAAATAAAAGAGGCTCTAACAAACCCGTTGCTCCCAGTATGTCAGCAGGTCTATCAGTGATACAGCGCCATCACCATCGGAATCAAATTAATCCAGCATCACTTCTGGTGGTTCCTATCATGCTGAGTGGATGGCAGGTTGAGGCTGTGGTGGATACGGGAAGTGCCTTTACCCTAATGCAAGAGAGCCGATGGAAGGAGATTGCAGGTATGCATGATGAAATTCAGAATGTTAAGCAGAACTTTGTGATGGCTGATGGAAAGATGCATCAATCGAAGGGACAAGTTGAGCTGAAGTATGAATGGCACCAAGAAAGAGGGAAGGTGAAGGTGTATATAATGGAAGACTCCCACCTGGTTTTTCCCGTTGTTCTGGGATTGGACTTTTTGACTCATGTTGGTGCCACCTTTGACTTCTCACAACTCTGCTACAAACTACCCTCTAAAAGAGGTGACTCTGGTTATCCTTTTATCTGTAGTCAACAACCATCTTTTATCCAAGGATCTGGAAATCAAATGATTGGCTCTCATCCACGGAGCAACCTCAGCTTGTATTATCCTATAACTGAGGAACAATCATATTCCTTTTCAAGAACCAGAAAGGATGTGCCGGGAATGGTTGATGGAGATCTGTTCCCTCCTGAGGTACAGCAGCTGATGCAGGAATGGCCGGATGTAACATCAGGAAAGTTGGGAAAAACTTCAGTGGTAAAACATCAAATTCAGACCTCAGACGAAGTTCCAGTAAAATCCCGGGCTTATAGGGTTTCACCATTTAAAAAGAAGATTATTGAAGAAGAAGTAGAAAAGATGTTGAAAGAAAACATCATTGAACCCTCTCTCTCTCCTTGGTCGTCACCCGTTGTCCTGGTAGAGAAAACTGATGGAACATTCCGATTCTGTGTTGACTATCGGAAGGTAAATAGCAAGACCATTTCAGATGCCTATCCTATGCCCATGATCCACGAAATTTTGGAGTCCTTGGACGGGGCAACGTGGTTTTCTGCCTTAGACCTGAAGTCAGGTTATTGGCAGGTGGAGATGGCAGAGGAGTCTAAGCAGAAAACAGCCTTTGTTACTACAGCAGGTCTATTTCAATTTAAGACCATGCCGTTTGGAGCACGGAACTCATCAGCCACTTTCCAACGGTTGATGCAGACAGTATTGAGTGAGATCGTTGGAAAGATCTGCTTCGTGTATATTGATGATATCATCATATGTAATGGAGAAATTGTGTAAAGCAGGATTAAGTCCAACGCCAGCTGAAGTTCTTGGGACACATAGTGTCAGACAATGGTGTGGAGGTGGATCCTGACAAAACCCAAGCCATAAGTGAATTTCCAGTGCCCGGTGATCTCTTGTCGCTACAGAGGTTTCTAGGACTTGTAGGATGGTATCACAAGTTTATACCTCATTTTGCGGATGTTGCTGCGCCTTTAAATCATATGAAGCGGGAAGGGAGTGAGATCGAATTGGACGCAGGAATGTCAGGACAGTTTTGAGCAATTGAAACGTGCAGTCACAAATCCTCCTGTGCTATCTCAGCCTAATTTGTCACTCCCCTTCCAGCTACATACCGATGCAAGCGACGTGGGGCTAGGTGCTGTCTTTACTCAATGTACTGAAGAAGGTGAGAAGGTGATTGCCTATGCTTCAAGAATGCTAAAGGGGGCTGAAACGAATTATTCAACTTCCGAGAAAGAGTGCTTGGCAGTAGTCTGGGCTGTGGATAAGTGGAGGCATTACTTGGAAGGAGTGGAATTTGAAGTTTATACAGACCATGCAGCCTTGACTTGGGCCTTTAATTGCCTGAAGACGTCTTCAAGGTTGACAAGGTGGATTCTTCGGCTGCAAGCTTTTAGCTTTAAGGTTTTCTATCGACGGGGAGAGTGTTACAAACATACAAACCCCCCATAAAGCAGATCTGACTTGATTCCATGTTTTCCTGAGTGCAAGTCAACACATTTATATCCACGGCAAGTACTTGTCCGAGACTGTATTATTAAATCTAGATGTCAGATTGTTACAAATACGTACAACAAATTCATCATAGTTCTCTGTGGTCTTGCAACAGTGCCAAAAATGGTTGCAGATGTCTCTAAACCATTGCAGAAGAATTGAGCACCCCTTCTGTTGGCCTAGCTGTAAAACAACATATAACATGTGCATGGGTACAAAAATCAAGAGATTTGCGACATGACACAAAAATACTATTACATGTGTGAAAATACAAAGTGTGGCAGTACCGCAGTCAGTCTTCTAGAAAGATTTTTAGAACCATGCCAGACATCGAGAGAATGGTGAACCCCCTTATCTTTGAACATCCCTGTCTTGGGATCTGTAAAGTAAGAACAAATAAAAGAGATACATACTCCTGTTTCAAATACATACCGAAAGTACAGTCCTATAGGCAGCTGTATTGCAATACAAAAAATAAAGCCAATTACATACTGAATTATTACCACTGAAGCATTACCACTACTTACTGAAAAGAGCCGAAATCTGTAGGTTGGCATCTGTGCATATTTCAGCCAGTTTGACATCTCGACAGACGTCATCAAATGTTCGGAGAAACTCCTCCTTCTCCATGGCCACTGAATTTCTTGCAGTCTCCCTATTGTCAATATTGATAATGGATGTGATTTTTTTAAGTGTCATTCTCCATGACAGAGTAAGAACATTATTGCACGCAAAAACCAGGACTGTCCATCCGGCCATCTCCTGTTTGCATATTGGAGAAGCAAGTGTGAGAACAGAAGTGCGGTTATATTGGCCCATGCCATATATTAAATGAGCAGTCAAGTCCAGAGTTATTTCAAAACGAGACTTACCCAGGGCCACCACACTTTGCTTCGACTGAAGCTGCCAGATGATTTCAGTCCTTTTTGTGTCCCAAAATTCTATTATTGGGTCGATACAGAAGTGATCCTGGATCCTGGAGAAAGTTGTCTGGTTGACTATTCTCATATTCATGAACTTGAAGCAATCTTGGTGTAATTGTTGCCGGACAACAAAATATGTTGGTGCTATCTAGGAAGTCACCAGCGTGCATTCCTTGTGCGAACACTGGCTGTGAAGACCACTTCCACACGACGTGACCATGTAGACATATCTGTAAAACATTTAAACATAAGCAATGTGTATAGTTATTGTCACAAATGTGATAACTACTACAGTCTATTACTCTACACAAAATACCAACAAATCCCTGATATGAAAAAGACTGAAAATGTACCCATTCAACAACTGCAGCAGTGCCCCTTTCCACAAAAAGTTCCTCTTGGTAATCCTCTGCCAAATATAACAGGTCCTCTGGGACCTCGTCTGGACAGCTTATGGTGTCCTCGTCTGGACAGCTTGTGGTGTCCTCATAGTCTATGCTACACAAAGTGTAAAGAAAAAAAAAAGAATCTGGTATGTTTTGAAAAATGTGAGATCTCCCTGAAAAATACACAACCACAATTACTTACAATTCTTAAGGTCATTGAAGACATTGTCATCAATTGTATGTGCAGTGACTGTGGCCTCATTCAGATCAAATGATGACATACTAGAAAAGACAACAGTATCAGACTATGTTTTGGAAATACAGCATGGGTGTAAAACAAACATAGCTATGTGTGTGATGCTGCATTGGCCAATGACAATGTGTGCGATAGCAATATTCACGCACCATCATAGAGCCCTATCCAGTGTATTGAACAACACTAGAAAGAAAAGTACACATCCATATGTAAGAAGGTAGCCTAGATATTTTGTGTTCCTGCAACCAGGATAAACGTGAGTTCATCACAAAATTACTCATCAAAACAAGCTCAATCAACAACAAAGAAGATGAGAAAAAAGGGCCTGTAGTTATTTTGTACACACCTGGCTTCCAACTGTTCAATCACTGATAAAGTGCTACGATCCATTTCTTCCACTCCCCCGATGGCAAACTCATATCTGTTCCCCAGCACCACCAACACAAATAGAAATAAAAGACATATTATCACATAATTACAGTATGCATACCAAAAATGTGGACCGTAATCAATGACAAATTGTCTCACTGCCCGGACAAAGACTGGGAGCCTATTCTAGATAATTGTGGTGGGGAAGGCCTCCTGGTCCCAGCCCTGAATGGTGTGGAGGTACATTTGTCCTTATCGTAGCTATGGCGGCAACAAATTGAAATGATCGTTAGGAAATAAAATCCCTGAGCACTTGCAGCTTTAGGTTAGTGGGTGATTTGTGTGGGCATAAAGGAAAGTCAAAGTAGTCACTGCAAAGAAAGTTGAGTTTTACTGATACTTCATTCAATGTGTAATGTCGCCAAGTTAGATAAATGCTTTTATATATTGCAGAACAGAATGCAGAAAAAGAGAAACATTATCTTAAAATCGTTTCGCCACCTGAGGTTATAACTTTAGTTCCCATACAAGGACGCAATTATAGCAAAGATACCGTTAGCTTCGCGTTTCCCAGTGAGCATAAACAACGGCGCCGCTGTAAACAAATATAGTCAAAGTTGTCAATAGCCTATTCAAAGAACATTCAAATTCATAACAAACAGTGGGTGAAAACAATCATTCACACATGTTGTCGCCCTACTGTGAATTTGCTTGATCATTTACAATAGAGATTGATCGCTGCTAGAAACATACATGTTGTGTTCACCAAAGTTAACGCTGACTGCATAGTTCTTCTAGCTAATTGCATCCTTGTGTTGGTTTGGCAAACGTGAACGTCCATTTAGAAAAAAAAAAGGATTTACCTGTTCTGCAGAAACAGAGCAACCTGAATGTCGGATTGGAAGCCCTTCTGCCGGCGGAGTTCTCGCCACCTTTCGAAGGTTTTTCCGATGTAAATTTGGTACTTCGCGCGTTCCTTATCCTTGTCCCTCTTCTTTGCAATTTGTTCATCGTAACGTCGTCTCTTTGGTCGTGTGTCGGCCATAATTCAAACTTCCCTCTTCATGCTTCTCTCTCCTCCACACACACCCCCTTCATGTGTACGCGCACTAACCCCCCAGACCCCACCCTCAAATACTTCTTGTCGGTTATTGGCTGGAGCACTGTTTGTTGTGTTTCGTGGTGCAGGTTGGCCCAGTTTGTTTTTGTTGCCGTTTGTGGAGCCTGTGGTGTCTACAGAGACTGCGTTTTTTACAGTGTGTTCAGGGGACAGGCAGCTAGCGGATAGTGAGGAGATGTTTGCTGTATGTGACAAAAAATTTTTTGGCCAAAAAACGAGTGACATCGCTTAGAGCACCTTTAATTAATTAATTACATAAAATCATTATCCAGAAGTTAAAAATATATAGCTCACTGTATATCAGCAGTCGATGCTGTGCTTTTGCGACATATTATTCTACGTGAATACTGATCATTATGGTATCGCGCATATTATTTTGTTCACAATGATGTTAAATGCAGTGGCATTCAAAGATCTGCCTCTGCTTAAAAACACTGATTGAACCAACTCCGCTGAGAACTAATATAGGCTTGTCTGTTGTAGTCCATATACCCCCGGTTTCACAGATAAGGCTGAAGCTAGTCCCAGACTAAAATGCACGTTTTAACTGAAAGCAACTTGCACTGAGATATCTTAAATTAAGTCAGATAGAGACTTTGATGCACACCAGTAATGTTTTTTTTTCAAAGGCAAGTTTATAAAAGCTACTTACATGTCCTAATTGAACGAAGGCCTGATCTTGGCTTAGTCTAAGCCCTGTCTGTGAAACCAGGCCATTGTGTTCCAGTTAATTTGTTTCACCCCTCTACAGGCAGGACCAACCTACGGTCGTAAGATGATGACCGGTTATTTAGCAGCAAAGGGAATTCAAGCCGCAGAAAGTCGGGTTGGACGAGCCCTCTGGACAATACATCATGAAATGCGCAAATAAAATGCAGAAATCAAATTTCGCATTTTTGTAAAGCGGAAAAAAAAGTTGTATGTCAATTATTTGATTTTCGATAACACTTTATAATAACGTTCAGTTGTAAGTCATTTATAAGTGGTTAGTTAATGATGAACTAATCATTTGCAAAATATTCATAAATGATTAGCAAGTGATAACATTTTATGTATGTTTTGTAAATTCCATTACAAGTCATCTACAAGTGATTGGTAAATGATTAACTAATTATTTATGAAACATCACTATGCATTCATAACTGATTAATAAGTGATATGTTAATTATTGTATGTATGTTTTGTAGATTCAGTTGTCATTTACATTTGATTAGTTAATGATTAACTAATCATTTACAAAACATGAATATGCGTTTCATACATTTTTAATAAATTATGTTATTTTTTTGTATGTATGTAGCAATTAGACGGTGCATAAAGTGTTGTAAATGCCTTGTATACACGTACAGATCATTTGTAACAGGTCAGTAACAGTGTTCAACATAATGATAGACATCATTGGAAATGCACTCTTGAATTAGGTGCATGCCCAATGGTATCAATTACTGAGTTCACTGTGGTTTTGGAGAGTAGGGTGATAAGAGATCCTCTTCCACTTGTTCCACTGGACTGGTGCAACTTCCTGCTGTTTTCAATGCAATCATCAAGATGCTCTTTTGGGCATAATATTTTCATAATAAAAGGATGAGTTCCAAAAAGTTCCCATGGTCTATGGTATTGTCATCGAGTGTATATGCTGCCTCATTCTCCAGATGCCTATAGCTCAGCCCCCTCTTAGCACATCCACAACACGCTCCAATCCCTGGCGTCTCTTTCTTGTTCCCTATGAGCAGACATCTGACTACCAGCAAAAATGCTGCTGATATATGCTTTTGAGCATCTTAAAAAAAACGCTTTGGCACAGGTTTGGTTTACAATGCTCTTTACATGCTCTTCTGTGTGCTGGTGTACATGCCTCCAATCTAATATTCCAGTAATTAATATGCTGGTGTCAGTTATCTTTCCAAAAGCTATACACACAAAACAAAACAATGCATGACGTCTCTCGCAATATGTAAGCCACTTCCTGCTGGTTCCGTCTTTACAGGAGAATACCTTCTGCATGACTGGATTTCTTTCATTCTGTTGCTGGTGGTGATCTAAAAATCTTTGTAACATTGTAATGTATGTCCCCCTACTCCCTGCACTCTCTCTCTGGACACTCTCCTCTTCTGGGGATGCTATCTCAACCTGGCTCAAAAAGGCATGAGGTGAGACTATGAGGTAAGTTTTTGTTAACAATGATGCAATCAGGTCCCGGTCCATCTATTTAAACTACATTTATTTCATACTAAGTATACTTCAAATCCATTAACATATTTATTGACATATCACTTAAGACTTACTGATATAAAAGTATAAACAAACAATCTTTTCCCCATCCCTTTTGGAAATCCCACATGGATACCCGAAGTTTCTGTGCACTTTAACGTGTTTGATATATATATATATATATATATATATATATATATATATATATATATATATATATATATATATATATCTAGGGATTGTGTCTGAAGAGAAACAACATTGTTTGCATTTGAAAAACATTGTATGCATACTAGTTCATGTATGAACCTGGAACGATTGTTGAGGCCTCTTTGCTGCAGCCTGAAAGAAAAGAACCAAATGGTGAATAAAAGAACAAGTAAGAGCTCGAAAAATCTTAATACAGAGCGGGTACATCACTCTTCCACGAGTCAGGAATGAGACTCCTACATACTTAAATTAGGCAACAATCTAGCTTCTGCAGTTTGCCCTGCGACGAAGTTCAAAGGGGAAAATCACGATCCTTTGAAAAATGTTGTGTTTTTAAAGTTTTGTGGCTGCGTTTTCTTCAGCTCGGCCCGCTCAAGTGTCTGATTCCTCACGCGTCAACATTAGCAAGCAAGAGAAAAAAACTAGTGAGATTATTCAAACGACTATCGCACCAACACATACATCACATACATCACATACAGAATTTCAAATACATTTTTATTCAACAATGGTAACGTTACCCCTTAACCAAATTGAAGACGTTATAAATGTAATGTTGCCAGATAAGAAAAAAAGTATATGCTCCCACAAATCGAGAATGACACTTCAAATTAAGCTATCAACAATCTCTTTTCTGCAGTTTGAGCTGCGAAAAAGTTCAGAAAAATGTGTTAAGTCTGCACGTGGTGACAGTTAACGTTACCTGGCAAGAGAAAAATCTGAGTGCATATTTCCGGCTAGCGCACCAACTAATACATCACATGCACAATTCCAGTTTAATTTTTATTCAACAATGTTATCATTTGTCCAAACTGATGACGTTATCAAATGTTGCCAGATAAGAAAATCTATCGAAATCATGCGCAAATAGTTTTTTTTTTTTTTTTTAGGTAATAAAATGCACACACGAAACGAAATGACTAATTAGGAAGGGTGCCGCTCGCTACTCTTAAAGTTGAACAAACAGCTAACTTTACAAGAGCAAACTGTGGAAATTAATGAGCAAAGTTACGTTTCTGAAGTTAAATGAAATTCCGATGAAAGTGTGGAATCTTGTAGCTTTCCATGGCTGAAAAAAAAAATCCCGCTAAAAATTGCTGTATTGTGATTCACAGAAAAAATATTTTTACTATAGAATTTACCCGCCATTGAAAATTGACCATGATGCTTTGCAGAACTACAACATGCTGTATACAGGTTCTACAGTAAGCATTTGCTCATTTTACAGTAATAATGCTGTGAAAATACAGAAATTTGTTACAGTGTGACAAGTGCACTTTACAATTTAAAGTTTATTATTTTGGTTATTATTTTTTACTTCTAAAGCATGTATTAATCTTACTTAATGTTATTTTCAACATTTACAATTATATTTTTTATATTTTTTTGATAAGTTAATGTCAGTTAATGCATTCACTAATGTTTACAAATGGGACCTTAAAAAAGTCCTAAAATAGGCTTAATTTGTTTGTGTGAAACATAATTTCTTTCTCATTTAGAGTTGGTTGGCATTCTTAAAACGAGTAAGCTTGACTCTTCCAGCTGTGTTTTGGTGTGTCACCAGATGATGGCGCTCTCCACCAGGCGACGCTTGATGTCTGTCCAGCTCAATCACACCCTCATGCAAGAGGATAGATAATGAACATGTATATTCTATAATACTTCACAGTATCATAACTTTGAAACCTCTTTAATACAGTGGCATCAAACGGGCAAATTAGCACGGTAGTTTTATTTTAATGAGTGACCAAATGTATTCCACTTGTTTAAAGAACACAGACAGTGCCAACAAATATAAATCTCCAAGCAATGAATGCTGTTTACAAATCAAAATACAACATGCTCAGAGATACAATTTCTATTATGAATTATGATTTATTAGACAACAGGCAATTAAGAAAACGGAGAGCAGAATTTCTAACAGTCAAATATTGCACACAGACTTGAAAAATGAAGCTTTTTGGACCGAGAGGGTGGAAGTGCTGACTCGAATAAAGCCTTTTGCAATGGTAAAGATTATAACCAGACATGTTGCTATGTGTGCCATCATTCAAAGTGTAAACAATCAATACTAGTCAGCAAGTAAAGAAGGCAAGATATGTTTCAAATCTATGAGTACTAAAGTCAGCACGATCATGATACATGTGTCCCTGCCTGATCTCAGAAGGAACATACAGTAAAGACAAACGTTCTAGCCATTTTCAAATAGACATTCTATTAAAATGTGGAAAATCTCTGAGATCTCTCTAGATGACTGTCTGAGCTTAAACGTATGTTGGTTCATTGGGATAGAGACCAGAATCCTTGCACAGTTAGACTGTGTATTGATCAAACTGGTTCCCATTAGATGACATGGAGATTATGAGAGAGACCATTGGCACTATTTTTGGCTAAATGAATAGCAGTCAGATTAGTTAGATGTCGAACTCTTGAAAATATTGTTTACATGTTCACAATGCAACAATAGAGTATTGCATCTTACAGTCCAATGCCGTTCTATACAGTCTAGCAGCATCTTGTGGGCAATACGCTGCAAATTCTGCATAGTATATGAGTAGAGTAAAAATAAGGCCAGAAAGCATATTTTTATAGTGCAATGAATAATATATGTTTTTTGTTGTTGTTTGCTACTGACACAATATTTGATTTTGTCTCCATGGATAAAAGATAAATGAAAGATGACTAAGTACTATTTTTTTCTCTCTCTCTTTTAATACAATGACACTGTAGAATTCCTTAGTCCTCTTGTTCTTATTGTGACCATGGTTTGCTTAAGAACTCCATAAATATACTTTATAAATAACATTTTCAGAGTAACATTTAACAACAATGCATTTTACAGGTGTTAACCAATGAAAACATCACATGGTAACCAAAAACTGTAAGTAATTCTATTTTATTTAGTAAATTAAGAAAACTAATCCATCATTGTGGGCTTTAAAATGGAAATCATAGTTTCTGTGTTTCCTCTTTCTCTCTTTGTGTATTCCATGTGTTCTGTGGCACACAGTTTATAGTTTGCTGGAGTAGTGACCCTTGTTTTTTCAGACTCTTGTTGTGCAGGTCTCCATTAAGCGGTGCGTTTTTAGTTTCTTTTGGATCATTCGCAATTTGTGACTTGTTATGTTTGCTGTCAGTGCATTCAACATCATCCAAACCACCTGTTTTTTTCAAGCACAGAACATTCTGGAAACTTTTTTTGAAGTTCTCTGACAAGAAGGCGTATAATATCGGGTTGGCACAGCTGTTGGCGTATCCCAGCACCACGACAAAGGCGAACATGCTCCTTAAAAAAGGCGTAGTGCTAATGGTGCCTGTAACCGATGTCACGTTGAAGATGTAGAAAGGCAGCCAGCAGAACACGAAGACGGCGACCACAACGGACACCATACGCGTCACCTTCTTCTCAGAGCGCTTTCGTTTGCTAGAGCACACCCTGATTCCTGAAGACTTTACCTTGATGATAATGAGCAAATAGCATAGACTTATGACCACTAGAGGTAGGAAGAACCCCAGGAAGAAGGTGTAGAACATGAAGGCGGTGTAGTAGGCCTCCTGCGGCTCTGGCCACACAATAGTGCAGAAGCAGCCGTCGTGTTTCGTGATCAGTCCACTGTAGATTACAATTGGGAGGTTGACGATGAACGACACGACCCACACGGCCAGGTTGATGGCTTTTGCGACACGGGGCTTCCTCCATTTGGTCGACTTTATGGGGTGCACCACAGCCAGGTATCGATCAATGCTCATCACCATCAGACAGAAAATACTGGTGAACTGATTGAGAGAATCTAAAGTCATGACCACGCGGCACAGAGCTCCCCCAAACGGCCAGTGCACCAGCGCTAACTGGATAGCGATGAAGGGCAAACCTAGCATGAACAGAACATCTGCCACTGCCAGGTTCAGGATGTAGATATTCGTAACCGTCTTCATCTTGGCATAGCGCAGGATGACATAGATGACCAGAGCGTTTCCACAAAGACCAATAGCGCATACCACAAAATACATGAAGGTAATGACGACTGTGTTAGTTTTGGTCAAGCTCTGGTCCGTCTCATTTCTCAGGCCTTCTTCGGATATGTTGTCGAGCAAAATGCCATCATACATGGGGAATCCAGACAGATTATGGGGGAAGTTACTGGGTGAGAATGAAATTGTCCAGGGATCCATTATATATTTCTCTCAGATTCCCAATTCCATTAGGTGTGACATATTGCCTGGAGAAAACAGTATAATGGTAAATGAGTTATATACTGTTGTATACATCATGTTATAAGTGATAATCCTAATACAAACAACACATAATGTCTTTGTTCAAAAACTGCCTTGTTGTTGACACCCTACACAGGTGCTGCTTTATTGCACTGTAAAATCTAATTAGTTTAGATGTACTTAAAAAAGCATGCAAACTGATTGTCTTAAACTAAGTAAAGTGAAATAGGAATAGTATGTTGTACTGACAAATTCTAAGTTATTATAGTTCACTTACACAAGAGTTCTAGTAACTAAAAAAGAACTGTAGAGAGTACTTGATCAATTTCTTGAAAATTACTTTTGACTCAGTATAGTTGTTACCGTTGTTGTGTTTTGCATGCTGAATGTTTAAGTCTGTGTGAGTCTCAAGCATGGTCAACTGTAAGATATTGTCACAAATATAGAGTATATCAACCCAATTAAACGTGTATGCAATAAAAATAAGTGTTATAAGTGTTAACAATAAAAATTTAAAACATCCTTATTTGACATGAAATAGACTAGTTAGTGATTTAGTTAGAGGTTAGGTCACCTTTTAAAAGCAACCTATTTTTTCTTCCTTTCCTTTGAAAAAAAACAAAAACTGTGATTTCTTGTTGCATTGCTGAATCAATAGGAAGAGAATTACAAAACTTTCAATGAAGTTCCAAGTGCATAAAACCAAAAAGAACACCGATCACCATAATGATGAGTTGCAATGATGAAAATCAACATCAATTTATGAAGTCAGCTTATGTGATGTTCTCTCAAATTTCTCAGTTGTGTTGACAATTTAACATTCAAGATGACTTTGGGAAATGAGTGAATGCAGCTAGAGAAAAATAACTGCAGAAGTGGAGGAAATTAGAAAAAGTATATTAAGAATTGCCCTGCCTCAAAAATTATTTTTTCCTTGTCAAAATGGCACTCAAACCAATCAATTAATCTGAACTTGGGTTTTCTGAGTAACCACGGCATACCATGTGAATAGTCCATATTAATATTTTTTTACAATTAAGTTAGTAAGAACAACTGATAGATTTTTAGTGCGTCTAAAACATCATCATCCTAACTGAAATGGAACCTCATACAGTAAGAGACAGATTTAGAACATCATCACAATATCCACACAGACGACTCAGAATTCATTTCAATTGTGTTAGCATGTTGCTATAGGTTAATTATGTGATAAAAAAAAAAAAAAAACATAGCCAACACAAATTTTGGGTAAAATAACCCATTTTTAAATTATACTAAACAATGTTGGACAGAGTGCCCTCTTTCCCCACTTTTATTTGCACTCTCAGTGGAACCTCTTGCTCAAGCAGTTAGAGAACATAAACACATCTCCCCCATCACCGTACTTGGCTCAAAACACTTCATCTCTCTCTATGCGGACGACATTTTGCTCTTTCTCTCAGATATTGAAACCTCACTCCCCTCTGTGCTTGTTTGAGGAATTTAAGAACTTAGCTGGCTATAAAATAAATTGGTCAAAATCTACGTTGCTTCCAATGAACTCTGCAGCTCAAAATATTACACTTCCCTCAGGTATTCCCATTAACAACAGCATGCGATACCTTGGTGTGGACATATACACAACTCTGTCCCAAACTGTGAATAATAACTATACAAACATGCTCCAGAAGGTTAAAGGGGATATGCAGTGATGGAGTATTCTACCTGTTTCATTACAAGGGAGGATCTCCATTGTTAAAATGAATATATTGCCCCGGTTCAACTTTTTATTCTTCATGATCCCAGCCTCTGCCCCTTCAAAATTTTTGGATCAAGTCCAATCCATGATTTTAAAGTTTCTGTGGAATGGCAAAAGGGCCAGAATTAAATCGACCACATTACAACGCCCTAAGTTAGAAGGTGGACTGGCACTCCCAAACTTAAAATTTTATCATTGGGCTTTTCAAGTTCGAGCATTACGTAACTGGGCGGATGAGAACTCCATGGTGCCCTGGAGGGTAATAGAGGAAACACTAGCAGTACCCCACAGATTGCAGGATCTTTTATATATTAAACATAAGCATCGGAAATTAAATGAAAGATTTGGAAACATAATATCATATTCCCTTTTAGTTTGGAGTAAAGTAGAGAAACTTCTTGGTGATGTGCCACAATATCATACATTATCTCCGCTTTGGAACAATCCACTCATTTTAACTGCAGGAAAACCCTTTATATTTATTCCTTGGGCGTCAAGGGGAATTAACACTTTAGGGAATATATATGATGATACTGGCCTTCTCTCCTTCCAGCAATTACAGCAGAGGTTTGACATCCCAGGTTCTTCATTTTTCCTTTATTTAAGATTACGTTCATCATTGATGGCTTGTGGTGTTACGTGTGATGCTCAAATAGACTCTCATTTTCTATCAGATTGGTTTAACAACAGCCAGTGCGCTCGGGGATGGGTTACCAAGATATACAATGCACTCATAAATTCACATAGTAAAATATTACCCATTGAGGGGATTTGGGACAGGGAGCTCAATAAAACAGGTACTCAACCAGACTGGCACAGGATTTGGTCAAATATAAATAACACATCTCGAAATTTAAGTCATCAATTGATCAACTTTAAAGTAATTCATAGATCATATGCCACTCCTTACAAACGTTATAGAATGGGTTTACTATCAACTCCCAATTGTACTTTATGTCCGAGTTCTTATGTTGGGACAGTTTTGCATATGTTTTGGGAATGTGCGAAAGTGAACACGTTATGGACTCATGTGTGTGACATTATGGGTAAAATACTCTGGACTACCATAGTTCCAGATCCTTGTTTATGTTTGTTAAATGATGACACCATTTTAAATTTTAAAGTAACATATAGGAAAATGCTATTTTGTGGCTTTACAGCAGCGAAAAAAAACAATTCTAGAATATTGGTTTAATTCAGAGATAAATTTACTGAAACACTGGTTGTTGAATGTGCAATCAATGGCTAATTTAGAATACTCAACAGCCAGATTTAACCGGGCAAAGCCCCAAACTGTGTCGGACTGGGGATATTTGGTTGTTGAACTGAATATGCTTCTTAGAGGACTATAACATGTGTTTATTTGTTTTCTTTTTTAATTGTATGGGCCCATCTTCTCTTTTGTTTGTCTTTTATGTTACTGGTATTAAGTGTGTACATATGTTTCCCTTGGTTTTGACCCCCTTTTTTGTTTTTGTTTTTATTGTGGTGACGGTCAGTGTTTGAGTGCTGTTTTGTCTATGTTTATGTTTATGTTAACTTTCAATAAAAAGTTAATCACAAAAAAAACAAAAACAATGTTGGACAGAGTAGTATTTAACTATTTAAATGTTACTGAATAGATAAGGACTATTCAAGAATATGATGGTTTTACTGATTTAATTTTTATTACATTTTTAATAACAATAACAGCTAAAATTCCAATCACATAACTGTACCTTGAAGCTGGTATAATGCGGTATAATTCCGTTGTTGGACGATCAATGCTTCCAGTCAAATTTATTTTTTTATGTGGCTCTGTACAGCGATGCAGTGCTCACTGACCTAGAAGAGCAATGACCTTTATGTCATAATCATGCCTGGTGTTCAAACAGGCTGAACAGCTGAACAATCAATGATCACCACCTACATGAAACATGTGTACATTTATCTATGGAAGCTTGTTTCTGCCACTGAATAAAAACTAAAAAATGTAAATGACTTTTTATCTCAAAATTCAGACATTTTTTTCTCAATTTTCTCAATTGCGGGTTTACATCTCACAATTCGAATTTTTTACCGAAAATTGCATGATAAAAACTCACAATTACAAGTTATAACGTCAGAATTGAGAGATACAAACTCGCAATTATGAGATATACAGTCGGAACTGTGAGATAAAAAGTTGCAATTGTAATCTCATTATTTTTTTCCCCCTCAGAAATGGACTTTATAATCGCGATTGGGAGTTTATATCTCACAATTCTGAAAAAAGAAGTCAGAATTGCAATATAAACTCACAAATTCGAGAAAAAAAGTCAGAATTTTGAGTTTATATCTCGCAGTTTGGACATTATTTTTCACAATTGCTACTTTATGTCCCGCAATTCTGACTTTATAACTCACAATTGTGAGTTTGTATCTCGCAATTTTGAGAAAAAAAAGTCAGAATTGCGAGATGTAAACCTGCAATTGTGTGGAAAAATGTCAGAATTGTGAGATAAAAGTTTGCAATTATCTTTTATTATTATTATTATTATTATTATTCCATGGCGGAAACAGTAACCCTTAGAAACCCTAATAAAGTCAGTGAAATGCAGAATTCACCACAAAAGCTCCAGGACTGGAAGTGTCTGTCACTTTACTGCCAGTCCAAAGCTGATAATATCAATGCAAGGTGTTTCATTTGTTATTAGTTTTATTAGAGTCTCTTTAGGGCAACATGCAAGAAATTCTATGTTGAAAGGTGGTTATTCCATCAAAAAAGTGAACAAAACCATTTTCTATTTATGTAACCCATGTTAATAATCACTGACAAAATCTGTGATTTAAGCTTATGTCTGTATACCATAATGCAACTTAAACCTTTCAATATAACTCTTTATTTCATGGTTCATTCATGCATAGTGGACATCAAAATAAGAAAATTATGTGGAAAATATTTAGAAACTGAAAATGTTGTTCTACAGTATATTAATATCCATTGGTTCATGTGGAATTTTCCTCAAATACTTTTTAGTGCAGAAATTCGCATGAATGATCAAATTATTGACTTTTCGGATGGACAAAATACATATAAATGATTTTTAAAAACATGTACGTTTAAAATGGTTCATTCTTACCTTCATGTTGGAGTCCATTGTACAGTACAATAGGATCCAGCTCATGATTCTGTGGATGTGCACATGTGGAGAACATCTGAATCGCAATAACCCTTACAAAACATCCAAACACAATCTGATCCCATACAATCTGAACTGAAACTGACACTGAACAGATATGAACCTGTCCCGAGACAAGCCTCTCAGAGAGAGAGAGAGAGAGAGAGAGAGAGAGAGAGAGAGTCTATGTGTGTGTGTATTGAAGAGATTGTAGTCTGAGTAAAGATAATGTATGATTGATGTTTCTTCATCACGGATGTGTGTGTGCATGATTGAATTGTCTGTTCAGCGTGTTCTTCTCAAGAAAGATTGGACAGTGTGAACCACGCCTTTATCCCAAAAGCTTTCACATGACCTTAAAAAAACTGCATTACAGAGATGCACAAAGCTGGAAAAGGCTGCCAACGCACTGCTAAAAACCTGGCTGTTCATGAATCGATGGTGAGGTACATATGTTCTCTGAGATAATACACAACACTTTGTTTAAAGGAGAAAGGGCGGTTCACACCGACCCCAGCTGTGAAAACTATCAAGTCAGATCATTTTTTATTTATATAGTGCCTTTTACAATACAGATTGTTTCAAAGCAGCTTTACAGAGATAACAGGAAAATAATGGCAGATATTAATAATGTCCAGTTTAGCATTGTTTTATTTCCGTTGTAAAAATCATTAGTTATTAATTTAGGGACCGTTTACACAACACGGCGAGAGACTGTCTATACATTTTCTTGCCGATGATTTTTCCGGAGTAAGTCTTTCCCCCAATCCTCCCCATTACATGATTTCGGACTCAAACACACACACACTCACACACACACACACGGACATGCTGCATGTTTTTGGATACAGTGACTCCACACAGAAAGGGCTGCTGGCTCAGCCGGGACTGGAACCGCGGTGAGGAGGCAGTGCTTTACCCACTGTGACACTGTGTTTTACACCATTAACAAGGAGTCACTGTGGAGCTCCTGTGCTGCGGTTTTCTTTTCTGAATAACTGGGACCAGCTTATGTACAACATTCCTTTTAAGAGCCATAGTAGGATTTGTCAGAAGATTACATCATGCAGCACTAGGAGGATTACTTCACCGGCACCATGGTCAGCAATGCATAATTTATGGATAT
The DNA here is from genome assembly GCA_022829025.1 of Squalius cephalus. Taxonomy (NCBI): domain Eukaryota; kingdom Metazoa; phylum Chordata; class Actinopteri; order Cypriniformes; family Leuciscidae; genus Squalius; species Squalius cephalus. The sequence goes on from CM040792.1 coordinate 60,942,238, forward strand.
GATGTAGTGCGGGGGAAAAAAATCCTCATAACTTTAGTTACACATTCATTTCCATGAAAAAAAAAAATAAAAATAAAAAAAAATAAATCTCAATCATTTAAGATTTTCCAATATTGTAATATGACTGTGTGGACATAAAAGCAGTTAATAGGATGATACGAATATTTTTGAAGAATTTTCAGAAAATTGTGATCATCAACATTGGGTAGTAAAATGAAATAATATATGAGCATAGAGTTTAATTTTACATTTTTTTTTTTTTAATAATGTGGGGTTTGTGATTTTTGCAACAATTTTTCTTTTTTTAATTTGTGACAACAAACATAAAATGAATGAACTGAATCAGATTATTTGTCTTTATAGCTAAGGCTTGAAAAGATTTCATGCATTCTCCAAAAAAGAAAAAAGAAAAATGCTTTGTGTTTATTGACCTGCTTGAAGAGAGATAACAGTCCATAAAGGGCTGATCCAAACACCAGCCAGCTGCTATGGATTTTTGCCTTGCCTCTAGGGTGATTCGAGGTCACAGTTTAGAGTGTGGCACAAAGTACACCCTGTGTCTACTTTGCCTTTCAATCTCTCTGGGATAGCTTAGCATTTCTAATTCTTTTCTATATATATAAAACTCTATTCTCTCTTTTGGCCAACAACAGCAACAAAACCAAGTTATGGGTAAGTAACTGCATAATATTGTATGTAATATTACAATATTTTGTCTTAGTATATTGATAATGATCATATATCATATAACTTTATATTATATGATATGCTTATGCAAAATATTTAGAAAATTCGATACATTTCTATCTAGTGAAGTTGGCCTTTGTGATGATCACCAGCTGAAGAACCCTGGACCCTCTTTTGTTCATTGCCATTCCATCAAGGACTACATTTCCCAAAATCCATTGCCCAGACTCATCTTCCATGATTATGTTCAGCTGTGTCTCATTAGTCTCATTAGCTCACCCTATATAAGCCTGGTCAATAGGCTAAATGCCAATGGCTGTTGTGACGTACTTCTGCTGAAATGTCAGCCACCGCGAATACGTCCGTTAGCCTTCTGCAAGTTTAAATACCTTCTTGTAATTGTAAGAAGCAGTGAGTCAGGAGCACACATCAAATTCACATTTGAATTTAGTTTTTTTTTTTTTACGTCATTACACTGTTTAGAACATAAGAAACAAATGAAAAAAAAAAAAAAAACATTTTTGAAAAATTATATTTAATTCATATTTTATGCCAGGACACCAGGACTAAGTTGTTTAAAAAATAAAATTACATGTCTAGGTAAAAACAATGGTATTCTTTTTTTTAATTCACCAATCAATTTTTAGGTTTCAGGATTTTTTTTACCAAACTTTTTTTAAAGATGATTCTCAACTATGTTTTGAAAGACATAATGGAATGGATTGATAGACCATTTTACTTTATGCAATATGTGCGTAAAATGGCCATACATGGCTTTTCCCATTCAATACAATGTATCTACACACTGTATCTAATTTGCATATTAATGTGTTCTTCGTGCAACATGTGATGAAATAAGAAGTGTAATAATAATGGGAGTAATGATTGGCAACATTTTCATAATGTTTTAATGTTTTTCAGCATTCCTTGCTGAAATCGCACAGATATCGCACAGTGTATGCCCGCCTTAATGCAGTCAAAAATAATTTACGGGGAAACCTTCCGATCTTTCGCTCATTTGTCACATGACAGACGCAATGAATGGATCGTTAATGAATGATCCATCTCTAGTGTCCTGGTTCTTTTGATTCTCCGCCTGTTCCCCTGGATTTGCCTCAACGCTTAACTCAGTGATTGTTTGTTTGTGTGTGACCTTTTGCCTGGATGTGGATTACGATTGTGGATTTGGATCCTCGACTTTCGTGTCCCTGAGCGGTCCATGACAGACTAAGAGGAGCTAACATGGGACATGCTAGCCAGCCAAACCTTCATCTCTTCGGAAAAGTGACTTGGAAACTTTTAGAAAGAATGGAAAATTAATTGATTAATTCTCACTTTGACAAAAAAAAAAACATTTATAAAGATTATAAGAGACATCTCTGGAATCACATCTTTTGCATATTTGCAAAATATCTTTGTTTGTGTGTCCTGCTGTGTTTCTGTCTTGTGCTGCGTCGCACACAGCTAGTGTTTCTCATGGGCATTCCTGAGTTCTTTTTGGGACTGAATCATCTGAATCAAAAGTCCTGAATCATTTTGAGTCATGTGGGCCACGCAGGCATTCGCCTTTGTATATTTACGTAGCAATGGACCCACATTGTCCAGCAGCCCACCGATAAAACTCCTGGTGCTCCAGGTGGCCAGTCCGCCCCTGGGTGCCAGCAGGGCCCTTCATTGATGTCCAGTAGTTTCATGGGGCATTTATTGGCTTCTTGGCCAAATAAAATCTTGGCCATTGATTTTACAGTCTTGGATCCGTCCCGGTATGGCAATGAGAATGTCAAGTCACCTTAATATTGATAGCGCTTTTAATAATATAGATTGTTTTAAAGCAGCTTTACAGTGATGCTAGGACATTAAAGTAACAGAGTTTGTTTAGGCTTTACAGCAGCTCTAGAATAAAGTTATTAACTTAGGGGCCGCTAACACGACACCGTTCTAACAGAAAACACTTAAAGTGCTCCGGCCCGCTCATTTGCAGTTGCTCGAGAACGCAAACCTTGAAATAGGTTCCAAGGTGCAAGCCTTGAAAAATTATGAAAAAAAAGGTTATCTCTTCGCAAACTTCAAAAACGCAAACCTGTGAAAACACTGATGGCGTGCACATGCGTATTACATGTTTAGTCTATAGGTATGTGGCTTTTTATTATTATTGAAGTTAGGGTGTTTAAACTGTTGTATTGTATTAATTGTTTCTTTGTATGTTTTTCTTGTTTTGATGATATCCATGAGTGGGATATGTAACTTCTTATTCCATTAGTCCTCAAGGCATAAGATCCTGATCTTGAGTGTTAATTATGTCTGTGAGGGCATTTGTGAGTTTTTCTTGTTCAGGTGCTGAGGGCTTCGGGCAGGCCTCCTCTCGTCTCCTCCGCGTGCTGGTGGAGGGTTGAGCACTGTGTGCAGTGATGAGCATGGATTTGATGTGAGTGGTAAGAGCTTTTCCCAGAATTGATTGGTTTTATTCCTTGTCCTGTAGCCCTCAGCCCTACAGTACATATTGCTCTATTTAGAGTGTTCATTTAGTTGTTTTATATGATTTAAATGAATAAATAATAAACATTTTGTACAGTACTCATGTCTCTGTTCCTAAGTGCAACGAACATGTGTGCATTAGATTAGAATTGAGTTTTTTAAATCATTCTCTGTGTGATGTCAGAGTGGCGTAGTCGGTCCTCTTAAAGTTGAATTATTCATTGTATTCTAAGAAGTCATTGGGCCTTATAGTGGCCTCAATTCTTTAACTCTCTCTGTGACTGCAATGACACAGAGAGGATCTGGGCAATGGACACTTTGAAAAGAGCTTTGTAGCTTTTAAACAAGTATTGAAATTGAAAAAGTTAGTATATAGCATGTCGGAAGGAGCATCACTGACTGGCTTAAACCACCATGATGGCACAGCATGCATTCATAAAACAACGCAACAATGATAAAATAATTTAATAAAAATGTTGTGTTTTTCACAATTGCTGTCATACAAACTAAAATCGAAAGCGCAATAAGGCTTTTTGTGCTTATCAAATCGCAAACGACTGTCTAACTGCGCAAAGAGAAGTGCTCACTTTGCTCGCGCGATCAGCTCTTCTCAGTTCACAGTGAATAGATGCAGTGAACTCCATCTGTGCATGTGCTGTTTAGCGTGCATTTGGAGTTACGCATTATTTTCACATCTGTATAGTTGAAGATTACAGCATTTCACTATATTTGTAATGAAATGCGTTTGTAAACTTTTCACTGCAGTTTCCGTCAAAATATAAGCTCTCGTGTTTATCTCTTTCAAGCATAGAAATTAGGACAAAACTAATTATGAAAGTTTCATTTATTTTTTGTGCATTTGATTTACAATATGTTGCTATTACTGTCATAGGAATAATATTATATTATAATTAGTATTATAATGTTGTGTAATGTAGACTAAGACACTATATCACAACTAAAAAGAGGTTGGTCAGAACCATATCCCGGCTGCCAAATTCCGAGCTAGAATCCTTCCCCTCGGACAGCATGCCGAATACACATACTTTTACTCTGATTATTTGTGTGAACTCGGGAAATGTTGAAAAAAGTTGAAATTTCATCAAAAAATCAATGGTAATGTCATTGAATCAATGTTACAATGTGACGCCGGTTCAACATCATGTTTGCACTCAGAAAATGAAACAACAGACGTAAAGCCACACTTTCACACTGGGCACGTTTGCTGCGGTCCGAGTCCGAGTGTGATTGTTCCCTTACATGTGTTTTGTTAAACTAATGATGTGGTCATCGGCTAAAATGCATGTGCAGGTTACTGAACGTACTTGTACTCTCACATTCATGTAATTTACGCCTCAGTTCCAGTGCAACCGAACTCGGACCACCTCCTACATATAGTAGTCTCAGGTTCGGTTGCCAGGTGCTCTCCCAGGTTCACATGACAGCTTTCACATTACCAGTTGTTCATGCCAACCGTGTCCTATTTCAAACTAAACTGCCTGTGTGAGAGTACCCTAAATCTCTGAAGATCTCCACAAACAGCATTACCAGCTTCACTTACTACAAACCAGTTTGACTTTAGTTTCATTAAATACATTTTTGGTAACACTTTAGAATACTGTTCCTTCATTAATGAATGACTACATAGGAACAAATGAGTAACGCACTATTAACATTCTAGTACCTACTATTAACAGACAAGAAACTCTGATTAACGAATTAGTTAATTTTTGAGGTTTAGTAAGGTTTTGGATAGTAATGAATCAAGTGTTACTACATCTTTCTAAAGGAACTACTAATTATTTGGATCAGTATCTAAAGTGAAGATCATGGGAACTCACTAGTAATGACTAAAGTGTTACCAAATCCATTAGAAGGAATTACTATTCAAAAGCTTAGAAAAATCTCAAAAGCTTACAATGACTTCAGTCAATATTAGGTAGTTATCACGTTTTTCACTTTAGATACTGATCCAAATAATTAGTAGTTCCTTTAAAATGATGTAGTAACACTTTAGTCATTACTAGAGGTTTACCATTATCTTTTATTATAAATTATGCATTATTCATGTTTATTATGAACCTGTAGATAGTAGTTCTCTGGGAGGTATGAAAAAAATAGTAGTCACTGATTAGCTAATTGTGAAATACCACATTCAACTGAGTGCTATTACTTACTAATTTGTTAATCAGAGTTTCTCGTCAGTTAATAGTAGTTACAAGAATGTTAAAAGTGCGTTACTCGTTTTTTCCTGTGTAGTTATTCATTAATGACGGAACAGTATTCTAAAGTGTTACCTAATTTTCTTTCAACAACATTAAACAGTGTTTAATTAAGAACACTTGTGCATTGATGAAGAAATACATTGATAAAGAAGTGGATCAGCTAAAGATATCTGTTTTCATGATGACGAAATGAAAGTTATCAAATCGAGAATAATAGTGAGTATTACGATTTTTGTGAATGTTCTATTAAGCAAATACAGCTGTTGTCATAGAAAAATCAATGTAATGCATTAGTACCCGGACCAAAAGAACAGAATCCTTTTTTTTTTCTTTTTTTTTTTTTACTGGGAATGGAGACACATTTAGACATCAACACTCATCATACAAACCTCAAGATAGTAAAAATAAACAAACCATTCAGATAAACAGATCAACTCTGAACATCACAAAACAAGTTACTAAAAAGTCAACAGCAAAAATAAAAGCATAGAATAGCAAGACAGTTCAACTGCACTCAAAAAAATGTATTCTTTAAACTAACTTAATTAAATTATGGACAGTGGTTCCACACAAGCAACTCATTTTTTTATTATAAAAAATATATATAATTAATGTGAAATAGTAATGACCAACCAAATCAATGGAATTGCTTCCCTGTGACTTAAACCAGTTCAGTTTAGTGAACATGCTTTAGTTTAAAACTGGCTACATGTTTCACTCAACTAACACAAGGAGATTTGTCTCAAATGACTCATTTAAATTATGGACAGTGGTTCCATCCAATTAGTTCTTGTTACTTTAACTCAATGGTTTCTATTTAAAGTTATGCCCTTCAAAGCAGCATTTGTTTGTGTGTGATTGTCTTGTAGAGTCATAAAAAGGCAAGATATGTAACAAATGATAAAATTGTATTTGTTAAACAGTTGCAATAAACAGTGTTTTAAACAGCCTGCTCAGTCATTACATTCAAGAGGCTTTAAACTTGTGCAAATGCATTAACATTGGCTAAAATTTCTTTTACAACACCATGCTTTTAAGAGCCAAGAGTCACTCTTCTGCAAACTCACTGAAAGTAAAATTAAAACTCTATAAAACTTGGTAAAGGATCAATACAATTAAATTAAATAAATTTACAATTTACAAATTTACATTTTTTTTTTTACAAATGTAAACAATCCAATAATAATAAAAAGAAAATCCTGCATGCAACCAAAATGTCAAAATGTCCAGATGGCAGTGTGTCTAACGATATGTCTAACAATTAGCAAATGAACTAGACCTCTTTTACAGAAAATAACAGATGGACTGAGCACCAAATAGGCAGCTTGCAACTGAGTTTAACAATTTTCAACATGGATAAATACAAAAACATGTGTAACCTGCAATAGAAAAATTTAAATACGGCCATTTTTTAAAACATTAACATGTTGGCATTCCAGGAATAGCCCTTACACAAACATATCAGAACATATCACACAAACAAACATAACATATCACATGCCATCTAGCTCCAGAATTAACTTTTGCAGTACCTCGAATGTGTACCTGAGTTCAGGAGGGTAGCTCTAGTTCAGTCCATATATCAGTCCCAGCAACATGGCTGTTGCATATAGGACACTGTTAAGGTCCTGAATAACTTTTTGACCCTCTAACACAACTCCGACATCTGCTGGGCTGTCTTCTATGTCTGCACCTTCAAGTCTTATGGCACAAATTCCCATCACAGTCTTCTGGATCGCCTCCTGAGTGCCAGCAACGTCTGCATCCTAGAGGGGATAATTAAAAAGAATGCAATACTCTAAATTCCTGTGTATTAACTTTAACAAAGCATTTAGCATCCTGGAAAATGCAGCAAAAATGTAAAAAGCACATATACTCACCATATACTCCCAAATCAGACTGCTAAGGTCTTCATTCAGGTAGACACAGAGAGATTTGATTATGCATTCTCTCTTCACTTCAATGTCATCAGTCTAAAGATGCAAATGACAACATTAACAAAATATAGCCTTAACATCCCCCCCCCCCCCCCCACACAATCACAGGCACAAATTTAAAAAGTGTCAGTCATTTTAGTCATTCATCTATTATTACTTTGCCTGATCATTTCCTTAAGGGTAATACAGGTAAGCAGTCAAGATGCAATTCTAACAAACATTAGCTGCTTTTCCAATGTTGCCAGTTTTAGTTCCACTTGAGCTTGGTTCTCGGCCAAAAATTCTCAGCACGGTTGGCTAGCCGTGCTTGTAGAATGCGTGTATTGATGCCCCCACTCAGGTTTGGTCACTTATCTGTTGCCTTGCTGCCAGATGAGATCGAAGTTAACTCATGTCACATCATCTGTAAACTCTTGCATTACCAAGACAATAACTGATGCATGTTTACATTATAAAGAGCTCTGTTTTCAACCCCATATTAGAAAATGAAACCATATCCATACCAGCTGGGCAGGATCGGCACAGAATGGAACAGTTAAACAAAGATAATGGTTTGGCCCAAAGGAGGAAAAGCAGCTATTGTAAAATGAATACGATGAACAATGAGATTTAAACTGGCTTTCCATCCACTGTATCCAGTTACAGAACCTCTCTCTTTCAAACAAGGGTGCCTTTGAACGAGTGCTGCAGCTACCTGTTCATATTCGGCATCAGAAGGGTACATTTTGTACTTCACAATTTCTTCTGCCAGTCCATCTAAAATTGAGATTTTCAGTTTCGGGTCAGGACTGAGAAAAGTGCCCTTTGTTTTGAAAGCTGCATTACCCTGTTCCAGTTTGATTTCTGTGTCGTATGTGACACGAGGCACAGTGAAAACAGCAGGCCATGCAGATGCCTTCATGCAAGAGGACGACTCAGGAGAAAAACTCGCAGAAGATTCAGAGTTTTTTGAAGTAGATGGAGGAGATGAAATTATGAGAACATCACAGGATGAGAGTGACAGAGCAACAAAATTAATGGTTCAAGTAAACAGAAACATGCTAAGTTTTTTTTTTTAATAAAACATGTAAATACAGCACTTCACCTTTTATGCATGTACTTGTCTTTTCAAAGTCACAAAACGCAAAGGACTCTGTCTGCAAAACATCAAGAGGAACTGTTGAGGCAGTCGAAACTTCCAGTGTATGTTTCTCACGACTTCCTTTCAAGTGGTAGGAAATCATCATCTGATGTTTTACAGCGAGCGAGTAGGGAACATTTTTTAAGCAAGTTGTGTGCCGTGCAACCTGCTTAAGAAAGCTGTGCTTTGCTTCAGAACACATAGTCCATAGACTGACAAGAGGACCAAACGATTTTACCATCTCAGGATAATGCTCCAAAAAATGGTGCTTTGGTAGAAGTTGACATTGGGCAAAAGTTCTTGGTGCCGCTGCCTGTGTTCAGAAATTTTCATCTCAAGGTAGGATATGTATTCCTCTGTGTGTAGCCTACTGGGGGAACCACCAACACAACAATATCCTTCAGGTCCATTAGCAGGCTCACCCTCATGCACCACATGCCCTATCAGAAATGGAAGTAATCTGATCAAACTCCAATTTTCATGGGCATTCCCACCAATTGTGTTATGCCTTGAAAATGTACAATGAATTGCATGAGGCTTGTTCTTCTTGTCTTCCCACTTGTAGGGAAACTGGAGAACTGATTTATTGAGGCTTTCCAATGAAAAGTATTTCTTCGATATCAGCAAAGCCAAGCAATGTGCAAGTTCTACAGGCACTACACCTGTCATGTAGCACATCTGGTGGATAAGCAGCACGTTGAAATGAGAGAGGTGCTTAGTAAAAACACATCCTCTTTTCACTCCACAGCAGCTTGTACCATTCTCCAGTGCAGTTTTCACATGATCTTTATGAAGATTGTAAGAAAAAATGATGTGGACATCGAAGATCTCAAAAATGAAGTTTATTACAGCTTAGCAGTGGCAAGGTACACAAAGCACCTTGGGTTCACCGGCGTCAGCCCTTGTGAAAAAGAAGTGTGCTTAATTGTATTGAAAGCGTACTTTTTGTGTGCTTAAAATAATCAAAGTATACTTTTTGAAAAGTGCACTTGCAGATAATATAATAAAATTAAAATTAAAGACCACTTAAGTGTACTTAAAGTAAGTACACTTTCATCACAATATTTATAAACACACTTAAGTGCATTTAAAAAAATGCACTTTGTTATAATGTCTAATTAAGCTTAACTTAAAGTAAGTACACTTTCATCACAATATTTCTTAACACACTTAAATACACTTTTTAAAAATGCACTTTGTAATAATGTCTAATTAAGTTTTACTTAAAGAAAGTACACTTTTATCATAATATTTATAAACACACTTAAGTGCACTTTTTACGAATGCACTTTGTAATAATATCTAATTAAGTTTAACTTAAAGTAAGTACACTTTCATCACAATATTTATAAACACACTTAAGTGCACTTTTTACAAATGCACTTTGTAATAATATCTAATTAAGTTTAATTTAAAGTAAGTACACTTTCATCACAATATTTATAAACACACTTAAGTACAATTTTTACAAATGCACTTTGTAATAATATCTAATTAAGTCTAATTTAAAGTAAGTACACTTTCATCACAATATTTCTTAACACACTTAAATACACTTTTTAAAAATGCACTTTGTAATAATGTCTAATTAAGCTAAAGAAAGTACACTTTCATCATAATTTTTATACACACTTAAGTGCACTTTTTACAAATGCACTTTTTAATAATGTCTAATTAAATGTTACTTAAAGAAAGAACACTTTCATGACAATATTTATAAACACACTTAAGTGCATGTTTTAAAAAATGCACTTTGTAATGTCTGCTAAGTTTTACTTAAATATACATTTTAAATAATTATGATTTATAGTGTTTTAAATGTATTAAAGTTAAAGTTATAAGTTATTAAAGGGAATTTATTTTGATGTATTGACTAATATATAAAATAACAGTTTTAATGGAAAACATGGAAAATAATTGATTTTAATTCCAACTCAAGTGTGTTGTCCAAAATTAAATTGTTATTGTATTTTAAATGTGTTTTGTCTATAATATATACTGTGTGCATTATGCAGTTGAAATGTATTTTTCCAATACATCTGCTTATACAGTATAATCCAGTACAACTTATTGTTGACATTTTTATCACCAGCCCTTGCTCTATGAACTCAACTAGTGTCAGCTTTCTACATAATATTTGAAAATAAAATGTAATATATGAGAGGAGTCTAATAGTAATGTGTTGTAGCTACTTTACATCTGTGAACATAATACTTTCAATATCATTATGTTGTTCTAAGTCAATTAAACACACATTTAAAATTGTATTAATTGCGAGCAAAAGTTAAACAAATGTAAACAAAATGAATTTGCATTTCAATTCAGTTAAAATACATTTAATTTTAATCACACTAGACTACATTGAAAAAAAAGATTAACTTTTAGTTAGGTTAATGAGTAAAGTTTTGTGAACTTACAGAGTTTAACAACACAATGAGTTAGAACAACTTAAACAGAAAAGCTGAAATAACATTTAACCATGCATGATATATGAATATGTTGTTTAATGCGCATGCGCGAGAAATACTACGTCATTATGACGCTCTACTTCACTAGAGTTTGAAAAATGCGCTATGTTTTGCGATCCGTTTGCGATGCGTGATGATACTGAAGCTTGCCAAACAAGAGAACAAAAGGAGCACCACGTTTGGATGTTTGTTTGCAGATGAGACGTTATGCTGCAAATAATCAGTCAAGTAAGTATATCTTGATGCTTTCTTTAGTTAATTTTTTTTTTCACCGTAACATGTCAGTTGCTGAGTGCATTTTAATCGCAGATATTATAAACTCAATAGTCTCGGGAGGTGAATTAATCATGTTTTCAATAATTTATATATGATTGCTAATAATGTCTTACATTGTAATGTGAGGAAGGCGTGTGTGGTCGTGTTCGAGGAATTTGGTTGCTGATTTTTTTTTTAAAACTAAACCGACTTTTTAAATTATTTTAAACAAGCTACTAAACATTTGCTGAATGCTGATCCAATATTGTAACACTCGAAGACGTTTATATAGCCTACATTTAATACAAATAATCAATCTTATAACCACCATAAATATTTAATATATTACCCACCTCTAGAAAAAATGCTTGTAATGTGTTCAATTTCATTTTGTATTTAAAGAGTTGTTCAATTACTATTTGTTTTGGAATATGTAATATTTTTGTGTTTATCTGGATTTAAACATTCATTTTGCAGGATCAGTTCATATTTGTTATTGGAGATACAGTGCAAGCGGTGGTGAATCACAGACCTGTATTGATGAGGTGATGTTACAAGATTTATCATGACAGCACATCCTGATCAAGCTAAAACACTACTTTCAAGTCACTAACTAACATTATCCCTATAGCTTTTAAATGCTTTGAATCTTTTGCATGTGCAAGTAATAAATTCCCACCTGTGCATTTACACCTGCTCTATAATCATCATATATTTTATAGGTAACAAACCAAAGGAAGAAGGCTTGCAGCATTGCTGTGTCAACCGTGGTAAATACAAGAACAGGAACATCCTTCATGAAGATAGCTATGTGGGGCAAGCTTAAAATGTAAGAATACCTTTCTTAATTTGCATTGGTCCTGGGTTTGCATGGGTCATATATCTATATTTGTGTAATTGATAAAGTTATGCTTAATTCCCTGTAAAGTAGCAATAAAAAGGTTCTCTATTTTGAATCACTTTAAGCCCAGTGTCAGTAAAGATGGCGTAGTCAGTGGAATCCTGGTGTTTGTTTGAAATAGAAGGAACCTTGCCCAGCTTTCTACTACGATGTGGCCCTGGTGACTGAGGTAATCAATCACATCACACAATTTATCAACAGTTAACAGTCAAAAGTTTACATACACCTTGCAGAATAAACTGCTTCATCAGGGTAGTACTAAATAAAGATAAAACGTATACATTTTTGTGATCCCTATTATTGATAAAATTGTTAACATTTTGCAGATACTGCAAGGTGTATATCAACTTTGAAGCGCAACTGTATATCTATCTCTTTCATTCAATTGAGCCAAATATAATAATGGACTGGATCTGTATTATAAACAAATTTTCTGTTTTTTTGTTTTTTTCCTCAAGGCATTTTTTCTGACTTTCCTGCATCTTTGAAACATTTCCATTCACATATACTCTGGAGAGCATCTGGGACATTGACATAAACAGCACTTTCCAACAACTTAAAAAATTGGGTGACAAATCATTTTGGTTTTTGTGCTTTTGGAGTCAACATTTTTTTTTTTTTTTTTAGTGGTTTTTTTTTTTAGACAAACTTGGATTCACTGTAATGCTGGAGTAAGCATTTGGTCCTGTTTACTGTTGGTGCTGGTAAAGGTTTAAAGGGATACTCCACTTTAAAATGAAAATTCTGTCATCATATACTCACCCTCATGTTGTTTCAAACCTGTATGAATTTCTTTCTTCTGCTGAACATCCCTTTAAGAGCTAAATAACAAGGTTCGGTAACTTTTAATTAGGTCTCATTTGTTAATATTAGTTTATTTTTTAGCCAACATGATCTAACCAAGACTAATATTATCTTACTTAGACTAATAAATGCTTAAAGTATTATTCATTCTTAGTTCATGTTAACTGAAGTAGGTAACTAATATATTTTTGTAAAGCATTACCCAAAGGTCTCTTTCCAAAACTGTTTGTGTTTATGCATAGTGTTTCTTGGGGTTTTATTGTGCATCAACAGAAAGGTTTTTATGTACTTCTTTTAGAGATTATTTTGTCAGTAAATTTAGAGGGTTTTACATTTAGTTTTGTTGATTGTAACATTGCATTTAATTCACACTTAAGTGTATTGTTAACTGACATTAAAGTATATTTTAAATCACATTAATTGCGTGTCATTATATTGTGTAGTGCACTTTAACTATATTTTGAAGATATTAGAAGCAATTATGAAAGTAGATATAAAGTTGTATTAAAGTACCAATTAAGTTGTTCCAAAATATCACTCTTAATGGCAACTTATTGCATTTTATTTCAACTTAATATGTGATATATTTTAAATTAATTGCACTTAATGTGCATTCAGTGTGTCGAAAACATTGCATTTAATTCACACTTAAGTGTATTGTTAACTGACATTAAAGCATATTTTAAATCACATTAATTGCGTGTCATTATATTGTGTAGTGCACTTTAAGTATATTTTAAAAACACTAGAAGCAATTATGAAAGTAGATATAAAGTTGTAATAAAGTACCAATTAAGTTGTTCCAAAAAAAAGCTCTTAATGGCAACTTATTACATTTTATTTCAACTTAATATGTGATATATTATAAATTAATTCCACTTAATGTGCATTCAGTGTGTCGAAAACATTGCATTTAATTCACACTTAAGTGTATTGTTAACTGACATTAAAGTATATTTAAAATCACATTAATTGCATGTCATTACATTTTGTAGTGCACTTTAAGTATATTTTAAAAGCACTAGAAGCAATTATGAAAGTATATATAAAGTTGTAATAAAGTACCAATTAAGTTGTTCCAAAAAATCACTCTTAATGGCAACTTATTACATTTTATTTCAACTTAATATATGATATATTTGAAATTAATTACACTTAATGTGCATTAAGTGCGCCGAAAAGATGGCATTTAATTCACACTTAAGTGTATATATTTAAAGTATATTATTTATGTAATAAGTACACTTTATAAAAGTACACTTAAGTGCACTTTTTTTTCACAAGGGAGAATGAACCCCGAACATACCCAATCCTAAACCTTTTATCCTGGTCTTAATGTAAATGAAGTTGCTCTTCTTGCAACAGCTGTGGTCTGTATGTTAATGAAATTGAGACACCCCATGGTCCCTAGTGTCCCACAGAAGGTTCTATGTTATTCTTTCAAATAAGAACAGTCAAAGGTTAAAGTGATAAGATTGTTTGAAGTCCCTTTAATCAAGATGGTTGTTGGTTGCCCTCTGTGATACTATTTACTTATTACTGAGATTGAATGTAATTTTCTCTATATGATAATTAAACTCTTTTAAGTGAAGGAACATTTTGATATACATATATATATATTGGAGTGGAAGTTTTTGGGAACAGAACATAATTTCTTACAGACCCCCCTTTGATGCTCTTGGCCCAAAGTAGCATCACAACCACTCCCTTTTCGTAGATAACACCTCCCGAAACCTGGTGGGCAGGTGCCCCAGTGGCGGCGTAGCCCATGGCTTAGGTCGTTCCCATCTATGGCCATCAGAGAATCTTACCCGTCTTCGGGATCTACGCCTCCTGCACACTGAGTTATGGCTCTACTTCACTTGAGCAAAATTATCATAGTTTGTGATAATGAAATGTATTATTATTATTATTATTTTATTTTTTATACGAGGTAACCAAGAACCATCATATCCACTTGGAACATTCAATATTGATCATGGAATTATCTATAATCTAACTATAATCTAATGTTTAAACATAGAACGTATACATCAATCTATAATCTAATGTTTAAACATAGAACACATAACATAATGCATTGGCAAATAATAAGAAAGATACATACACATACAGCCGTTTTAAAGGTTACATTCCAAATTAAACCAGAATAGGCCATATCTCCATCATGCATTTGTTTTGCAAAAATCTTGTCTTTCTTCAAGGCCTTGTTGGGCTCTCACAATGTCAAATGTTCAGTGGTGTTCACATCAGTGATGTTAGCATATTGATAGTTTTGATAACTCAAATAATCAACAATCAATAGACAATATAGTGTGTGTGCGTGTGTGCGTGCGTGCGTGCGTGCGTTTGTTTGTGTGTGTGTGTGTGTGTGTGTGTGTATCATTTTGTCCATGTGGACATCCTTTATCCACTTGTTTTCCCTCTGTGGAAAGACTGTTGTCCATAGTCTCAGAAATGGTTTGTTTCTGAAATCTCCTTTTCTTTCTCTTCTCATTGTCCATTCTTTTCCACTTGGACCATAAGTCCTTCTAGAAGAAGCAGTCACTGGTGTTGTTCGAGTCTGTGCCTCTTCATCAGTTCCATCCATCCCATGGTGGGTTTCAAGGTTTTTAGGTCTTTTAGGCCTGCAGTTCATGATTTTGCAGGTCTGGAAATCTCTGTATTCTTTAATTTTTCATGAGAAAATCCCCTGGCTCCACTGGTTCTACAGTACTTCCTTCTCGTCCTTCAAACGACCATGTCATGTTTCTACATGAGGTTACTCCTTTCAGGCAAACATCTTTATGCTTATATCTGAAATGATAATCAAAAAGAAGTTGCCCCCCCTTTTCCCCACAATCATCTTTTCACATTCAAAACATTAAAGTCAAAGGTTTAATCAAATAAACATCAAACATCATTAATGTCATAAAATTTCACTTTACAATTGATGTCATTTAAATATTTATAAAAAATTATAACTACATATCAATGCTAAAAAAAATCATAATGAATCAAAAATCATAAAGAATCAAAGAATCATAAAGAATCACCCCCCCTTTTGATAGTAAACCTTTCTCTACAATGTGTTACTATCAAAAACTTATTCTAATTTGCATCAGCATTTGCTTGTGACTGAGCTACAGTCATGTTGCTGGTGCAGTGATATATTTGACAAGGTGTGAATGACTTCTTTATTTCCTTTCAACAGTGCCAACTGGGTTTCTAAATTGCCTATTTTCTTAAGCAAACCACTATAGCCCATCTTTCTTTTGTGTGAAAAGTGACACTGTCTTGCCTTGTGTCCCATCTTTCCACAAGCAAAATAAACAACCTCCTTATCTTCCTTTCTTATCTCTAAACAGTGCCTTGCAATGTGACCATCCTTTCCACAAGCAAAACAAACAACTTCCTGATCTTCCTTTCTTTTCTCCAAACAATGCCTTGCAGTGTGACCATCCTTTCCACATGCATGACAGACAAAGTTTTGAAGAGGTCTCTCACTATCTTGACAATGTCTAGCAATGTGACTAGCTTTTCCACATGCATAGCAAAGAATAACACCTTCTGAATTTATTCTTGCAAATCTCCTTGGTCCCTGATAGAAACCATTAGGCAATGTAATAGAACATTCTCTCTCGCCAAAGGCAGCAACTGGATGCCTAGATTTGGCAGCTTTCATTTGACTATTTGCATGAACATTATTGTTGTAAAACTGTGTCATTTTAGCAATAATGTCATTATATTCAGATAGTGGTGTCACATGCATTGTCACAGCAGACCGGGTGAGTTTGTCACATTTGTTAATCAAGGCAGACTTGAAAGTGACATCATTCTTAGTAATGTCCGGATTACCACTGAAAGTTTTAAACATCTCCAATAATCGTTCTGAAAATGCTGCTGGATGCTCCCCTTTCCTCATGTGTATCTCAGATATCCTATCCCAATTAACTGACATCACACCTAAGACTTCAAGCAGTGCCTTTTTCCTCTCCGACTTATTAGCATTTCTGTCCTTTACTTTCTTAGTTAAGGCTCCAGACAAAGTGCCAGGCAAGCACATTCTTAACAAAACGCACGCATCACCATCAGTAAAATTGTAAACTTCAGTATATTCCTCCAAGTTTTTCAGAAAATCTAATGGATCTTGTTTGGCAGGATCAAATTTCCCAATATTCTTGATCACAGCATCTAGTTCAGTTGGATTAAATCCTCGGACTATGGTGGTGGTCATTGGTTCCTCCCTTCCTTCTCTATCAGGCGTAGTCGTAGTAGAATGAACTGGTGCCATCGGAAATCTAACTCTACAGTCAGAGTATTGGCTACTGAATGACTGATAATCTTTTTCCCAACCCACAGCACTGTCTTCCTGCAAATCTGGCATCTCTGGAACTGGGTTACACAACGTGACACCTAACAATGTCTTACTAGGGTTTTTCTCTGTTGAGCCATTCTTTATCATAAACTGACAAGTCGCCTTCGCTTCCTCCAAATTTTTAGACAATGTTTCCACAGATGATTTAAGCATACTATTGTTAGTTCTAAGAAGTGAAATCTCATTCTGCATCTTGACCTTTTCTTCTTTCCATATCGTTTCACTAGCCAGGTAATTTTTTGTAGAAATTACCCCAACACTGAGTCGCTCATTTTCAGCCTCTAACTCATCTACTCTCCTCCTAGTTACTTTGTATGAAGCAAAAAGTGCTTGAAGTGCATTAGAATTTTTCCAATTTTTGTTCTTAGCCATTTTGGGATCATTTTCAAACTTAGAGATAGCCCACTTGTACGGTTTATCAACAATATTCTCTATTCCGTCAAACATTCCCTGAGAACCGTGTTTAGCGATGTATTTAACAATAATTTCTTCCATTTTCAAAAGTCTTATCAAGCTTTAAAATATCTTGTGATCTAATAGTTATTCACAAAGTCTGATTTAAATGACTACACGTTATCTAGTTCCTTTAAGATATCCGTTAGTCTAATTATTCACAGCTCCAGTACTTCGGACACAAATGATCAAAATAGCCACACTACCTGAGGCTTCTAAACTTAACCACAGCCACAATCCATTGGTCCTTAAATTTCGTTATGCAAAACAGTTAAGAAATGCAACACTGTCACAGTACGTCGGACGAACCACACTACGCCGGGTTTTATGTTATTTTCTTAAAACAGCTTGCTTATCAGTACTTCGGGTTCAAACTATATTTATGAATTTTAAAACAATGCCACAGTACGTCGGGCAAAACCACACTGCTTCGGGTTCTTTGTTTTAAACTTCACAAAGTCACGGCACATCAGACTCACTAGTCTAGCCTATGCTATAACATACAATAGTTGTGAAATAATTCTGTGACCACACTGCGTCGGGTCTATTCAATTACTTTAGAATTTCCTCAGAATTATTACAACTTCACAATCGGTTTCAAGTACATTAGAAACATACACATTTGTTTCAGTTACTTTAGAAACAACCAATCTGAAATAACTCTGTCACCACACTACTTCGGGTTTATTCAATTACTTTAGAATCTTAACAGAATTATAAGAGACCAACACCAAGTTTCAGTTACTTCAGAAACTTTACACTTAAGCACTTTGTTTCAATTACTTTAGAAACAACAATTCCAATACAAGTCTGCCACCACACTGCTTCGGGCTTATTCAGTTACGTTAGAATCTTAAACAAAATTGTACGGAATAGGCTTAAAACTCCTCCTGCTAATACTGAATAAATCAAATTCTTTCTCTTCTGTCCTTAATATTTCTTTTCTAGATTTTTTTAAAACGAGGAATTCCTTGACAAAAACAGCATAAATGAAAGAAAACAGCTTTTTCTTACCTTTTCCCTTTTTTGTTGGAAATCCGTCGACTGGGTCTGGCTCGCCAATGTAAGAAAAAATGATGTGGACATCGAAGATCTCAAAAATGAAGTTTATTACAGCTTAGCAGTGGCAAGGTACACAAAGCACCTTGGGTTCACCGGCGTCAGAATGAACCCCGAACATACCCAATCCTAAACCTTTTATCCTGGTCTTAATGTAAATGAAGTTGCTCTTCTTGCAACAGCTGTGGTCTGTATGTTAATGAAATTGAGACACCCCATGGTCCCTAGTGTCCCACAGAAGGTTCTATGTTATTCTTTCAAATAAGAACAGTCAAAGGTTAAAGTGATAAGATTGTTTGAAGTCCCTTTAATCAAGATGGTTGTTGGTTGCCCTCTGTGATACTATTTACTTATTACTGAGATTGAATGTAATTTTCTCTATATGATAATTAAACTCTTTTAAGTGAAGGAACATTTTGATATACATATATATATTGGAGTGGAAGTTTTTGGGAACAGAACATAATTTCTTACAAGATCTTTATCTCTGAGGTTGAATGCACCGGACCGAACTTCTTTTGCCTGAACATCAGAACTCTTTCCCACACAAAACCGACAAAAGAACTCTGCTGAAAAGCTTTCAACAAAGCCAGCAATACCATGTGCTGCCAAGTTGTCTGCCACCACACAATAAACAGTACCTTAAAGAAAGGTTCCAAGAAGATGAACAAATATGCCATCTTTTTCCAGAATTGAAAGGTCACGCAGAAGAGGATCAAGGACTTTCTCATACCCATGGTGCTTCAAATCCTCACTTGAGAGATGAATTGGAGCCTGGGGGTAAATTGCTCAAAATCCAGTACACAGAAAAAAGCTTGTGTTTTTCGGGATGTCCCAAGTGGGTTACACACCTCAAAATCATCTGCATACAAAGTCAAAGAAATTGTTAAGTCTTCCCCAGACAACAAACTGTTTTCTTTGAAGTGGGTACCATCCTGAAATGATATGTAAAAATGGCTGGCACAACTCACTGAACTAGTTCTTGCTCTGTGGTTTTCAACAACTTTGTCAACAATGTCCTGCTTAGCCAAAAGCAGCTCCAGAGATTTCAAAACTGGAACGTACTGAAAGGTGTTAGTCTGTTGTTCACTAAGACAATATTCAATAGGTTCCACAACACTAAAGCTGTCTTTGTAAAACTGTTTGCGCTTATGTGTTGTACTTAAGGAACCACCTCTGCCTATTGCTGAGTGTAAAGGGTTAGATACAGAGATGGTAGTGGCTATTTCCTTCATGACTGATTCATCAGCATGAAGATTATGTTTCTCAAACACCTGCTGTACTGCAGCAACTGAGAGAGGCACAGACACAGACTTTAACAGGTAATGTAGTTCTTCCAAAAAATCATCAATGGCTACAGAAGGAACATGTACAAGATGTTCCAGTTTTAATAGCATTGCTGCTAAATTCTTAACAACAACGCCAGGCAAGTCATCATCCGCTTCATTGCAGTCATCATTCAAACAAGCATCACTGGCCTCACTACTGCCAAAATCGTGAACCTCGTCAGGCTCTCGTAGTTGTTCAGAGATGGTAACTCTACCAGGCTTAAAATCACTGAGTGAATGTGGGTTGTGTTTTCTGTGTTTGAGTGACTTAAAGGTTCCACAAACATTTGACTGGAAATTACAACCAGAAAACTGTCACGGTTCATGAATTCGCTGCCTCTTCCTTGTCTCGTATGATTGTGTGTAGTGTGTGTGTGATTAGTGTGGGTGTGTCCTCCGATTACCGCTGATCATCAGCGCCAGCTGATTCCACTCTACTCCCCCATACATTCTCAGTGACTGGTGTCTTGTGTTGTCAGATCGTTGTGGTGTTTACCGGGGTTGGTTCCTGTCCTGTTTGGCGTCCTTTCGTGATCATCGTTCCTGTTGGATTAGTCTCTTCATGTCTTCGTTTCCTGTCGTCATCATCGTTCTTCTGGATTAACGGATTCCTCATTCACCCGTCATCCACCATCAGCCTGGTAGCCCATCGAGGTCCCTGCGTCACTTTCCTGCCCTGTGTGTCATGTTGTTTGGACCAGGGGGGTATTCCAGAAAGCAGGTTATGTGACATACCCGGGTCAGTTTAAGGGTAAGTTAGTGGATAACCTCAACTTTCGGTTCCAAAAACGGAGGTAACTTTCTGGGTATGTATGTAACCATAGGAACTTACTCTCTGAAGATAACCTGCTCGGTAGCAGGTTATGTTCCAGGGTTAGTTTGTTTCAGAAGGTTACTGAGCATGGCGTGCCGTTTTAAAGACGATCCAGTGGATGTGGAAGCACAGATAACACGAATTCTTTTCCGCCGTGAGAGGGTGATACGACCACGTATCAATGTGTTTTCGTATCCAAATGAATATTTGCGGGAGCGTTACCGTTTTTCAAAAGAATCGTTCATTTATTAAACAAAGATAATGGAGTTAAGGAATTCCACAGAGTGGCGGGTTTGTCCATTCTATGATATTCTATGAAAGACCATTTTAGTTACATAGCACTATACTTAATCTATTCATACTGTATACAGTGACAGTCACAATAATTTTAAAAGTTTCTAATTATATAACTTTCAATTTCAGGGTTCCCAAATGTGATTGGGTGCATTGATGGAACCCACATTCCCATTAAAGCTCCTTCAGTCAATGAAGGAGACTATGTTAATAGGAAGTCAATCCATAGCATCAATGTGCAGGTGACAATAGATTTTTTGGGTGCTAAATGTTTGGGTGTTTAAACCATTAAATCACCCTCATTACTGGTCCCCACTAACTAGGTAATATGTGATGCAACCCACCTCATCACTAATGTTGAAGCCAAATGGCCAGGGTCTGTAGCCTACATGATGCCAGAATGTTTAGGGAGTCATCATTGTGCCACAAATTTCAACAGGGTATGTTTTGCCTTACACAATGTTTTTTGTTTTGTTTTGTTTTTTTAAGGGTTTTTAACGCAATTATACACTTTAACTACCTTTATATGACACTTCAGTGGTTACTTGCTGGGGGACAGAGGGTACCCCTGTCTGCCCTATATGATGACACCCTACCCTGAACCTGAGCCTGGACCACCGGCACAATTCAACCTGGCCCACAGCAGAACACGGGTCAAGGTGGAAATGACCATAGGCATCCTGAAGGCAAGGTTTCAGTGCCTGCGTGGGCTCAGGGTCAACCCAGAAAGGGCATGTGACATCACAGCTGCTTGTGTTGTTCTTCACAACATTGCCACACTGAGAGGTGAGAGGGCCCCCCCTTCTCTTGAAGATGGCCAAGAGGAACCCCCAGTGAACCCAGTAGACCAAAGAGATGGCAGGGTGGTACGAGACATGATTTGCCAAAATCACTTTAATTAAAACCAGTTAACAGTCAAGTGTTGTTCATTGTTTATTTATTTCCTGTAACAAAAGACATTTGTATTTATTGCTTTACATTTCATTCAACAACAAATGACAGATTAATGTTCACATACTATTTCCCACCTTAAGCTGGTGCTCCAGCAATTCAAGTCTGGCCTTTTTTTAGGTTAAGCCTTTTCTCCTCCTTTTGAAGCTGTATAAGGTCCATCTCCATGTCACTTTTTCTGATTTGCTTTTGAAGGTGGACCTTATACAGCTCTTTGGCAGGCAACTAGAAAGACAGAATAATTAAACATGACTGATAAAGTCTGTAATACAAACACAGACCAAATATTTAAATGAGGAAGGAGAACTGCAGAACATTTCTTACACTGCTAAGATTCTGTATGGAGGTAGATGGACCCTCATCTGTATTAAAATCTCTTAACATATTCTGTAAAATGACAATGACAATTTATTTATTCTCTTATGCAAAAAAGGGGGAATTCATTCTATGCATCATACCTCTATGGGCCTCCCTACATTTTCTGTTTCTGTCACAGCAGAAGTGGTCTCTTCATCTTCAGCCTACAGTGAAAATAAGGAAGGATGCTTGGTCTAGCAAACAGAAACCTAAAGACAATAATCACTTACAACTGTGACAGAGTGTGGTGTTGCAGGAGGATCCAATAATACAATGTGGCCATCAGCAACTGCAAGATAATTAAACCAATAAGATAATCATGCACATTCAATACTCAATGTATATTCTTAAACAAATACAACTAATAATGAAGGACATTAGGAACATCTAAGAGTACTAGTAATAAGATTACAGTATACAGCATATGCAGTCAAAGCAGCATGCTTACTGCACAAGTGAATCAATGACTGTAAAATGCATTCAAAATGCCTATTTAAAATGGTGACAATGTTGATGATTTTCTTTATTAAAACACTGACAAAAACAGTGAAAACATCAATAAATCATAAGTATTAATATGGTACACCTACATTTTACTAAGCCACTTGTCTTGGTAGCTGAGTCCGATGAACTGCCCCTGGAACCCCATCGACCACAGGTCGCCCTTTATTAAGGGACAGTGCCAGCTCCTCAGCTGGGGTGAGGGAAGGTGGAGGTGGACCCCCACCTGTTTTACGGGCCTCCGCCTTCTTTCTATTGACTACATAGAAAACTAAATTACATGGCGTCAGTAACAAGTTTAGAAAATATTACCTTGCTGGAGAATGTTTTTGTGTTTAATTTTGACTTAGCTCACACTTCTTCTGGCTCCAGAAGGATTACACCTGATAAAACAAGAAGCCAACATATTACTAGCCAATTATGTGCATTACTACTGTAATATTAAGAAATGTATGGAGGCCAACAAGTAAATACTTTTTTACTACATGCCCCAAATAATTTTTGCGTCACAATGAAAGGGGAAAATAGCCCATTTATAATTTTATAAACTGGTGCATTTACTCTGTCCGTTATTTTTTGCCAAGCCAACTCTTTCTTTTGCTGATGCAGCAGTATTGTTTTTTTTATTTATTTTTTTATAATGGGCTTATAGTCTTCATAAGCAAGCATTAAAACCTCCAACTCAGTTTCACCTAAGTATGTAGCTCGCTTTTTTTCTCCCTGGGTTTCCATGGTGACTCCTGAAATCGGCGATCCATTGAAAATGTCTTTATGTACTCACCGTGCGCGCGCATTAACTCTGGGTAACCAGTAGGAGGTTGATTAAACTAACTCTTCTCAGGTGTTTTGGAACCGACATACTCATGGTATGCGGGTTTGGGGTAAATCAACCCAGAGGTTATGATTTACCAAATGGTAAGTTAACCAAGCTTTCTGGAATACCCCCCTGATCATCACTGTTTATTTATAATAAACATCTTTTACCTGCATCTTGCTTCCTCTCGCATTCATGACAAAAACATGCAATGGACGGTTTTATTTCTATTTAAATGACTATTTATGTGAATAAAGTAATCTCTCTCTGATGCAAGATTACTGCATGCACACAATTGACAAGTAAAGGTGGACATTTGTCTGTCATTTGTCATTCGAGTGTGCAACATGGTTTCTACTCAGATGAATCAGTAGAGCATTCCATGTCTAGAATGTACATGGACAATGTTTTATATATATATTCAGATTGTCCATGTACATTCAGATTAGATTAAGATTAAATTATTAAATCAGATTAAATGTCAAAATATATGCGTCTGCGACAGGCGAATGTGGCATTATTTCTAAGCATTTCCCTCCCAGGTTATAAACGCTTAACGTGGCTAATACTTAATACAGAGACAGTAATATTACAAGATCAAATTCTATACACAACTTATTAATAAACCACAGGCTATATGTGCAGATAAGCAGATTAACCCAGAATATGAACGCAATGCTTAACGTGTAACTAAACTGAATGTGTTGCATTCGTAGCAGGAAGGGTTATGACCCCTCCTACTTGTCATGGTTTGGCCAATGGCCTGGCATCCGGTGCGTATAAGAGCATGGGTTACCGGTTGCTTAGTGTGCGTCACTATCCGGGGCCGTGACGTTACCTAGGCGCCCTGCTGCTTTTTGCTGGAGTGCAGTGTCAGGTGTTGCTCGTAAAAGATCGCTGAAGCTGCTTATTCACAGTCGGTGCTGTTTGCCAGTCTGTGTGCTTTCTGGAGAGTTCAGTATGGACATTTGAGACAGGTAAGGGAAGCATTTGTATGCGACGGTGTTTTGTAAATGAAGTTTTGCTTTGGCTGAGCGGGTGATCTGACTAATCTGTATGCTTAGTGTAAGATCTATCGGCGCTTTCTGCCAACGAGTTTTGTCGGAGACATCTAGCTCCATCCACCGCATAGTTCGGGGATAGTAATCCCGGGACAGCATGTTTTGTTGTGAGTATACTGCTCGAGCGTGAAGCCAAGGGAAAAGGAATTGCAGTGTAACACCTTTTCGTTTTGTTTTTAGGCACGCGATAAGGACAATAGCGGCGTCCAGCATGAGAATTATCTGCCCTGTGCTTCATCGTAAAGTGCTGTTTGCTCTGCTCCTCATCGGATGCTGTTCTGTTTTGAATTCTGTTTCGAGTGAACCGTCTCGAGGGAACTGTCGCGAGGGAACCGACTCG
This sequence comes from Squalius cephalus, assembly GCA_022829025.1. Classification (NCBI taxonomy): domain Eukaryota; kingdom Metazoa; phylum Chordata; class Actinopteri; order Cypriniformes; family Leuciscidae; genus Squalius; species Squalius cephalus. The sequence goes on from CM040792.1 coordinate 60,967,439, forward strand.
AGTGAACTGACTCGAGTGAATCGTCTTGAGTGAACTGTCTTGAGTGAATCATCTTGAGTGAACTGTCTCGAGTGGACTGTTCCAGTGCACTGTTTCCAGTAAATTCTGTTCTCAGTGATATGTTTTGATTTTTTTTTTGTTTGTCTTCTGTTTATTTCTTTAATTGATTTATCTTTTTTGAATTTGTATGTTTATTTTGGTTTGATTATTGTATTGGTGACTTATGGTTTTATTATTTTGTTCTTTTTGCATATCACTGGTTGATAATGTCTTTTTTTTCTTTTGTTTGTTAGCAGGGCATGGGCACCCGGGGGCAGGTGAGTGACCATTTAGGTGGTGACGTCTTCACTGTGTGTCGTGGTCTTCTCTGACATGAGTCGTTGAGTGTGTGTTAGTGTGTGTGTGCACTGCGAATAGAGTAATTTTCATAAGGGTGATATCTTGAGACTGCCCCTGTGGGTAAGCCCAGGTTCCTCTGCTGCCAATGATAGAATTAAGCAAATAGATGAGTGATTGCTGGTCAACGCCTTTTATAATCATTATGTCTTTTAATAATTAATAAAATCTTTTTCATTACCTATGTCTCTGATTCCAACAGTGATTAGAACCTGTGTGTGCCTGTGTTTAGAGGTTGTGTTAAATTCTTGGGGTGAAATTCCCCAGGTGGCGTAGTCGGAAATTATATCAATTTGAGTCAACCCGCGCCCGCTCTGCTACACATTCATATGCTGGATTAATCTGCTTATCTGCACATAATACGGCTTATTAATAAGGTGTGTACGTTACTGGGTTTGGTTTTTTAATATCACTGTCTCAGTACATTAATGCTACCTTCACGAGAATACGAGTAAGTTAATCGTAAATACGAGTTCCCTAGTTAAAAACTGCACACAAATGCCCTTTGAAGTCGCTCACTTCAACGCAACAAGCTCATAACCACGACTTCAGAGGTGGGAATTACTACATTTCCGATAGCACGTGAAAGCAGTATAAGCGTTTTCTTTATAACGTGAGGAAAACGCTTAACGTGTAACTAAACGCGTTGCGTTCATATTTCTATGCTTTATTTGTATGGTGTTTACGGAGTTTGGTTTTATAGTATTAGTCTTAGTACATTAAGCCACTTTAAATGTTTTTCACGTTAACCATTTTAGAATGTCTGTTAACTGCTCATTTCATTACTTAGACTGAAAAACATTTTGAATTTTAATATATTGCCAAATAATTTGTTCCACGAGCACATATACATATTAAGTGTTATAGAGAATGCGAATGTGACGTCATGTCACGTTGAATTCTGGGTAACATTGTTGGTAGACGCCATATTGGAAGGATCACGCTTATTTCTGTTAGTGTGTTTGATGCGGTGTTTTGACTTTCTATTGCGGTGTTGGAAAATATCGCTATGGCGGGTAATTCCTGCTGCATTAAAAACTGCCATAGCAAGTCACACAGTCGTTCAGGAAATAAACTGAATGATGGGATAATTTTTTTTCCGTTTTCCAACTTGCGAAGGACAATGCGAAGGAACGCATGTTGAGGAGGAAACGAGAAGACGTCGCATGCACTGGGTTGCAGCAACAAGACGAAGAGACATTAGTTATAGCAACATCTATCTCTAAGTCAATGAGAGTGTGTTCTCTGCATTTTCAGTCAGGTGAGTCCCGTGGTGTGTAATTTTGTTTTGAAATTTCCTCAAAAACCAGGTCCTAGGAATTCACTTTAAGTACAAACATTTTGGTCTGGTTTCACAGACAGGGCTTAGCTTAAGCCAGGAGTAGGCCTTAGTTAAAATAAGGATATTTAACCAACTAAAGGTTTCCATCAACATATGAAATTACCATGTATACAGGACAGCCAGCGTATGAAATGCTTGACACCCATCCTGACTGGGCACCATCTTTGCTTTTGGGCCACAATAAAGTGAAAGTTTCAAATCAAAACAGGTTTGCACGTCACTTAAGAAGACATGTGAGGTCTAGAGTCCAGACAGGAGAGAAACTGGATGACAGGGTGCAAAGTGAGGCAGTGGAGAGAAGGCACAAGAAGATAAAAGACGTAGAACTGAAAGAGTAGATTTTATTGTTTAAATAGTAACATGGTATATGAACACAACTTTTCCAAAAGAAAAATATTTAGATGTGTAGTAAATGAAAACAGACAGCTGAAGCAAGAACTTGATAAACACAAAATAACAGAGGATGTTTTTATAGATGACAATGTTAAAGTAAAATATTACACTTTTATTTGAAAGTCACTTGTCTAGTATCTGTAAAACCGCATTTTTCCATCTTAAAAATATATCTAAATTACGCCATATGCTTTCATTGACAAATGCGGAACAGTTCATGCGTTCATGACCTCAAGGCTAGATTACTGTAATGCTCTACTGGGTGGTTGCCCTGCACGCTTAATAAACAAACTACAGCTGGTTCAAAACGCAGCAGCTCGAGTTCTTACCAGAACCAGGAAGTATGACCATATTAGCCCGGTTCTGTCAAAACTGCATTGGCTCCCTATTAAACATCGCATACATTTTAAAATATTGCTGATCACTTACAAAGCACTAAATGGGTTTAGCTCCCCAGTACTTGAGCGAGCTCTTAACGCATTATAGTCCGTCACGTCTATTGCGATCTCAAAACTCCAGTTGATAATACCTAGAATATCAAAATCGACTGCTGGCGAGATCCTTCTCCTATTTAGCACCAAAACTCTGGAACAGTCTTCCTACCATTGACCGGGAAGCAGACACACTCTGTCAGTTCAAAGCTAGACTAAAGACACATCTCTTTGACCTAGCATTCACATAATACATTATACACTTCTATAATTCAATGTTAGGCTGCATAGATTAGGTCAGCTGGAACCGGGAACACTTCCCATAAATCCTGATGTACTCGTTACATCATAAGAAGAATGGCATCTACGCTAATTTTAGTGTCTTTGTTTATCCCAAGGTTTTCCCACAGCCTGCCGGATCCAGGCCGTATCCAGATCTGATGAAGGCCCTTCGCCTGGACCCGATGACAACGCAGTGCTGAAGTGCCAACTAGTCTCTTCCTATGGAGGATCCCTTTACCACTCTACAGATAAAGCGTTGTCGGGAAACTCAATTTGCGTACCTACCCCGAATTGATAAAATAAAATAAAATTCTGTATCAAAAATTATAAGGAAACACCAGTACTTTGTTTAGGCTTGGTTTGAAGGGAATTACAAACCTGCGTACATATATTCAAATGCACATAACTATAGAACCAATTCTTAATGCGCATGTGAACGCCATCAGCATTTCTCACAGGTTCGCGTTTAAAGTCTGTGTAGAGAGAATGGTGTCGTTCAACAGTAACCAAATTGTTGAAGTCCAAATCAATGCAGTTTCAAAGGGCTCTGAAGTGCTTCAAAGGGCTCTACATGATCCCAGCTGAGGAATATGGTCTTATCTAGCGAAACGATCGGTCATTTTCTAAATAAAATAAAAATATATATACTTTTTAACCACAAAATTGTTAGTCTTGTGCTGGTCTGCGACGCGCCAGGCATTACGTAGTCATGTAGGAAAGGTCTGCACAGAAAATCACTCAACATATTCTAAGGGTTTTTCACAATGTTTCTGTTTAACTCGAATCACATTTGTCCAAGGAAATGATCCCCGATCATTTCCTTGGACATTAATTACATTTACTAATTACATTTACAATAATTACATTTACTTGCTTTTTGTAATCATCATAGGCAATACGAGGCTAAACATTAAAATGTTTCAGTTTCTGTCTTTCTTTGTAGCCAGTCAAGTTGTTGTTTAAATTTCCAAACAGAATCTAAACCCTGACTACCCATTTTCTTAATAATTTCTGCACATGTCTTTGAAGTCAGGGCTTCAGATCACAGCTGCTCACAGCGTTTGCTCTCTTCTGACTCACTGTTTGTTTCAGGACTGTTCAGGTTATTGATCAAGTGACTCAATCTGTCTGTCATATCTTAGTCACAGTTCAAACTCACCTGAAGTTATTGCAGAAACGGAGGCGGCGATCTTTGAACAACACAGCTTGGCTTCTGCGTGATGAAACTGCGAAGTATACTCCAACATTACAGTTACATATACTGGTCCAAGCCAATTTGGGTCACAACTTTTTTTATTTTTCTCTCGGGATCTTTCCTGATGCATCCCTGGCAAACAACCCTATTTTTGTTAGTATCCCTAACTGCCTGATTCACTAAATTCTGGATCTCCAATTGCTCCAATTTCCGGGAAAGAGGGGTTTATGAAAAATACACATGTTGACACGTCATGGTTATTGTGTTGTCCCTTGTTTTTTAGGATGTAGGCCTTCCTCTCATCCTCTTCATGTGTTGTACCCCAAGTAAGGTCAGCTGTGATACAGTTGCTGTCCTTTGGATAGCACATCTTTTTGATAGTTGAAAGAGCTGGTGACCAGACATCAGGAGCATAAACAGCATGCATATTAGAGGCAGTGATTCTGCCTGCTCGAGAAGAACCAAAAAGAAGATTTATGCAGTGTGTGTGTAGTCTTTTTGATTTGTTCAGCCTGCTGTTCTGAATCATAAGCTTGTTTTTTGTTTTTTTTTTGCCTGGCAGTGCTGTTCCAAAATTGAGAAGTCACATTCGTCAAGCCTGGTGTCACGTAGGTAGTGAAGGGATTGAACATTTGTGACAGGCTGCACAGGATCCTTGAACTCTTCACAATAATGTGGCAGCACACTCAGAATAGAAAATCAGCTTTAGCTTTAGCAAATCTGCATAGAATTGTGATAAGTCTGAGTGTGTTGGCGGTGGTGTAGTGAGCTTGCTGGCACAAGTCCTCAAACCAGACCTGCTAACAGTCTCAGCTTTAAGAAGACAGTTGAGGGATTTTGGTGTGGCAGCAGCAGAAGTATAATCAATCTGGTGGCCTACCTCACAATGTACTTTGTTTACATTACTTGGTAAGATCCAATATGCAGGTTTGTCAGAGACATTTCCCTACACCGAACGGTGGCTTCCACTTTGAATAGCAGGGCCCCAAGAGTGCATGTCTCTGCAATACCCACCATACATGTACAGTGGGCTGAGGAAACTTCCCCAGTGGAGCCGATGATCACCCAAGCCTTCAGAGGAGCCTCGCTTAGACCTGCTGAACAACATACATGTAATTAGGGATGTTGTGTAATAAGAGATGAGTAACTGCAGGGGCACATCAATGTCTACTCATTACAAAATATTTATCTTTCCACTGGAAGTTGTAAAAAACAAGACTGAAAGATCATAGCTAATTTATTTTTATTAATAAGCCAATTGCCCATGATACAAATATTCACATAGCTGAGTATTTTAATTTTGATTGGTTTAATTAAATAACAAAAAGAAGAGTGACACCTTACCTTTGCAAGTACGACTGAAATCACAGTTTGCAGGCCTGTGGCTTAGCAGATCTTGCACCAGCCACTGCAGAATTGTTCGTAAGCATCTTGGGATTTGTAGCATTTGAACTGAGTAAGGGTGTATGCGCTTAGACCAAATACGAGGAAGTTCACAATGTCCGGATATGTCAGTGGAGATAGTGCTTTGGGATCTGAAATCAATTCTGGGGCTGGCAACGCGTATGGATCTACGTCGTTAATTGTCTTTAATTTTTCAAAATACAGTTGCTTGGCGTTGACATTTAGTTTGTCCTGGTAGGGCCCACTTTCCTTTTCTTTTCGCTTCTCCATGTAACGTTACTTCCTTCAGGGTTGCCAACTCTCACGCATCTGGCGTGACACTCACGCTTTCAGCATCAATCTCACGCTCTCACGCCAAAATCCACGTTTCTCCCCTCTCAATCCGTTCATTTTCTGTTGATGACTAGACCACTGCGTATTAATGACAGGAGAGGAGTTTAAGGCCCACAGCTGCAATATCTGTCTACAACGTTCAGTATATTCTGATCGTTGATTCTCTGAAAACCTTGCACCTGATACGTCAGTTGCGTGTGAGAAGTTCAGAGAGAGTTCAGAGCATAGGTTCGGAGTCAGAGCCACTGATGCGCGTTTGAAAGTTTGGATGACAATCAAGGTAAGCAGATAACAAAATGGTGTGCCTTTCACTCACGGGCGTAATTTCCTATGTGGACAGGGGGGACATGTCCCCCCCTCTTTTCGAAATCCCGTTCGTCTCCCCTCCACTTTCAAATTAGTTTGTTATGATTTTTTAACCTCATTTTTTAAAGCTGCGGTCGGCAACATTTTTTTGATCAAATTCAGTGAAATTGACACTATAATCCGACAGAACAACATAAATAAGGTGGTTTTAGAAAAAACCCGAGCTTCTAACTCCACCTGGAGCGTGTTATTTGTTTTGCAAAAATCCACCGCTCCCGTCTCATCGGGTCCAATCTGCGCAGGGGGGTGTGAGATCTGACTGTCAATCACAGTTCGTGCACACGCCACAGATCCCCCCTCCCTCGCGCAGACGCGCACATTACAATATCACATGCACACGACATGCCTGAAGTTCGCCTGAAGATTGTACGAAGCGTGATGGCGGAGAGAAAATCTACTAACAAGCTTCCAATTCCTCGGTTATTGCTATCTATGGATAGATTAGCCAGGGCAGCCTACCTCCGAGTCCATGGTGTTGATCGATGCTGAAGAGACGGACGCGTTCACAGAAAATCAGGTACACACGCACTGACGATGGGCGGGTGCTCGTTGGTAGTGGGGAGGGGCATGAGAGTTGTAAACATTCAAAATTTTGGCTAAGTCCACTCAATCTGCCAGACTTGCCGACTGCAGCTTTAATGAGCAGGGCCAAGCAGGGCACGGAGCGCCTGCCTGCGTCAATGCGCGCAGCCGCGTCCAGGAACGTCGCTTGCACACACTAAAAATACCTCACTGAAAGTTATAATGAGCAGGTATCGCGCTGTCTGTGAATGTCCTGACGCACACACTCACACACACAATGGACAGAAATACTCGCGCCAGTATCGAGCGCACAGACAGCGCGTCAGAATCAGTTGTGCTGGGCAGTTCTCTTTCGTGCTTGAACTAACAATAACACATGCCAAAATGTCAGTTTTGTCGAGTATCCTCATAACAATAAGCAGTTTTAAATTATTTACATAAAGTCTTAAATGAACAAGAGTAAATGAGAAAATGAGATGCGTGAGAGCCTGTCAGCAGCGGCAGATTTTAAAGTGACAGCAGCCACTAATTCTGTAGTCAGTAAAGTTAACCAAAGAACAACGGGAACAGAGAAAATCACTCACTGCTCTTGACTAAAGAACGCTTGCAGCTTTAATAAGGATTAATCTAATTTAATTCATAATTTATGCAGTGCGGACTGTTTGATAACCTAATTCAATTTCTGTATATTTCATACCTGTTAGACAGGAAGGGCACATGTAAATATTAAATTTATTTTTTGGGTTTATGTGAGGAAAGTTTTGTTCACTTATATTAAAAGTTATAATTTTCAAAAGTAAAAAATCATTTTCATGGAGACATCAGTAGCTACAGTGATACTGGCCTTCATTCATAAAAAAATGGCATTAAACAATTGTTTAAAATATACTGTCTTTATGTTGTTACTATATTACAGTGGAAATTGAGTCTCACATTATTTAAATTTTATTTGCACACAAAACATTAATGGTGAACATTTTTGACTTTATAAAATGATTCTCTCAAGTCTTGGCAATTGGCCCCTATTAAACAATAAAGAAAGTAAGACATATTTTTCTTATACATAGCCTACTGTATTCTTTTTGGCAGAGTTTATCATTATAATCAACTTAATTATTTCCTGGATTTTGTATCACCATAGTCTCTAAATGTATGTAAATGCAGGAAATGTGATTAAAATTGTGAAAAACATTTTTGCTTTTTTTAAAGTGCAAAAACGTTTCCCCCCATTTTGTGTGATGATCAAAAAAATGATCAAAGGTTGCCCAGATTGTGTTGAGCCTGCCAGAGTCAAATGCAAATGCTGAGCGAACCTTTTCAGTTATTGCCTAAACAAGACTGACACCAGAAACAGACTGTCACTTGATGGCACCCTGTGAGTGATGGGAAGTTCGGATCATTTTACCCACTCGTTTGTTCGATCTTGTTCATTAAAATGAACGAATCTTTTTTCGAGTCATTTCGTTAATTTAAGGGGCTTTAAATTATATACTTTTAACAGCCAGGACACATCCACCTACGCAGTCTTTATCATATTCTGAATTAAGAAATCATTAAAATGCAGTCAAAAATAATTTACAGGGAACATAAATAATTGAGTCTTTCGTTCATTTGTCACGTGACAGACGCAGTGAACGTTGATGACCAGATTGAACCCTGCTTCAGATACGAGCCTCCTGCAGAGGTACACTGTAAAAAAAAAAAACGTAGATTCTACGGTAAAACGCTGGCAGCTGGGGTTGCCAGAATTCCACCTTAAAGTTACGGGTAAAACATTTTTTTTCTTTTACGGTTGGCAGCCATTGTCATTGTTGTTTCTACGGTTAAATCTGGTGCTGGAGTCAATGATTTACTGTAAAATAAAAAGTTTTAACTTAAGGAAAAAACAATGTTTTTCCTTAAAATTAACAAGAAAACAATCTATAAAATTAAGTTTGTGCCACAAAAAATAACATATTTTCCCTGTAAAATAACTATCAAAAATGATAAAATACAATATTTTATTCTGTAAAAATTCCCAGAATTTCAGAAAAAATGCTTTGCAGTTTCCCCTTTTTAATAATTATGATTAATAATAATTTAGAGATGACATGGAAAACTTTTATGAGCTATCAAAGGGTTTACCTGATGGAATATATGAAATATGATCACCTTTTGCTGGTTATTTCACAATGAATGAGCAACTACTACATTTCATGCATACAAATAATTTTTAGGTAAAGTATTAAGCCTGCTTAGTAGTTACCTTTTTTAGAAGGAGTTCTTATAATCTGTCTATCCTGTAAGCTTAATATACAATGCATTCATTTATTAAAACTTATAAATGCAACACAAATGTCTTGTATACCTTGTATTTCAAATAAAGTATTTTATTTATCATCTTTGAAGTTGTGAACATCAAATATTAAACATTTCACTCAAATCACCAAAGACTGTCCCAATGAGTTTTCTTCACTGCAAAACACTATTTTCTATTTTAATAAAAGCTGATTTCAAGAAATTCGGGGAAAAAAATTACTTTGACTTATTTTACACACAGAACTGTTCAGAAAAGCTGAAACTGTACATCTTTAAACTGCTTCATGTAATTGAAAAAAAAGGAAAACAAAAAAAATTACACTTTCTTTTGAGAACTTTACAATAGTTTTTGATTTACAAAATTCTAGCTAGCGATGTACATGCAGCCACCTTTTTACATCATTAGAATGCACAATTACTGTAGTAAAATTTTAA